>SKCR01043251.1:0-639783 GCA_019454045.1 Zanthoxylum bungeanum
TGACCGAATCCCATTTTCGGGTGTAGGACACCGAGCCGCTGACTTATTGGAACTAATACATTTTGATGTATGTGGTCCTATGAGTCATACTGTTTACAATGATTTTTCATACTTTGTTACCTTTACCGATGATCTGTCACGCTACGATTATGTTTATTTGATGAAACAGAAATCAGAAACCTTTGAAAGGTTCAAAGAATTCTGAAATGAAGTAGAAAAACATACTAGTAAATATATTAAATGTCTTCAATCTGATCGAGGCAGAGAATATATGAGTGGTGAGTTCACTGATTATTTAAAGGAGAATGGGATTCTCGCTTAATATACTTCTTCGGGTACTCCACAACACAATGGAGTGTCCGTAAGGAGAAATCAGACTTTATTGGATATGGTCCGATTGATGTTGAGTTTTACAGATTTGCCCTATTACTTATGGGAATATGCTCTTTTAACTCATGATAATCTTTTGAATAAGATTCATTCAAAGGCTATTCCTACGACTCTGTATTAGTTATGGACTGGTAGGAAACCGAATCTTAATTATATTAAGATTTGGGGCTGTCCTGTCTATGTCAGGATGGATCAGCAAGATAAGCTTTTACATCGAGGGAAAAAGTTTAGGTTTGTTGGATATCCTTCCAATACGAAAGGATATTTATTCTATGATACCGAGCATCGAAATGTGTTCGTAGCTCGCTTTACAAAATTTCTAGAAGTAGAATTTTTGTCTGAATGAGGTAATCATAGACAGGTTGAACTTGATGAAGTACAATCTGAAACCAATGAACCATTGGAGGAACCTGAAGTTCAAATAGATGAAGAACCTTCAACACACACACTCTGTAAGTCCCAAAGGGGGTCTAGACCTCCTGAACGCTTGTATTTGATACAAGAAAAGAGTCTAGATGTTCTCTTAATTGAAGAGACTGACCCTTACACCTATAGAGAAAAGATGTTGGACATCGACTCCGCGAAGTGGCAAGAGGCCATGAAATCAGAGTTAGACTCTATGCATCAGGATCAAGTTTGGGACTTGGTTCCGCTTCCTGAAGGAATTGTTCCTATATGTAGTAAATTAGTTTACAAGAGGAAGCGTGGGCCTGACGGAAAGGTTGAAACCTTTAAGGCCAGACTGGTAGCTAAAGGTTACACGCAGCGACCTGGTGTCGACTACGATGAAACTTTTTCGCCAGTTGCGATGCTGAAGTCTATAAGGAATTTGTTGTCTATTGCTGCTTACCATGATTACGAGATTTGGCAAATGGATGTCAAAACGACTTTTCTAAATGGGTTTCTTGACAAAGAAATCTATATGGAACAGCCGGAGGGTTTTATATCCAGCGAAACCTCAGACATGGTTTGTAAACTTAAGAAGTCCATTTATGGACTTAAGAAAGATTCGCGAAGTTGGAATCTTTGATTCGATGAGATTATTAGATTGTCTGGTTTTTCTCAAGAATACGGAAGAATCATGTGTGTACCAGAAGGCCAGTGGGAGTATGATAGTATTTTTGGTTCTATATGTTGATGACATTCTAATCAATGAGAATGATATAGGAATGATGCAGGCCGTCAAAGCTTACCTTCTTAAGAATTTCTCTATGAAGGACCTGAGTGAAGCTTTTTATATCTTGGGTATAAAACTCTATAGGGATAGAGAAAGGAAGCTTATTGGGTTATCCCAATCAACGTACATAGATAAGATCTTAGAACGGTATAATTTTGTTAACTGTAAGACAACAAATATACCATTCAGACATGGCATTCATATTTCGAAGAAGATGTGTCCGCAAACATGAGATGAGAAGATTAGAATGTCTAATCAGCCTTATGCTTCATGTTTGGGTAGCATTTTGTATGTCATGTTATGTACGAGGCCTGATATTAGCTACGCGGTTAGTGTAACCAGTAGATATCAGTCCAATCCAGGAAATGACCATTGGATGGCTGTTAAAGATATCATGAAGTATCTTAAAGGTACAAAGGATAAGTTTATCATATATGGAGGAAATAAACTGTAGTTTAATGGGTATACGGATTCTGATTTCCAATCGGATCCCGATGATAGAAAGTCTACATCATGATTTGTATTTACCCTCAGAGGTAGAATATATTACTGCTTCAGAAGCTGCAAAAGAAGCTGTTTGGGTTAAGAAGTTTATTACAAAATTGGGAGTTGTCCCAAGTATCGAGAATCTGATTTCATTATACTGTGATAATACTGGTGCCATTGCACAAGCAAAAGAACCAAGGACGCATAAAAAATCGAAGCAAGTGGAACGAAAGTATCACATCATTCGAGAGATTGTGTCACGAGGTGACATTGTTGTGTGCAAGGTCCCAAGTGAAGATAATGTAGCAGGCCCGCTTACAAAGATCATACCTCCGAAGTTATTTGATAAGCATGTGGAGTCAATGGGTATTAGATACAATCGATATTGGCACTGAGAGATTTTGTTAGGGTTGGTGCTTTGAGCGCCAATTTCTTATGTATTTCCCTGTAAATACTCTTGTAAGTATTTTATTAATGAATAAAATAAACAGTTTCTATAATATGAATTCTTTTATTATATGGTAAATATGTAAATGATCATAGAGTGATTGGTTATGATACAGTTGCAAAAGTGTCGCAACTGACATTGAGTGGTATCATAACAGTATTATTCTTTAACTGTTCCTGGTCAAGGTTTACAATTACTTGGTCAGTAAGTAAACCCGCTGAGACCGGTACGTGTCATTTATTGGTATATTAGATTCCAATGGTTTCTCAATTAACCATGAGTCTCGAGAGACTCGTATAGACACGTAGGTGTTTATATCGGATAAACACTGAATGACTCATCAAAGATTCTTAATAGATAGTACACCAACGTCAATAAGAATCTTCTCGGGTTGAGTGAGCATAGTGATCCTTCAACTTGAGGTACCACTGTGGATGTATGAGGTATCATCCACACTTTGATGGCAGTCACGTCACCGATCTATTTAGATAAGACCCGTCTGTTCTTTGGGTGTGGACTGATCCTTAGGATATCATGTGCGTATCAAGATAGGATTCTTCAGTTCTATATACATAGCATAGGTATCCATTATGGGATTAATAATCTGTTAAATCCATGGGCCCGTGGTACACTTTAGAAGTGATTTCTAAGTGTTAATAAGAGATCGCTAATGGAATTGTCGACGAGATTATACCTATAGAGATTTGACGTTTATATCTATATCTTTGGGATAATCCAGATATCTGTGACAGATGGATTATACGTATGTAGTGACCTCGACCTGTATGGTTCAGAGAGTTTATCTGTGTTCGTCATAATTTACCGATGGGTAGATTATGGACATGAAATTAGATTTCGTGACGGATATGCCTGAACCTAGAGAGTCTCACTAATGAAACATACTCGTAGAGCACTAGGGCTACCTTTGTAAATAATATTGATTATTTATAGATTTTTAACGGTTAAACGATAAATACACGCTTTAAGGATTTTTCCGGCTATTTCCTAATTAATATGTATTATGAAATATTTAATGTAAATATTATACATATATTTGGATATTTATATTCGTAATTATCTAATTATTTAATTGTTAAATAATTAGATTAATTAAATATAAATATCTTTTCACTTTAATATGGCAAAATGTAATTGGTACATTTGTGCATATATTAATTAAAATGGTTGACAACTTGATTTTTGGCATATTTAATATTGATTAAATTTGTAAAATCAAAATTCCCATTTTGCCATTCCTAGAGTCGGTCATGCCCTATCTTTTAAGCTTTGAGTTTTTTCTTTTGTTTCATTTTTTGGCTTCAAAAATAGATTATAAAAAAGGGAGTTGAGAGAAAAACCTAAGTGTTAAAGGTGGAATTTCATACTTTTCTTTACTTGAAAATTATTTCTGTGCCTTTAGACTTCAACATATGATGTTGTCATATTTTCTCTATTCTCTTGGGTTTTTAATAAATTTGTTTGAAGCATGAATCAAAGGTGTTAGCATGTGTATTTTGTAAATGAAGCTATTAAGTGTTATTAAGCATACTTTTAGTTATTTGATAACTTGGTAGCCATTCTAGAGTTGCTTAGCCACTCATAAATGACCTAGAATTGTTCTTGAGTTGTTTCATGATGGTGAGACTTGTTTGGTGTGGTAAAGATTAAATTAAAGTGTTGAATTTAATTAATTTTGGGTTAATTGGTCTATTGAACAATTTTGTAAAATTAGGGTTCATAACCCTTTCCAAATTTAGGGTTTTTCATATATGTGTTAATTAATGATGTATATATGATGCATATTAATTTTGGTGTTGATTGGACTTGATCTTGAGTGGTTTTGAACCAATTTGGACTAAAGTGCAAATCTTGGAAACTTAAGGGACCTCTCGACAATTTGGAGAAAATTTGTTTCTTGAATTATAATTTGTATTTTCATGTATAAGACATGAATAAATCATTTTGGGATTAATTTGGAATCAATTAAAATTGTATTTGACAATTTAGGACTAAAATGATAAAAATACAAAGTTTAGGGGCCAAACGGTAATTAATGAAAAATCTGATTTTTCGGGAAAAATTTCAGGTTTTAAGTATTGAGTAATTACCCAAGAAAAATTATTGAACTCGAAAAATTTTGATTTTCCCCGTTCTGCTGCGTTTACCCGGAATTACCGCCAAAAACACATAGACTGCAAGAACTCAAAGAACTCCTCGAGCCCGTACCCCACGGTTTCTTCAGAACCTCTGAAGTCTCTGAGTGAATCAACTCTGCAACTTTGAACGCCGGAACTCTGACTGCCAATCTTCCTCCTTGAAAACTCTGAAGGTTTAGGAAATTGAGTTTGTTGTGTTGATGGTTTAACAAAGAAAGCTTTCACCAAAACAAAGCGACATGAGAACAAGTAGTCTTCAAGGTGAAAACAAAGAGATTGAAAACTAAGAATGTGTTTAGGCTCAAAGGAATGTGTTTCAACCCTTGTGATGGTGGCCTAATATTTGTTTATATAGGTATGGCAAATGAAAGGGTTTCCTAGTATTATTTTGGCTTAAAAACGTGTCTAAAATAACCTACTTACTGTTGGGGTTTTGGGCAAAGGGCGCGGCGGAAGCGCTGTTCAGGCGAAATTGTAATTTTAAAA
Organism: Zanthoxylum bungeanum; assembly: GCA_019454045.1. Taxonomy (NCBI): domain Eukaryota; kingdom Viridiplantae; phylum Streptophyta; class Magnoliopsida; order Sapindales; family Rutaceae; genus Zanthoxylum; species Zanthoxylum bungeanum. Next base: position 5,144 of record SKCR01043251.1, read on the forward strand.
CTTTTTAAATTACTGAATTATTCAATATCCAATAAGAATAATTCATTCATATTTCACATAAACATATTTATTCGATATCAAATAACGACATAAATAACTAAGAAACGTCGTGAAACGTTTACGAAAATATTACGCGTTTTTGACCAAACCGACCACCCAATACACATGAGGGCTACCCAGGTCAGCCCCAATAGTATTAGGGCAGTTCATGGGCTGCCCGAACATTGAAAAATTCACTGTTTGGGCAGCCTTCATCCGGTTGGCTCAAAACTCACCCGGTAACGCCGTTTTTTCCGTTTTCACTTATTTCAACTCCGAAATAATTTCCGGAAATTGTTATAACACCCAAAACACATCCAATACATTTATATGACATTATTTTCATCACCATATGAACAGTATTTCCAGATCTGATCTAGAAGAAAAAATATCAATTTTTCATGCTTAAAATCTAATTTTCCAACATTAATCTAATTAATCTTAACACCAACCAAAGTCAACACAAATGAACCACCCAAGAACAATTATAGGCATTACAAGAGTGGTCATAACACTATAGAATGGCAACTTATCATCAAATGACAAAATTGAATCAATATTACAATAATATTATCCAAAACAACTTCACACATGCAATATGCTTCCAATTCCATCCTCCAAATCCAAAAGCCCAAATTCATAGAAAAGAAGAAACCCTAGATTTCACTAGATCATCAATAAAAAAGAAACATATTTTCTAAGCTTAAGTATTTGTAGAATTACCTTTAATCCTCTAATTCCTTAGCTTTTTTTCTTGATTTTCTTTATTCCCCATCTTGAATCATCAAGAGAATTTGAGAGCTTTTTTCTAAGGAGGAGTTCGGCCATAGCATAGCCATGAGAAGGAAATGAAAAATTTTTACTTTAAAAATGCCCATGACCGACTTTACAAGGGTATAATGGTCATTTTGGTAATTTAAATCAATTAAATATAATTAAACTTTATGTTAACAAATCAAATTTGCACACCTAAAGTTTAATTAAATCATGCCACATGTAACCAATTATAATTAAATATTTATCATAACTATTATGAAAAAAGTTTATCATTTAATTATTTAAATATTTAACATTGAAATATCTAAATAATTACTTAATATAATTGTTATTATATATGTATTTTTATTTACATTAAATAAAAAATACATATATTAATGGCATGTGTCAATATCTCATTTGATAATTAATTAATGTGTATCTAATCAAATTATATATCAAATACAAATACACAATAATTACGATTGACCAAAAATGCCATTTTGTATGTGTTTTCGTTTAACCGATTAAACGATTCGAATTAACTCATTTAATCCGATGAAGAATTATGAATAATCTGTATTATTCATAAAGCGTTGCCCAAGTGCTCACCGAGTACACTTCATATTGTGGGACTCTCTAAGTTTATGTTTATCCGTCACGAAATCCAATTTTGTGTCCATAATTCACCTACTCATGAATTATGACGACCACAGATAATCTCACTAAAATATGTAAGTCGAGGTCATTGCATACGTATAATAGATCCGTCACAGTTTATCCATATTATACCTGGGATATAGATAAGAACGTCAAATCCTTATGGTATAATATAGTCGACTCTGAAATTTACGATCTCTAAATAACACTCGGAACTGATTTCCGAAGTTATACCACTGCCATGGATTTACTAGATCGCAAACACGTGTAGGATGCCTATGCCCTGTACACAGGACTGATGGATTCTATCTTGATACGCACAGGATATCATGAGCATCAGTCCACACCCAACGAACAGGCGGAGGTATGATCTAAATAGATCAGTGACATGAATGTCATCAAAGTGTGGAGGATAACTCATATATCCATAGTGGTATCTCAAGTCAAAGGACCACTATGCTCACTCAACTCAAGAAGATTCCTACTGACGTTGGTGTACTATCTAATAGGAAATCTTCAGTGAGTCGTTCAATGTTTATCAAATAAACACCTACATGTCTATACGAGTCTCCCGGGACTCATGGTTCTTTGGGATAAACCATCAGACCAAGTCATGATATACGACATGTACTGGTCTCAACGAATTTTTACTAACCGACCCGTGTTAGCAAATCTTGACCAAGAACTTTATTTAAGGATATACAACTTATAGTGACGCTTCCCAATGTCAATTACAAACTACGTTGTCACTGCGCACTACATCGTAAATCCTAGGGTCTTTGTCTAATATACACGTATCACTAAATCAGATTTAGTTTCAATCTAATCATAATTATATATCTAATCACAAATAGATCGAATATGTGTATAAAAGACAAGAGGTGCTACCATTAAATAAGTAATATTATGGAAAAATGAATTGTTCGTATTTATGAATCAGACATAAATACGATCCGGATTGGCACTCTGAGCACCAACCCTAACAATTTGTCCCACTTGCTCTAGTGCCAATCCACAGTATCATATAAACATCTCAATGTGTATCACATACTCATGGCCCTCAAGAGCTCACCTAGCACTCAAGAGGTAGGCAACAATAAGTAAGCCCGCTTTAACAAATTGAGTCTGTCCAATAAACCCAATGGTTTTCCCTTAGCTAACATCATTCATATTTTGTAGAACCCAAGTTCTACATAAATATGACTCAGATACGATATCAATATTGTGCTATAGCTATTAAGTTGTCTATGTATTTTAGGATCAAATCCAAATACAATGCAAATTATTACAAGCACAACATTAATATCAAACTTCTAATTTATAAGGTCACTTTGCAACTTCATAAGTTAATACTTCATAAGTTACAACTAATTCTACTAATTCAGTAGAATCAATTGTGACACTTCCACTGCATCTTTTCTGACTTTATATGACATAGACCATCTAATGTCATAATTAGACTCAAAACTAATCTGACCTTAATGGTTGCGAATTATATTATCTATGAATTAGAAACTCATTCTTAATATCTCAAAGATCACAAAGAACATGTTTCAAGAGCCATCTTATGGTCTATAACATATCAAAATAACTTGTAACAATTATAATTAAATTGATATTTTTATTTCTACATAATATATTATTCATTATGCTATCATCATATGATGCATCAGATTGATTAGACATTCTAATAAATTTCTCTTTCAACAAAGGAATCATCATTTACAAAAGATTAATATTATATACAAGAGACACACAAACTGTCAAACAGTTATACTAAATGTCATACAGATAGTCTTGTTGTGTATTTTATTAAATCATATCTAATGCACGACTAATGAGAGTATCTCACAAGTCTCTTAGTTTTATATTATATATAAAACTTTATATCAAATATAACAAAGACTACTCCCACTGCTTTCACGGAGAAAAGAAGACTTAGGTAAACCTTTTACCTCAGAAATATTTCATTATTATATTAATAATGACAATGTCGTTAGGATATATAACACTAGAAAGAAAATTTTATGCTCCATCTGACCCTACTATCAAATATGTATTCTCTATGTTTTGATAAATTCAGACAATCTGACTGTATCAAAATTAGAGAACACAGATTTTCGGAAAGCTTATCTGAGTCTACAATAGGCTGTATAAACTAGTATATCAAACTATGATCTTAACAGAATACAAACTCTAGGGCCATTCTAGAATGAACTATTCAAATAGAGAAACCATAACCGATCTCTCATTCGAAGAAGACATTCAGGAACACCACTTTGCATTCTTTAGCCAAAATACATTGATTAATATCAACATTAACCAATAAATCTTTAATTGTTCAATTAGTGCGACTTGAGACAAGTTTTCTCAGAATCTACAATAGATCACTGAGTATAACTTTTCTCACTGTCATACTATAAAAGTCAAACCTTTATCAAGCTTACTTTGCTTTTGCTGCACAAATAATTTGCACATTTTATGAACTATTCATAACGAAAGCTTAATCAAGTTCAAAACTTGATCGTAGTAAGCTATGAACAATCTTAGATTTATGGTTCAATGGTAATTTCCGAAATCGATATCAAATATCGCTCCCACTATAAGTTATATGATACTTTTCTTCGATAAGAAAACAACAGAACTAATAAGTATCAAATACTTCGTAAATGATTTTGACATCCTATTAAACTTATACGGAAGATATCGTAGGGTCATTTCATCTAATTAATTATGTAGTTCCATTATAATTTATCACTCTTACATTTGACTTCAATAAGTCAAGTTTTTTCTACAATTGTTAACATCTGATGTTACACACCAAGTAATAAAACAATTTTATTACTCGGGATCGTAGAAAAGATATTCTATCAAATAGAATACAATATTCTATTAAATAGAATAAATGATAAAAATTTTACTTGTACCTCCGAGGCGCAAGTACTTTCAATTATATAACCATTATACAAAAGAAAGATTCAAATCTCAAACATTTTAAGATTCAAATTTTCTACTTATACATATCATATACGTAATTGTAGAAACTAATGGAACAATAATTAAAAGGATGAATTAGTGTAACTGGAGCATAACCCCAAGAGTATTGAAACTAATTCGGTAACACTCAATATCAAACGAATCAAATCATATAAGATTCGATTTGTCCCATTGACCAATTCCATCTGTTGGACTATTATGACCCATAACATCACTATTTGTAAAAGACATTGTGGTTTTTGTACAAATTAACTATGTGACAAAGGAAATTGCTATTTTATCATTTTGTAATTAGATTACTTGAATATATAAATGATAAAAGTCCTTATGATTAGTTCCGGATTAATAAGATATGAGACAGTATCAATCCATAGAATATTTTATCATTAAATATCCTTAGTCGTAGTATTATCGAGACTGGACATCGATAATGCAGAATAGGCTAGTATTACACTTGTGTGCGTTATGGAAGTGTAACGACATAGTTCTCATATATTTGGGTATTGGATACTCATGCAAGTGTAATAGGAGGTTCTGTTTACCGATGGTACGGAAACAGCTTCGCTCTGGATAGACCCATCAGAATCCCATTGGTAGTATGACTATGTGTCTATGGGAATCTGAATCAGGGTAGGTGTATTTGGTCTTAACCTGAGACTTGCATCGCTAATACTTGCGACAATCAATACGCTTTGGTTTTGGTCATCCGGGGCTTTAACAGGTTCTGTGTACGCCTCTTCTGGGTTTATTGAGAATTGTAGTGTATTGGGTGTGATGTCAAGATAGAAGTGTCACTTCGTCATATGGAGATGATGATCACGTAAGGATACAGAACATGTACTTTATTATGTTGCAACTATCGGGATAATATGACAAGGTCATGATTATCCGATTAAAGAGACTAGTTGCTAGTGATCCGATATATGCTTCGTACGGGGCAGACACAATTCCAGCCACAAGCCTAGCATGTGACATCCGATACTGGATCGTAATACACAATACTTAGTATACTACGCCTGGTATAGATTATGTATTCCTTAAAAGAATATTTCTGGAGAATTAGGTAGGTACGGTACTTTGCTAGAAGCCAACCATGTCCTGTAAATCGGTAAGAATGTGGTACCAGGTACGCACGTGTTCAGATAGTCCGACGACCGAATTTACTGCCAACATATCCAGGAATCTCATGGGTCCCTTCCCAAAGATTCACCGATAACGTTTGACTCGAACAGAATTAATCTGGGATTAATTATGAGAGAGAGAAAATTAATCTAGGATTAATTACGACAAGAATTTATCTGGGATAAAATTCGATTAGAAGAGAGAGAACGATTAATTTGGAATTAATCGATTAAATAATATATTTGATATATTAATTGAAATTAGATTTCAAAGCGGAATTAAAATTGAATTTTAATTCGGGCGAATGAATTAATTTAGAATTAATTCGTAAGCGACTTTACTAATAATTTTGCTAGGCATAATTATTTAATTAAATTATATTTAATTATGTCGCAACGGAAAATTCGTTAATTCGGAATTAAACGAACTCGAGCCCGAAGTGTGTTTAGCGGGCCCACTCGAATTTTGAATTTTAAAGTGGGGCCCACCAACTCAAATCATTAGTCAACTTTATTTACTTTTTGGTGATAGAAGTTGGTGGTGATTTGGTTGATAACTTGTAAAACACATTTTGTCATTTGAATGACATATACCAAAATTTGATTTTGGTAAATGATAATTGAATTTTGGAAAATCAAATACATAAAATAATAATAAAAAAAGCTCTCTCCTCTCCCCTAAAGTGCCGATTGCATCTCTTCCTCCCTTAGAAATTTTATTGCAAATTTTCTTCTTGCTAGCACATTCAAGGAGTCATTCAAGGTGTTAGGGAAACCAATCCTTGAGTTTGGAACACAAAGAAAAGGCTTGGAGCTCTTCTTCTTCATCAAATGTTTTGAACTTTCAACATCCAACGAAATCGATCAATGTAAGTTTTTTCCGCAACTTCTTTGAGTATTCACACGAATCACGCTTAGAGATCCCGTGGCATGTCTAGGACACTAACACCATCACAATGGAATCGTAGAAGAATAATATTGAGTAAGAATCATTATTCATTAAATAACTTTAGAACAAATTTCCATAAATTCATATGTTTGATCATATCAAACATCTTTGAACAATTCAAAGACTCACGATGAATTTTAATATATAGTTTTCAACACTTCAAATAGAATATCTGTGAACCATTCAAAATATTCTATCCGCATTTCATCAGAAATATATTGAAAGTTCTCGAACCATTCAAGACGTTCAATATATATATTCTTTTAGAAACATGTAACCAAGTCATGACAATTCATTAACTAAGTTACGAAGTAAAGAAAACTATCCAAGGCAATTTCTAATTCATTAAACTACATACTTCCAAAGTATTAGTTTAATAAATCTGTGGTCCAATGACGATCATTGGTTAAATGAGATTTAATCACATCCTAAATACAATATTCATTAAATGGATAAGGAATTGAGGTGTGGTCTCGTATCAGACCATCCTTTACCATACAGAATAAACATCTAATGCTTATGTGATAAAATCTCATAAAACATTGTTCTAAGTTATTTAGTTAACCAAATATTTTTCTTAATGTTCATCTCTAATGACACTACTAGTCATATTAAAATATGTAACAATTATTTATAAAGAACAAGTAACTATCCAATAGTCGCAAGTTCTGATATCAAATATCAAAACAATTATTAATATTATTTTAATTAACTAGACGGGAGATCTGGTATCTAATACCTATAGTTGTCATATTGTGAGAATCGATCTTCTCTGTACACAACTTCTTTCTTTAGCTTTATAATTTGATTTCAATTATTTACAACAATTACAAACAATTGATTAGCAAACTGTGTCAAACACGTGACTTCTAAAAGTCACTAAATCTAAGAAATTTCATTATGAGATAAACAAATACCTAATGGAGTTTTCTTAATGTCAGTTAAGAATCTCAAGACATGAACTGATTCGTGTCAATTCTTACTGCACAAGAAACTATTCTCTCTAGACAATTATATCGTAAAACAGATATCTATTTAGATTACTTATCGTGACTTAGAAACTAAGTCACTAACAATCTTGATTTTTAAGAAAATCGAAACAACAGTTCCCGATGGTTTTAACTAATCTAACAATATCTAAGTCTACTAACATTCTAGAACCTATTATAGAAATATGCAACCATAAGAGAAGTCAGAAAACATATTCAAGTAATATACATGCAGTGGATTAGAAGTATAATTCTATCAACAATATAGAATAAATGAATACAAAAGCAGCAATTTCCATAAAATTACGCATTGCCTTAGTTATGGATTTTTAACCCAGCAGTGTCTCCCACTACTTTACGTAATACCGTAATCCCTAACGAAGAACGAGAATTCAATAATTAAATTGAATTCAATAGTGAGAGTAGGATCCCATGAATATATTTTGACTCACATCTTTGGCACGATCTCGCCTACGTATATTCATTAGGTAGACAACTCATTGTCAACCACTCACTAGTGACTCCTAATTTTTGTCCTGACCATTTCTCGTTATGAAAGCTTTGGCATGTTCACAAGGAGGCGTATCAAGGCATCACTTGCCAATGACAAACTCAAGCTACCGATGTAGTCCTGACAGCTTTGGCACGTTCATGATTTCCACTTTCACTTGAATTTGTCTAGTACCAATTATACATCCGGCATGGATAAAATTCTATCATTACACCCTCATTGCTTTCGCACGATCTCGGATGCAGCCATAGAAAGATACCTATAAATCGTATTGACAAGACGGACCAAGAAACATGCATCCAATACATGTTACTTTATTGCCTTATTTAAGCGGGGATATTCCACAAGGAAGCTTTACTCTACATCAAATGCATAATATAATCTAGATCAACTTCTAAACAGTTCAATTCTACCTTAGAAAACATAATTTAACTTAACTATTAAATTTCGGTTACGTTTCCCGTTAGCGTAGAACTGAAAAGTCAAGAAATATCTAAATTACATGCATGTGCGAACATCAAAATTGGATTACGTATCATATATCAAGTATGACTAATGTAAAGGATGAAGAATCAGACCTGCTCTGATATCATTTTTGTTGGGGTTTTGAGCAAAGGGCGCGGCGGAAGCGCTGTTCAGGCGAAATCATAATTTTAAAACTTTTTAAATTACCGAATGAATTATTCAATATTCAATATGAATAATTCATTCATATTTCACCTAAACATATTTATTTGATATCAAATAACGACATAAATAACTAAGAAAAGTCGCGAAACTTTTACGAAAAGATTTTTCCGCAAAATGGCATAAAACTCGTTTTTAACCGAACCGATCACCCAATACACATGAGAGCTACCCAGGTCAGCCCCAATAGTATTAGGGCAGTTCATGGGCTGTCCGAACATTGACAAATTCACTGTTTGGGCAGCCGTCACCCGGTTGGCTCAAAAGTCACCCGGTAATGCCGATTTTTACCGTTTTCGCTTATTTCAACTCCGAAACAATTTCCGGAAATTGTTGCAACACCCAAAACACATCCAATACATTTATATGACATTATTTTCATCATCATATGAACAGTATTTCTAGATCTGATCCAGAAGTAAAAATATCAATTTTTCATGCTTAAAATCCAATTTTCCAACATTAATCTAATTAATCTTAACACGAACCAAAGTCACCACAAATGAACCACCCAAGAAAAATTCTAGGCATTAAAAGACATAACACTCTAGAATGGTAACATATCATCAAATGACAAAATTGAATCAATATTACAATAATATTATCCAAAACAACTTCACATATGCAATATGCTTCCAATTCCATCCTCCAAATCCAAAAGCCCCAAATTTATAGAAAAGAAGAAACCCTAGATCTCACTAGATCATCAAGAAACAAGAAACATATTTTCTAAGCTTAGGGATTTATAGAATTACATTTAATCCTCTCATTCCTTGGCTTTTTTTCTTGATTTTCTTCATTCCCCATCTTGAATCATCAAGAGAATTTGAGAGCTTTTTTCTAAGGAGGAGTTCGGCCATAACATAGCCATGAGAAGGAAATGAAAAATTTTTACTTTAAAAATTCTCATGGCCGACTCTACAAGGGTATAATGGTCATTTTGGTAATTTAAATCAATTAAATATAATTAAACTTTATGTTAACAAATCAAATTTGCACACCTAAAGTTTAATTAAATCATGCCCCATGTAACCAATTATAATTAAATATTTATCATAACTATTATGAAAAAAGTTTATCATTTAATTATTTAAATATTTAACATTGAAATATCTAAATAATTAATTACTATAATTGTTATTATATATGTATTTTTATTTACATTAAATAACAAATACATATATTAATGGCATGTGTCAAAATCTCATTTGACAATTAATTAATGTGTATCTAATCAAATTATGTATCAAATACAAATACACAATAATTACGATTGACCAAAAATGCCCTTATGCATGTGTTTTCATTTAACCAATTAAACGATTCGAATTAACTCATTTAATCCGATGAAGTATTATGAATAATCTGTATTATTCATAAAGCGTTGCCCAAGTGCTCAACGAGTACACTTCATATTGTGGGACTCTCTAAGTTTAGGTTTATCCGTCACGAAATCCAATTTCGTGTCCATAATTCACCCACTCATGAATTATGAAGACCACGGATAATCTCGCTAAACTATGTAAGTCGAGATCATTGCATACATATAATCCCTCCGTCACAGACTATCCATATTATGCCTGAGATATAGATAAGAACGTCAAATCCTTATGGTATAATATAGTCGACTTTGAAATTTATGATCTCTAAATAACACTCGGAACTGATTTCCAAAGTTATACCACGACCATGGATTTACTAGATCGCAAACAAGTGTAGGATGCCTATGCCCTGTACCTAGGACTGGCGGATTCTATCTTGATACACACAGGATATCATGAGAATCAGTCCACACCCAATGAACATGAGGAGGTCTGATCTAAATAGATCGGTGACGTGACTACCATCAAAGTATGGAGGATAACTCATATATCCACAGTGGTATCTCAAGTCGAAGGACCTCTATGCTCGTTCAACTCGAGAAGATTCTTATTGATGTTGGTGTACCTATTAGAAAATCTTTAGTGAGTCGTTCAGTGTTTATCAAATAAACACCTACATGTCTATACGAGTCTCTCGAGACTCATGGTTCATTGGGATAAACCATCGGACCAAGTCACGATATACGACATGTACTGGTCTCATCGGAGTTTTACTAACCGACTTGTGTTGGAAAATCTTGATCAAGAACTTTATTTAAGGATATACAACTTATAGTGACGCTTCCCAATATCAATTACAAACTACGTTGTCACTACGCACTACGTTGTAAATCCTAGGGTCTTTGTCTAATATACACGTATCACTAAATCAAATTTAGTTTCAATCTAATCATAATTAGATATCTAATCACAATTAGATCGAAAATGTGTATAAAAGACAAGAGGTGCTACCATTAAATAAGTAATATTATGGAAAAATGAATTGTTCATATTTATGAATCAGACATAAATACGATCCGGATTGGCACTCTGAGCACCAACCATAACACTTACACAGGGATATTCGAACTCACTTCAAACGAAACTGAAAAACAAATTTCTATATCGAAACGTTTAAACGAAAATACGAACACCACACGAACGCAGGTCGCGTATTGGTTTTCAAGGGTAACTTAAAACAATTGTAACTTTCTCATCCCTTGGAAAAATCATACATTCTTTATATGTACGGGATCATATTCGAGTCTACTCTCCAATTCAACTAACCTCATGTCAATTTGAGCTCTAAATCATCTGAAATATTCAAAAGAGTGAATATCGCTCTGATAAATCCATCAGATTTTGTCCAAATACTTGTCCAATTGCTTCAAGATCTTCAAGACTCATTACAACTCAATTGAACTTATTTTGTTACGGACTTTGCCAATAAAAATGGAACTAACATATTGAAATCCGATTTTCTACCGGTATCAAGGTTTTATGGTCTCATAATGGAGGAGAATATATGTCTAATGACTTTCAAGACCTTTTTATAGCAAAAAGGTATTATCTCTCAACAGTCATGTCTGTATGCTTCTCAACATAGCTAAACATAAAAACCGTCATGTGCTAGATGTAGTTCAGACTATACTCTTAGAATCTTCAGTTCAACCCAAATTTTAGGTCGAGGTTTTATCCATAATTGTTCATCTGATTAATCGGTTGCCTTCTACCATTTTGGATTTTGATTCTCCTTATTATAGTTTGTATGGTAAACATCATGGGTATGATATGTTACACACTTTTAGGAGTGTTTTCTTTGTTCACTTACGTCATAATGATCATCACAAGCTTACAGCTCAGTCTGCAAGGTGTCCATTCATGGGTTATATCATTGCTAAAAAAGGATTTGTGTGTTATGATGGTGTTGCTAATCATTTTCATATATCTCGAAATGTGTTTTTCTTCGAGAATCAGTATTACTTTCAGCAACTAGTTGTTTCTTCATATGAATTGGTAAAGCTTTTTTGTTTTGATAATCTATCTAGACATGTCGATAGTTTTAAACCAGATGTTGTATATCAGAGACGACAGCCCCCATCTCCACAACACCTTCCTGAACCCGATCCGCTATTTATGTGGCTCTTTGGTGGTCCATTCGCTCAATTCATCCATCTGATAGGTATCTTTGCCACTTTATCTGATATCACAATTCTTACCTCTTATTCTCATGCAGTTAAATAGCTTTGTTGGGTAAATGTTATGCAATAGGAACTTCAAGCTCTTTAAAAGAATCATACATGGGATATTATTCCTTGTCCTGCTGGGGTTAACCTTATTGGCTGTAAATGTGTTTATTCCATTAAGTTACGAGCCGATGGCTCACTTGACAGATATAAAGCTCAGTTAGTGGCTTTCGATAATCGATAGGAGTATGAGGTGGATTATGAGGAGACATTTGAACATGTAGCTTAGATGACCACAGTACTAAGAGTGACAATGGGTCGGGCCGGGCTCGAACTGACTCGGGCCGGGCCTGGACCCCGGCTTTATCCAGCCCGTTTTAAAAAAAATTAAAATTAAAATTAAGAATATACAAATATAAAATATAGGACATTTGTTTCAAGATCATTCACAAATACATTATAATGTTTAGTCTATAAACTAACAATTCAAATGCTACAAAGTATAAATAATAAGTAAAAAATTAATTTTTTTTAGCCGAGGCCCGGGCTAAATAAGTTGAGCCCTGATCAGGCTTCTAAAAATATTGCCCGGCCTAAGATTTTATGATCCCGGGCGGGCCGGTCCGGGTTGTGCCGGGCCGAATCGAGCCCGGGCTTTTCTGCCATCCTTACACGGTACATATTATTTTAGCTATAGCCGCTTCCAAAGACTAGAATTTGTGACAGATAGATGTTAAAAATTCCTTTTTGCATTACGATCTTAAGGAAGAGATTTATATGACATTATCACCTAGGTTATTTTCTTTGCCATCTTCAGATGTTTGTCGGCTGAAGCGATCACTATATGGCTTGAAATAGGCTCATCGTGCTTGGTTTGATAAGTTTCACTCTCCGCTCCTTCATTTCTCCTTTGCCCAAAGTCAATATAATTCCTCTATGTTTCTTTTCAAGACAATGGTATCGTGTTGCTTCTGGAGTATGTGGATGGTATTGTTAGTATTGGGACCGACACTGGGTTGATTTCCCAGCTTCAGAAGCATCTCCACAGTTCGTTTCGTATGAAAGACTTAGGTTCTTTGTAACATTTCATAGGTTTTGAGGTACACTTCACACTGACTTGTACTTTCTTGGATCAACATAAGTACATCCAAGAGTTAATTAACTTAGCTAGTCTACAAGATAGATGTGTCGTTGATACTCATTTGGAGGTGAATGTGAAGTATCGTAGTGATGAAGTTGACCTTCTCTCTAATCCCCGTTTGTATACAAAGTTGGTTGGAAACCTAAATTATATGACTATTACTTGGCCCGATATTTCATTTGTTTAACATGTTAGTCAGTTTATGCAGGTTCCTTGCCCTCTTCGTTTGGTGGCAGTTCGTTACAAAATTCACTTTTTGCAAGGAACCTCTAGTCGTGGTTTTTTCTTTCTTATGGACTCTGCTATCCGATTAGTGCCATATAGTGATGCTGATTGGGCTAGTATTTAATATACTCGGCATTCTGTTACTGGCTGATGGATGTTTCTTCGCAACACTGACCGGTGTGTAATCACACGCGTATAATGCAAGCGCACATATCGTTCAAGTAGTATAAAAAGTATCGATCCCACGAGGACTTAATACCTAATCTATTAAATTTATGAGGTCAAATGATTACTAGTATCTAACAGGATGATTGATTGATTTGAAATGGTGATGATTTTTAATTTAAAAACATGTAAATAAAATTGCGCGAAAGAAGGTTTAAGAAAATTCAATATTAGGAAACTATCTAGGGTTGCGAATCTTTCTAATATCTTTTAAAAGATGAAGTGGTTATTTCATGTTTGTGTAATAAATCGTTTTACTAACCTGGAACACTAAATTATGCGAAAGCCTCTGTCGATGGTCAGACGCAAATACCCAGTATAACCCAATTGAACCATATGTCTATGTCAACCAAATTATCTAGATTCATAAAGTTTAAGTTCCAATTATGGCTACCCCCGCCCGACAGGTATATGTCTATCATGTAAGGAAATCTATTAAAGGGTTATTTATCCTCAAGGAAGATCTTGGGCTATTAAGTCTAAGGCTGAAACCTAAAATTCCTTTGTTAAGTTTATTTTAGATTTACCACATCAATCTTATTGGTGATCAGACAACAAGAAGCATTAAGCTTAAGACTTAATAAGTAAACCTTTAAATTACCCAAACTATAAAATAATCCCTTATAAACCGGTGATATTAGAATTCATCACACCCCATATAACTAACTTAGTTACGACATATAACTAGGGCTAGTAAAAACTTAAATAAAATAAAAGACATAAAGTAAATGCTGAAAAGTAAATTGCTGAAAAGTAAATGACAGAAAGTAAATGCTGAAATTAAATACTGAAAATTAAATGCTGAAAAGTAAATGCTGAAAGTAAATTACTGAAAAGTAAATGCTGAAAGTAAATGCTGAAAGTAAATTACTGAAAAGTAAATGCTGAAAGTAAATTGCTGAAAAGTAAATAAAGTAAAAGTACAATAAAATAAAATGCTGAGGTAAAATGATCCACTTTTATTACTTCTATTTTAGATATCTCCCTTAATATAATATATTAACTTTGCATGATAATTACCAACCAGCCATATAGGCGGTATCCAGATTAAGTCAAATTAATAATTAATTACCAACCGACCAATCAGGCGGTATTCAGTTTAGTCAGGTTAAAACCAATTTAAATAATTACCAACCGACCAATATGGCGGTATCCTCGTTAAGTCAGGTTTTAACTAGTTTATATATTATAATTAAGGGAGATTAATCTAAATATTAGTAATAAAAGTTTTACCTTTTACCCCAACAAAGGGGAGTTACCTCCTCATTACTGAAAAGTAAAAACTGAAAATTAAAGAAAGAAAAGTACTGTACGTAAAAGTAAATTGCGGAAAGTAAAAACTGAAAAGTAAAGAAAAGAAAGTGCGAAAGCAGAAATTAATTACTGAAAGCTGTAAATAAACAAACAAAATACAATCTTCTTAGTATTCTTAAGGAATTCCTTAGAAGAAAGTATGAATTTACAAATGAAATGACTTGGTATTTATAGGCAAAATTTTGCCCCCATCAAATCATCCACCAAATCCATTATTAATTGCTCCACTAATTGCTCCACCAAATCCATTATTAATTGCTCCACTAATTGCTTATCATGTTTGGTGGTGATTTGATAATTTTTATTATTAATTTATTAATTTATTTTTTGCTTTGAAAATGATTGAAAATGACTTTAATAATTACACACAACACACTTCTGGATGGTTTATCAATTACGGGTATGAAATCTTCAGAATTCGAAATTATTTTTTCTTTCAAAGTTGTAGATCTTTGAGTCTTCTTTAATCTGGAACTTGAATCAGATCAATCCAATATCGGAGTAAAAAGTAATTCCCAAAATACGACAGATGCGCAAAATTGGAATTTCAAAAACTGCACTTCGTTAAAACGCCCTTTCAAGTTTCCAATCTCCAAAATTAATATGTCAAGTCCAATTTTTGCCCTTATTTGACCCACATTTCGTCCTAAATGATTTCATTATGTCCCAATATTATTTTATCTGCAAACTAAAACACATCAAAACGTTCATCAAACCCGAGAAACGAAACAAAATATTAAGTAAAAGGGGCGGTAAATATTGATATATTTTCCACTCATCACACCCCCAAACCTAATATTTTTCTAGTCCCCGAGCAAAACAATAAAATAAAATACAAGAAACAATTAAAATTAAACTAAGCCACTTTCGTAGGGATCACGGTTGCATTTAGCATATGCAACAAGCCTTTAAACCCCTAGGTGTCCCTAGTGGACGAGTTATAGTCTCGTGAGGGCTTACAGCAACGATACCCACAAACGTTTTACAAAAGTAAAAAGATAATAAAACTAATGCACACAAAAGAAAAACAAGAGAAAATAGAATAAAGAAGTTAGTGACTAATCAGGTGAAACTTCTACTCCAAGTTACTAGTTGTTTTTTTTTTTTTTTTTCTAAATTACTGAATAAGTAAATTCTCCGATTATATTTACCATTCTCCTTATGCACAGCCGACTAAATATTAATCAACTCATTTTTGCCCACAACAGTCACAAGTGCAGTTGATAAGAGAGTAATATTTTTGTCCTAAAGTTTTATCAGAATTCACACCTTTTTGTAGCAATGGAATAATTTTTCTGATTTTTCTGATTTTTTTCTTTGATTTTTGATTTATTTATTTATTTATATATAATATCTTCCATCTATGTAGCGAGTGTTGGGTCGGTGGCTCCCAAACCAGTTGGCTTTAGGGCACCAGGTGTTAAGACACCCATACATACTTAATTACTCAGACTTCAGATATATATATTTTTGCAACATCTTTGATCCATGTAGCGAGCTTTGGGCCAGTGACTCTCAAATCAGTTGGCTTTAGGGCACTAGGTGTTAAAACACCCTTACAGACTTAATAACTCGGATCTCAGACGTTTTTTTTTTTATACTCCATCACTTTTTGAGATGTTTCTCCAATTAACTAGAGCACTGAATATTACAAACTTTTCAATTTTAGCTCATGTCCGTATGTTACAATGCATGTTGATAATATTTGCTAACTGAGCATATGAAGATCCATTTTAGTCAGTTTTATGGAGAATTTACAAATTAAATAATTTAAAATGAAATAAACAAAAACTAACTTGTTTCAAAAATGGTTTGAGATACGTCTCAGGAGTGGAAATTCCTTACACAGTTATCTCTTACCAATTTCACATTTTTAGTCAAAATAAAAACACAAAAACACAAAATATTTTTGTAATTTTTGAAATTTTTGAAATTTTTTTTTGTATTTTTCGAAAAATTTTGGACTAAAAATAAAAACAACACACAAACTAAAAACAAGGTACTGATCAACTAATTCCCTCCCCCAAACCTAAATGAGACATTGTCCCCAATGTCTTAAACAGTAGAAGAAGAGTTTAGAAGATAATATCTGGTTAGCTGAAATTCTACAGGAAATTAAAGGTTAAGATCCAGATTAATCCGACGCCTCTTACCACGATCGTCCTCGGACCAATTTATCTTTGAAATGATAGGGTCAACTTGTGGTTCATAAGCTAAGAGTTAGTCTATTAGATCCGGAGCAGTTCTGGCGGTACAGAGGAGTTCTTTCATAGGTTTTGACACGAACCCATTTCTCCGAGCATCATCAAGAAACACACAAAGAAAATCATAAAATCCTTCAACGTTGTACAGTCTAAGAGGTTTCTGTGTATGTTCAGGTTCGCCCAAGATAACACTATAAAAATTTCCTCCAATGTGCCCAAGCCACCTGACAAAGCAATAAAAGCATCAGCACGGTTAATCATTTCTACCAATCGTTCAAACATACCTGGCACGATCATCATTCCTCTCCGTTTGATGGTTCAATAAGATTTGCCTCTGCAAGGGTTTTAGGATGATTCCCAAACGTGACTGCCTCATTCCTGTACGGCTTTTGAAACAATCCCCATAAGTCCAAGATTGCCTCCACCATATACTAAGTGCATATTCCTTGCAGCTAAGACTCGACCCAATTCCTGTGCTGTTCTACGTATTATGGCTTAACACCAACACTAGTACCGCAAAACACACAGATATTTTCAACTCGTCTTCTTGAAGGGGCTTCCATGTTTTACTCTGGATGTCTTTAAAAGTGCAATGATGAGTTGAATTTATAACACCTGAAAAGGGTGAGTAAAATAATAGCGCTAGTACCTGCCAAATGACAATTATTAGTTAATAGTAAAATAAATCGTGATAGTCAAAAAGGTCTGGATCCTGTCGGAGAGAAAATAAAAGAACAAACAAAACAAATTACAATTATTAGGAAAAGACAAAGAGATATAATATTTACAAGAAAAGTAGCGGCTTGATTGACGTCTATGCGTCAGAGACAAGCTTCCCATCCATTTTCTTATAAATTGGCAAACAGGGTCTTTTTGAGTCAGATTCCCAAGACTTAACTGTTGTCTTTCTTTTTGAAATTGTGTATGTATGTAATTTGTGAATGGCTATATGAACATATCCACTGGGAGGCATCTCAAGAGTTGAAGATATATTATCTACATACTCCTTACTCAAGCCATCTCTAATGAATTTAATTTTATCTTCGCGATTATCAAACACCATTCTTAAAGAACGACAACGAGTATTGCAATTACAGCGTGCACATTTGTAACAAACACCCATTTGCTTAGCTCTACGTTTCTTTGCATATGTGAGTTTTCCAAAACCAGGCAGATGTGAAATAAAAGATTCAGAAGACTCACCTGCCATTCGGACCCGTGCTTCAATTACCCAACGTATATCATAAGGAACACAATGGATTGTTAGTAATCTCATCCGTTCTTAGCGAGCTTTGTAGACTTTCATCAGAGATTTTTGAGGGAGAGAAGGAAATTGCTTACGAAGATTTGCGAGAGCTTCTTCCATCGTGAAATGACTTTACCTGCAAAATTAAACACACAAAAATAAAACACACCATCACAATATATACACAAATTGCATTGGTTGCCTCCCTGCGAGCGCTAAGTTTAACGTCGACAGCTACACGTGACTTCTCGAATGTTAGGCTGGATCTGAAAGTGTGACACTTTTTTTTTTCGCTCAAACGATTCTCCCCAGTAGTGCTTGACACGCTGACTGTTAACCTTGAATGTTTCGTTGGTGTTGGGATCCAGTAACTCAACAGCTCTTTATGGTAAAACCTGAGTGATCACAAATGGACCTGACCACCTTGATTTCAACTTTCCAGGGAAAAGTTTCAACCGTGAATTGTACAACAACACTTGCTGCATTGGTTCCAACTGTCTATGCACTATTTTTCGATCATGCCATTTCTTGGTCTTTTCTTTGTACAATCTAGCATTCTCAGAAGCCTGTAAGCAAAATTCCTCCAATTCGTTGAGTTGGTGAAGTCGTTTCTCTCCTGCAGCTTGTGAATCAAGATTCTACTTCTTCAGTGCCCAGGACACCTTGTGTTCAAGCTCAAATGGCAGATGGCACGCTTTTCCAAACACCAATCGATATGGGGACATACCAATGGGTGTCTTGTAAGCTGTTCGGTAGGCCCATAATGCATCATCTAGTTTTGTAGACCAATCTTTCCTTATTGATCCAACAGTTCTCTCCAAGATTCTTTTGATTTCCCTGTTTGAAACTTCAACCTGTCTGTTTGACTGTGGATGGTAAGCAGTGGCAACCTTGTGAGTAACTCCATATTTGGATAGGAGTGCATCAAATTATCTGTTACAGAAATATGTGCCACCATCACTGATAATGGCCCGAGGTGTTCCAAACCGAGTGAAAATATTATTTTCAGGAATTTGATCACCAATTTTGAATCATTGGATGGTAGTGCAATTGCTTCAACCCATTTGGAGACGTAGTCTACAACAACCAAGATGTACAGGTTTCCGAATGATAGAACAAAGGGTCCCATGAAATCTATACCCCACACATCGAATATCTCCACTTCCAGAATGTTTTGCAACGCCCTTCATTTCTCTTCGAAATATTCCCCATTCTCTGGCACTTGTCACATTGAAGAGCAAAAAGATAAGCATCTTTAAAAAGAGTGGGCTGGAACAAACCTGATTGTAGGACTTTGGCTGCAGTTTTATTTCCGCCGAAGTGTCCGCCATATGGTGATGAATGACAGTGTTGCAAAACACTGTTGACCTCCACTTGTGGAACACATTGTCTCAATAATTTATCAGCATACCATTTGAACAGGTATGGCTCATCCCAGACATAGTGCTTGACTTCTTTGAAGAATTTCTTCCGTTGCTGAGTTGTCCATTCCAACGGCCATTTTCCTGACACAATGTAGTTGACATAGTCAGCATACCAAGGGGAATCTTGCTGTTTCATGGCAAAAAGTTGTTCATCAGGAAAAGTTTCTTTGATTAACAGATCTTTGCCAGCTGTTTCTCCATTCTCGAGCCTCGATAGATGATCTGCCACTTGGGTTTTCTGTCCATTTCCTGTCTTTGATCTCCACGTCAAATTCTTGCAGAAGAAATATCCAACGGATCAATCTGGGTTTGGCATCTTTCTTCGTGATCAAGTATTTGATTGCTGAATGATCTGTGTAGACCACTACTTTGGGACCCAACAGATAGGAGCGGAATTTGTCAAAAGCATTTACAACTGTGAGCAACTCCTTTTTAGTGGTTGTGTAGTTGATTTAGCTTCATTCAAAGTTCTGTTGGAATAGTAAATGGTGTGAAAAATCTTTGCTTTTCGTTGTCCCAAAACTGCACCTACAGAAAATAATCACTAGCATCACACATTACTTCAAATGGAAGGGTCCAGTCTGGTGCTACAATATGATGGGGGCAGAAATCAGCTTTGTTTGTTTTAAGATCTCAAAAGCTTCCTGACATTCTTTGGTGAAGTTAAAAGGCACATCCTTCTCCAGAAGATTGCACAGAGGTTTAGCAATCTTGAAAAAGTCTTTGATAAATCTCCTGTAAAAACCTGCATGTCCGAGAGCGAAAGCTCCGAATCCCTTTGACAGATGTCAGCGGAGGTAGTTTTTTAATTGTTTCAATCTTTGCTTTGTCTACCTCAATTCCTTTTTGTGAGATCCGGTGTCCAAGAACAATGCCCTCATGTACCATGAAATGGCATTTCTCCCAATTGAGCACCAGATTTGTATCTTCGCACCTTTGTAACACATGTTCTAAATTTTGCAAGCAGTGGTCAAAAGAATCTCGAAACACAAAAAAGTCATCCATAAAAACCTCCATACTTTGCTCCAGCATTTCTGAGAAGATGGCCATCATGCAACGCTGAAATGTAGCAGGGGCATTACATAATCCGAATGGCATCATACGGAAAGCAAAAGTATCATAGGGACATGTAAAGGTAGTTTTCTCCTGGTCTTCTGGTGCGATGGCAATCTAATTGTACCCTGAATATCCGTCCAGAAAACAATAGAACTCATGTCCCGCCAGTCTGTCTAACATCTGGTCAATGAATGGTAGCGGAAAATGATCCTTTCTCGTGGCTTTGTTCAGCTTCTTGTAGTCCATGCATACTCTCCATCCAGTCACCGTTCTTGTTGGGATTAGCTCATTCTTTTCATTGGTAACCACAGTAATTCCTCATTTATTTGGTACACACTGCATAGGACTCACCCAACTGCTATCTGAGATGGGGTAAATGATGGCAGCATCCAACCATTTGATTATTTCTTTCTTTACGACTTCCTTCATGATTGGATTGAGTCTCCGTTTATGCTCCACTGTGGGTTTGTACTCATCATTCATCAGAATCTTGTGCATGCAAAATGATAGACTAATGCCTCGAATGTCTGCTATAGTCCAGCCAATGGCTCTTTTGTGCTCTCGTAATACTCTCAGTAATTTTTCTTCATGCTGTAATGTTAGTGAAGAAGAAATAATAACAGGTAATTCAGAAGAGTTTCCAAGAAATGCATACCTGAGATGGCTCGGAAGTAACTTCAGCTGCAGCTGTGGTGGTTCTTCAATCGAAGGCTTGATTCGATCTTTCTTAGGCAGTTCCAAGATTTCAACTGGTGGTGTGTTGATTTGAATCGGAATGGTTTGTCAAGGTAGTTGATACATTCCAGGATTTCAACATCTAGCTCGTTGTCAGTCATGTTGGTGATGCAAGCTTCAAGTGTATCCGTGGGATATTGCTTAGTATCATGAACGATACTATCAACAACATCAACTCTGAAGCATTCTTCTTCCTTTTCATCGCTCGGGAATTTTATGGCTTTGAAAACATTGAAAGTAACTTCTTGGTCCTGAACTTTCATGGTTAGTTCTCCTTTTTGTACATCAATTACAGTTCGTCATGTCGCCAAGAATGGTCTTCCAAGGATGATAGGCACATCTTTGTCTTCTTCCATGTCAAGGATAATGAAATCTGCTGGAAGAATGAGTTTGTCGACTTTGACCAGCACATCTTCAACAACACCTCTTGGAAATGCTAGTGTTTGATCAGCAAGTTACAACGAGACTGAGGTAGGCATTGCTTCTCCAATATGCAGTTTCATGTAAATAGAAAAAGGCATCAAGTTAACACTAGCACCTAAATCACATAAAGCCTTACCAATATAATGTTCTCCAATGGTGCATGGAACTGTGAAACTGCCAGGATCTTTCAACTTCGGGGGACGTTTCCTCTGAATAATGGCACTGCATTCTTCCGTCAATGCTACTGTCTCGTAGTCTCCCAATCTCCGTTTTCGTGAAAGAATATCTTTCATGAATTTAACATAGCTGGGCATTTCTTCCAACGCTTCTGCGAATGGGATGTTGATATGCAGCTTTTTGAACACCTCCAGGAATCAAGCAAACTGCTTGTCCAGTTTATTTTTCTGAAGTCGCTGTGGAAAAGGTGGAGGTGGAGTGATTCTTTCTGGTTCTTTTTCCTTTGCTTCTTTTTCCTCCATCTGTTGCTCTGCTTCTTTTGAAACTTCTTCTTTGGATACCTTGATTCCAACATCTTTGTTGATTTCAGTACCGCTTTTCAAAGTAATGGCTTGACATTGCTCATTCCCTCGGTTCTTTGGATTTGGTTCTGTGTTGCTGGGAAGATTACCTGACGGTCTGTAACTCTGAGCATTAGCCAGTTGTCCAATTTGATTCTCCAGTGCTTTGATGGAAGTAGATTGGTTCTGAAAGATAGCATCATATGCTGCTTGTTGCTTTTTGAACATCTCTGCAATCTATTCTTTCATTTCTGGTTCTTTTTTATGTTCCTGGCCTTTGTTCTGTTGTTGAAATCCTGGTGGTGGATAGTTTGTTGTTGAAATCCAGGTGGTGGATTGTTCTTTTGTCCTGAATTGTTGCTCCATGAAAAATTGGGATGATTCCTCCACCCTGGGTTGTAGGTGTTGGAATATGGATTGTTCCACTGTCTGTTGAAATTGTTGACATAATTCACCGTCTCTTCAAGTTGGTTTGGTTCTGGTGCTCCTCTATATGGTGAACTTGTGGATCCAGTCCTGAGAGTCTCCATGAATTTGCATATCTGATCCAGCTTGGCGTTGACAGCTGTATTGGCTCCACTTTCATAAATTCCTGCAATTCTTTGGATCATGCTCATTTCTGTTGGCCACAAGGAATTTTTGTTGGCCATTTCTTCGATTAGGTCACAGGCTTGATTTTCTCCTTTTGCCAGTAAAGCTCCTCCAGCAGCAGCATCGATTGTGGTTCTCATCAGTCTAGATAGTCCATTATAGAAGGTTTGGACTTGAAGCCATTTTGGAATCTCATGGTGAGGACATTTCCGGAGCAAATCTTTGTACCTTTCCCAAGCTTCGTAGAGAGTTTCTGAGTCTTGTTGCACAAAGGATGTAATGTCATTCCTCAGCTTTCCAGTTCTGGCTGGTGGAAAGTACTTTGCAAGAAATTTGGTGGCTAAAGTGTTCCAAGTTGTGATGGAACCTGCTGGTAGTGAATGTAGCCAAGCTTTAGCTCTGTCCTTCAAGGAGTATGGGAAAATACGCAGTCTCATTGCTTCTTCAGATTCTCGGTTGTAATTGAAAGTGCCGCAAACTTCCAGGAAGTTGCTGATGTGGGCATTAGGATCTTCAGTTGCATTCCCCCAAACTGAACTGACTGCTGAATCATCTAAATGCATAATTTGATGTCACCCGCATTTGCTGGTAAATGAGGAAGTACAATACAAGAAATGAGTCTGTCAACCACCGGAATGGTTCTGTCTCGAATGGGAATTGGTGGTGCAACCTCCAAAGGTTCAGGTTCCATGTTGACTAAAGCTTCTTGGCCTTCTCGCCTTTCCCTTCTCAACTGTCTGATGGTTCTTTCAATTTCTGGGTCAAGCGGTCGGAGTTCAAAGCTTCTGGTTCGTCTCATAAAGGATCTGAGAACCTGAAACACAAGAAAATAAAAACAGTAAGTAAAAAGAAATTAGATACAAGTGAAGGTATCTAACCTCTAAACTAATATTGAAAGATAAATAAGTCCCCAGCAACGGCGCCAAAAACTTGACCGGTGCGTAATCACACGCGTATAACGCAAGCTCACGTATCTTTCAAGTAGTATAAAAAGTATCGATCCCACGAGGACTTAATACCTAATCTATTAATTTTATGAGGTCAAATGATTACTAGTATCTAACAGGTTGATTGATTGATTTGAAATGGTGATGATTTTTAATTTAAAAACATATAAAATAAAATTACGCGAAAGTAGGTTTAAGAAAATTCAATATTAGGAAACTATCTAGGGTTGTGAATCTTTCTAATATCTTTTAAAAGATGAAGTGGTTATTTCATGTTGGTGTAATAAATCATTTTACTAACCTAGAACACTAAATTATGCGAAAGCCTCTGTCGATGGTCAGACGCAAATACCCAGTATAACCCAATTGAACCATATGTCTATGTCAACCAAATTATCTAGATTCATAAAGTTTAAGTTCCAATTATGGCTACCCCCGCCCGACAGGTATATGTCTATCATGTAAGGAAATTAATTAAAGGGTTATTTATCCTCAAGGAAGATCGTGGGCTATTAAGTCTAAGGCTGAAACCTAAAATTCCTTTGTCAAGTTTATTTTAGATTTACCACATCAATCTTATTGGTGATCAGACAACAAGAAGCATTAAGCTTAAGACTTAATAAGTAAACCTTTAAATTACCCAAACTATAAAATAACCCCTTATAAACCGGTGATATTAGAATTCATCACAACCCCATATAACTAATTTAGTTACGACACATAACTAGGGCTAGTAAAAACTTAAATAAAATAAAAGACATAAAGTAAATGCTGAAAAGTAAATGACAGAAAGTAAATGCTGAAATTAAATACTGAAAATTAAATGCTGAAAAGTAAATGCTGAAAGTAAATTACTGAAAAGTAAATGCTGAAAGTAAATTGCTGAAAGTAAATTGCTGAAAAGTAAATGCTGAAAGTAAATTGCTGAAAAGTAAATAAAGTAAAAGTACAATAAAATAAAATGCTGAGGTAAAATGATCCACTTTTATTACTTCTATTTTAGATATCTCCATTAATATAATATATTAACTTTGCATGATAATTACCAACCAGCCATATAGGCGGTATCCAGATTAAGTCAAATTAATAATTAATTACCAACCGACCAATCAGGCGGTATCCAATTTAGTCAAGTTAAAACCAATTTAAATAATTACCAACCGACCAATATGGTGGTATCCTCGTTAAGTTAGGTTTTAACTAGTTTATATATTATAATTAAGGGAGATTAATCTAAATATTAGTAATAAAAGTTTTACCTTTTACCCCAGCAAATGGGAGTTACCTCCTCATTACTGAAAAGTAAAGAAAAGAAAGTGCGAAAGCGGAAATTAATTACTGAAAGCTGTAAATAAACAAACAAGATACAATCTTCTTAGTATTCTTAAGGAATTCCTTAGAAGAAAGTATGAATTTATAAATGAAATGACTTGGTATTTATAGGCAAAATTTTACCTCCATCAAATCATCCACCAAATCCATTATTAATTGCTCCACTAATTGCTCCACTAATTGCTCCACCAAATCCATTATTAATTGCTCCACTAATCGCTTATCATGTTTGGTGGGGATTTGATAATTTATATTATTTATTTATTAATTTATTTTTTTCTTTGAAAATGATTGAAAATTACTTTAATAATTACACACAACACACTTCTGGATGGTTCATCAATTTCGGGCATGACATCTTCAGAATTTGATATTATTTTGTCTTTCAAAGTTTTAGATGTTTGAGTTTTCTTTAATCTGGAATTTGAATCAGCTCAATCCGATATCAGAGTAAATAGTTATGCCCAAAATACGACAGATGCGCAAAATTGGAATTTCCAAAACTGCACTTCGTTAAAACTCCCTTTTAAGTTTCCAATCTCCAAAATTAATATGTTAAGTCCAATTTTTACCCCTATTTGACCCAAATTTCGTCCTAAATGATTTCATTATGTCCCAATATTATTTTATCTGTAAAATAAACTAAAACACATCAAAACGTTCATCAAACCCGAGAAACTAAATAAAATATTAAGTAAAATGGGCGGTAAATATTGATATATTTTCCACTAATCAAACACCTTTATTTTATGAAAAAGTAAGAAGTAGGAGTATGGGTATCGCGCTATGTCCAATGAATGTTCTGAGATTATTTGCCTTCGAGGGTAATTAGTTGAGCTTGGGTTTCCGCAACATGAGCCTACTCCGCTTTATATAGATAATACTAGTGCTATTCATATCATATCTAATCCAGTGTTTCATGAATGCACAAAGTACATTGAGGTGGATTGTCACTTTATTTGTGAGGCATTTGATGGACGGGTCATTACTTTTCCGCACATCACCACTAATGTTCAAACTGCTGATGTGTTTACGAAAGCATTAACTCGCCACCAACATTAATTTCTTGTTGGCAAATTGATGCTTCTTGATTATCCAACATCTATTTTGGGGGGGGGGGGGGGGGGATGTCAACAGAATAAGAATAGTTGATTGTATCTATATTCAAGGTATATACATAATTATGATTCCAATATACGATGTAATTGTTGGGGCGGTTGTGGGACTTATAGAGTCAGATCAGTAACCCACACAGTGGAAATAGGTATAACCTATGGTGATTGAGTATGTGTGTATTTTTAAATATTTTAATGAAATACTATATTACATTACGAGTGTATAGGGAAAATCGGAGACGAATTGGAGTCCAGAAAAACCAAAATTGGAAAAAATGGAGAGAACACACATCGTCAGGGCCATACGTGCGCATGCGCGCAAGCAACATGCAAAGAGCAGCAAGCTGCGCAACAGGTGCGACCTTTGTGTGTGTGTGTATAAACCTTAAACACTTTCAAAAACCACCCAAAATAATTTTAATTTCAAAACCAACCTCAACACATGTTATACAAAAAACATATATATATATATATATATATATATATATATATATATATATATATGTATGTATGTATGTATTTTTGTGAATCAAAACACAAATCAAAATAGAATCACATAACGAAGTGACTCATGAACAATCTTAGGTCACTCAAAGATGGTCAAGTGATTATAGAATGGTAGTTATAGTTCAAAGCTTTCATATAAAGTTCCAAACTCTAATTTTATGTTTATGTCAAACATAAACATTTGGACCCAATCACAAGCATATTGTGTTTATGCTTTCAAAGCATCCATAAGTAATTTATTAGCCTAATTTCAACATCAAGCTATGTTATTATATATCCAATACATAATACATCACTATATGCTTCATTAATGAAAAAAAAAATCACTAATGAAAACATAGCTTTAAAGAATATCAAACTTACCTAGCAAGTTTGATTTCAAGATCCAATCTTGAGAACTTCCAAAGCTAGCCAGTTTGATTCCAAGATCCAATCTTCTTCTCATTGTTGAAATATTGTAGAGAACTTCCAAAGATTCTCTAAACATTTCTTTTACTTTGGCTAATATCTCTAATTCTTACTTGCCTTAACTTTCTCAAACTTAACTTTCTTAAACTTAATTAAAAATTTACTCAAGTTTGCATTTTATAGTGAAGCTTTCACACATTTCATCAATCCTATATCATTTCTAATGATAAAGATATCATCTACATACAATACAAGTAATACTATTGTAACAACCCCAATCCAAGAGATGCTACCGGCAGGGGATAGACCGTACTATCCCTATAAGCCTCTGACTTCTGATAACCGCTATTCTTATCTCATATATATATAAACTCATGCATGGGACCATAGCCCAACTCATCAACCATGTATGCATAATACTCTTAATACTGAGCACTTTGTTTAAATACACATTTCAACACTGACATCTTTTATAATGCAATATACATGTGACCTTTACTGTATAACATATATGTTACATGTCATTCTCTAACTCTGACCGAACTGGACTTTATCCCTGACTTGACCTGGTGGACCAACTCCCTAGTGTCTGCCATCAGTATCCATCCTCCCGAGCTCGTCCTCCAAGAACCCGCAAAACAAAATACTGGGAGTGGAGGGTTAGATCGTTTGAACGATCTAAGTGAGTGGATGATTTAAAATGGAAACTGAAATACTATTATGAAAAAATTGGTTCTAAAACCAAAATCCAAGAAATAACTTTATATGAAAACTCTTTTCTGGTCTGAAAACTCTGAACTCTTTCTTGAAAATCTCGTCTTAAATCTATTTGTAAAACTTATCTTGTCTGAAAGTCTCTTATAAAACTGTTGTTTCTAAAAACTTTCCTTTCTAGAAACCTTTTCTGAAATCTGTATCTAAAAACTATTTCTAAAATCTATATCTGAAATTTATTTCTGAAAACGGGTATATATTTCTGAAAACTTGACGTATGGGGGCGTTACGTATCGTCGTCCCCCTTGTTGGGGTTGGTGCTCAGAGCGCCAATTCCCCATTTTATTTCCTTGAAAATACTATTGTAAACGTTTTATTATGAATAAAATGAGCAGTTTCTATAATATAATATATCTTCTTATATGATAATAATTGAGTAATTAAATAAATAAGTTTATTTAATTGATCCAAGAAAAATTTTGAAATCGGAAAATTTTGATTTTCCGCGATTCCGCTGTGTTATCGGATTTTCGCCATAAAACCCCTACACCCCCATATTGTTGGGGTTTCGGGCGATGGGCGCAGCGGAAGGGCGGTTTGGGCGAAATCGTATTTTAAAACTTTTTCAAAATACCGAATAAATTATTCAATATCTAATATGAATAATTTATTCATATTTCACCTAAACCTATTTATTCGATATCAAATAACGACATAAATATATATGAAACGTCACGAAACTTTTACGAAAAACGTTTTTCCGCAAAATGCCCTAAAATGCGTTTTTGGCCGAACCGACCACCCAACACTTATGGGGACTGCCCAGGTCAGCCCTAATAGTGTTAGGGCAGTTCATGGGCTGCCCGAACAGTGATGAACTCACTATTTTGATAGCCGTCACCCGGTTGGCTCAAAAGTCACCCGGTAACGCCATTTTCGCTTATTTCAACTCCGAAACACTTTCCGAAAATTATTCCAACTCCCAAAACACATCCAGTACATTCATAAGACATCATTTTCATTATCAAAATAGAATCATATCCAGGTCTGATCCAGACACAGAAAATGTTAGCTTTCTAAGGTCAATCCCAATATCATTTAAGCATAAAAGATTAATTATGTTCGAGTCATACGTCATCGGTGAATCTTCGGGAAGCGACCCATGAGATCCCTAGATATGTTGGCAGTAAATCCGGTCGTTGGACTATTCGAACACATGCGTAACCGGTACCACGTTCCTACCGATTTACAAGACATGGTTGGCTTCTAGCAAAGCGCCGTGCCTACCCAATTCTCCAGAAATATTCTTTAAGGAATATATAATCTTTGTGAGGCGAAGTATACGTAGTATTGCGTATTGCGATCCAGTATCAGATATCACATGCAAGGCCTGGGGCTGGAAAAGCGTACGAAGCATATATCGGATCACACAAGCAACTAGTCTCTATAATCGGATAATCATGACCTTATCATATTATCCTGATAGTTGCAACATAATAGAGAACCATTTCTGTATCCATGGGTGATCATCATCTCCATATGACTGAAGTGATACTTCCGTCTTGACATCATACCCAATACACTATAATTCTCAATAAACCCAGAAGAGGCGTACACAGAACCTGTTAAAGTCCCGAACGACCAAAACCAAAGCGTATTGATTGTCGCAAGTATTAGCGATGCAAGTCTCAGGTTAAGACTAAATACACATACCCTGATGCAGATTCCCATAAACACATAGTCATACTACCAATGGGATTCCGCGGGGTCTATCCAGAGCGAAGCTGTTCCTGTACCATCGGTAAACACAACCTCTTATTACACTTGCATAAGTATCCAATACTTAAATATATGAGAACTATGCCGTTATGCTCCCACAATGAGCACAAGTGCAATACTAGTCTATTCCGCATTATCGATGTTCAGTCTCGATAATACTACGACTATAGATATTTAATGATTAAACCTTTGTGGATTGATATCGTCTCATATCTTATTAATCCGGAACTAACCATAAAGACTTTTATCATTTATATATATACAAGTAATCTAATTACAAAATGATAAAATAGCAATTTCCATTGTCACATAGTTAATTTGTACAAAAACCACAATGTCTTTTACAAATAGTGACGCTATGAGTCATAATTGTCCAACAATCTCCCACTTGGCTTATAACCAGTCACTCGAGTATCTAACACCTGAACTATGTACATGTATGACCGGTGCTTACACACACGTATAACGTAAGCGCACGTATCGTTCAAGTAGTATAAAAAGTATCTATCCCACGAGGACTTAATACCTAATCTATTAATTTTATGAGGTCAAATGATTACTAGTATCTAACAGGTTGTTTGATTGATTTGAAAAGGTGACAATTCTAAATTTAAAAACAAGTAAATAAAATTGTTCGAAAGTAGGTTTAAGAAAATTCAATATTAAAAACTATCTAGGGTTGTGAATCTTTCCAATATTATTTAAAGATGAAGTGGTTATCTTATAGTTGGGTAAAATATTGATTTATTAACCTGGAACACTAAATTATGTAAAAGCCTCTTCCGATGGTCAACTATAAATATCAAGTATAACCCAATTGAACCATATGTCTTTGTCAACCAAATTACCTGGATTCATTAAGATTAAGTTCCAATTATGGCTACCCCCGCCCAACAGGTATATTCCTATCTTGTAAGGAAATCTATTAAAGGGTTATCTATCCTCAAGGAAGATCGTGGGCTATTGAGTCTAAGGTCTTAAACCTAAAATCTCTTTTCCAAGTTCATTTTAAGTTTACCAGTTCAATTTTATTAATGGCCAGTTAATGAAAAAGCATTAAGATTAAGACTCAATAAATAAATCTTTATATTACCCAAACTATAATTTAACCCCTTATAAACTGGTGATATTGGAATTCATCACAACCCCAGATATCTAACTTAGTTACGACACATAACTAGGGCTAATAAAAACTTAAAAGTAAAAGACATAAAGTAAAAATGCTGAAAAGTAATTGCGGTAAAGTAAAAGCTGAAAAGTAAATTACAATAAAATAAAATGCTAAGGTAAAAGGATCAACTTTTACTACTACTAATTTAGATATCTCCCATAATATAATATATAAACTTGTGAGAACATTACCAATCAACCATATAGGCGGTAACCTGATTAAGTCAAATTAAGTCCAACCAGCCATTAATGCGGTAAAAAGATTTGTCCATGAACCTGCCATATAGGCGGTAAGAAAGTTTAAATACCAACCGACCAATCTAGTGGTATCCTTGATTAATCAGGTTTAAACCAGATTAAAATGAATTACCAACCGACCAATATAGAGGTATCCCTTTTAAGTCAAATTTTAAATAGTGAATATATTATATTTAAGGGAGATTAATCTAAATAGCAATAGTAAAAGAATTACCTTTCACCCTAGTAGGGGGAAGTTACCTCCTCATGGTAAATAGTAAAAACTGTAAAAAGTAAAGAAAGTAAAACAATATTATTACAAAAAGTAATTAAAATTAATTACAAAAGTAAAATTTAAAAGAAATTAGATAGAAAACTCCCTATTTATATGAGAGAATTCAGAGAGAATGGTACATCTGAAATCAGAAAACTGAGCTCTATTTATAGGCGTCAGTAAGGGTCGCGCGTCGCGACGCCCAGTTCACGTTGCGACGCCCATTTGGTCAACGTGGCAGCTTCTGGTTCGTCGGCTTCAGATTCTGGATAAGGTGATAAGGCGCACGTGGCAAGGTGGTTGGAGCTCAATTATTGTGACATGTGGCGGCTCGTGATTGGCTGATTCAGATTCTTATCCGCCACGTGTCAGATACGGATAAGTCAGTCAATAATTGGTGCTGACGTGGTGCTGACGTGGGAAATTGACTGTTGGCACCATAGAATTGCGACACGAGGCACACTGTGATTGGTTGATGATGACGTGGCAGTTTGACTCGGTCAACCGGTGATGTGGATGATGACGTGGCAGACACGTGGAGTGACACGTGGTGACACGTGGTGATGGCGACTGTCAGCACCGTAGGATGATGACACATGGCACGACGCATGTTAGCAGATCGGCTGTGATGGTGACACGTGGCACGGCGCACGTTAGCAAATATAAATTTTCTCAGATTCTGATTTGTGGACCCGGCGCATGTTAGCACTGTTCGGCGCATGTTAGGCGTCACGAATCACCTCCAGAATGTCCTGAAACTTTATTTATCTACAAAATAACACAAAACACATCAAAATATTCACAAGACTCAAGAAACTATACAAAATATTATGTTAAATGAGTGGGAAATAGTGATAGATTTACCACTCATCAATGTCGCTCAAACTCTTGCTGAGGAATATCTTTCGTCAGCGGATCTGCAATGTTGTCATCTGATGCGACCTTCTCGATCATCACATCGCCACGATGTATGATCTCACGAATCAGATGGAAACGTCGTAGAACATGCTTGGATCGTTGATGAGACCTCGGTTCTTTAGCCCCGTTATTGTCACAATACAATGGAACGGGCTCAGCTGCTAATGGAACTACTCTTAATCCAATTAGGAATTTACGGATCCAAACTGTCTCTTTTGCTGCTTCAGCTGCAACAATATACTCTGCTTCTTTTGTTGAATCGGAAACAGTCTCTTGCTTTGAAGATTTCCAGCTCACTGCTTCGTTGTTCAAACAAAATATGTACCCAGATTGTGACTTACAGTCGTCTTTATCGGTTTGGAAACTTGCATCGGTAAACCCAGTTACCTCAAGTTCTCAATCTCCATAGAGTAAGAATGCATCTCTAGTTCATCTAAGATACTTAAGGATGTTCTTAACCGCAACCCAGTGACCATCACATATATCAGCCTGATAGCGACTACACATGCTCAAAGCATAGGAGACGTCAGGTCGTGTACATATCATGGCATACATGATCGATCCGACTGCCGAAGCGAACGGGATCTGACTCATGTTGTCTCTCTCATCTTGAGTTTTAGTACACATGTCCTTAGATAGAGTGACACCATGTGACACTGGCAACAGTCCCCTCTTGGACTGTTTCATTTTGAATCTCTTCAACACTTTGTCAATGTACGTGCTTTGGGAGAGTCCAAGCAAGCTTTCTAGATCTATCCCGGTAGATCTTTATTTCCAGAATAAAGGCTGCTTCTCACAGATCTTTCATGGAGAATTTTAATGAAAGCCAAGCTTTCACCGATTGTAATATGGGAATGTCATTGCCAATAAGCAATACATCATCAACGTAAAGGACAATGAATTTCAGTGCGCTCCTATTAACCTTCTTATATACACAAGGATCATCCTCGTTTTGCATGAAATCATATTCTTTTATGATCTCATCAAAACATTGGTTTCAAGAACGTGATGCTTGCTTCAATCCATAAATGGATCGATTTAACTTGCAAACCTTGTCTGCATGTTTTGGTATGACAAAACCATTATGTTGTTGCATATAAACATCCTCCAAAAAGTTTCCGTTAAGGAAAGCGGTTTTGACGTCCATCTGCCATATCTCGTAATCAAAATATGCAGCAATAGCAAGTATTATCCGAATGGATTTAATCATGGCAACATGTGAAAAAATTTCGTCATAATCGACACCATGTCGTTGACGATACCCATTCGCTACAAGCCTAGCTTTGTATGTTTGTATATTGCCATCCATGTCGGTCTTCTTCTTGAAGACCCATTTGCAACCAATAGGATTTACGCCTTCTGGTGCATTAACCAGTGTCCAAACTTGGTTGGTGTACATGGAATCCATTTTGGATTTCATGGCATCTTGCCATAAATCGGAGTCGATACCTTGTATCACTTCCTCATACGTAGCCGATTCGTCTTCCTCAATAAGATTAATATCCACATGAGGTGAGATCAGAAACCCATACCTCTCAGGTTGTTTTCTAACTCTCTCTGATCTACGCGGTTCTTGTGTATTCGAAGATTGTGGTACAATCTCATCCTTGATAAACTGTTCGTGTTTCTTTAAGGATTCTGTGCCAGGAATAGTATCACTCCGATTTTCATCGAGTTCTACTTTCCTCCTAATAACCACTGCATTTAGGAATTCCCTTTCGAGGAAAACCGCATGTAGAGCAATAAATATTTTATTCTCTTGTGGGTTGTAAAAGTAATATCCTTTGGTTTCCCTAGGATAACCTACAAATAGACACTTATCCGATTTGGGTTCAAGTTTGGTACCATCCAAACGTTTAACGTATGCCCAGCAACCCCAAATCTTCAGGAATGAGAAACCCAGTTTCTTTCATTTCCATATCTCATACGAAGTTTGTTGAACAGACTTTGACGGAACCTTATTCAAAATAAGAATTGCACTGTTCAATGCATATCCCTAGAAGAAAATAGGTAGCTATGTGCGACTCATCATCGACCTTACCATGTCCAACAAAGTTCGGTTTCTCCATTCGGACACACCGTTCAATTGAGGTGTTCTGGGAGGAGTCCACTGTGAAAGAATACCATACTCTTTCAAGTAATCGAGAAACTCATTGCTCAAGTATTCTCCACCACAGTCCGACAGTAATATTTTAATACTTTTGTCGGTCTGTTTTTCTACTTCGTGTCGAAGCTCTTTGAATTTCTCAAAGGTTTCTGACTTGTGTCTCATAAGATACACACAACCATACGCGATGCATCATCCGTAAAGGTTACGAAGTATTTATATCCACCTCTAGCCTGTCTAGACATGGGCCCACATACGTCACTATGAACGAGGGCTAACAGTTCGGTGGCACGTGCACCTTTATCGCTAAAAGTTATTTTAGGCATTTTCCCTAATAAATAAGATTTGCAGACGTCATATGAATTTGGATCAAATCTGTCCAAGTACCCACTCTTCGAAAGTGTGGATATGCGAGTCTTGTTAATGTGTCCCAAACGACAATGCCACATATAAGTTTCATCTTTGTTACTTAGTTTAAGCCTTTTGTTTGTTAAATTATATGTTTGAGATTGATTTATATTCAAAATATAAAGACCATTATTCAAATCAGCACTGCATATCTCCATATCATTTTTATACATAAAACACCCAGTGTTTCTAAAAAAAAGTATACCCACATTGGGCTAATAAGGATACAGATATAATATTCCTAGTCAAACTAGATACATAATAACAGTCTGATAAGTTTAGTACATGCCCCGAGGGCAGTTCCAAAATATAAGTCCCAACGGCCAAAACGGTGACTCGAGTCCCATTTCCAACGCGTAGATCAATCTCCACTGAGGCCTGTCTCCTGCTAATCTGCAGATCCTGCACATCAGTACATATATGAGTACCACAACCAGATTCAAAAATCCAATTTTTAAAACTAGAAGTAGACATGTTTATTTCTATAACAAACATACTTGAAGTCGGTGCCTTGCCCGCTTTGATTTCCTTCATGTGCGCCTTGTACTCACGGAAGTCACGCTTCCAGTGACCCCGTTTGCCATACTGTAGGCATACATCTTTGGATTTGTCATTTCCCTTCCCAGAAGACTTTGACGATTTGGCCTTGCCATTCTTCTTCTTCTCTTTACACCTCCAGTAGCCTTCGGCCAAGCCTTGGGAGACTGAGATGTTGAAGCGAAATGCGCCTCATGCTTTTTGCCCTTCAATAGCTCTTTTTTGCTTCACGCAACATTGCCATCAGCTCTCCAAGAGTATGGTCTTGGTTCATCATATTGTGGTTCATGATGAACCCACTCCAGCTGTCAGTAAGAGACTGCAATATCAAATCTATAGAAGTCTCAGCCTCAAAGGTTATGCCTAGCTGACCCAGCTGTTCAATGTCAGCAATCATCTGTGACACATGGTGCTCAACTGATGTACCCTCTGACATTCAAGAGCGAAAGAGCTTCTTCTGCAATTCATACCTTTGCGATATAAGGTTAGATCGATGAAGGTCCTTCAATTTTGCCATCATAGTATAGGGATCCAATCCCTTGTTTTGGTGATGAAATTGAGGGGTCATCGCAGCGAGCATGACGGATTGAGCAGTTGAGTTGTCATCGCTATGAGTCTTCCAAAGCTCAAGCTCAAGCGACTGCTCATTTTCGGGCTTAGGCCCGATAGGTCTCTCTATCGTATAGAGCATCATCTCAGCCCCCAGGACAATCCTTAGGTTCATATCCCAGTCAGGAAAGTTCGCACCATTAAAGACATTTTCGCCCATGATAATGTCTCTAACCCCAATCTTTCCAGTCATCTTAATTGCAATAGTCTAACTATTCAATTAATGATTTCTGGGTACATTCCAACTGTTACAAGAAAAATAATAGAATATTAGTCCAACTAATAAATATTTAAAATGACGAAATATTTGAAAGCGCGTATTTGGGAAGTATTTGAACGAAATTGCAAATTCAAACTAGCCTCCCACTATTTTTCGGCGAGCCTCTAACCCTCTGTTGATTACTCGGGAAACCTAGTTTCCTAGTGGGCTAGGATCCCTTTAAAAAAACACAACCTTGACTTTGGCCAACAAGCTGTATGATATTTAACTATAGGTAGATCTCTAAGATCAATTGGATCTCATCCAATTCCTAGATCCGGTAGGTGGACTTCCAAGTCCAAAACAATATATACAATATATACGCCAATATATCCAATATGTTTTCCTAACTTTTTCATCTAAATCAACTAAGCCTTGACTTTGGCTCAAACAAGCTTAATGATTCCAGTTAAGCGGGACCCATTGACCTTGGAAAACTTCGTAATCCATGTCGATGAACAAGAAGTGACCTTAACTTTGGCCAACAAATCACAACTTGCCCAAGACATGCGATATGGAACAAAGCTTTCATGGTTCAAACACATCCGCGATGGACATTGATATTGACTTTGGCCAACAAACCAATGCCAATCTTGGATCTTGAGAAAGAACCATTCAATGGAAGGAAAACGCTTAATATTTAATTGAGGGTTTTTCGCGTAATTGGCAACCAATTAATTATCTTTGATAAGGTCTCATCATACACCCTTAAGCATGCATTCTAAAAGCATAATAAGGCGCGATAAATAAATTAATAATGATGTGCGGTTGGATATCTCACAAATTGTTCCTAAATAAATCACTCATTTCTCTCCCCGCTAGCACTATTCTAACTTCTACCCAATTACATAATACAATAACAAACCTCATTACATTGAGGGGAATTGGTGAGAAGAGAATTACAAAGAGTCAGGAGATAAAGGCTGGACACGCAGGTCCAATTTAATAAATTCTAAATTTATTACAATAATTTCCAAAATTTCCCTCACCCATCTAATATCCATCTGATATACATTATTCATACAATACATCCATGTATTCACACAAAGCATGTTATTCAATCAATCTAATCAATTAATTAATCTTTGAATTAAGTGATCATCCAATGTTCAAACAACGATTTGATTTGCGCGAGTCCAACTCGTTTGAGAATAAGTACTCAAAGTGCGTATTCTCTAATTATATTGAACTACAATTTTAAATCCATATAATTTGTATTCAATACTAATTCTTTATTAATTCCAAATTAAATAATTACACTTTTAATGTACCTTTACGATTTAGATTCTAAATCTAATCTTAATGGGTCTCAAAGCCCAATTAACATCCAATGTCAATTAATTAAAGTCCA
This sequence comes from Zanthoxylum bungeanum, assembly GCA_019454045.1. Lineage (NCBI taxonomy): Eukaryota > Viridiplantae > Streptophyta > Magnoliopsida > Sapindales > Rutaceae > Zanthoxylum > Zanthoxylum bungeanum. Next base: position 43,174 of record SKCR01043251.1, read on the forward strand.
ATGGGCTTTCAATTAATTTCTTAAGGCATGGACTTTGGCAACCAAAGCCCAATAAGGAATCACACTTTTCCATAAAATTAATTTTGGCCCATTAGGCCCAATTAATTATTTAAAGGCTCATTTATTATATTTGGACTTAATGGTATGGTTTTAGGCCCATTTTGGATCCAATCCAATTGTCCTAAACCAACTTGGCCCAACCAAGCCCATTAGCCCAAATATAATAATTTTAGTCCAATTCCAAATTAAGCCTAATTAATTAAATTCTAATATTCCAAATATCACAATTATTTAATTAAAGTGTATAGCCATAATTAATTTTTTAAATTAACATTTCCAAAACACCAATTTAATTAATTAATCATGCTTTATTATTTTCAATACATCTCCAACATTATTGAAAAAAAATCAAGTCATTACATGCTCTCTAAGCTCATGGCAATCATAGGATTTATTTATCAATTTTGATTTCAATCCAATTAAATCACAAATCAATATCCAAGCATTTTAAACACATCCAATGGTCTTAAAAAATCAAAATCACACCATGAGCTTGGGGTTCTAACATTCGGCCAAGCCAAAAAATTTTGGAAAATTATCTAATCATTTTTTCATAAAATTAATCATGGCATAAACTCTAAGTTATCATAATTAAGCATACTTAAACAATCAATTTGATAAAATCATGCTCCAATCAAAAATACCCAAATTCAATATTATGAACCCTAATTCATTTCATGCTTAAATAGGCTCATGATACCATTGTTAGGTTTCTAAGGTCAATCCTAAGATCATTTAAGCATAAAAGATGTCTGAATACGTAAAAAGCAGCGGAAATACTTACATTGATCGGATTGGATGTAGGTGAAAAGTTCAAAAATTTCCTTGAAACCTTTGAGCTCCAAGCTTTTCTTGATTTGTATGTTGAGTTCCAAGCCTTGGTGAATGAATTCCAAACTCAATGGATGTTTCCCTATCACCTTTGAATGACCCTTTTGTGTGCTAGCACTTTAGATTTTTGAATCAAAATCAAAGAAATGAACCCTAGGTTCACGCCCAAGTTGAGAGAAAAATGGATGATATTCACGCCCAAGTGAAAAATTGAGAGAGTAAGTATTGTTTTTTATTTTATGATTTGTGTATATCATTTTCAAAAAATAATTACCATTTACCAAATTCAAAATTAGGTAAAAGTCAATCACAAATCAAGGTTGTGTATATTTTAAGCAACCAAAATTCCAACCAACTTCTATCAACCAAAAGTTGATAAAGTTGACTAGGTGATGTGACTTGTGGGCCCCACTTTAATTCAAAATTCGAGTGGGCCAGCAAACATATTCGGGACTCGGGTTCGTTAATTCTGAATTAACGAATTTTCCGTTGCGACTTAATTAAATCAAATTTAATTAAATAATTATGCCTAATAAAATTACTATTAAAGTCTCGCGAATTAATTCTAAACTAATTGGTTCGCACCGAATTAAAATCAAATTTTAATTCTGTTATGAAATCTAATTTCATTTAATATATCGACTATATTAATTTTATCGATTAATTCCAAATTAATCGTTCTCTCTCTTCTATTTGAATTTTATCCCAGATAAATTCTCGCCGTAATTAATCCTAGATTAATTTTCTCTCCCTCATAATTAATCCCAGATTAATTATGTTCGAGTCATACGTCATCGGTGAATTTTCGGGAAGCGACCCATGAGATCCCTGGATATGTTGGCAGTCAATCCGGTCGTCGGACTATCCAAACACATGCGTACCTGGTACCACATTCCTACCAATTTACAAGACATGGTTGGCTTCTAGCAAGGGACGTGCCTACCCAATTCTCCAGAAATATTCTTTAAGGAATATATAATCTTTGTCAGGTGAAGTATATGTAGTATTGCGTATTGCGATCCAGTATCAGATGTCACATGCAAGGCATGGGGCTGGAAAACTATCTACCTCATACGAAGCATATATCGGATCACAAGCAACTAGTCTCTATAATCGGATAATCATGACCTTGTCATATTATCCTGATAGTTGCAACATAATAGAGAACCAGTTCTGTATCCATGGGTGATCATCATCTCCATATGACTGAAGTGATACTTCCATCTTGACATCATACCCAATACACTATGATTCTCAATAAACCCAGAAGAGGCGTACACAGAACCTGTTAAAGTCCCAGACGACCAAAACCAAAGCGTATTGATTGTCGCAAGTAATAGCGATGCAAGTCTCTAGTTAAGACTAAATACACCTACCCTGATACAGATTCCCATAGACTTATAGTCATACTACCAATGGGATTCCGCGGGGTCTATCCAGAGCGAAGCTGTTCCCGTACCATCGGTAAGCACAACCTCCTATTACAATTGCATAAATATCCAATACTTAAATATATGAGAACTATGTTGTTATGCTCCCACAACGCGCACAAGTGCAATACTAGTCTATTCCGCATTATCGATGTCCAGTCTCGATAATACTACGACTTGGATATTTAATGATTAAACCTTTTTGGATTGATATCGTCTCATATCTTATTAATCTGGAACTAACCATAATGACTTTTATCATTTATATATATACAAGTAATCTAATTATAAAATGATAAAATAGCAATTTCCATTGTCACATAGTTAATTTGTACAAAAACCACAATGTCTTTTACAAATAATGACGTTATGGGTCATAATTGTCCAACAGAAAATGCCCAAATTTCATGCTTTAAATCCAAATTTTCAACATTAATCAAATTAATCTCAACACCAAATCAAGTCACCACATATGAATCACCCAAGAATAATTATAGGCATTACAAGAGTGGTCATAACACTCTAGAATTGCAACATGTCATCAAATGAACAATTTGGACAATAATTACACTAATTACTTCCAAAACTACTTCACACATGCAATATAACTTCCAATCCATCATCCACAACCAAAAGCCCCAAAAATTCAGAATCAAAGGAACCGTAGAACCCTTATCACAACTCAATAAATAAGAAACTGAATTTCCAAGCTTAAGGTTATGGTAGATTACCTTTAATCCTCCAATTCCTTAGCCTTTTTCTTGAATTTTCCTTTGATTCTTCATGGTTTCTTCAAACAAATTTTGAAACCCATTTTTGTATGGAACTCTCGGCCATGGTGAAGAAGAAAACAATTTTCCCATTTAAAAATGCTTTAGCCGACTTTTAGCGGTAGATTTGGAATTTTGACAATTTAATCTAATTAAATTAATAATAAGCTTTTTGGTAACCAATAAAATTGATACACATTTAGCTTGATAAATATATGTCATGTGTTCAAATAATAATTGGACAAATTTCATAAAAATTATGGAAAAAGTTTATTAATTAATCATCTAAATATTTAACAATTAAATATTTAAATAATCATTAATATAATTATTATTATATATGTATTTTTATTTAAAATAAATAGCAAATACATATATTTATGGCATGTGTCAAAATCTCATTTGATGAATAATTAATGTGCATCTAATCGTATTATGTATCAAATACAAATACACAATAATTATTATTGGACAAAATCCTCTAATGCATGTGTTATGTTTAATCGATTAAACGATCCGAATTAACTCACTTAATCCGGTGAAGTATTATGAATAATTAATATTATTCATATCATGTTGCCCAAGTACTCAACGAATACACTTCATATTGTGGGACTGTTTAAGTTTAGGTTTATCCGTCACGAAATCCAATTTCGTGTCCATAATCCACCCACTCATGGATTATGACGACCACATATAATCTCGCTAAACTATGCAAGTCGAGGTCATTGCATACGTATAATCCCTCTGTCATAGGCTATCAATATTATACCTGGGATATAGATGAGAACGTCAAATATGTTCGGTATAATATAATCGACTTTCAATTTACGATCTCTAAATAACACTCGGAACTGGTTTCCGAAGTTATACCACGGCCATGGATTTACTAGATCGTAAACACGTGCGGATGCATATGCCTTGTACACATGACTGACAGATCCTATCTTGATATGCACAGGATATCATGAGCATCAGTCCACACCCAATGAACAGGCGGAGGTCTGATCTAAATAGATCAGTGATGTGACTGCCATCAAAGTGTGGAGGATAACTCATATATCCCATTGTGGTATCTCAAGTCAAATGACCACTATCCTCACTCAACTCGAGAAGGTTCTTATTGACGTTGGTGTACCATCTATTAGGAAACCTTCAGTGAGTCATTCAGTGTCTTATCAAATAAACACCTACATGTCTATACGAGTCTCCCAAGACTCATTGTTCACTAGGATAAACCATCAGAGCAAGTCACGATATACGACATGTATTGGTCTCATCGGATTTTACTAACCGACCCGTGTTAGTAAATCTTGACCAGGAACTTTATTTAAGGATATACATCTTATAGTGCGCTTCCCAATGTCAATTACAAACTACGTTGTAACTACGCACTATATTGTAAATCCTAGGGTCTTTGTCTAATATACATGTATCACTAAACCAAATTTAGTTTCGATCTAATCGTAATCAGATATCTAATCGTAATTAGATCGAATAAATGTATAAAAGACAAGGGTGCTACCACTTAAATTAGTAATATTATGGAAAAAAGAATTGCTCATATTTATGAATCGGACATAAATACGATCTGGATTGGCACTCCGAGCACCAACCCTAACAATTTCTCTCACTTGCTCTAGTGCCAATCCATGGTATCCTATATACATCTTAATATGTATCACATACTCATGGCCCTCAAGAACTCACCAGCACTCAAGAGGTAGGCAACAACAAGTAAGCCTGCTTTAACAAATCGAGTCTGTCCAACAAACCCAACCGTTTTCCTAAGCCAGCATCATTCATATTTTGTAGAATCCAAATTCCACGTCAATATGACTCAGATGCTTTATTAGTAATGTGCTATAGCTACTAAGTTGTCTATGTATTTAGAGTTCAAATCCAAATACTTTAAGACAACCGCAAGCACTATACTAATATGAAAACTTCTAATCTATAGGGTCACTTTGCAACTTCATAAGTCAATACTTCAAAAGTTGCAACTGATTCCACTAATTCAGTAGAATCAATAGTGACACTCCCACTGCATCTTTTCTGACTTTATATGACATAGACCATCTAATATCATAATTAAAATCAAAACTAATCTGACCTTATAGTTGGAGACACGTCATATGGTCTACAGCATATCAAAATAACTCAAAGATCATAAAGAACATGTTTCAAGACACGTCATATGGTCTACAACATATCAAAATAACTCGTAACAATTACGATTAAATTGATATCTTTAATCGCATAATATAGTATTCATTACGCCATCATCCTATGATGCATAAGATTGATTAGACATTCCAATCCATCTATCTTTCGACAAAGGAATCATCATTTACGAAAGATGAATATTATATACATAAAAGACACGTTAACTGTCAAACAGTTATACTAACTGTCATACAAATAGTATTACTGTATCCTTTATTAGATCGTATCTAATACGCAACTAATGAGAGTATCTCACAAGTCTCTTAGTTTTATATCTTATATAAAACTTTATATCAAATATAACAGAGACTACTTTCACTGCTACCACGGAGAAAAAAAGACTTAGGATATATAATACTAGAAAGAAATTTGTACGCTCCCACTGACCCTACTGACAAATACGTATTCTTTATACTTCGATAAAACCAGACAATCTGACTGATATCAAAATCAGAGAACTCAGATTTTCGGAAAGCTTATCTGAGTCTACAATAGGCTCCATAAGCTAGTATATCAAATTGTGATCTTAGCATAATACAAACTATAGGGCCATTCTAGAATGAATTCTCCAAACAAAGAAATCACGACGGATCTATCATTCGAAGAAATCACTCAAGAACGCCACTTTGCATTCTTTAGCCAAAATACATAGTTTAATATCAACATTAACCAACAAATCCTTAATTGTTCAATTAGTGCAACTAGAGATAAGTTTTCTCAGAATCTACAATAGACTACTGAGCATAACCTTTTCTCACTGTCATACTATAAAGGTCAAACCTTTATCAAGCTCACTTTGCTTTTGCTGCGCAAATAATTTGCATATTTTATGAACGATTCATAACGAAAGCCTAATCAAATTCAAAATTTGATCGTAGTAAGCCATGAACAATCTTAGATCTATGGTTCAATGCCAAGTTCCAGAATCGATATCAAATATCGCTCCCACTATAACTTACAGGATAATTTCTTCGATAAGAAAACAACAGAATCATTAAGTATCGAATACTTTCTAAATGATTCTGACATCCTATTGGACTTATACGAAAGTTGTCTAAGCGTCTTTTCATCTTATTAATTACGCAGTTCCACTTAAAGTTTATCATTCTCACATTTGACTTCAATAAGTCAAATCTTTTCTGTAACATCTAATGTTAACCACCAAGTAACAAAATAATTTTATTACTCGGGATCGTAGAAAAGATATTCTATCAAATAGAATACAATATTCCATTAAATAGAATAAATGATAAACCTTCACTTGTACCTCTGAGGCGCAAGTACTTTCAATTATATAACAATTATACAAAAGAAAGTTTCAAATCTCAAACTTTTCAAGATTCAAATTTTCTAACTATACATATCATATATGTAATGTAGAAACAAATGAAACCTTAATTAAAGAGATGAATTAGTGTTTATGAAGCATAACCCCAAGAGTATTGAAAACCAATTCGGTAATACTCAATATCAACGAATCAAATCATATAAGATTCGATAACTCCCACTGACCAATTACATCAAAATAGAATCGTGGAAGTTTAATATTGAGTAAGAATCATATTCATTAAATAAATTTAGAACTAATTGCCTTAAATTCATATGTTTGATCATATCAAACATCCTTGAACAATTCAAAGACTCACATTGAATTTCAAAATTATAGTTTTCAACACTATGAATAGAATATCTTTGAACCATTCAAAATATTATATCCGCGTTTCATCAGAAACATATTGAAAGTTCTCGAAGCATTCAAGACGTTCAATATGTTCTCTATTAGAAACATGTAACTAAGTCATGACAAATCATTAATAAGTTACGAAGCATAGAAAAGGATCTAAGGCAATTTCTAATTCATTAAACTACATACATCCAATGTATTAGTTTAATAAATCTGTCTCCAATTATGATCATTGGTTAAATGAGATTTAATCACATCCTGAATACAATATTCATTAAATGGATAAGGATATGTGGTGTGAACTCGTATCAGACCACCATTTACCATAAAGCATAGTTCTCAGTTATTTACTTTACCGAATATTTTTCTTAATGTTTATCTTTCATCAATGACACTACTAGTCATATTAAAATATGTAACAACTATTTATACAGAACAAGTAACTATCCAATAGTTACAAGTTTCGATATCAAATATCAAAATAGTTATTCAACATTATTTCAAATAACCAGACGGGAGATCTGGTATCCAATACCTATAGTTGTCGTATTGTGAGAATCGATATTCTCTATACACAACTATACATATCTCTTTTATTTAGCTTTATAATTTGCGTTCAATTATTCACAATAATTGCAAATAATTGATTAGCAAACTTTGTCAGACACGTGACTTCTAAAAGTTGCTAAAGCCAAGAAACGTCATTAAAAGATAAACAAATACTAATGAGGTTTTCTTAATGCTAGTCAAGAATCTCAAGACATGAACTATTCAAGTCAATTCTTACTGCATAAGAAACAATTCTAACTAGACAGTTATATCATAAATCAGATATCCATTTAGATTACCTATCGTGACTTAGAAACTAAGTCACAAACCATCTTGATTTACTAGGAAATTGGAACAACAGTTCCTGATGGTTTAAACTAATCTAACAATATCTAAGTCTACGGTCTTTCTAGAACCTATTCTACAATAACACAACCATAAGAAAAGTCAGAAAACCTATTCAAGTAATAAGCATGCAGTGGATTAGAAGTATAATTCTATAAACAATATAGAATAAAAGGAAAACAAAGCATAATTTTCCATAAAATTATGCACTGCCTTAGTTATGGATTTTAAATTCAGCAGTGTCTCACACTACTTTACGTAATACCATAATCCCCAACGGACAACGGGAATTCAATAATTAAATCGAATTCCATAGTGAGAGTAGGATCCCATGAATATATTTGGACTCACAGCTTTGGCACGATCTCGCCTATGTATATTCATTAGGTAGACAACTCTTTTCCAATCACTCACCAGTGACTCCTGGTTTTGGTTCTGATCGTTTCTCGTTATGACAACTTTGGCACGTTCACAAGTAGGCGTATCAAGGCTTCACTTGTCAATGACAAACTCAAGCTACCGATGTAGTCCTGACAGGTTTGGCACGTTCAGGATTTCCACTTTCACTTGAATTTGTCCAGTATCAATATACAACCGGCATGGATAAAATCCCATAACCTACACCCTCACAGCTTTGGCACGATCTCGGATGCAGTTATAGAAAGATACCCATAAACCGTACTGACAAGACGAACCAAGAAACATGTATCCAATACACGTTACTTTACAGCCATATTTAAAAGTGGGGATTTTCCACAGAAAGCTATATTCTACATCAAATGTAGAATTTTAATCTAAATCATTTTCTAAACAATTCAATTCTACCTTAGAAAACATAACAAAATTTAACTATTAAATTTCAGTTACATTTTTGTTAGTGTAAAACCGAAAAGTAAAGAAACATATATAGATTTCAAGCATGTGCAAACATTAAAATTGGATTAAATATCAAATATCAAGCATGAATAATGTAATGGATGAAGCATCAGACCTACTCTGATACCATTTTTGTTAGGGTTTCGGGCGATGGGCGCAGTGGAAGCGCGGTTCGGGCGAAATCGTATTTTAAAACTTTTTCAAAATATCGAATAAATTATTCAATATCTAATATGAATAATTTATTCATATTTCACATAAACCTATTTATTCGATATCAAATAACGACATAAATATATATGAAACGTCACGAAACTTTTACAAAAAACATTTTTCCGCAAAATGGCCTAAAACACGTTTTTGACCAAACTGACTACCCAACACTTATGAGGACTGCTCAGATCAGCTCCAATAGTGTTAGAGAAGTTCATGGGCTGCCTGAACAGTGACAAACTCACTGTTTGGACAGCCGTCACCCGGTTGGCTCAAAAGTCACCCGGTAATGCTGTTTTTCGCTGTTTTCGCTTATTTCAACTCCGAAACACTTTCTGCAATTATTCCAACTCCCAAAATACATCCAATACATTCATAAGACATTATTTTCAACATAAAAATAGAATCGTATCCAGGTCTGATCCAGAAACAGAAAATGCCCAATTTCATGCTTTAAATCCAAATTTTCAACATTAATCAAATTAATCTCAACACCAAATCAATTCACCACATATGAATCACCCAAGAATAATTCTAGGCATTACAAGAGTGTTCATGATACTCTAGAATGGAAACATGTCATCAAATGAATAATTTGGACAATAATTACACTAATTACTTCCAAAACTACTTCACACATGCAATATAACTTCCAATCCATCATCCACAATCAAAAGCCCCAAAAATTCAGAATCAAAGGAACCCTAGAACCCTTCTAACAACTCAAGAAATAAGAAACTAAATTTTCAAGCTTAAGGTTATGGTAGATTACCTTTAATCCTCCAATTCCTTAGTATTTTTCTTGAATTTTCCTTTGATTCTTCATGGTTTCTTCAAACAAATTTTTAAACCCATTTTTGTATGGAACTCTCGGCCATGGTGAAGAAGAAAACAATTTTCCCATTTAAAAATGCTTTAGCTGACTTTTAGGGGTAGATTTGGAATTTTGATAATTTAATCTAATTAAATTAATAATAAGCATTTTGGAAACCAATAAAATTGATACACATTTAGCTTAATAAATATATGCCATGTGTTCAAATAATAATTGAACAAATTTCATAACAATTATGGAAAAAATTTATTAATTAATCATTTAAATATTTAACAATTAAATATTCAAATAATCAATTAATATAATTATTATTATATATGTATTTTTATTTAAAATAAATAACAAATACATATATTTATGGCATGTGTCAAAATATTATTTGACGAATAATTAATGTGTATCTAATCGTATTATGTATCAAATACAAATACACAATAATTATTATCGGAAAAAATCCCATAATGCATGTGTTATCGTTTAACCCATAACATTATTCATATCATGTTGCCCAAGTGCTCAACGAGTACACTTCATATTATGGGACTCTCTAAGTTTAGGTTTATCCGTCACGAAATCCAATTTCGTGTCCATAATCCACCCACTCATGGATTATGACGACCACGGATAATCTCGCTAAACTATGCAAGTTGAGGTCATTGCATACGTATAATCCATCTGTCATAGGCTATCAATATTATACTTGGGATATAGATGAGAACGTCAAATCTGTTCGGTATAATATAATCGACTTTCAATTTACGATCTCTAAATAACACTCGGAACTGGTTTCCGAAGTTATACCACGACCATGGATTTACTAGATCGTAAACACGTGCGGATGCATATGCCTTGTACACAGGACTGACGGATCCTATCTTGATATGCACTGGATATCATGAGCATCAGTCCACACCCAATGAACAAGCGGAGGTCTGATCTAAATAGATCAATGATGTGACTTCCATCAAAGTGTGTAGGATAACTCATATGTCCCACTATGGTATCTCAAGTCAAATGACCACTATGCTCGCTCAACTCGAGAAGGGTCTTATTGACGTTGGTGTACCATCTATTAGGAAACCTTCAATGAGTCGTTCAGTGTCTTATCAAATAAACAGATATATGTCTATACGAGTCTCCTAAGACTCATGGTTCACTAGGATAAACCATCGGACCAAGTCACAATATACGACATGTACTGGTCTCAGTGGATTTTACTAACCGACCCGTGTTAGTAAATCTTGACCATGAACTTTATTTAAGGATATACATCTTATAGTGTGCTTCCCAATGTCAATTACAAACTACGTTGTAACTATGCACTATATTGTAAATCCTATGGTCTTTGTCTAATATACATGTATCACTAAACCAGATTTAGTTTTGATATAATCGTAATCAGATATCTAATCGTAATTAGATCGAATAAGTGTATAAAAGACAAGGGTGCTACCACTTAAATTATTAATATTATGGAAAAAATAATTGCTTGTATTTATGAATCGGATATAAATACGATCCGGATTGGCACTCCGAGCACCAACCCTAACACATACGCCTATCTAGAGCCAGGAGTGAAAATCCATGACTTTGGGGCGTTACATATCGCCGTCCCCCAAAGCATGTCACTCATGTCCCTGAAACTAGTGGTCTTTGGGCGTTACTGTTGGGGTTTTATATGGAATTACAGGGTTAGCGTAGCGGAACGTGGAAAACAAGTTTTTCCGATTTCAAAATTTTTTCTTGTATTAATTAAATAATCTTATTTATTTAATTAACAATACTTAAAATCTGAAATTTTAACCCAAGAAATCATATTTCCTATAATTATCGAATTACCCCAAAGTTTTACAATTTAATCATTTTGGTCCTTAAAATAATCAAATACATATTTAATTGATTCCAAATCAATCCCAAAATGATTTATACATGTATAATACATGAAAATACAAATTTCAACACAAACCCCCAATTTTTCTACAAAAGCCGAGAGCACCCCTGAACTTTTCTTTATTGCGATTTGGCCCCAAATGTTCAAAACATGTCAAGATCAAATCCAATAAATCCCAAATTTAATATACATCATATATACATCAAATTAAATCACATATATGAAAAGACCCAAAATTGGATTAGGTTAAGAACCCTAATTTCATAAATTACTCCAATTGCACAATTTACATTAAATTGATAAAATTCAACACTTCAACAATCCAATACCACACCAATCAAGTCTCACCATCATGAAACAACTCAAGAACAATTCTAGGTTAATTATGAATGGCTAAGCAACTCTAGAATGGCAACTTTGATTACTAATTAATCTTATAAGCTGAATTACTCCTAATAAGCTTATAAATTAACATACATGCTTAAACATCTTCAAACAAGTTTCCAAAAAATTTAATTACAAACTAAAAGAGCAGAGCCATCAACTTAGCAACACAAATTGAAGCCAAGATTATTAGAAACAATTTCTAAGTAGAAGAAAGTATAAAAAAACTTACAAAAACTCCAAGTTTTTGGCTTTGTTTTCTTTCTTTCTTTCACCTTTGCTCTAAACTCTCTTTTGAATTATTTGTGTAACTTGTCTTGTATTTGAAAAATGAAACAAAACAATTTTGTTAAATAAATTCCATCATGGCCGAATTTCACAAGAAAATTAAAATAACAATTATTTATTTTTTGTTCAATTTTCATTAGTCCACATTTTACTTTAATAAAGTTAACTCTTTATCTTTAATAAAGCAAACCAACAAATGGACCAATGGTATTAAACCATTAAAAAACAAAATCATTATTTAAGATATTTGTTTTATTAATTAATTTAATTATTTAACAATTAAATAATTAAATAATAAATATAAATATAAATATCTTAAATATATGTATTATATTTACATTAAATATCTTAAATACATATATTAATGATATATGTCAAATATCATAATTTGATATTTTATTAATGTGTATTTAATAAAATCAAGTATTAAATACAAATACACATTAATTCAGAAATGACCGTTAGGTTCCGATTGTATGTATTTTTCGTTTAACCGTTAAACGAGTTATAAATAGTCAGTATTATTCATAACAGTTGCCTTAGTGCTCTACAAGTATATTTCATTAGTGAGACTCTCTAGATTCAGACATATCCATCATGAAATCAATTTTTGTGTCCATAATTCACCCACTCGTAAATTATGACGAAACAGATAAACTCTCTGAATCATACAGGTCGAGGTCACTGCATACGTATAATCCCTCTATCACAGGTATCCGAATTATTCCAGAGATATAGATACAAACGTCAAATCTCTACAGATATAATCACGTCGACGTTTCTAAATCCCTTAATAACACTTAGAACTGATTTCTACAGTGTACCACGGGCCCATGAATTTAACAGATTGCTAATTCCATATTGAATACCTATGCTCTGTACACAGAGCTGACAGATCCTTTCTTGATACTCACAGGATATCCTGAGCATCAGTCCACACCCAACGAACAGGCGGAGGTCTAATCTAAATAGATCGATGACGTGACTGCCATCTAAGTGTGGATGATAACTCATATATCCATAGTGGTATCTCAAGTCAAAGAATCACTATGCTCACTCAACCCGAGAAGATTCTTATTGACGTTGGTGTACCATCCATTAAGAACCTTCGGTGAGTCGTTCAGTATTTATCCGCTATAAATACCTACACGTCTATATGAGTCTCCAAGACTCCTGGTTCACTGAGAAACCATCGGAATCCAAGATTCCAATATACGACATGTACCAGTCTCAACGGGTTTACTTTACTGACCAAATAGTGTAGACCTTGACTAGGAACTGTCTAAGAATGACAACGTCATGATACAACTCAATGTCAGTTGCGACGCTTTTGCAACAATATCATAACTAATCATTCTAAGTTCGGTTACATCTTTACCATATTAAAGAAGATGTTATATAAAAGAAACTGTTCATTTTATTCATAATAAAATGTTACATCAGTATTTACAAGGAAATACATAATAAAATTGGCGCTAAGAGCACCAACCCTAACAGTTACATATCGCCGTCCCCCAAGCCACTGAACTAGAACCGGGGGTGCGGATCTATGCTACCCTCCAAGCTCTGAAACTAGGATCTAAAGGCATTTTTCATCTCTACTCCTGAACTAGGATCTGGGGGCGTTACATATCGATGTCCCCCAGTCATCTACATGTGCACATGTCATTCGTCAATTCCATGTCTGTATCAAGTTACATACTGAGGTGGGTTTTTCTCACATGCCTCGAAAACACAAAGTCATGCTATTAAAAACAATCTTTCTAAAACATCATTATCTGAAAAGTGACCGGCGTAATCACACATGTATAACGCAAGTGCACGTATCGTTCAAGTAGTATAAAAAGTATCGATCCCACAAGGACTTAATATCTATTCTATTAATTTTATGAGGTCAAGTGATTACTAATATCTAACAAGTTGTTTGAAAGGATAATGATGATTATAAATTTAAAACAAGTAAAAGAAATTGAGAGTAATTTAATGAGAATTAAAACTATCTAGTGTTGTGAATTCTTCCAATATTAATTAAAAGATGAAGTAGTTAAATCATAGTCGGGTAAATATTGATTTATTAATCTGGAATATTAAATTATGTAAAAGCCTCTTCCGATGGTCATTTACAAATACCTAGTTTAATTCAATTGAATCATATGTCTATGTCAACCAAATTACCTAGATTCATTAAGTTTGAATTCCAATTATGATTACCCCCGCCCAACAGGTATATTCTTATCCTGTAAGGAAATCTATTAAAGGTTTATCTATCCTTAAAGAAGATCGTGGGTTGTTGAGTATAAGGTCTTTAAACTTAAAGTCCCTATGTCTAGTTCATTTTAGGTTTATCTATTCAATTTTATTAGTGATCAGTTAATAAAAAGGCATTAAGATTATGACTCAACAAATAACTCTTTAATTACCCAAACTATAATCTAATCCTTTTTAAAACCGGTGATATTAGATTTTATCACAACCCTAGATATTTAATTTAGTTACAACACATAGATAAAGCTGATATAAACTTAAAAGACATAAAATGAAATTACTAAAAAGTAATAAAAAGAAATGCTAACGTAAAAAGAATTAACTTCTACTATTCACTATTTAGATATCTCCCATAAAATAATATATATAATCTTGTGATATTTTAAATCAACCGTCCGGAATGGCGGTATCCTGATTAAGTCAAATTCAAATATACCAGCCATAAGGCGGAACAGAAATATAAACTTAAACCAACCGTCCAGTATGGCGGTATCCTCATTAAGTCAGGTTTAACCAATTTAAATTGAATAACCAACCGTCCGGAATGGCGGTATCCTTTATTAATTCAAGTTTTAAATAGTTTATATATTATATTTTAAGGGAGATTAATCTAAATAGCAAAAGTAAAAGAATTACCTTTTTACCTCAGCATGGAGAAGTTAGCTCCTCATGGATGAATGAAAACTACTATTTATATAAGAGAATAACTACTACAAACGTAAATAAAACTGAATAAAAGAAACTAGAGAAGAGAATTCTCAATTTATTTATAAGGATTTCAGAGGATGAGGTACATTTGAAACTTAAGAAATCAAACTTAATTTATAATTTATAGGCAAAAAAATTCAATTCTTTATTATTATTTTTCTGAATTTTTTTTTATAATTATTATTATTATTATTTTTGGATCGTTGAATTTTCGACACGTGGCATGGTGGCTAAAAAAAACAGCTCGTTGAATTTTTGACACGTGGCATGCGGTGCACGTTAGCAGATTGCTTGTGATGATGACACGTGGCATGGTGCACGTTAGCAAAGTCAAACTTGGCAACTTTGACTTGTTGACCTGGAGCATATTAGCAGTCTCTGGTGCACGTTAGAGGTCGGGATGCCAAGGGTTTCGGTGTCGAGACGCCCAAAATTACCAAAATACCCTTTTTGCCAAATTTCACAGTTTTGCTCCAAATCACCTCAAGAATGTCCTGAAACTTTATTTATCTACAAAATAACACAAAACACATCAAAATATTCACAAAACTCAAGAAACTATACAAAATATTAAGTTAAATGAGTAGGAAATAGTGATAGTTTTACCACTCATTAAAAAGCATTCGTAATAAAATTCTGGCTAACACCCTAAGCGAAAAAAAGTAAGTATGTGCTTAAAACATTACAAAGAAAAATCAATTAGAAAGAGAGTGTACACTCACTGATTTGGAGTTCCGCTAACATAACGTCACTTCGTCGAAAGGTTTTGTGGTTCCTGCGATAACCCCTATTTGATAACTCTGATTAGAAAATAAATTGTGGAGTGCATTACGGAATTAATCTAAATTTATCGATTTAAACACTTGCTATCGCTTTCAGGCATAACCTACATATATTATGATGTATTGTATGTATACGAGTCGATATGAGACCCTTAGGGTGGCCTCTAACACGCTAGGGTGGAGCTGGAATGGATTAAAACTAATTTGAGAAAAATTATGCTCTCGCATCGCGACGTAAGGCCTTGTGCATCGTGATGCTCAAAATTCCATAAACGAGTGCCTAAAAATTTCTAGTGCGCGTCGCGACGCGATGATTCCAGAAACTAATCTGCCTACATTTTCCTGTAGGCGTCGCGATGCTGACCCCTTGGGCGTCGCGACGTGCACCTATTTTCCAGGTTTCTACACTTGTTTCCTCAAGTCTTCTTTACCCAATTGCATCACCAATACACAATTCAACTTATTATTACACAAACCAACATCAAGAATCATCAATTCACAAAGCATAATTTTATTTTAACATATGCAATTCACCATCACAACATTCATCCTTAATAACCTCAAATTAACCACATAAATAATCTCAATACAACCCAACAACATAATTTAAACACCAACTCATTAAAATCAACACTTTCAACACATGGGTCAAGATTTCTTCACCTCACTCACTTAATTTCCTTCATCCTTCAAGTCTTCCAAACTTGATATTCCTGTTTCTAACTTGTTGGGGGTTGATTTTCCTTTGCTCTTTCTTTAATCTTAGTGAGAAATATGTCACTCTTTTCTTATTTTCCTCTTCTCCCTTCTCACTTTTTTTTCCATCTTTAGAAATGAGGGAATAATGTCCTATTTATAGAGGAAGGAGGCTGATTTTTGTGATAAATTTGGGCGGTTAAGATTAAGCCACCTCATATTTTTCTAGACTAATCCCAAAATTACTATAGCAATCACTGAATTTATGATTTTTGACTGATTTCAAGTTCGAATTTGGTAAAATATCCAATGTGAAGGTTTTATTTCTCGGTCTTAGCTTTCTGACGATATAAGATTCATAAAAATGTGAGATCGTATGAAAATATTATGGTCCAAATACCATGGACTGTCTGGAGTAAAACATCGTACCCTTTCGTATCGGGATCTTGAAGAATTTACCGATTGTCTTCCAAGTCATTTCATGAGTGTATAAGTGTTCAAACAAAATTATATTATATAGCATTCATCCCATAATGAAACAGTAGTCGAGATCACCGATCGTCGAGATTACCGATCGTTACAAATTCTCCCCGCCCTAAATAGGATTCGTCTTCGAATCTCTTCTGATGCTAAACTGCTTATGCTTAATTTGGTTTGAAGGTATCTGACCTCTACTGCTCTTATATTCCTTGACTTGTTTTCTGTTATTTTGCTCAAGAACTTGATACTAAGACTTTTGGGAATCTCTTACCTCGATCTGCTTCATTCGATTCTTGTAAATAAATGCTCAACTCTGGGGGTTTGTGCCATATCTCTAAACTTCTTAATGAATGGTATATTTCATAAAATTATATATATCTCTTGTTTCATACTATATAATGTCTAGCAAGGTGTATTAGAAATACCCAATTCCTCATGATCTGAGCTTAGGTTTTCTTCGAATTGGTATTTGTGCTTAACTTGTAAATTACTGCCAGAACTTAATATGTTCACACTAATATATCCACGACCATTTCGACCGAATTACTTCTTCTTAGTCCTTATATCTTTTGTTATGGTAACACTAATCATTAAATATTACTTAGTTCTTTTGTTACTCCTCAAGTTTAAGGTGTCATTTTTGTTCTTCATACCACAATCCATGATCCTCGTTTTCTCTTGACTTGAGTATTTCCTCAGGTTCTTCAATTATTCTCTATAATGTAACCACTTTAATAATCTTATGAAACTTATCTTACTAGGTACTTCCTTAGTTCTCCATTCTAGATTCTATCCTGATGTTCATTATCGTATTTGACCAACTATTTTACCTTCTCTCTTTTCTTCTTACTAGGCTCCACTGCTTATGAGCTCTTTCTTTCGAATTCTCACATATTCGACTATCTTATGGGTTTGGGACTTCATAACTCTTAGCTAACTTCTTCATGTACATTTATGCTTAAACTGTGTTCTTTATTTATAATGTTAGCACTAGTGATCCTGTCCAGGTTTACATTCGCATTCTTTTACTCCTTTAATTCATTTACTAGTATTAGTATGGTTACTGACTTTTACGCTTACTATTCTTTCCTTATTTACTTGCTCTCCATAATACTTCTCTTTCAATTATCCCTCGAGTCTTATCCTGTCAGGTGCTATCCTGGTTTTAACAATATCGATATTATATACTTTTCTTGGCCATCTCAGATTTTTCTTCAATAAATCTCCTTTCAATTCATCTTATACAGTATTTTTAACAGTACGTTGTGGAAGGAAAATATACAGGTCACTATCATTCATCTTTCTCCCATTTCATATAATAAATTCTCATCTTATTCCAACTCCGAAAAAGCTTACTATCATGTAGTACCATTAACAATCTACCCTATCATTAAACATTTCTGTCATTGTTTATCTGGTATCTCTTTCTATTGTCTTGTTATCTTAACAGTTCATTCTTCACCTTTTTCTTAATGCCTTTTTTTTGTTCCCTCTTTCAGTTCTCAACTATTTATAGAACTGCTGGTTTTTCTGTATCTGTCTTTTATTTTGGGGAGTATTATTTTCCTATTGCCTCTTATTTTTTTATTTTTTCATTTCTTTTTCTATAAGATATTTCTATATTATGGTTTCAAAAATACCAAGATTCGTCTTTACTATAATTATTTATCAATGGTTGGGAGGGTGGGGCTTGGTCCCGAAACCTTTCCAGTTGTGTTGATGTTACTAACTATCGGTGCCATACTTGCACATTCTACTCATCTATAAGCCTGAGACTCTCATGTTTATTAGTTTCAGCTCCCCCACTAAGATATTTCCACTAGGTACTATCTGAGTTGTCTCTTTTTTCAACTTCACTCTTGATTCGCTACCCGAGTATCGATTATACTACCACTTATCATGAACCTTCTCTAGAATTATGCTCTCTAAATACTTCATCATGTTGCTTTTATACCATTTTCTACTAGTTTCTATTGTTTAACCCTCTTAAGTCTTTATTCTTTCTCAAATTCCTACTATACTTTATATGTTATTCCTCCTTATGAAGTCTACACCGTTACTTAGATTTTCTTGTCATCTTAGTCCATTGAACTCCTTATATCTTTATCCAACTGAGAAATTTATTGACTTTAATTACCTAGGACATCTCCACTATATTTTCTTGGTTTGGTGCTACTCTCTTCTAGTTCTTCTTCTCAATACAATGAGACTTTTATGAGTTTACTCCTTAGGCATTCTCAATTCAACAATGGCTTGCAGGTTTGGGCTTGACTTATTGTGACTCCGAGTTATTCTATCATGTCAAATGCACTCTTTTGTTGGTTCTTCTCCTTATTGGGCTCTGAGTATAAAGGTGAATACTTTTTTTTGAGGATCTGAAAAATACATGTTTCTGATTGGGTGCCTATACACCTACTATGGGTTACTGAATAGAAGAGTTATCGCTCATACCGTCAAAATCTGCGTCGACTACTCCAAGTGTTAAAGTTTCTATAACTCTGATCAACTATGATGAGGTTTCCATTTACATTACTATCTCAGGCCCTATTATCCATTATTACTACATACACTTTACTTATTTATTGTTTCCTGCAGCTTCCTTTATTATTTATTTCCATAATTTATTCTTCAGTTCCATATTGTGCCTCCAAGATTAGTAATGGCTTACTCTCATTGACTACTTCCTAGGTTTCTGCTCTTTGCTCCTGCTATAGGCTACAGCTACACTGTATAATTTTACTATTCATGCTAATATTCTTTGTTAACTTTCAATTGTCTCCCATCTCATAAATATGTCATTTTTAAACTTTCAAAAATCTTTATTAGCATTACCACAGTCTATGGATTTCCGCAGGTATTTCTAACTCATCCACTTGGCTTAAATCGGGTTCTTTCTTTTCTATCTCTTAAATCATTCAAAGTTCTTTCCCGGGTGGCATATTATTCAGTGTTTTCTGTTTATGACTTAAGTTAAATCTTCATCGAATTTCCTCTATGTGATTCTGATTGTTTAAACATCTATGTCTTTATCATTTACCTTTCCTTCTAGATTTTTCTTTCTCTATCTACTTCTCTGGGTGGGTATCCTTAGGATTTTACTATCTTATTATGTCTCTTTACTTTTCCTATCTCGGGCTGCTTAAACAACTATGCATATCTCCTCACTTCCATAGCTTTCTCCTCCCCACTCTCTAGGGTAATTTTTCTTAGTACCGAATTTTCTGGTTTATAACTAAATTTGAACTTTTGCTAATAGTTCAGGATGATTACAAAAGGTTCTTCAAATAATATAATTATTTCTAAGGAAAGATACTTAAATAGCTCAGGAACTCTTACTAACCTGTCTATAGAACTTTGAGGACATACTCGAGGATCAGATACTGGAGAGGTAGTGCCTTGTATATAGGTATCCCGGGAATACTGCATATACAAGACCCCATCACTTTGCCCACTGCAGTCACTGACTCCATAGACCATGCTCTGATACCATCTTTGTACATCCACAATCCAGGAGATGCTACCGGCATAGGATAGACCGTATTATCCCCATAAGTCTCTGATTTCTGATAACTGCTATTCTTATCTCACATATATATATAAACTCATGCATGGGACCATAGCCCAATTCATCAACCATTTATGCATAATACTCTTAATACTGAGTACTCTGTTTAAATACACATTTCAACACTGACAATAACTTTTGTAATGCAATATACATGTGACCTTTACTGTATAACATATATGTTATATGACATTCTCTAACTCTAACCAAACTGGACTTTATCCCTGACTTGACCTGGTGGACCAACTCCTTAGTGACTGCCATCAGTATACATCCTCCCGAGCTCGTCCTCCAAGAACTTGCAAAAAAAAAAACACTGGGAGTGAGAGGTTAGATCGTTTGAATGACCTAAGTGAGTGGACGATTTAAAATGGAAACTGAAATACTATTATGAAAATATTTGGTTCTAAAACAAAAATTCAAGAAATAGCTTTATATGAAAACTCTTTTCTTGTCTGAAAACTCTGAACTCTTTTTTGCAAATCTCGTCTGAAATCTCTTTGTAAAACTTATCTTTTCTGAAAGTTTCTTATAAAACTGATGTTTTTGAAAAATTTTATTCTTAGAAACCTTTTCTGAAATCTGTATCTAAAAACTATTTCTGAAATCTATATCTGAAATCTATTTCTGAAAACTGGTCTTTGTTTCTGAAAACTTGATGAATGGGGGCGTTACGTATCGTCGTCCGCCCAAATGTCTGTCTAGAGCCAGAAGTACAAATCCATGACTTTGGGGCATTACGTATCGCCGTCCCCCAAAGCATGACACTCATGTCCCTGAAACTAGTGGTCTTGGGGCGTTACATATCGGTGTCCCTCAAGCCACTGAACTAGAACTGGGGGTGTGGATCTATGCTACCCTCCAGGCTCTGAAATAAGGATCTAGGGGCATCTGTCATCCCTAGTCCTGAACTAGGATCTGGGGGCGTTACATATCGCCGTCCCCCCAGTCCTCTACATGTGCACATGTCATCCGTCAATTCCATGTCTGTGTCAAGTTACATACTGAGGTGGGTTTTTCCCCATGCCTCGAAAACATAAAATCATGATATTAAAAATAATATTTCAAAAACATCATTATCTGAAAAGCATCCGTAAAAATAATCTTTCTAAGTGAAGAAAAAAATGTATTTGCTTAAAACATTACAAAGAAAAATCAATTAGAAAGAGAGTGTACACTCACTGATTTGGAGTTCTGCTAACATAACGTCACTTTACTGAAAGGTTTTGTGGTTCATACGATAACCCCTAATTGATAACTCTGATTAGAAAATAAATCGTGGAGTGCATTACGGAATTAATCTAAATTTATCGATTTAAACATTTGTTATCGCTTTCATGCATAACCTACGTATATTATGATGTATTGTATGTATACGAGTCGACATGAGACCCTTAGGGTGGCCTCTAACACGCTAGGGTGGAACTGGAATGGATTAAAACTAATTTGGGGAAAATTTTATTCTCGTGTCGCGACGCTCAAAATTCCAGAAACAAGTGCTTGAAAATTTCCAGAGCACGTCGCGACGCAAGTCCTTGCGCATTGTGACGCGGTGATTCCAGAAACCAATCTACCTATATTTTCCTGTATGCGTCGCGACGCTGACCCCTTGGGCATCGCGACGCGCACCTATTTTCCAAGTTTCTACACTTATTTCCTCAAGTCTTCTTTACCCAATTGCATCACCAATACACAATTCAACTTATTATTACACAAACCAACATCAAGAATCATCAATTCACAAAGCATAATTTTCTTAACATATTCAATTCACCATCACAACATCCATCCTCAATAACCTCAATTTAGCTTATTACTTAGAATTTTCTTAATTAGGAAATTTCTCAAAGATTTTATTTCTTAACCAAATTAACCACATAAGTAATATCAATACAACCCAACAACATAATTTAAACACTAACTCATCAAAATCTACACTTGCAACACTTGGGTCAGGATTTATTTACCTCACTCGCTTGATTTCCTTCATCCTTAAAGTATTCTAAACTTGAAATTCCTCTTTCTAACCTGTTGGGGTTGATTTGCCTTTGCTCATTCTTTAATCTTGGTGAGAAATATGCCACTATTTTCTTATTTTCCTCTTCTCCCTTCTCACGTTTTTAGCCCTCTTTAGAGATGAGGGAATAATGTCCTATTTATAGAGGAATAGGCTGATTTTTATGATGGATTTGGGTGGTTAGGATTAAGCCACCTCATCCTTTTCTAGACTAATCCCCAAATTACTATAGCAGTAATAGAATTTATGATTTTTGACTTATTTCAGGTTCGAATTTGGAAAAATATCCAACTTGACAATTATAGCTCTCGGTCTTAGCTTTCTGAAGATATACAATTCATAAACAATGGAGATCGTATGAAAAAGTTATGGTCCAAATACCATGGACTGTCCGGAGTGGAACATCGTCAAAAAGAAAATTCTCGCTTCAGAATGCATGTTTAAGTCCATAAATAAGCTTCTTGAGCTTACGAACCAAGTTTGAAATCTCACTGGATACGAAACCCTCTGGTTGTTCCATATAGATATCCTTCTCGAGGAATCCATTTAGGAAATCGGTTTTCACATTCATCTGTCATATCATAATCGTGATATGCAGCAATGGCTACTAGAATCCTAATGGATTTTAGCATGGCTACATGTGAAAAAGTTTCTTCATAGTCAATCCAAAAACGTTGAGTGTAACCTTTAGCTACTAGTCGGCCCTTAAAGGTTTCTATTTTCCATCGGGCCCTCGTTTCCTTTTATAAACCCTTTTACAACCAACATGTTTAACTCCTTTAGGAATTTCAACTAAGTCTCAGACTTGAATTTCATGCATAGAATCCATTTCAGATTTCATGGCTTTCTACCATATTCCTGAATCGATATCGAATATCATCTGTTTATACGTAGTTGGATCTGTTTCCCCTAGGAGGAGAACACCAAGGCTTGCATCATATGTTAAAAACATTCTCTCTAGAGGCCTTCATATTCTATTCGAACTACATAGAACATGTGTTGTAGTTCATTCTCCTAGTTGGATCTCTGGTTCCATTTCAGGTTCCTCAATATTGGAATCAAACTCACCGAGTTCAATTTTTCTACAATTCTCATTTTTCTTTCAAAAATTCCTTTTCAAGAAAAGTGGTAAAATGAGCAACAAATACATTTCGTTTTTCAGAATCATAGAATTAATATCCCAAAGAATTTTTAGGATATTCAACGAACCTATATTTATACCCCATTGGTGCTAGTTTTTCCTGCTGTGCGACTCTAACGTACCCGGGACAACCCAAAATCTTTAAATATCTATGACTTGGATTTCTACCGTATCATATCTGATATGGGGTCGTAGAAATAACTTTTGATAGAATTCTGTTAAGTATGTTGGCATCAATAAGTAAAGCATAACCCCAAATATAATATGAAAGATATGTATAGCTCATCATTAATCGTATCATATCCAATAAAGTATGATTTCTCCGTTCAGACACACCATTGTATTGAGGAGTTCCCGGTGAGCTATATCTAGCGAGAATCTCATTCTCCCTTAAATAACTTCTGAATTCATCGCTGATAAATTCGCTACCTCGATCTGATCGAATATACTTGATGAATTTACCGGTTTGTATTTCTACTTCATTTCGAAATATTTTAAACTTTTCAAACGTTTTCGATTTATGTCTCATTAAATAGACATATCCATATATTGACTTATCATCACTGAAAGTCACGAAGTAAGTTGAACCATCATGAGCAACATGATTAATGGACCATACACATCACTGTGTACTAGCTCCAATAAATATTCAGCACAGTGTCCAATGCCAAGAAATGGGGCCTTTGTCATTTTCCATTAGATACATGAATCACAAATTGGATAAGGATCTAAGGTAAGATCTTCAATCAAACTATCCTCAACAAATTTTGATAGGCGTCTAACACCTATGTGGCTCAATCTCCTATGTCATAATTCAATATTATTTAATTCAGATCCTTTACTTGTATTTCCCTCTACATTAAGGACATCTGGATATGTTTCCAAAATATAATGTTTGTTAGATAAAGAACATTCACATATTAAATAGTTATCTTTATCATATAAACATAAAACATCATCTTTAATTTTTATTTTATATTACTCTTTATCCAATATTAGTAACAATAGTATCTGGATGATAAGAGAGATAACATAATAACAGTCATGTAATATTAATTTACATCTATTAGAGAGATCTAGAATAATTATCCATATGGCTTTGACATCTAATATCTCACCATTGCCAGCTTTAAGTCGAATCTCCAATTTTTTCAGCCTTCTTTTAACTCTTATGGCTTGCATAGAGTTGCAAATATGAGTAGGACTACCAGTGTCTAACATTCAACCACTATTTTCATTTAAGGCTAATGAGATATCAATAATAGGAAAAATACAAAACGTACCTAGGGTTTCTGCTTTTCCTTTCAGCTCTGGACAATCCTGTTTCCAATATCCAGACTTTTGGCAATATAGACATGCATCACGAGCTACACGCGGTCTTGTAATTTGTTTCTTGGATTCTTTCTTCTTATTTCCCATTTTAATCTTCTTAGACTTCCTAAAAGTCTTTGAAAAGCTTGTTCCACCATGGAGATACAAAGTGGGATTCCTTTTCTTCAAATCATGTTCCACCTAGCGTAACATATTGTGAAGCTCTTCATATATGGCTTACATCGAATGCATCATAAATCCATCATATGTACCAGGTAAAAAAGACATAATCAGATTTCAGCCTAGCATTTCATCTATCGTAATGTCATGTCATTTCAAATATCGGATCTGGCCAATCATGTTCAAAACATGAATGCTAATCGCTCCATCATCCTTGAGTGTAGCGTGAAAAAATTCCTTAGACCTCCGATATATCTCATTTTCTTGATTTGCTTCTAATAACTCATTGAGTGTTCTCATAATGCTCTAAGCATTTAGTACATCTATTTATTGTCTTAGTAAATCAGGAATAATTTTGACATATATTGGATTGAGCATAACATAACTCAATCGTTCTGACTCTAAGATAAGGCGATTGTTCATCTCATACTCTAAGTAGTTTGAGACTCCTTTTAGTTTATTGGAATCATAAAAGTCGCGCTAATAGATTTGTGGCAACCTTCTAGACGACAATAATTAAACACTAGCAAAACATTTTCATTTCAATATAAAAACACTAATACGATTATGGATTTCAAATCTATTAATGCCCTCCCACTATTTTACGTAATTTTGTAATCTCTTTTAATGGAAAAATAAAAATTTGACAATCAAATTTCATAGCGAGAAGTGGATCCCATGACATTTACTCCAGCCTCATAATAACGATAGTATTGGTCTTCATAAACTCATTATGTAGAACTCAAAGGTCAATCACATCCATATGACTCCTAAGTTTCGTTCTGAACCGTTTCTTATCTTCACGATAATGACGGTATCAGATTAAGACGTATTCCAAATGTATACTTGTCAATGTGCACCAATGAGGTTCGTTAGTATACCCACATAATAATAATGGTATTGGGTAACTACGTCAACTCATCACGCTACATCTAATATTTTACAGGAGTGACTTATGTTTCGATCATTTATACCCTCACAATAATGGCGGTATTGGACATAAGTAATAAGAACTCATTCATTTCTGTATTGACAAGACGAATCATCCAATAATGCCTCAACATTATTAATAATATTACTTTAAATAAAGTAATCACCTATTCATGAAATATTTGTGATAATCAAGTCATTAACATGTTTGGGTCAAAATAAAAATTTTAATTTAAAACATGCAATGCATATCTAATATGACTTATGCATAATTAAATTAAAATTACAGAGGCATAGATTCAAATAGATGTCAAACATGCAACATGTGTTGTGTGGTTAAGACTTGTTCTAATACCGTTCTGTTGTGGCGGTTGAGGGACCCCTAGGGTTAGATCGGTATCCCGTACAGCGGAAATGGATCTAACCTGTTGTAATTGAGTGTGAGTGTATTTTTTAATATTTTAATGAATACTATATTCCATTACGAGTGTATAGGAAAAAACTGGGGACGAATTGGAGTCCGGAAAAATCAAAACGGGAAAAAATTGAGAGAACGCTCACTACCAAGGCCATACGTGTGCATGCGCGCAAGAAGCATGCTGCCATGTGCGCAAGCTACACATGCTGCGCAGCTGTGCGCAGCAAGTGCGACCTTTATACACACACACATATATATTAAATTAAACTTTAAAAACTTTCAAAAACCGCCCAAAATAATTTTAATTTCAAAATCAACATCAACACATGTTATACAACAATTATATATTTTATATATATATATATATATTGTGAATCAAAACACAAACCAAAATAGAATCCCACAATAAATTGATTCATTAACGATTCTATGTCACTCAAAGATGATCAAGTGATTCTAGAATGGTAGCCATAACTCCAAGCATTCATCTAGAGTTCCAAACTCTAAATTTATGTTTATGTCCAACATAAATATTTTGACCCAATCACAAGCATATTGTGTTTATACTTCCAAAGCATCCATACACAATTCACTAGCTTAATCTCAACATCAAGCTATATTATTTGTATCCAATACATAATACATCACTATATGGTTCATTAATGAAAACAACTCACTAATGAAAATATATCTTTAGAGAAGATCGAACTTACCTAGCAAGCTTGATTCCAAAATCCAATCTTGAGAACTTCCAAAGCTAGCGAGTTTGATTCCAAGATCCAATCTTCTTCTCCTTGTTGAAATATTTTAGAGAACTTCTCTAAATACTTCTTTTACTTAGGCTTATATCTCTAATTCTTTCTTGTTTTAGCTTTCTCAAGCTTAACTTTCTTAAGCTTAACTTTCCTAAACTTAATTAAAAACTTGCTCAAACTTACTTTTTATAGTGAAGCTTATGTAATTTTTAATTAATAAAAGTTATAATCAATTTTTAGGTAGGCTTAATCAATGTTGTCCAAATATGTATAATTAAGTGTGACTAATCACCTTTGTCGATCACTTTGATTTAATCCAATTAAATCAAGACAAAGTTTAACAAATTAATTAGTTCATTGTCTACCACTTTGATTTAATCCAATTAAATCAAGACAAATACACCTATTATTATATATTTTATAATTATCAAAATGTCCTCCAATGGTAGAGATATTTATGAAATGACAACAAAGGCTTTGTGTGATTTTGGATAATCCAATTGGGTCTAAAGTAAATAATTATTGTTATCCAATAACAATTAATTATTTTGATTGATAATTATCATATCAAATATTAGTTATTATCAAATATTATCAGCTACCCAAGTACTCAACGAGTACACTTCATATTATGAGACTCTCTAAGTCTACACAAGTTCGTCATATAAGCCTATCTTATATGTACACAATTCGGCCACCTCTGAATTTCGCGAAGAACACGAACGACCTTTTTGAACTATACAAGTTGAGGTCATCACATATCTTTAACAATCCCTCCGTCGTAGGCTATCCGAGTTGTGCTTAGGAAACATAGATTACATCCTCAAGTTTTCGAGACTCACATCTCATAGTGTCGACATGTCCACGACTCTTTACAACTTATAAGAACACCATTTCTGATATATACAATACACCTTAGGTGATCGGCTTTGACCAAATTTATAAGAATCGTGACTTACTGATCAAATGGATATCTAAACCACTTATGGTACACATACGAACCAACGAATCCTATCTTGTTACACACTTGATTAACAAGTGCATTGGTCCACACCCAACGAACATCTAGCGGTCAGACCATGAAAGGCCTCTAACATATATGGCATCAAATTGTGGAGGATCACACACAAAATCAATGTTATCATATAGTCAAAGGATCACATATGCTACTCTACTCAATGAGATTCCTATTGACGGTGGTGTGTTCTTCTAACTATTAGGAATCATCTGTAAGTCATTCAATATTCGCTCCAAGGAATACCCACATGTCTATACGAGTTTCATTTGCTCATGGTACATTAGGTTAAACCATAAGAACTCCAATTCCAATATCCGACATGTGCTAGCCATCTAGGTTATAGGAATTCGACTGTATTCCAAAACCAACAACTATGAATATTTACTTTAAGAATAGTTTATGTTAGGAAACATAATCCCTAATATATTTACATGTTTGTCCTCTTAGGATCTAACCATACATGTATTACTAGTCCTAGATTTATTTACATGCTAATTGAAATAAATCTATACTAACCACAACACAATTGCATACCTTTTATGCTTGTAGAGACCTCTTAATCAAACTTAATTGATTGCTTAACTCAATAAGCAAATGGTCTTATTTATAGGAGGGAAACCAAGTCACTATTAGCTCACATGCATGGATTACTATAATCTTGATTACTATTTAATCACATGCATTGATTACTATGTAATCACATGTATTTGGATGCATAATGACTTTCTCTAACCCTTCCAAAATGTTTCATCATGGGTGTACCATATGTTCCCCATTTAACATTTTATTAATTGTTTTTACTTAACAACCCTTGTTGTTACTTAATTATTTGATTAACAACTCTTGTGTTTACTTAATATTTGATATTACTAATTGTTGTTATTCAACAACACCAAATAATTAACTTAATAATTTCCAACATGAAATTATTACTAATTGTTGTTATTTAACAACATCAAATAATTTGCTTAATAATTTCCAATTAACAACAATTAACATTATCCAACATCTCTCACTCACACATTATGGGATTAACAATTTTTATTATCTCTACAAGAATAATTCATACTTTGCAATTATGTCGTGCGACCAGCATACTTCGAGAGCTCACTTGCTATACATCTGTTAGGAATATATAGCCGCTCAAAAAATGGATAGAACCATAGTGGATTATGTATGCAGTATCCTCGATCATTTATCACATTAAATCTCTCTCGATCTCTTTTCGAATGTAATATTTATTTTGTATTCACAATCATGTTTGATCACATAGAATAACATAATTGGTCGACCAGTGAATACAAGCTAATGTGATATTATTCATATAATGATCTTTCTCCTTTCTCGAATCTCTCAACTTTGATTCAATTCGCTTTTCCAGAGATGTCCTTTCAGATCGAATCTCTCATGATCTTTCAGTAATATTCCAAGATAGCAATCATCAAATCTAAGTTTTAAGAAACAGACAAGAGTCTAAAGGGTACAATGTGAGATTGAAATAATCTCAAGGGTCTCACACAATATCAAGACTGAGATCTTTACTTGTATTACCCTCAATAGTCACAAACGTACACATGGTATGAAAACATGTGCTACGGTATTCTCTCCTTTCCCATGAAGCATATGTCTCATAAAATACCGTACAGATTATAGTTAAGACAAACACAATGTCTAACTCATAACTGACATTAAGACAAGTAAGGTGAAACGAACTTATTCACCTTAGGTCATATCACATAGAAAGTGACCTCATAACGACATTACTTAATTCTCAAGCTTGAGCTCTCTAAATTATCACTAAGATAATTAGCTTAAAAATTTGTCTCATCTCCCATTAACACAAAGTAATGGAGGCGATTGCCCGTGTGAGAGGGCCAATCATTCACTTGTCCGACATACTTCTCATACTAACTAATAGTATATTTATTTAAACATGTATCAACATAATAACATGTAAGCATTGAACACAAATATCAATGAGTATTAACATTAGTAAACATTATTTGGGAAAAAAACATACATATCATAATATGTAAGCACATTAACATCTACGCAATCCCTGAGTTTTTACATGTCTAACAAAGACATCTCTAGGAACAGGCTTGGTCAATGGATCTGCTACCATTTCTTGCGTAGAAATGTACTTCATGTTTACCTCTTCTCGTGCAACTATGTCTTTCACAAAGTTATATTTGGTATCTATATGTTTCGTTTTACAATGGAATTTTGGGTCTTTTGTGTAGGCTATCGCTGCTTCACTATCACAGTTAACTAATACTGGACCAGAAGCTTCATTTGACATACTCAAATGATCCAAGAACTTTTTCAACCACACAGCCTATGTACTACTGATGAAAAGGCCACAAATTCAGCCTCCATTGTGGATAAGGCTATACAAGACTGTTTCTTACTGCTCCATGAAATGGCACCATTGTTTAGCAAGAAAACAAAACCGGAGGTAGATTTTCTTTCATCTAAATCTCCTCCCCAGTCAGCATCAGTATAGCCTCTCAATTGCAGATCATTTCCTTGATACACAATGAGCAATCAGCTGTCCCTCTTAGATACCTAAATATTCTTTTAACTGCTTTCCAATGTGCTAGCCCTGGATTAGATTGGTATCTACTTACCATTCCAACAGCAAAAAGATATCAGGTCTGTACACAACATTGCGTACATTAAACTTCCAACTGCATTTGCATAAGGAACTTTCTTCATTTGTTCCTTTTCCTGTGGAGTTTCAGGGCACAATCTACGACTCAAAGCTTCAGTTTTCGTGATAGGAGTATCAATGGGTTTGCAAGCCTGCATTTGGAAGCGTTCAAGAATTTTCTTTATATATGACTCCTGTGAAAGAGATAATAAATTCTTTGAACAATTTCTTGAGATCTTAACCCCAAGAATATATGCAGCTTCACCCATATCTTTCATCTCGAAGTTAGATGATAACCATTCTTTAATGTGTTTTACAAACTCCTTATCATTTCCGGCTATAAGTATATCATCCACGTACAAAAATAAGATAATGAACTTATCTTTATCTCTCTTGGTGTACACACAATGATCCTCATCTATCATTGTGAAATCATTCGAAATGATTGTATTGTGGAATCGTATATACCATTGTCTAGACGATTGCTTGAGACCATATATAGACTTTAAAAGTCTACATACTTTCTCCTTTTCATTTTCTTTTATGAAGCCTACTGGTTGTTCCATGTAGATTTCTTCATCAAGTTCTCCATTGAGAAAAGCAGTCTTTACATCCATTTGATGTAATTCTAGATCCATACTTGCTACTATAGCCAGAATCAAGCGAATTGAGGTAAACCTTACAACAGGTGAAAAAGTCTCTTCGTAGTCAATTCCTTCCTGTTGTGTATACCCTTTTGCCACAAGTCGTGCTTTATATCTTTCGATATTGCCATCGGCATTACGCTTTATTTTAAGAACCCATTTGTTCTTGATAGCTTTGCGTCCTTTGGGTAGATCAACCAATTCCCAAACTTGGTTGGACCTCATTGACTCCATTTCATCTTCCATTTCTTTCATTCATTTTTCCTTAGCAGGACACTGAAGAGCCTCTTTTATGTTTCTAGGTTCTTCATCATCTTGAGGTAGAATCATAAAGGTTCTCCTTCGATATCGAAACGATGTCGAGGAATGCCTATACGATTACTACGTCGCAATTGGGATTCTAGTGGTGGAACTGATTCCTCACTTTCGATATTATCCCATTTGGATCGTGCACATTGCTCCCACTTGGATTATGTACATCACTCCCACTCGGATCACGTAAATGAGACTCGTGTGAAACTAATTCATCATTTTGAGATTCATGTGAAACAGATTCATCATGTTTTCTCAAATTTCTCTCATCACTCCCACTTGAATTAGGTAAACCCGAGTGTTCACCAATCATGTGATCCATGTGATCTGGAGTTTCATATAGAGATAAATCTTGACCTATATCTCCCTGCTTAGGAAAATCATTTTCTAAAAATGTGATATCTCGTGATTCAAATTCTATCACGCCTCCACTTTCATGTTCACCTATGCAAACATATCCTTTTGATTGTTCAGAATATCTTATGAAGATACTTTTTTTCCTCTTGGTCCTAACTTTCCATGTTCGTGAGAACGCACATGAACATAAGCCGCACAACCCCAAGGCTTTAGAAAGTGAATATCTGGTTTACGACCTGTCCATAACTCATATGGTGTGGTGGACACGGATTTAGATGGCACTCGGTTAAGTACATATGTGGCAGTTAATAATGCATCACCCCAATAGGTTATAGGCAAATTTGCTTGTGCCATCATAGACCTAACCATCTCAAGAAGAGTTTTATTTCTTCTTTCCGCAACACCATTTTGTTGAGGAGTAGCAGGAGTAGTCAACTGATGACTAATTCCTTTTTCATCACATAATTCTCTGAACTGATCAGATAAGTACTCACGACACATCAGTGCGTAGTGCTTTAATTTTCTTATCTAATTGATTTTCTGTAAATTCATAAATTTCTTGAAACATTCTAATGCTTCAGATTTATGAGCAATCAAATAGACATCACCAAAGCGTGTAAAATCATCTATGAATGTAATGAAATAAGATGCTTTATGCCTTGCCTTGACATTCATTGGACCACAGATATCAGAATGAATTAATTGTAATGGAAATTCTACTCTAGTCCCTTTTCCGAATGGTTTTTTCGCAGTTTTCCAGCCAAGCAATATTCACAGGTTGACAATTCTACCTTCTCAATATTTCCAGAAAGCCTTCTTTGGCTAATCTGTTCATTCTTTGCTGGCCAATGTGGCCAAGTCTAGCATGCCACACAATTACATCACCATCATTATTGATAGTTGAAGTAACAAACGAAAAACTGGAATTGTGATTGAAACACTCAACATTCAATACAATAAAACCATCAAGAAAATAACCAGAACCATAGTGTATTGTACCTAAGTACAAATCAACACCAATTTATGGAAGTTCAAATTGAAACCTAAATTAACCAAAACCAACACAGAGACTAAATTTCGACGAATTGTGGAGCAAAAATACATCATGTAGTAGTAAAGTTTTTCCACCATGAATGACTAACTTGCATGTTCCCATGCCTTTGACTTCAACCCGTGAGTTGTTGCCAACATATATCCACTTCACCCCAGGTGAAATTCGCCAAAATTCCATGAAGGCATCTCTATCCTTCGCTACATGGTCTGTGGCTCCTGAGTCTACAGTCCACAAAGGATTAGATTCAGTTAGAAAGATTGAACTTGAAACACATATTTCATTTAAATATGCACGAAAGGTATTCACCTTTTTAGGCTCAGTGCAGTCACGAGCAAAATGACCTTTCTTACCACAGTTAAAACATTTAACCTTTGCCATGTTTTTCTTTTTGGTAGGACGTTTTCCTTTCCCATGTTGATTGGTTTTCTGTTTCTTTTCTGGCTTGGAAGAATTTTGTTCTTTTCCGAACTGGAACCCACCACCATGAAATTTTCTTTTCTTCTTGAAACCCCCAAGTTTGCTAGTTTTTGTCATATACACTTCAGTATTTGACTTAGCGGCCGTGATTTGGTCACTTTCTAATTCAAGGTGACGTTTAGCATCATCAAAGGTTTTGATGCTCTCATTATGGGTCAAATGCATCTTCATATGCTCCCAGCTATTTGGAAGAGAACGAATGACCGCTTGGACTTTTTGTTCATCTGTAAGAACATGTCCAGCATCTGCCAGTTCAGTAATCATGTTTGACATTTGCCTCAAGTGTTTTGACATAGTGAACTCAGGACGTTTCTTGTATGTGTCAAACTTGATTGTCAGTGACCTGAGTTTTGTTATTGAGGTACTACCAAACTTAAACTTTTCAGCTAGTGTGGACCACATGTCCTTAGCCATGTCATATTTCCTGAACTCTTTCATTAGGTCATTATCCATACTACTCAGCAACGTAATGCGGGCAATGGAATTCTTTTTCTTCCAGGCCTCATAAGCCTCTCGGTCTCGCCTGTGTTGGGCCGTAGTGCCCTGTTCAGGTTCATCCATGCTCATTTTCAAAGTTTCAAGAACCTCTTGTTCTTCTAGCACATATTGGATTTTCATGCTCCAAATTTCATAATTATCGCCATTCAATTTCTCACCCTTGTTGAGTTCAGCAATAATGTTCTTTGTTGCGGAAGCCATTAAAAAACACAAAGTTTCTACAGACATTCATGCACAAATGTTAATACTTTTAACTTATTTTATCATGAAATAAATTATGTTTAATAAGATTTTCAATGGGGTTAGAGTCAAAAGGCCACTATGTGTCTAATCATCATCCAATTACCCAATGTAAAAATATTATCAACATAATCAATCATGTAAAATCATTTTCTAAAAATTACATAAATTCTTAGAACATCTTAATCATGCATGCGACTATTGTACATGACAATCATTGATTTAATTACATAAATTAAATTCAACATTAAACATTCATACATATAAATACAATATTTACATGTCGTGAAGTAACAAATAATTACACACATAAACATTAACATAGTTTTATCAAAGAAAAAACTAATATCTAACACTTAAAACTTTTTCGGTTCTAGTGTTCCAACGAATAAAAGTCTTTGGATAAGAATCCTCAAATTCTTTCGGCAACTGGTAATTGATCTTGGACAACCATGGAAAACCTATTGTAAATTTCGGATCCTTGCAACGTTTCCGAGACATCAAGGAAAAATGGTATTATTTGCCTTAGATTGAAGATACTCAATCGCTAACCTCTCAATGGCTATGTTGTATTGAACACGTAGTTCTTCTGTATGAGTTACTAATTTCCAAATATCAGTAAGCCTTTTTGCCATATTTTCCGGGAGAGTATTTCGTAGGTATCTCAGTCTGATCGGTTGTCCTATCCAATTACCCTCCCATATAGATTCTTGTAACATGTTATTGAAGGTGATTATATGCGAGATCATATCATCATCTTCTTTCATCCGATATTTATCCAAATCCAGCAACATGTCTTTCAATCTTTCACTGTGGGCAGATGTCATAACTCTTTTTACAGTTCTTTGTCTGATCGGCATGATTTTTCTGCAACAAATACAAAGAAAAATCAATATAATGAAACACGAAGTTACATTAACTAAAATAAACATCACAAAGATATTCATTTACATAAACACAAAGTTTATATGATAAAACAAATTTATCATGGCCGATTAATACAATATGTAAAAAGACTAGACATTTAATCATGACGGATCGGAATTACCGAAGCAAAACGATACATACATGACCAACACGGGCCAACACGGATGTCCACGCGCCATTCACGCGCCACAGGAGTGGCTCACGCGCCTCCACGCACCGGCCACAGGCTCTCACTCGCCCTCACGCGCCCTCATGCGACGGCCAGCCTCGGGTACTTTCACGCGCAGATGACATGTCGTCCGCGAAATCTATATAAGTATGACAAGTCGGTTCTATGATAAAGACGCATACGACATGTCGTCTGTCTTCTATCCGGATGACATGTTGGTTGAGCCCATTATTCGTGTACGACTTGTCGTACAATATTCGGACGACTTGTCGTCCGTTTTTCTAAAGACCGGATGACATGTAGTACGGCTATTCTGGGAGTGTTTTTCTGGGTAAAAACATATTCATCTAGCCAACTTCTAGGGTCCATATCTTTCTCAATTATAATCCAAATTAAGTAAATGATATACCAAATTGAAGATCTCATGACCTAGTTTTCAAAACATATTTTAACATGCTATTATCAATTTTCTACAGAGAGTTATTACGGCCCAAAGTTGGAAGAAAATCATTTTTGTAAAAACAAAAACCAGAAGCATTTTCAACATTTTTTATGCATGTTCATGCAATTTTTGTGTAATCCAACTAGAATACATGCATTTAAGCTACTGATACCAATGTTATGAAACATAATCCATAATATATTTATATGTTTGTCCTCTTAGGATCTAACCATACATGTATTAATAGTCCTAGATTTATTTACATGCTAATTGAAATAAATATATACTAACCACAACACAATTGCATACATTTTATGCTTGTAGAGACCTCTTAATCAAACTTAATTGATTGCTTAACTCAATAAGCAAATGGTCTTATTTATAGGAGGGAAACCAAGTCACTATTAGCTCACATGCATGGATTACTATTAATCATTGATTACTATTTAATCACATGTATTTGGATGCATAATGACTTTCTCTAACCCTTCCAAAAATGTTATCATCATTTAACATTTCACTAATTGTTGTTACTTAACAACCCTTGTTGTTACTTAATTATTTGATTAACAACTCTTGTTGTTTACTTAATTATTGATATTACTAATTGTTGTTATTCAACAACACCAAATAATTAACTTAATAATTTCCAACATGAAATTATTACTAATTGTTGTTATTTAACAACATCAAATAATTTGCTTAATATTTCCAATTAACAACAATTAACATTATCCAACAGTTTATAATAGTAATATTATCTCAATGTCGGACCACCCAGTGTCATGTATTACTACATGATTATTCTAAGGTTGATGTCATTCTTGGCATATTTATATATCAATTTAATATGCATAATGACATTACCATTAACGAGGTTGAAATGAAAATGTAATTATTTTATTAGTAAAAATAAAATATAATATACAATACATTATTCGGATTGACGTTTCAAATACGAACTCCAACAGTAATTACACTTACCATAGATAGACAAAAGCATTAATTGTAATTGCTACAATCTAGCCGTTAATTAGTTGGTAATTTCAGCCAAATTCTATCATGTGTTTGAGTCGTATGAGAGAATACAGCAACCATTCAAACTTTTTAAAGAACAAGGAAGCATCTTGAAGGAATTCTTCTGGACCTATCCTCTACAATGGAAAACTTATACCCGCTCAATGTGTCCTAAATGCCAATCTCATTCTTGTGATTACTGAATCTCACGCTCTTAATTAGAGGTGCAATAAATAACGCGGAGGAGATAGATTGGATTATTTCAAAAATTAAAGACGTAATTAGAAATTCAATCATATTTAGGATGCGTGTCTATAATATGCCGACTCATGATTTGACCAAATTGGCCTGTGTGAGTGGGATCTCGAGCATCTGACTGGATGACTTCTCCCAGTTTATCATTTGTAATATTTCTTGATAACGAAATTATTTATCTTTTCAAAAGAAAAAAATTAAATCCAACTCCAACAACAAAAAATTTGACCATTAATATGCGCAATTTGTGTTGGTTCCTTGGCTGAATTGTAGTGGCGGCTGAAAGAGTTGAAAAAATAATTGGGCATAGTTAAAAAGGAAATGCTACTACTAAAGCAAATTGTGATGCATTCTTGGTGGGGATCATTGAGTTTGGTAATCAATGAACAGCTACTTATCATGCGAAGAAATACATGGGGACTTGTAATGGGCAATTGGGGAAAAGTTTTACATTTAATATTGGTATTATTTTACACATATAATAATTTAATAATATTTTATCACATGTATTAAAATAATAAAAAATAATTAAATTTATTATAGTTATTTTTAATATAATTTTACTTATATATTTATTGATTATATCACATCATTCATACAACAATGATATAAAAGAATTACTTATTATTGGGCATCGCTGTTACACAAATTAGTAAGTTACATTTATATTTATAAATATAAAATACAGTTATGGAAAATGGATCATTGCTGGATTCATTGAAGATGCATACCCTACCTATATATTCTGGCAAATTACAATGTCCCATTAATTGGAATTTGCTTGCACCCATTACTTAGTAATATAGCCCCTGAGCAAATGTGGAATTTTGCTTCTAAAACATTAAAAACGTCAAAAACTTTGACCAGAGAAATGGAGATATGATCCATTCGTGAGTCCGGTCCGATTAATGAATAAAAATTGATTTATAAAAAATGATGAAAATTAATTAAAATCGGTGAATTGGACTAGATTGATTCAATTTTTATTTTTATTTTTAAATAAATAAATTTAATTTTTTTTTATAATTTTTAATTAAATAAAATAATTTATGATATAAATCAATTCTGTCAAATTTTTAAAAACAGATCAATTAATCAAATCCACTAACTCATTAAATTTTTTAAATTATTGGTTCATTCGGAAAAGACTCAATATGATGATGGGATTTTGGCAGTTTTTAAGTGGAATCTCTTTTTACAGAGCAGATCAGGAGATGGGGGTGGCTTCCAGTCAGAGAAACAGTAACCCATTTGACCATTACCCAAAGGAGACAAAAGTTTACTATTGAAGAATATTAGCGCTGCGTGATCTCTATTCTTATATTTCCAACCTTCTCCTTTTTTTTTTTTTTTTTTTTTTTAAATAGTTGGAAATCTACTTATTTTGGGTTTAAACAGAACAGATAAAATCCTCAATTGTTACAAATTCTTATAAGAAACGCACTCCTTAAATTCGAACCTAATATTTTAAGGTGAGATCCTAATTCCATCACTCCAAAAAAATACTACTATAAATAAGACGGTTGATATCACGTTATCAGTATCAAGGATATGAATGGTAAAATTATTAATTTGTGATATTATATCACCGACAACAATACGAAAGAATTACTTCAAAATAAATATCAAAAAAATAAAAATAAAGAGATGATATGTACAAACCTTGACATATTGATTTTTATATTAATTTATTCTACTTAATGTTGTTAAGTTACTGTAAAAAAAACACAACAGCTCTAGAGCAGGCGAGCAGCTCTCTCAGTTCCCATCAAGAAAGACTTGGGTGCATAATGTGATTAGCACACCAGTTCAACATCTTGTTATGTTAACTGGATTCTTATGAATTCCATGTATCGAGTGAGTCTCATAATCTTTATTTTCTTTTAAAAAAAAAAAATATTATGAAACCCACATGAATGGTCGTCTATCAAATGACATAATAGTATTAAGCAGATACATTAATACACTTAATTCTTTATCATCTTCACTAAAATTATGTTTGGATTGATGGAAGATGATGAAATATAATTTGAAAAAAAAAAAGAAAAAAAAAATATTTAGGTAGATGAAATGAAATTAAAGGGAGTGTAACAAATAAAAGGCATTGAGCCATCGAAATGAAACCATCCACCAAAATTGGGGGTTGATGATGAAATATAATTTAGAAAAAAATAACATTATCTATAAAGACGAAATTATTCATTATAAAAAAATCTATCTTTTTATTTTTATATTCTAAAATGATATAATTTTCTTTAATTACATTCTATTTTATTATTTTTTTTGGTTATAAATAATATTTGCAGCAATATATTATAAATACTGTTTTTCAAAAAAAATTATTATACATTACTCCTCATTTTATTATATTCTGTTGGATTTAAAAACCATTTTTTCCATGAATCCAAATATGGAGAGAGTAAAACCCGTTGAAAAATAAAGGGATACAAATATTTTTAGTCTTAAAAGTTGTTATGTTTTTTATATTCATGTCCTAATATACTTTATTATTATTATTATTATTATTATTATTATTATTATTATTATTATTATTATTATTATTATTATTAAGTCCTATAAGTGAATCAATTTTTTCTTTTAAGTCATAATTCGTTAAATCCTATAAGTGATTAATATTTTTCTTTTAAATCCTCACTCTTTAATTGTAACAGACTTGCTGACGTGGCTTAATGAAATGATATTTCAATACAAATATTAAATCAGTCAGCATATCATCGTGTTGGGACGGATCCGGATCCTCTAAAGTCGGATCAGAGCCCCGCACAGTGAAAATGGGTCAAACCAACAGATACAAAGAATGAGTGTATTTTTAAATTAAATGGGATATTATATTCCATTTCGAATTTATATGAAAAAT
This sequence comes from Zanthoxylum bungeanum, assembly GCA_019454045.1. Taxonomy (NCBI): domain Eukaryota; kingdom Viridiplantae; phylum Streptophyta; class Magnoliopsida; order Sapindales; family Rutaceae; genus Zanthoxylum; species Zanthoxylum bungeanum. The sequence continues at coordinate 83,745 of SKCR01043251.1, forward strand.
TTCGGGATGAATTGGCATGAGGAAGCATCAAAAATGGGGTTCGAAAACCTGAAAAGCAAGTTTTAGCTCGTCGCACATTGCCTTGACTGTCCACAAACAGTTTACAGACTTATATGTTTTATGTAGTTTGATTGAGGCTATGTTTGGTTGGGGGGTTTTGGAGGGGAGGGGAGGGGAGGGGAGGGATTATTTTAAATTATAGTTGTTTGGTTCAATTTTTTGGAGGGGAGGGGAGGGGAGGGGAGCAAAATCCCTCCTAAGCCAATTTTTGCTCCCCTCCAAAAGTGGGGGGTTTTGGAGGGGAGAGAAAGTGAGCAATTAAATATTAAATACATTTACTAAATTATCCCTACTTATACATTAAAATCCAAAATTTTATTAATTACAAATCTCTCTTATATTTGCTTCACCATTCAATTCTTTTTATTCTCTTATCTTATATTTGTTTTAATTTTATTTTTAATAACATGTATTATGTAGAGCTTTTAATTTTAATTTTATTATTTGTTTAATTCAAAGATAATATAAGCCTATATTGTTTTAATTTTATTTATAAAATGCTTTAAGGATAAAATAGTAAATTAGTTTTAAAATCTCTCTCCTCTCTTCTTTAACCAAACATATATTTAATTAAAAACTCTCTCCTCCCCTCCCCTCCCCTCCTTTGAACCAAACATATATTTAATTAAAATCCCTCCCCTCCCCTCCCCTCCATTAAAATCCCTCCCCTCCCCTCCCCTCCGTTGAACCAAACAGACCCTGAGAGAAGTCTTGAGGCGACTTTCCCTGTAGCACAATGGTAAACCCAAATATCGTCATCTTCTAAGTCAAGATTTGGGAGCATAGCGGATGAAGGTAGTGATATCGAGACAAATAATACAAATAATATGGTAAACATATAAGAATTTTTTATGGAAAAAATGAATAAGGATCTTCCTTCAGTTGATCTAGATGAGTCATTTTGCTGGTAATCATATAAGTATGTGCTGACTAATTTAATACTTATGTTGAAATATTGTTTCGTTATGATACGTCGGCAGGTCCGTTACAGTTAACAGATTAGAATTTAAAAGAAAAAACTTATTCATTTATATGACTTAAAAAAAAAAAAACTTATTCAATTATGAGATTTAATTATAAATAATTTTTTTTAGTACTGAAGTATAAAAACAACACAATTTTTAGGACTTCACATGTTGTAATCTCAATCTGACTTGTCAACTGACTAATTTAATGCTTGTGCTGACGTGTCGTTTCGCATGTCATGTCTACATGTCCGTTAGAGTTAATGAATTATGATTTAAAAGAAAAACTTATTCACTTATAAAACTTAATAATAAAAAAAAATTCTTTTAGGTCTTAACTATAAAAATAACATAAATTTTAGGATTAAAAATGTTGTTATCTCAAAATAAATGAATTTAACTTGAGGAGGGCCTCAACAAAAGTATCCCAAAAAAGTAAAATTTATAATTTAAAATTTATTTCCAACACGACAACACAAAACCAAAACCATACCATGTGGCCATCTATAAACAACAAAAACAAAAACAAGAAGAACAATGGAAGCTCCATCGCACCTTCAAAATCATCCTCCTCATGTTCATCACCGCATCACCAGGCACCCCTAACAAAAGATCGATGGAAGAAGTTTGGCAAGACTTAAGCCTAACTTCTTTGCAAGATCACACTAACACTGTCACCCCAAACACTACTTCAGGTTTAATATTCCAAGATTTCTTTGCTAGGCCATTTAATAAAGACCCGCCACCACCACCAACAACAAAAGATTCTGCTTCTGCTGCTGTTCCTCAGCCCACTGAGACATCAAACATCTCTTGCTTTGGTCCCTTGGCTCCACATCATGGTACTTTGTTGACCTTGAATTCTGGTTCTGGTTTTAATTATCTTGAAAATATTATAGCCCCTGATCGTCATCAAACGCCAAGCCAGCAACTACTACATGGTTTCCCTCTCAACAACTCCCCTTGTCCTGCACGAGTTGTGCCCTCTTTTTGCCTCAAAAGGCCTCAAGAAAATGATGACCATTCCAATGACCTGCGACATAAGCGCATGATGAAGAACAGAGAGTCAGCCGCTAGGTCCAGAGCCAGAAAGCAGGAATCTTTCTTTCTTTTTTACTAAATTATTTGTATGCTCTCTTTTTTTTTTTTTTCCAATTTTAGTGACTGATATTGATTTTGGGTTGTTTTTATTTTATTTTATTTTAGTTTTATATAATGTTTTGTGCAGGCTTATACAACTGAGTTGGAGCAAGAAATTGCCCATTTGGAGAAAGAAAATGCTAAGCTGAGAAGGCAGCAAGAACAGGTGAATAATAATTAGGGCAAAATCATTTTTTCGACTCCGAGTTGGATTTAAGTTTGAAGTTTCTTGAAAACTTGAAAAGTATTGGCTGGTCTATTCTAATCAAAAATTTAATTTCGTTAACACGAAAAATGATTTTATAAGAGCATTCGAGACTTTTTGACATTGTCATTGAAGACGGTTATTATTAGGATAAATCATTTTTCACCTTTGAAGTTAAGTGAAAGTTCAAAATTATCTAAAATTTTGAGAAAATTTTATCGGTTCATCCGAAATTTAGAAAATTATATCATTGTCACCCAATAATTAATAATGTTAGATTTTTCTTATGTAAATCATGTAATAGTGGTATTTTGGCCCAGAGATGAAAATTGGTGACAAATAGCTTATGGTTTGATTATCAGATGTTGAGTTTGAATTCATTAGGTCCATTTTTTATAAGAGTTTGAGGTAATTGTGCATTTTACTTGTTCCGTTTAAGTCCATGTCAGGTGGTTTTATGACGAGATTTTCAAAGTTTCCAAAAAAATGGCTATTTAATAAAATATTTTTCATAAAATCGTTTTACGAAAAGGAAAATATTTTTCGATATTTTTTGGAACAATTCGGATATGAAAATACTTGAGTGTAAAAAAATCTCTGTCCTGTAACAAAATTTTAGACTCGTACAGATGTGGATCCAAGCGAGTTTGGAATTTCGCGAATTGATCCGGAATTTTTATATATTTTTATTTTAAAAAATACAAATATAATAGAACATAAAAAAGAATGAAATTAAAAATATGAATATAAATACAAATTAATTTTTTTCATTATTAATTAATTATTTTTTATTAAATAATCATACCTCAATAATTATTGAGTGTAAGAGTATAATGTGGCGCCACTGGGTCTTGGCCCAGTGGTGGGCTTGTGCTCTCCCAAAATGGGAGAGCACAAGTTCATTTGGGAGAGCACAAGTTCGACTCCTTGCAACGGCAGTCGGCAGAGAGTCAAAATCTCTCAATTTTGAGAGTATAAAATTCTCTCCAAAGTGGGAGTAGAATTCTCCCCGTATTTGAGTGAAAGTAAATATTTCGTCTCTAGTAGACGTAGAATTCTGGATGTACTATAATGTTTGTATTCAATATTCCAGTAGATTGTAGACGTAGAATTCTGGATGTACTATAATGTTTGTATTCAATATTCCAGTAGATTTCAGATTATATATCTGTAGATTTGTATTGTAAAAAAAAAAAAAAAAGTATAATGTGGCTAATATTTTTATAGGCTTTTGAGTAATTTCAAATTAAAATCTATTTTTAAAAAGAGTAATGGTACACTCACATATATTTTTATTGAAAGTTTTACTAATTCTCTCAGTAGCTACAGTGAGAGAGTTTGTAAAATTTTAAGTAAAAGTGTGTGTGAGTGAATCATTTTTATTTTAAAAAAGTGATTTCGCCCTAATAATTTTTTTTTTTTTTTTTTGCTTATTATCCGTTAAATTTGGTGCCTTTTTGTATTACAGTTGTTAGCTGCTCCAGGGCCTGCTCCAGGGCTTCCAAAAAAGCACACGCTCTATAGAACCTCAACTGCTCCATTTTGAGAAGTAAGAATATGCATGCACAGCCATTTCATTATTTTAGTTCTTTTGTTTCCCTTGGTTCATCCATTTTATTTCCTTAAACGAAGGCAAGAGATAGATCATAGAATGATAAGAGGGTGATGTTTTTATTTTTTTTATTTTGTTTTTAGATACATCTCTATCAAGTGGTTTGTAAAAGAAAAGGAAAGAGCATTTGGATCCCGAAGCTGCAGGCACAGTACCCATGGTTTGAGCATTTTGTTTACTATTTAACGAAACACTTCTCATTTTGGTTCATCTCTCTCTACCTCTTTTATTTTCTTCTCCCCTCCCCAAATGAAAAAGCTTTGCTATTATGTATGGATGCCTGTCTATAAAAAATATGTGCAGTGTAAGGATGGGACATGTTTGGCTATCAATATGCCCATTTGTTTTTCTTTCCCCTTAATCTTATCTTTCAGAATTCTTAGCCCTAATCATTATTAAGTCAATATATATATATTTTTGAAATGTTTGAAAATTTTGTTGTCAAATCTCCCGATTCAGGTTTAAACGGAGCAGGTAAAACTTCCGACTGTCTCAGACACTTATAAGAAATGTACCCCTGAATTCGAACTCAGTACTTGATAATCAAATCTTATACTCTTTACTATCAAATCATATCCCTTGAAGACAAGTCAATTATCTTTGTTCGTGTGCAACAACTAAAGACCTAGAATTTAATTTAGATCCAGTATTTAGTTATATTAAGGTTTGTTTTAAAAATAATATATAGAAAATTCAGCCCAACATTTTATCGTTAATTGAATATGAATGATTGCAAATGTAATATTGTGAACAATAATGATTGTTAACATAATTGAATATATAATTAAGTACATAAACATTAAAAATAATAAATATTTTACCATATAATAATAAATATTTCCCTAGAAAATAAAATTATTGTTTATGTGTATTTTTATGTGTACATTTATGTTGGTATTGTGAATGAGACGAGATAGTATATCATGTTTCAGGTGTATATATATGTCATTTCTCTTACAGCAGTTGGGTCCCACACAGTTGTGGGATCCAGCTGTTGTGAGAGAGATGACATATACACCCGAAACATAATATAATTTCCGGAGCGAAAACTGTCTATGCAAATTAAGTTAATGAAGTACGACGTTTGTTTGTTTGGTTTTCATTTTTTTTTCTTTTTGGGAAAATAAAATAAAAGCGCAAAAGTTTAAACAATGGCATGTGTTGTTAGACCCGGTCAACGGTTCGGTTCGATTCTGAATCGAATCTGGTTCGATTTCGATTCCACATTTTGTGGAATCAGAAACCGGAACCGAACCAGATGGTTCTGGTTCCCTTCCATTTTTTTTAAAATTTTAATAATGATTTTTTTAAAAATAAAAATAAAAATGAGATTAAAAAAATTTATTTTAAATTACAAATTTGAATTGAATTTAGATTACATTAAATTAAAAATAATATTAAAGAGGTTGAATTTAAATTTTTAAGAACTTAAGTTGCCTACGTATCCTCTAGGGGTGAGAGAAATCAAAGCTCACGTAGTTCCATTATATTTTTAAGATAATTCCCCTTTACAATTATTTACTCATCAATCAATCATCATCATTATCAGTGTCTATTGATCATTCAGCTCTCGTTTCGCTTGCACTTGCAAGTGCATTGTCGAATAAGTCATCGGAGGCATCTTCTTGTTGCCTTAAATAAGTTCGGGTTCAATCATCCACACATATTATTGCTTCTAAAGTTATTGGATGTAATGAAGACCGTCTCGCTTCCAAAATATTGCCTCATAGGCTAAGGCTTGCTCAACCGCAACGGTGGAAACAGGTGCTGCGAACACCCATTTAGCAATAATTGATAAAACATGATAGACATTTTATGTCGGTTTCACCATTCAAGTACTTGAAAATTTTTACGCACTCAACTTTCAATAGGAAACTCGAAATTTGTAGATAAATAATTATCTAATTTCGGGTTATTAGTCGTGTTATCCTTATGTTTTTTATTTTGTTGTAGTAACCAACGATCACCTACGCTAAGTCTTGAATGTATTACAGGTCCGCTGCTAGACTGTCCTAATGATTGCAAGTTATATCTACTAACATAATCATTAATAAATCTATTAAATCAAATTTTATTTTAGCTATAATTCTTGTAATATTAATTTCATCAACTATTCCTAAATATGTATAGTAAGCTAGTAAACCACTATTCAAACCTTCTATTTTAAATCTATGATAAAAAATTGTGGCAATAAGATAAAGTAATGAAATGTCCTTAAAATAAATCAACCATTTTTGCTTCATAACAGAAATAGCTTCAATTAAAACAATATCATTACGATCGCAACTTTCAGCATGCTCAGATAGAGTTCTAACAATATTTAAACTTTCAACAAGAAATAAATTTGTTGTAGGATAATAAACTCTGCTAAAAATATTTGTAGCATTATTAAAAACTTTAAAAAGTTCTAATTTTTTTTTTCACAAATATCTCATTGACTAGGCAAAAGTGTGATATGTTGAACATGTTGGAACAAAAAAACTACATAATACACATTTGAATTGAAAAGCTTGACTTAAAAGAAAATAGGTTGAATTTCAACGTGTTGGAACATTTCGTGAAAATTTTACCGTTTTAACATCATTTAATTTACAAAAACTTAGCTCATTCTTTCCTAACTTGAGAATATGACCAAATACAATTAAATGCAGTCTTAATAGGATCAATGTAAGGTTCTAAATAATTCAGATCATCTTGAACACATAAATTAAGGACATGTCATGTGCAACGAACATGAAAAAATCGACCTCCCAAATTTGGTTGACATATTTCTTTTAAATCTCTAATTGATGCAGTTTTTACAGATGCATTGTCAAAACTAATTGTTAAAATTTTACATAATAAACCATATTCATCAAAAATTACTTTAATCATTCTATAAATATTTTGTGCAGTATGTGATAAGTGCAGTTTATACCCACTTATTCTTGCATTCTTAGCTTACTATTTTGTCAGATTCCGTATCATTTAATGTATTTATAGTTTGTTTATATTTTATTGTTAGAAAACATTGGAGCATGGATCTTGGGGCAATTTGACTTGTTTTGGGACCATACGGACGCATCGGAAGCACACGAGAAGAGCGGAAAACACAGAAATCAACATCTTGAAATTTTGCCTTGCGTCGCGACGCGCCTTCAATTTTTTGCCATACAAAAATTTCGAGAGTTCGGCGCCGCAACGCCACTTTCCGACATCATGGCACTGCGTCAGACCTCCAGAATCATCAGAAATCAGGGTTTTACATGCACAAGAACTCCAAGACTTTTCTATAAATATAAAGGCTCGTCCAAAACCCTAAGAAGAGGCTAATACACAACATAAATACTCAAAACACATATTTTAGAGAGATCCAAAGAGAAAGATTGAAGAGCGACAAGAGGAGACGAAGAGATTCGATTCAGGTTTAATCTTTTAGTTTCTATCTTTAAACTCTAATGATTTATATTATATTCATGACTATGTTTTCATTGTTTTTATCTTTAGTCATAAACTAAATCTATAATTCTAGAGGATGATGTAGCCAATGTTTGAACCTATGTATTGATTGCCAGTTTGATTTTTATGAAGTTATAATTCAGTTAATTTATATTCTTTTGTGTTTAATGCTTCTTATTTATTGGCCACAAATTGAGATGATGAATGTTTAGAATCTATCGCTCGGGAGAAAGTGATTTGAATAGGTTCTAAAGAATATAACCTAGGAGTTTTATAGAGTTCGGGAGAATCTATAATTCCTTTGAAGTAATTAACACATAATCACAGAGCGTAATGAATTGTTAATTATTAGATTTTTATAGGGATATCGAAGTCTATAATTGATAATATTTTCACTATTGCTCGAGAGAGATAGTGGAATACTTTAGGATTATTGACTTATAAACAACGCAACTGAATAAGGATTGAATGACATGACAAATACATAGGGGATAACTAGGTGAAATCATAGTCTAGAATCTCTCTATTAATTGAATTGTCTTTATCAACGTTTTACTATCTTGTTTATTTAGTTTTTAGTTTTAATATTAGTTTATTCTAAATTTAGTTGTTTTTTGAATAAAGTTATGATTATCAATTATAGTACTTAGTGAAAGTTGAATACAATTCATGTGGGTTTGACACTCTCTCACTTATCTTTTCTAAAACTTGACACCGTACACTTGCAGTATGATATAAAATATCACAACAACGTTTTGACGCCGTTGCCGGGGATTGTTAATTTAATTCACATTAATACTATTACCAAGTAACATTAGCTTTAATTTATATTTATATTTTTATTTTTAGTTTCGTTTTGTTTTACTTTGCTTTTAATTTTTTGTGTTGTTTTTGTTTGATTACTTTTTCTTTTGTCTTTCTGTGCTTCAGTGAATGCGAAGATCCACAAGTCTTGAATTGCTTTTATTTGATCCTGAAATAGAAAAAACAGCGATGAGACTAAGGAAAGAAATGACACTTGAAAATGAAGCAACGACGGCTGAAAATATAGAGAACAATGGGATTGCGCACCCATCAATCAATACTAATAACTTTGAGCTTAAACTTTCATTGATCAACATGGTGCAAAAGAACCAGTTTGGGGGTTCAGCTGTAGAGGATCCGAACGTGAACTTACGGATGTTCTTGGAGATGGTGGATACCATAAAGATGAATGGAGTCAGTAAAGAAACCATCAGGCTACGCTTATTCTCATTCTCTTTAAGGGACAAGGCGATGGGTTGGCTGCAATCAATACCGATGGGAAGTATCCTGACATGGGAGGATATGGCTACTAAATTTCTTGTGAGGTTTTTTCCACCAGCTAAATCAGTTTATCTGAGAACAGAAATTAACATATTTAGGCAGTTGGAGACTGAGAATCTATATGAGGCCTGAAAGCACTTTAAAGATCTACTTAGGAGGTGCCCACATCAAAAGTTTGAAGACTGAGTTCAGATTCAGTTATTCTATAATTGGTTGAATGGTCCAAACATGACCGTGGTTGATGTAGCTGCTGGAGGAATTTTGTTCAAGAAATCTGCTGAAGACGCCTATGTTTTATAAGAAGAGATGGCCATTAACAATTTCCAATGACCAAGTGAACGCCCTACTGTGACTAAGGTGGCTGGTATATCTGAGGTGGATCATATTGTTGCACTTACAGCTCAAATTTCATCCCCCATGATTCATCTAGCAGCATTGACCAATCAACAGGGCCAACCATCTATTGAAACTGCTGTTGCAAATAGAATGATCTTACTTGACGGAGGATATGAGCAAGTCCAGTATGTGAACAATCGGAACTTCAAAAACTATAGTGGAAATCCTATGCCTAACTACTCTCATCCGAACTTGCCATATGCTAATACAGAGAATGTCTTGCAACCTTCATCTGCTTCAACTATACAATAGCTGAGCAGAAACCTTCCTTAGAAGACCTCATGAGCACGTTTGTTGCTAATACTTCAGAGAGGTTTGAGAAGACTGAGTCAATGGTGAACAATATTGAGACAGACATGGGAAATATAGGGGCAACAATGAAGTCTTTAGAAGTGCAGATTGGGCAGATTGCTTTATCCATGACCAATCTGTAGGAAATGACTGTCCTTAGCGCGGCGGAAGTTGCTTGTGGTGGCACCGGGTCCGGTATGGATCTTCAAAATTTTCTTTGCCTTCTCCCTTTGTTGTAGTAGCCAATCAATCCTTTGGTGTCCAACACTTGGATCAACCACTCGATCTTCCGAAAGATGACTCGAAACCAACAAACCGAAGTGTGGCCTTCACTCACAAAGATTAAACCTCTAAACTATTTAGAGATTTAAGATGTCACAATGGTGTTTGGCTTTAGGAATTTCATAACACTTGTGAATGCTAGAACTCTCTCTATTTTCTCTCAAATCTTTTCTCACAATAATTGTGTGAATTAATGCAAAGTGTTAACCTTAGGAAGTGAGAGAAATGGTAGAGATTATATTCTCTTACACAAGCCAACTAACATTGTCATTAAGCATCTAATACTTTCTTGCAATGGCCAACACAAAAATGTGAATGCCATACCAAAGCATAAGAAATGTTAAGCTAAAGACAATGACTTTGTCATTAAGCATTCAATGCTTTCTTTCAATGGCGAACACATAAATGTGGAGGCCATACCAAATTATAAAATGCATTAGCTAATGACAAAACTATTAGGTTATCCAAGCCACATAATAGACATAATTGCTTGGATGACATGGTAAGCCATATGGCTTTGTCTCCAATGGTAAATAAAAATCAATATATTAATAATGATTTATTTACCTTCAATTATGTTGTGGTAATTATCTCATTATTATTACTAACTTGATTATCTCATAATCAAAGAATTCTAGAAAACATTAAGTTAAACTAATTTAACATAGTTTTCATTTGTGACAATAAATATTATTAATCTTATTAATAATATATAAATAAATATAATGTGAGCATATAATTAGACAATCTAATTATATTAGGTTTTCTACAGTTAATCGAGCTAGCACGGGGACCAAATGGACCTACGGTTCTGAGCTCCAATAATTTCGAAATATTAATTAAACTCTTTAATCAAATATTAAAAATTATTAACTCCGCGTTATTCCACTAAAAACTCGAAGTTGAACTCTCGTTACCGTATGTGGATTAAGTAAACCGAACATTTTCGGTGTCCATCGATATAGTCATTACATATGGATATAGCCATTCACAGATATCTCATAAATAGAGTCGGGTCATAAGTCCGTTAAACCCCTCTAAATATTTTGTCTCTTAAGCACCATTGATTCTATAATGAACAATTAATTCATAACAATTATGAATATAAAATACTTTCTATTCGGAATAGAAAAGTTGAGCGCTCAAATTGTTCAAGTCCCGAATCAACTCTTAAAAGAGATATTCATCTGCTTCTCGTCAGAATGAGTGAATTCCATAGCCAGCTACATACCAAATCATATCCCCAAAATACGTAGTTATTGGCTGGGAATGCAACACCAGCCTCACCATAGTAAATCAAATGACATAACATGTCATGCAGGAGTTCGTAGTACACTCAGGATTAGGATCGAATCCATATATGACCATCTATTAGATAAAATGAATTTCTTCGGTTAACGGATATTAAAATAAATTCGTATTTATTTGAGTCCAGTCCTATATGATCTTATCATACAAGGTGCCTTCATTCCCATGTCACTACATGAACGATCCCGGATCAAGATCGTCATACAAGTATAGAATGGACCGCGGCTATAGATAAACCACAAACAAAGTACCCTCATTGTTCGCTCTCTATGGACTATTTAGATTACTAACTTTATACTTAAATCCTCTTGTGCATCAAACATACACTAAGTCTAAAGGTACAAGAGTAATCAATGTAAACAAGACAATTGGACAATATGCGATATAAATCAAACAACTTTGATAAAATGAATAATGCATGTATTATTATTACAAAAATCAATTTCGTTTACAATACATGAAGCTCTAGGACATAAATCCCAACAATCTCCCACTTGGACTAGAGCAAATGAGACATGTCATGTAATCCTAAACCATTTAGTTGACCTTCAAATACTTTAGCCGATAAGGTCTTTGTAAACGGATCAGCCAGGTTGTCTGCGGATGGAATCTGCGTGACAGCGACATCTCCTTTCTGCACTATTTCCCTGATGAGGTGATATTTCCACTCAATATGCTTACCCCTCTTGTGGCTTCTTGTGTTGGACAAAATGACCCATAGCGTCACTATTTGCACAGATCATTGTGTTGTTGTAGCAAATTAACTATGTGACAAGGAAATTGCACTCTCATCATTTGTGATTAGATCACCATAAATATATAAATGAAGAGAGGTCCCTGTGATTAGTTCCTGGACTGAGAATGATATGAGACAGTATCAGTCCCCGAAGGATTAATCATTAAATATCCCTAGCCGGAGTATTATCGAGACTGGACATCGATAATGCGGAATAGGCTAGTATTGCACTTGTGCGCGTTGTGAGGGCACAACGGCATAGTTCTCATATATATAAGTGTTGGAGACTTATGCAAGTGCGATAGGAGGTCGTGTTTCACCAATGGTACGGGAAACAGCTTCGCTCTGGATAGACCCTTCGGAATCCCATTGGTATTATGACTATGTGTCTATGGGAGGCCGAAATCAAGGTAGGTGTGTATAGTCTTAACCTGAGACTTACATCGCTAATACTTACGATAATCGATAGACTTTGGTCTTGGTGGTACAGGCTTTAACCGGTTCTGCGTACACCACTTCTGGGTTTATCAGAGAGTCGTAGTGTATTGGATGTGATGTCAAGACGGAAGTATCACTCCAGTCATGGTGGAGATGATGTCACGCAGGATACGGTATTAGTGCTCTTAAATGCTGCGCGGCCATCGAGATATTATGACAAGGTCATGTATATCCGATTATAGAGACTAGTTACCAGACATCCGACATGTGCTTCGTACGGGGCAGACACTTATCCAGCCCCAGGCCTAGCACGTGACTATCCGATACTGGGCCGATATGCACAATACAATCGTATACTACGCTTGATACAGATCTTAATATTCTTAAATGGATATGTCTGGAGAATTGGGTAGACTTGGTGCTTTGCTAGGAGTCGACCTTGTCTCGTAAATCGGTAGAACGTAGTACTTGGTACATACGTGATTCGGATACTCCGACGACCGTATTTATTGCCAACTTATCCGGAGATCTCATGGGTCGCTTCCCGATAATCCACCGATGACGCATAACTCGCACTCTTGAATAATCTGGGATTATATAGAAGAGAGAGAAAATTAATCTAGGATTAATTACGGAGATATTTTATCTAGGATAAAATATCGTCTAAAGAGAGATAACGATTAATTTGGAATTAATCGGTAAATTAATATATTCGATATATTAAATGAAATTAGATTTCGACGCGGAATAAAATTAGATTTTAATTCGGGCGAACGAATTAATTTAGAATTAATTCGTTAGCGACGTGAATAGTGAATTCGCTAGGCGTAATCATTTAATTACGACGCAACGGAAAAATCGTTAATTTAGAATTAGCGAACCCGAGCCCGAGTGTGATTGCGAGCGCATTCGTATTTCGAATTCGAGTGCGGCAACGCAAGTCGCATCAAGCGTCAAATCATTAGTCGCATCAAGCGTCGAATCGATAGTCACTTCAAGCGTCAAATCACTTATCACTTTGAGTGATATGACTTGACAACTTGAAAGACTTGATATGACTCGATGGACATTGATATTGGAGTGTGGAACACTCAAGCTTATTACATTCAATTTCTTTGACTTTTTGAAAGTTAAATTAATTGGTAAATCATTTAATATTTTTGGAAAATATATAAACAAAATGATTTACAACTTTTGCAATAACTTAACACATTTTTTTCTCTCTCATTTTTCTCTCTTCTTCTCTCACGCCCAAGCTTAAAAGCTCACTGGTTTTGAACCATTTTGGCGTGACTTTGAGGGAAGCAAGAGTTGGATTTTCATGGTGAAAATCCAAGTGCTAGCACACTACGAGTCTTGCGAAGGTGGTAGGGAGGTTCACCCATGAGCCGGGATCCGTCGGACGAGGCTTGGAGCTCCGTTTTGCATCTCAAAATTTCGGTTTTGCTAGGCAGTTCACTGCTGCAGTTCAGGCGTGAAAACAGTGGGCTTTTTGGCTTGATTCGTCTCCAAATCGATTCAACCGACCGATGTAAGTATTCCGCTATCTTCGTTGATGTGTTCACACAATATTTTCATGTCTTGTATGATCTTGGGACCTAGATTTAAACCAACATCTTGATTCTTTGTAGTTCGCCACTGCACCACTATTATCGTAATAAAGTGTGAGTGATTTATCCATATCTGGAACAACTTCCAGATCTGCCAAGAACTTACGGAGCCAGACTGCTTCCTTAGCTGCTTCACAAGCTGCTACATATTCAGCCTCCATGGTGGAGTCAATAATACAAGATTGCTTAATTCTCCTCCATACTACAGCCCCACCACCTAGGGTGAACACTGATCCATATGTTGATTTCCTAGAATCGACATCCGTCTGAAAATCAGAGTCTGTATATCCTCTCCGAATCATATCCTGACTTGTATATACAAGCATATAATTTCTCGTTCTCCAAAGATACTTGAGAATATGTTTCACCGCTACCCAATGATCTAATCCTGGGTTGGATTGAAACCTACTGACTACTCCCACTGCAAAACAGATGTCCGGTCTCGTGCATAACATAGCATACATAATACTTCCAACTGCTGAAGCATATGGTATATGTCTCATCTCCTCAACTGCTTGAGGTGTCTTAGGAGACTGTTCCTTAGACAAATGAATTCCATGCCTGAAAGGTAAATTACCTTTCTTGGAATTCTGCATACCAAATCGCACAAGAATCTTGTCGATATAGGTTGTTTGAGACATTGCTAACAGTTGTTTCTTGCGATCCTGAATGATCTGGATCCCAAGTACATAACTTGCCTCTCCCAAATCTTTCATTTGGAATTGGTTAGCTAGCCATATTTTCACGTCCGATAATATCTTTACATCATTCCCAATGAGTAAAATATCATCAACGTATAACACAAGGAAAACCACATTCACATCAATGATGCGCTTGTAGACACAAGGCTCATCGATGTTCTGCTATAAGTTATAAGACTTGATCGTAGTATCAAACCTTATGTTCCAAGATCTAGATGCTTGCTTAAGTCCATAAATGGACCTTTGCAACTTGCAAAATTTTTGCTCTTGACCTTGGGTAATGAACCCATCTGGTTGTACCATATAGATACTCTCATCAAGATTACCATTCAAGAATGCAATCTTGACATCCATTTTCCAAATCTCATAGTCATAATATACGGCAATGGAAAGAAGAATTCCGATGGATTTAAGCATTCCTACTGGCGAGAAAGTTTCTTCATAGTCAACTCCCTCTTTTTGGGTATAACCCTTTGCCACTAGCCTAGCCTTGAAAGTCTGTACTTTCCCATCTATTCCTCTTTTTCTCTTGTAGATCTGCTTGCAACCTATGGGTTTTACTCCATTAGATTGGTCTACAAGTTCCCAGACTGAGTTATAGTACATAGACTTCATCTCGAGGTTTATGGCTTTGAGCCATTCCTCTTTATCAGTATTTTCCATTGCACTATAATAGGTCAATGGATCATCTATACCATCACAAGATAAAAAAACTTGCACCTCACCATTTCCTAGATAGCGTTCAGGTTGTCTTACAACCCACCACTATGTCTAGGTGGTATGATATCCTGATAAACTTGCATATGACTTTCAGATGTAGAAGGTGTTATGTCTTTGTCAACATTTGACAATGGTGTACTGGTCGTACCAATAAGTAACTTCTCAAGTAATACTTTACTTCGAGGTTTGAACTCTCTCATATAGTCATCCTCAAGAAATGTAGCATTTGTCGACACAAATACTTTATTATCTTCTGGACTATAAAAGAATCCACCCCTAGTTTCCTTAGGATAGCCTACAAATAGGCACACATGTGAACGTGGTTCCAACTTAGTAGTCTTGTTCTTTAGCACATGTGTCAGACACCCCCATGTGCGAAAATATCGTAAACTAGCTTTACGACCATTCCACAACTCTAAGGGAGTCTTAGAAACAGACTTAGAAGGAACTACATTCAGGATATACATTGCAGTTTGCAATGCATATCCCCAGAATGAACTAGGTAGAGTGCTATAACCAAAATTGATCTTATCATGTCTAGTAAGGTTCGATTTCTTCTTTCTGCAACACCATTTTATTGTGGTGTTCCAGGTGCTGTGAGCTGTGAAAAAATTCCATGCTCAACTAAGAATTCCTCGAAATCTCTATCAAGGTATTCTCCTCCACGATCTGATCGTAGAATTTTGATGCTTTTACCTAACTGGTTCTCAACCTCATCACGATACTCTTTGAACTTTGCAAATGTATTTGACTTGTGCTGTATTAGGTAAACATACCCATATCTGGAATAATCGTCAATGAAAGTGACGAAGTATCCAAAACCACCTCAGGCTTTTACATTCATCGGTCCGCAAACATCCGAATGTATTAGCTCAATAGTTTATTTGGATCTTATCCATTTTCCAGTAAAAGGTCTCTTGGTCATTTTGTCTTCTAGACATGATTCGCAGACAGGTAAAGTACCAAGTTTTAACTGATTTAAAACTATGTTCTTAATTAGTCTATCTATCTGGTCAAGGTTAATGTGACCAAGTCTAAGGTGCCATAAATAGGTATCATCATGAGAAATCTTTTGCTGTTTAGTTTTAGATCTTTCAATCCTAAATATTTCAGTATTAAGCAGTGATTCATGCATTAACGGCCTTAATACATATAGATTATTTTCGGAGTTTCCCGTGCATATATTTAATCCATTTCTACTAATAATAACTGACTTATTATTAAACGAAACAGAAAAACCACATTCCATAAGTTTTGTTACAGAAATCAAATTTCTGCGAAAACCAGGAATATATAACACACCATTCAAACATAAATAACTTTTATTAAAATTCTAATTTGAAACTCCCACTGCTCTTGCTGAAACAGCATCCATTGTCCCAACTCTCACGGTAAAGCTACCTTCAGTAAAGTCCCTCCATGAGTCAAGTAGCTGCAAAGAACAACAAACATGGTTAGTGGCACCGGAATCAACAATCCATATGGGTTTATCATCCTCCACCAAAAGAGACTCAATGACAAGTAAATCATATTTACCTGTATTCTTCTTCTCTTTAAGCTCTGCAAGGTATTTTGGACAATTCCTTTTCCAATGCCCTTGTTGTTCACAATGGAAACATTTTCCTTTGGCATTGGTTCCTTTGGAGCTTTTATTGTTTTTCTTTTTCATTGGTTTTTCCTTTGTCTTCCAATTGCCTTTCTTCTTCTTCTTTGCAGATTTAGAAGATTCGGTAAAATTTGCCTCGGCATTGGGCCTACGAGGACCGTTCATAACGGACTCGTAATTAGTGAGCTCATTCAGCAGTTCAGTTAATGTGAAAGTCAACTTGTTCATAGAACAGTTGCTCTTAAACTGTAGGAAACACTTCGGAAGGGTTTCCATAATCATTGTCACCTGGCTTTGCATATTAATACGTGCACCATGGGTTTCAGCCATATTAAGATGAGTCATCATCCTTAACACATGGTCTCAGATTGATGTGTCTTCCTTCATTCTAGCGGTCAATACAGAGGCAATTGCCTCATGTTGTTGCCGGTCTGAAGGTTGCCCAAACATGTTCTGTAATGACTGCATAATCATTGATGCTGTCGCCATAGGCTGATGATGTGCAGCAAGAACCTCAGACATGGATGATATCAAATAGCTATGGGCTTTCTCATCAGCTTTAATCTAATTATTATAGGCAGTACGTGCAACTCTGCCAGCATTAGGTGCTGGCTCAGGAGGATATTCCTCCATTAGGACAAATTTAAGGTTTTCACAGACCAAGATAACATTCATGTCACTTTTCCATTTAACATAATTATCCCCGGTTAATTTTTCTTGTTGTTTGATAATGGAGATTATTGCAGATGTCATGGCTGAAAAAATAATAAACGCGCATTCAATATTCATTCGTCGCATATTAAAATTGTCAAACATTTAGGCATAAAATTAAACATGATGCATGATCAATGTATAATGAATTAGAAACCTAAAAGAATTACTATGCCACTGTTATCTATCATCCCACAAATAAGTGTCGCCGTAGGGTAGTTCAAGTATTCGCATGATAGATTGAGACATTCTCAATTGATTAATATATCTGAAATAAATCTTATTCCTATATTAATCAACTACCGTTATTTTGATCAAGGAAGCTTTGATTAACAACATAATCATTCCTTTGTGAGTGTGACCCATTATTCCGGAACCCTTGGACTTAACTAGTGAAGTACCGCCGTAGGGTAGGTCAAATCACCAGATACATCTAGAATCCATATCCTTTCGGAATCCAAACCTGATATTGACCCAAAAAAGGACACCATCTGTAGGGGACGAAAGCAAAGCCGTCTCGAGGCGCCTATTGAATCTCACATTTCTGGATAACAATGGAGATCGCGGGATATATTGTGGTATACCCCTCTCCCACTCACTATCAAAAAGATTAAGGTTTCTATCTCACTAGTATTTTATGAATCTTAGATTATGCTTGGCTAAAGTCATAACCTTAATTAATACTAGTTGATGATATAGTGATCTAACCAATTTTAACTTAAAATTTTATTCACTAATCCCGATTAGTCTCTACTAACCAATTAACTTAATTAAACTAATTTAATCAAGTTTTCTTAAGTGATCTAATCAATTTTAACTTTTAAAAAATTAGTTCACTTATAGGTTTTAAAATTTTAGAATTAAACTAATGGACTATATGTCATCAAACCATTTAATAGATTAAAAGTACGTTATTTACTCCAAAGGTACGTGGAATTGTATCCCAAGTGCAAACCAAATTACCATCCATTCGGAAGCGGCTATGAAATTTATATCCGGGTTTCCATCCGATATACCAAGGAAAATAATGTACTTATAATGTCCATTTGTTCTTAAACTTTAATTCGTAATTTTTAAACCTTTAAACTAATTAATCTTATTAATTCGTTAACATGCATCTTATATTCTAATTTAACTTTTAAATTTACATAAAATCATATTTTATGACTTGAATATCATGCATGTCTACATGTTATGACATGTGAAAATACAAGAGTAGGCACCCTAGGCTATATGACATGTTAATAAACAATTTAAAACACATATATATGCCCAGGTTTGGGCTGAAAACGTTCGTGTAGCATTCTTTGGGCGTTCGAACGTTTCCAGGCAGTAGCCAAACGTTTGAATTGCGTTTGACTGGTGTTCGAACGCAATCGGTCTGGTGTTCGAACACTAGAACTTCATTTACTCCGTTCCGGAGCTTTCGGACTCCGTTTTGGTCCCATTTTTTTCTACGGACTCATAATGGAATGAAGTTTCACATACATACATAAATTGTGTTAACCAGGCTCTTATTTTTTTTTAAAAAAATAATACTAATCTAATTAGTACAATAAATCCAAGGCATCCATTGGTCTTCAAATCTTTCTCCATGGTATGTTGTTGAGTTCTTCACGGATAGGTTCGTAATGAGTCCTTCATGAAATCGGCTCCTCCAAGTTACAAATTGAGTTACAAAATGGACTTATCACAAAAGAAATGAACTTACAACACTTGAAAGAATATGACCTTATGGTCTTACATTTCCAATACTAAAAATAAGAGCCGGAAAAATTAACGATCAACGCAATACATTCATCACATGAATCAAAGTAAACATTCATCACATGAACATTAAAAACCATCCATCTCATGAATCTAATTATGCATACTCATCACAACATGCATATTAATAATTTATATCTAATATAAATTATTAAAACTTAAACTTAAAAAGAGAAAGGGTTAAGAAAACTTTTCAACCTTAAGCTCTGATACCAATTGTAGGAAACAACTTTCCTTAGCGCGGCGGAAGTTGCTTGTGGTGGCACCGGGTCCGGTATGGATTTTCAAAATTTTCTTTGCCTTCTCTATTTGTTGTAGTAGCCAAGATCAATCCTTTGGTGTCCAACACTTGGATCAACCACTCGATCTTCCAAACTATGACTCGAAACCAACAAACCGAAATGTGGGCTTCACTCACAAAGATTAAACCTCTAAACTATTTAGAGATTTAAGATGTCACAATGGTGTTTGGCTTTAGGAATTTCACAAAACTTGTGAATGCTAGAACTCTCTCTATTTTCTCTCAAATCTTTTCTCACAATAATTGTATGAATTAATGCAAAGTGTTAACCTTAGGAAGTGAGAGAAATGGTAGAGACTATATTCTCTTACACAAGCCAACTAACATTGTCATTAATCATCTAATGCTTTCTTGCAATGACTAACACAAAAATGTGAATGCCATACCAAAGCATAAGAAATGTTAAGGTAAAGATAATGGCTTTGTCATTAAGCATTCAATGATTTCTTTCAATAGCGAACACATAAATATGGAGGCCATACCAAAGCATAAAATGCATTAGCTAATGACAAAATTATTAGGTGTATCCAAACCACCTAATAGACATAATTGCTTGGATGACATGGTAAGCCATATGGCTTTGTCTCCAATGGTAAATAAAAATCAATATATTAATAATGATTTATTTACCTTCAATTATGTTGTAGTAATTATTTCATAATTATTACTAACTTGATTATCTCATAATCAAGACTTGATTATCTCATAATCAAAGAATTCTAGAAAACATCAAGTTAAACTAATTTAACATAGTTTTCATTTGTGACAATAAATATTATTAATCTTATTAATAATATATAAATAAATATAATGTGAGCATATAATTAGACAATCTAATTATATTAGGTTTGCTACAATTAATCGAGCTAGCACGGGGACCAAATGGACCTACGGTTCCGAGCTCCAATAATTCTGAAATATTAATTAAACTCTTTAATCAAATATTACGAATTATTAACTCCGCGTTATTCCACTAAAAACTCGAAGTTGAACTCCCGTTACCGTAGATGAATTAAGTAAACCGAACATTTTCGGTGTCCATCGATATAGTCATTACATATGGATATAGCCCTTCACGAATATCTCATAAATAGAGTCGGGTCATAAGTCCGTTAAACCCCTCTAAATATTTTGTCTCTTAAGCACCATTGATATGGATATAGCCCTTCACGAATATCTCATAAATAGAGTCGGGTCATAAGTCCGTTAAACCCCTCTAAATATTTTATCTCTTAAGCACCATTGATTCTATAATGAACAATTAATTCATAACAATTATGAATATAAAATACTTTCTATTCGTAATAGAAAATTTGAGCGCTCAAATTGTTCAAGTCCCGAATCAACTCTTAAAAGAGATATTCATCTGCTTCTCGTAAGAATGAGTGAATTCCATATCTATGTAAAACGTTCCCAGCTACATACAAATCATATCCCCAAAATACGTAGTTATTGGCTGGGAATGCAACACCAGCCTCACCATAGTAAATCAAAGGACATAACTTGTCATGCGGGAGTTCGTAGTACACTCAGGATTAAGATCGAATCCATATATGACCATCTATTAGATAAAATGAATTTCTTCGGTTAACGGTTATTAAAATAAATTCGTATTTATTTGAGTCCAGTCCTATATGATCTTATCATACAAGGTGCCTTCATTCCCATGTCACTACATGAACGATCCCGGATCAAGATCGTCATACAAGTATAGAATGGACCGCGGCTATAGATAAACCACAAACAAAGTACCCTCATTGTTCGCTCTCTATGGACTATTTAGATTACTAACTTTAGACTTGAATCCTCTTGTGCATCAAACATACACTAAGTCTAAAGGTACAAGAATAATCAAGGTAAACAAGACAATTGGACAATATGCGATATAAATCAAACAACTTTGATAAAATGAATAATGCATTTATTATTATTACAAAAATCAATTCTGTTTACAATACATGAAGCTCTAGGTCATAAATCCCAACACAATCAACAGCAATGGGTGTTTCCTAGTAATACTAAAGTCAACCCCAAAGAGCAATGTCAAGCCATTACCCTCAGAAGCGGAAAAGAGACTAAAGATACTCCTAAAGACTAATGCAGTAAAGATAAAGAAGTGACAATTCCAGAGGAAACAGTAACATAAGAAGAGAACAGTGCAGTAGGTCCCCTATATAAGCCACCACCCATCCTGAAGATACCTTTACCATACCCTCAACGTCTTCAAAAGAAGAAATTGGATGCTCAGTTTTCCAAATTCCTTGACATCTTGAAAAATATCCATATCAATATTCCATTCGCAGATACTTTAGAATAAATGCCAAATTATGTGAAGTTTATGAATGAGATAATGTCCAAGAAGAGGAAGTTGGTAGATTTTGAAACAGTAGCACTCACAAAGGAGTGCAGTGCTATCATACAGAAGAAGCTTCCACCAAAGCTAAAGGATCCTGACAGCTTCACCATACCATACACTTTTGGGAATCGATATTTTGGTAAGGCACTATGTGATTTAAAGGCAAGTATCAATATCATGTCGTTATCCATCTTCAAACAGTTGGGCATAGGTGAGGCAAAGCCAACCACAGTAACATTGCAACTAGCAGATAAATCATTCACCTACCTGAGAGGAATAGTAGAAGATGTGTTGGTTAAGATGGATAAATTCTATTTTCCTACTGACTTCCTTGTTCTTGATATGGAAGAGGATCATGACGTTCCAATCATCCTTGAGAGACCGTTCTTGACAACCGGCAGAATGGTCATTGATGTGCAGAAAGGTGAACTGAAAATGAGAGTTCAAGATAAAGAAGTCACCTTTAGTGTTTTCAGAGAAATGTCGAGCCCTCAAGGTGATGAAGAATGTCATATGGTAGATATTGTAGAGAATGAAGTTGCAAACAAGCAGGGTGAACCCGCAGTTAAGCAACCAATGAGCATATGCAGTCAAACAAAGAAAATCCTCCGCAGATAGACCTGAAAACACTCCCAAAGCACCGTAAAAAGATGAAATCAAGAGTCAGTGCTCACTTGAAGATGAACCTTGGAAAGCTCAAAATATGATCGAGCTAATTTTGCTACATGTGTAGTCAAAAATTTCAACATCAGAAGACCCTCAGAATCATCAGAGGACCATCCATGGATAAATTGCCACAGCACGCCAAGCTATCTTTTTCATGTCACAATAGCCGGTGGATACAAAAGAAGAAGCCACCATGACCACTTGGGTGGTAACGTCTGGATGAAGAAGTTAAACTGAGCGCAAGTAGAGAGGCAACCCTTGCATTTCAATTTGTTTATTTTTATTTTCTTTACTTTATTTTATTTTATTGTGTGCTATTTGCTTGTTTATTAGTTTGCATGTTATTTATGCAGGTAGCCCGACCCACACAACCCGCGCAATCAAATTCTGACCAGCAGGAGCCTGATCAACTCCATGTCTGGTAGTGTTGTTCCTTACTTTTGTTATTTTTATCTTTATCTTCCATTGAGGACAATTCAAGTTTTAAGTTTGGGGGTGTGTGCATGTAGTGATAATTCCTGCTATTTAAAAAAAACAAGAGTTGTTTTTTTATTTTTAATCCTTGATAGTAAAGCAACAGTGTAATGATGAATTTTGTTTGCTTTAGATGAAATCTTAGAAATGATAAGTTCCCAATTGACTTTTATCTGATGCCTTGAGTATGTGATATAGGTTAGACTCGTAAGCACTTAATAATAGGTTTCTATCAGTAAAAACCTAGGTAGTTGGCAAAGTGACTAGTTGAAGAAATTATTTGCCGATGAATGACCGTTTGCTTAGATATATATCTCAATATGCTAGTGTTATGATGTATGGTATGGTTAAAAAAAAAAAAAGAAAAAAAATTGAAAGAAAAAAATTGAAAAAGAAGTTAAACCACCTATAATCGATAAGCGTAAAGCTACCCATGGGCGAGTGTTAGGACCACCATGAGGAGAAATGCTACCTTAAAGGGTAGGTGTGTTGAAAAAATGAAAAAAGGAAAAATGAAGGAAAAAATTCATACCATACTGAGCACAGAAAGACAATTACAGAGCACTTTGGAGATATCTAGGTTGGTTTGACCCATTGGATCTCAATTTTTGAGACGAACTCATCGAGTTGGCTTACTTATGAGTCAAGTTGTGACCAAACCTTCACACACACACACACACACAGAGACTCTGGCTTAGATACTTTATTTAAGAACTTGGATCTAAGTTGCATTGAGTACTTTGAAGGTTCTGATTTCATTGATAAACATTCTTTGAGGACAACATTATATGTAACTATTAGGACCATTTTCTTTGCTTTTATTATTATTATTATTATATTTTTGCATGCTTGCATGTTTGTGAATGACGTTTGTGGGTATCGTCGCTGTAAGCCCTCACGAGACTATAACTCGTCCACTAGGGCCGCCTAGAGGTTTAAAGGCTTGTTGCATACGCTAAATGAAATCGTAATCCCTATGAAAGTGGCCTATTTAATTTTGTTAATTTTTTTTGTTTAATTTTTATTTTATCTTTTGCTCGGGACTAGCAAAATTTTAAGTTTGGGGGTGTTTGATGAGTGCAGTTTATACTAATTTATTCCTGCATTCTTAGCTTACTATTTTGTTAGATTCCTTATCATTTAATGTATTTATAGTTTGTTTATGTTTTATTGTTATGAAGCATTGAAACATGGATCTTGGGGTAATTTGACTTGTTTTGGTACCCTACAGACGCATCGAAAACACGCGGGAAGAGCGGAAAATGCAAAAATCATCATCTTGAAATTCTGCCTTGCGTCGCGACGCGCCTTCAATTTTCTGCCATACAAATATACCGAGAGTTTGGTGCCGCAAAGTCACTTTCCAGCGTCGCGGCGCTATGTCAGACCCTCATAATCATCAAAAATCAGGGTTTTACATACACAAGAACTCAAAGACTTTCCTATAAAATTAGAGGCTCGTCCAAAACCCTAAGAGGATGCTAATACACAACACAAAGGCTCGAAACACATATTTTAGAGAGATCCAAAGAGAAAGATTGAAGATCGACAAGAGAAGACGAAAGTGGTGACGTCTGAAGACAAAAGGATTCGATTCGGGTTTAATCTTCTAGTTTCTATCTTTAAACTCTAATTATTTCTATTAGATTTATGACTATGCTTTCATTATTTTTATCTTTAGTCATGAACTAAATCTATAATTCTAGATGATGATGTAGCCAATGTTTGAACCTATGTATTGATTTCCAGTTTGATTTTTATTAAGTTATAATTCAGTTTATTTATATTCTTTTGTGTTTAATGCTTCTTGTTTGTTGGCCACAAATTGAGATGATGAATGTTTAGAATTTATCGCTCGGTAGAGAGGGATTTTGAATAGGTTCTAGAGAATATAACCTAGGAGTTCTATAGAGTTCGGGAGAATCTATAATTCCTTTGAAGTCGTTAACACAGAATCACATAGCGTAATGAATTGTTAATTACTAGATTTTTATAGGGATATCGAAGTCTGTAATTCATAATATTTTCACTTTGCTCGGGAGATGAAGTGGAATACTTTAGGATTCTTGACTTATAAACAACACAACTGAATAAGTTGAATGACATGACAAATACATAGGGGATAACTAGGTGAAATCAGACTCTAGAATCTCTTTATTCATTGGATTGTCTTTATCAACGTTTTACTATCTTGTTTATTTAGTTTTTAGTTTTAATATTAGTTTATTCTAAATTTAGTTGTTTTCTGAATAAAGTTAGGATTATCAAATATAGTACTTAGTGTAAGTTGAATACAATCCATGTGGGTTTGACATTCTCTCACTTATCTTTACTAAAACTTACACCGTACACCTGCGGTACGATATAAAATATCGTAATGGTATGTTTCTCATCAAAAACTCTAAATGCAATAAGTCATTTTTGTATGTTCCATGATGCATCAATCCAATGACAAGTCACATCCATGTATGAGTGTATTTGCCAATGGTCACTCCAAATATCAGAACAAATAAAAAGAAAACCTTTAATATCTTTAAGTATTTCATTTAAAATAATTTTACTATCTTTGTATAATTTAAAATTTTAATGTTTTGTTGTATTTCTAGTTATTCTACAAGCAACAGGATTTAAAGCATTTCGAACGTAATTAGTAAAAGTAATTTTTTCACCAAAACTTAAAGAAAGATATATCATACAAGTAAATTTAGTAAATTCTTCTCTATTTTTAGCATCAGCGTATTTAAATAAATCTAAAAAACTCGTACCTCTACTAGATGATGCGTACATGTGCATTTGAGTTTGCGTTGTATCAAGTCAAATTTTAGCGGCATGATGTCTATCCAAGTGCTTGTTCATATTGCCATAATCGCCAGTAAATTTGTAAGATACACCACAATAGTTGCATATTGCTCTTAGACCTTTATTTTCAATATCGACTAAATAATTTCGAAAATATCAGAGGATCGAGCCTTAACTTCTCTTCTCCGTATACCGATACTTTGGCCACTCTCTTGGGTTGACATATTGGATATGATGTTCTCAGATGAATTTGTCATTTTTTTGTAAATATTGAATAATGAGATAATTGAGAAATGAGAATGAGAAATTGCAGATGAGAGAATTGAGAATGAGAGAATTGTAGAAATTGAGAGAATTGAGAATTGATGTGTTGAAAAATAAAGAATGATCCCAATTTATACATTTTTCAATTATTTTTGTGATACCTAAATTGTCCATAAAACTAGACGTTTTATTAATATTATTAAGGGTAATTTAATAATTACCCTTAAAAAATATTTTTTTTATTGTTTTTAGGGCAGGGAGCCGTGCCCAACGGTTAGTAGCCGTTGGGCTTCAACGGTTCCAACCAAAACCGTTCGGTTCCAACCAGAACCGTTCGGTTCCATTCAGTTCGGTTAGAGACGAATCTTAAATGAACCGAACAAATCTGATTCTGGATCTAAAACCATGACCGATTGGTATTGAAACCGTCTGATTTCAACCGATTCGGTCACGATTCCGAACCGAAACCGTGCCCGGGTCTGTAAATCATGTCAATTGTCAACAAGCAAAATATCAAGCTCATAGCTGGCCCACGTCAATAGCATACTATGAGATACTGTGCTCTGGCTTGAGCTACAGTTGATATTGGACTAAGGAAGTAGTAATTGAGCATTTATATATATATATATATATATATATATGTTGATGATGTTTTTTAGGCACTATGATATTAAGCAGCACAGCAGGGGTAAAAGGGTAAATTCCCTCCTTGGTCAAAATCATTAAAAAGGACCATCATGACCGACCACATAAGTGAGGGTCGAGCACTTAATGGTAGGTGACCGACCACTTCGGTTCGGATGACCGGGCATTATCAGATCGGCGGAAGCATTCTCAGTTCAAATGACCATCATGACCGACCTCATGAAGACCGACCAGATAGCGAGATATGCTCCAGAAGATGACACCCTATTCTTGCGGATAAGACGACAAGTTATCCTATTTTCATGGGGAAAACTGGTGAGACAGAGTCCTAGTAGGATAAAGAAAGTAAAAGTAGTTTTGATTAGGAATCCTTATGGGAAAAGGGAATAGTTTTGACTATGAATCCTTATGGGAAAAATGAATAGTTTCAACTAGGAAATTCTTATAGGAGAAGGAATCTGATTTCTACACTATTATAAATAGAAGGGTAGAGTGTGCATAAGGGGAGAAACAAGTGGAGAGAACCAATATCAGGATCAGAATCATTATTACCAGACTTGTAAAAAAGAAGACGCAGAGCTGAGAAGCATGTTTGAGTAATAAAAGTATCATCTTTTTTGTGCCCGTGGACGTAGGTCGGACCAAGATCCGCCGAACCACGTTAAATCTCCTTGTTGATTGGCGTATTTATCTGACTTTTGCTAAGTTTGCTTTTGGTCCCCCATAACCAAACAAATTCACTATTGAGGGAGGATTGTCTCGGGATTAATATTCCCATTTTGCCCCTGAGACCAAAATCCGTCGTCAACAGTTGGCGCCGTCTGTGGGGAATCAACAAAAAGCGGCTCGCGTAGTAAGACGATGGCAGAAGGTGGAAATCACCAATCTTCGGGGAATCCGGCTACAGATTGGATGAAGAAGATAGAAGAAAGCATAAGGAAGGACATAGAGGATAGTCAGACCCTCCTAAAAACCATGATACACCGACTGGAGAAAATGGAAGGGGGGAACCGCGAGAAGCCTGAAACCAGAGATAATCAAAGAAGATGAGAGATAGCAGAAGGAGTGATGACGATGAACCGATGAGGAAGGGTCCCTGACTGGCGTAAACACACACGTATAACGCAAGCGCACGTATCGTTCAAGTAGTATAAAAATATCGATCACACAAGGACTTAATATCTAAACTATTAATTTTATGAGGTCAAATGGTTACTAATATCTAACAAGTTGATTGATTGATTTGAAATGGTGACGATTCTAAATTTAAAAGCAAGTAAATAAATTTGTCGAAAATAGATTTTAAGAAAATTCAATATTAAAAACTATCTAGGGTTGTGATTTCTTCCAATATCATTTTAAAGATGAAGTGATTATCTTAAAGTTGGGTAATATATTGATTATTAACCTGGAACACTAAATTATGTGTAAGCCTCTGTCGATGATCAGACACAAATACCCAGTTTAACCCAATTGAACCATATGTCTATGTCAACCAAATTATCTGGATTCATTAAGTTTAAGTTCCAATTATGGCTACCCCCGCCCGACAGGTATATTCATATCCTGTAAGGAAATGTATTAAAGGGTTATCTATCCTCAAGGAAGATCGTGGGCTATTCAGTCTAAGGCTGAAACCTAAAATCCCTATGTCTAGTTCATTTTAGATTTACCAGATCAATTTTATTAATGGCCAGTTAATGAAAAAGCATTAAGTTTAAGACTCAATAAATAAATCTTTATATTACCCAAGCTATAATCTAACCCTTATAAAACAGTGATATTGGATTTCATCACAACCCCAGATAACTAATTCAGTTACAACACATAACTAGGGCTAGTAAAAACTTGAAAATAAAAGACATAAAGTAAAAATGCGGTAAAGTAAATACTGAAAAGTAAATTACAATAAAATAAAATGCTAAGGTAAAATGAATTACTTTTACTACTACTAATTTAGATATCTCCCATAAAATAATATATAAACTTGTGATTCTTTTTCCAACCAGCCATATAGGCGGTAACCTGATTAAGTCAAATTAAGTCCAACCAGCCATAAAGGCGGAACCAAAATTAAATTACCAACTGACCAATCTGGTGGTATCCTTTATTAGTCAGGTTTAAATCAAATTAAAATGAATTACCAACCGACCAATCTGGCGGTATCCTTTTTAAGTCAATATTTTAAATAGTGAATATATTATTTTTAAGGGAGATTAATCTAAATAGTAACAGTAAAAGAATTACCTTTCACCCTAGCTGGGGGAGTTACCTCTTCATGGTAAATAATAAAAACTATAAAAAGTAAAAATTAAATTACTATATTAACAAAACGTAATTAAAATTAATTACAAAACTAAAAACTAAAAAACTAAAAATTAAAAGAAAGTAGAGAGAGAAACTCTCTCTTTAGAAAGATTATAAGAGAGAGAGTGGTGCACTGAATTCTGAAATCTTGAGCTCAATTTATAGGCCTCGGTTGGATCCAGCGTCGCGACGCCAGGTCCTCAGCGTCGCTACGCCAGATTTGTCGACGTGGCACGCTCTGGTTCGCCGGTTTGAAGATTCTGGATAAGCTGATATGGTGACACGTGGCAGAGTGGTTGGGCTTCAATTATTGTGACACGTGGCGGCTTCTGATTGGTCGCTGAGATTCTTATCCGCCACGTGTCAGATAAGGATTAGATACTCAATTATTGATGCTGACGTGGCGATAACGTGGCGGTGACGTGGCGACGACGTGGCGACACGTGGGAAAGAGACTGTCGGCACCATAGAATTGCGACACGTGTCACTTCTTGATTGGCTGATGATGATGTGGCATGACACGTGGCAATTTGACTTGTTGACTTGTTGACGTGGCTGATGACATGGCGGTGATGTGGCGACGATATGGCGATGATGACTGTCGGCACCGTAGGATGCTGACACATGGCACGGCGCATGTTAGCAGATCGGCTGTGATGGTGACACGTGGCACGGCGCATTTTAGCAAAGTCAAACTTTTCTCAGATTCTGATTTGTGGACCCGGCGCACGTTAGCACTGTTCGGCGCATTTTAGACGTCGCGACGCTGAAAGCTTGGCGTCGCGACGCGCTTAAGACCAAAATATCCATGTTGACGCATTTTTGTCCGTTTTTACCCCAAATTGCCTCCAATGCTTTCCAAACTTTATTTATCTACAAAATAACACAAAACATATCAAAACGTTCACAAAACTCAAGAAACTATACAAAATATTAGGTCAATTGAGTGGGAATAAGTGATATAAATACCACTCATCAGTCCCTACGGGATGAGGTCCGTAGTGGTAGAAAAAGATTTACAAACGGAGGATACGTGGGAAGAAGAAGAGGAGAGACAATCACCATATTCTTCATATGATAGCCCCCGCGACACCAGAATGGGAAATATGAAGCATGGTGAAACTGGACGGGAAGTCTCAAGAGATGAGGAACGCTGCACCCGTGGTGACAGATGAGAAGGAGGCCGCGGGAGGCGGCATAGTGACACAGATGGCAGTATAAAGTCTTGGTTAAGAAAATAAATGGCCAAGTGGGGAGTAAACCCCAAAATTGATACAGCAGATGCTCGGGACGGTGAGGTTGAATCTCCCTTCACATAAGAAATAAGGTCGGCAAAATTCCCAATACATTTCAACATGCCATCCGTGACGCCCTACAAAGGCCATTCAGATCCAAAGTCCCATATCGAAAGTTTCGTCCTATTAATGGAGGTCTAAGGGGTAGTAGGGGATGCCATTTGCAAAGTATTCCCCCTAACATTGGGCGGGTCTGCCATTCTGTGGTTCATAAGTCTTGCCCCGGGAAGCATCAGTAGCTTCGCTCAACTCAGAATGTCATTTGTTCGACACTTCAAAGGGCATGCGTCCCCAAGAAAATGGTGGGAGAATTGAGACTGATGAAGCAGGGGGATGATGAGCCCCTAAGGAATTTTATTGAAAGATACCACAATTTGGTGCTCGAGGTCGGAGCGTACAAGTCATCGGAAGCGCTAGAAAGTCTCAAGGGAGGTTTGAAGGTCGGGAATTTGTGGACTCACCTGAGGATTCAAGACGTATCGGATTATTCCATTGCCCTGGAGTTGGCCACGAAGTTTATATTAATAGAGGGGGAGAAAAAGATTGCCCGGGGAGTAGACACCCGAAAGGCTAAGATACTCAGGTCAGACAATCAGTGGGATTCGATTAGAAATTTGAGGAGACCAATCTCGGAGCAGAAGAAACTCAGACCGACACCTCCGAGTAGTCATGTTCAAAAGATAAAGTCATATGTCCAAGTCAACCGTGTCGCGGGGAGAACCGTATACACCCCCTGAACAAACCTATGGCCCAGATAGTTCGGGAAATCCAGGATAAAGGTCGGTTGGCCGAGCCTAATTTGAAAAGGTTACCGATTGAGGAGGGAAATAGTAGGGCATACTGTATCTACCATAACGTAAGGGGACATGCCACGAATGGGTGCAAAGACCTGCGGGAGCAGGTGGAAGACTTGGTGAAAGAAGGCTATCTCAGTGTGTACATAGACCATTCGGTTTTTGAGGTCGACCAAGTTGATAGCGGAAGTCATCCGGTCGGATGCGTGGAATGCTGAGATGCAGAGATGATGTATTAAGAAGAGCTTTGCTTGTAGTGATCCTTGTAGAGTTGCAAGAAAGGCAACAGATCCCAAAAAGTGAGTAAGACATTTTTTGTCTTAGGTTGACATTTGATTATGTTTTTTTTGTTATGGCTCACACAATGGTTTTGATATTTGTTTTACGGCTCGGGTCTGCTCTTGTACCGCCGAGTCCGTTTTGTTGATATATGTTTTACGGCTCGGGTCTGCTCTTATACCACCGAGACCGATGTTTCTTTCCGGCTCGGGTCTGCTCTTGTACCGCCGAGACCGATGTTTCTTTCCAGCTCGCGTCCGCTCTTGTACCACCGAGACCGATGTTTCTTTATGCCTCGCGTCCGCTCTTGTACCGCCGAGACCGATGTTTCTTTCCGACTCGGGTCTGCTCTTGTACCGCCGAGACTGATGTTTCTTTCCGGCTTGGGTCTGCTCTTGTACCGCCGAGACCGATGTTTTTTTCCGGCTCGGGTATGCTCTTGTACCGCCGAGATCGATTTTTATTTCGGCTCGGGGCTGGATTTCGTTCCGCCGAGGCCACTTGTTTATTCGGCTCGGGGCTGGATTTCGTTCCGCCGAGGCCGCTTGGTTATTCGGCTCGGGGCTGAATTTCGTTCCGCCGAGGCCACTTGTTTATTCAGCTCGGGGTCGGGTTACGTCCCACCGAGTCGGCTTCTTTGGACTGGGGATGTAACATTCCCCCAGAGCCAAGTTTTTCTTTCAGCTCGGGGTCGGGTTACGTCCCACCGAGTCGGTTTCTTTTGACTGGAGATGTAACATTCCCCCAGAGCCAAGTTTTTCTTTCAGCTCGGGGTCGGGTTACATCCCACCGAGTCAGCTTCTCTGGACTGGGGATGTAACACTCTCCCAGAGCCAATTCTTTCTTTCAGCTCGGGGTCGGGTTACGTCCTACCGAGTCGGCTTCTCTGGACTGGGGATGTAACACTCTCCCAGAGCCAATTCTTTCTTTCAGCTTGGGGTCGGGTTACGTCCCACCGAGTCGGCTTCTTTGGACTGGGGATGTAACATTCCCCCAGAGCCAAGTCTTTCTTTCAGCTCGGGGTCGGGTTACGTCCCACCGAGTCGGCTTCTTTGGACTGAGGATGTAACAATCCCCCACAGCCAAGTCTTTCCTTCAGCTCGGGGTCGGGTTACGTCCCACCGAGTCGACTTCTTTGGACTGGGGATGTAACACTCTCCCAGAGCCAATTCTTTCTTTCAGCTCGGGGTCGGGTTACGTCCCACCGAGTCGGCTTCTTTGGACTGGGGATGTAACATTCCCCCAGAGCCAAGACTTTCTTTTAGCTCGGGGTCGGGTTACGTCCTACCGAGTCGGCTTCTTTGGACTGGGGATGTAACATTCCCCCAGAGCCAAGTCTTCCTTTCAGCTCGGGGTCGGGTTACGTCCCACCAAGTCGGCTTATTTGGACTGGGGATGTAACATTCCCCCAGAGCCAAGTCTTTCTTTTAGCTCGGGGTCGGGTTACGTCCCACCGAGTCGGCTTCTTTGAACTAGGTATGTAACATTCCCCCAGAGCCAAGTCTTTCATTTAGCTCGGGGTCGGGTTACGTCCCACCGAGTCGGCTTCTTTGGACTGGGGATGTAATATTCCCCAAGAGCCAAGTCTTTCTTCAGCTCGGGGTCGGGATACGTCCCACCGAGAGACTTATCATCGATATGGGATCGGAGCATCTCCCCCATGGTCGGCCCTCTATTGGTCTGGGGAGGTGACATTCCCCCAGAGCCAAATGTTCTTCTCAGCTCGGGGGCGGGTTACATCCCACCGAGTCGATCGTCATCAGCATAAGGGCAGAGCATTTTTTCCACAGGTAGATATCGGGATCCTAGTTAACTGAGCTCATGAAGATGGCAGGAATAACCAGATTTGCATCCAAGGCATTTTTCTCTGCAGTTCCTGAAGTGACCACCGACAGATTCATTGACACACCATCTTTTTTATTATTCCCGGCATCAACTCGCAAACTTGTTGTTACCGAGAACTAGGAGATATATGTTGATGGTTCTTTTTAGGCACTATGATATTTAAGCAGCACGGCAGGAGTAAAAGGGTAAATTCCCTCCTTGGTCAAAATCATTAAAAAGGACCATCATGACCGACCACATAAGTGAGGGTCGAGCACTTAATGGTAGGTGACCGACCACTTCGGTTCGGATGACCGGGCATTATCAGATCGGCGGAAGCATTCTCAGTTCAAATGACCATCATGACCGACCTCATGAAGACCGACCAGATAACGAGATATGCTCCAGAAGATGACACCTTATTCTTGCGGATAAGACGACAAGTTATCCTATTTTCATGGGGAAAACTGGTGAGACAGAGTCCTAGTAGGATAAAGAAAGTAAAAGTAGTTTTGATTAGGAATCCTTATGGGAAAATGGAATAGTTTTGACTAGGAATCCTTATGGGAAAAGTGAATAGTTTCAACTAGGAAATTCTTATAGGAGAAGGAATCTGATTTCTACACTATTATAAATAGAAGGGTAGAGTGTGCATAAGGGCAGAAACAAGTGGAGAGAACCAATATCAGGATCAGAATCATTATTATCAGACTTGTAAAAAAGAAGACGCAGAGCTGAGAAACATGTTTGAGTAATAAAAGTATCATCCTTTTTGTGCCCGTGGACGTAGGTCGGACCAAGATCCTTGTTGATTGGCGTATTTATCTGTCTTTTGCTAAGTTTGCTTTTGGTCCCCCATAACCAAACAAATTCACTATTGATGGAGGATTGTCTCGGGAGTAATATTCTCATATTGCCCCTGAGACCAAAATCCGCCGTCAACAATATATATATATATATATATATATATATATATATATTATATATATATATATATATATATATATATATATATATATATATAATAATTAATAATTTTCTTTATTTCTTTTCATTTTTATAACAAGATAAGATAATAAACTTCAATATTTGTTCCATGCAATGTTATTTGTATCCTTGTGATGGTGTACGATATTAGGAGATGGCTACTCATGTCTAAATTCAAAGTTGATTTCATAATTTTAACCATTTATTTAAGAAAAAATAAAAAAAATTTGTACCCATTAATATTATCTAAAAAAAAATTTAATCACCCATAAAATAAAAATTTTATCTTCAACTTTGCTTGTGATAGGATTGTTTCGCATTATTAATTGAGAAGGCTATGCCTCAAGACAAGAGAAAATGTTATTGGTAAGTAGGCTTACACACAGTTTGATTTTTATTGGAAATCATTATCGAATCGTATGATTTATGGTTCGGTTTTGGTCGAACCGTAAATCTTAATCGTAATCGAATTGAATTGTACGGTTACGGTTGAATCATATTTTTATTTATTTTTTTAAAAAAATATTATAAATAATTAAGAAAATCCGGTTCATGATTGGTCAACGGTTCGGTTACGGTTTGGTTCCCGCAACCGTGTGCATGTGTATTGGTAAGTATTCAAACATGATACATTGTTTTCTTAAGTGGAAAAATTAGGATTTTGGTTTGACATAACATAATGTAAAAAATTATAAATTTGAATAAGTTATAAAATTAAAACAGTTAAATTTAGAGGCCAGGCGAAGAGACTATAATGAATAAATATAATACTAAAGCAGATTATAACATAAAACATGTAATTTGAGGGACTGAGACCAAACTTAAAACATGCATAGAAATTGATTAAAAAAATAAAAAATCAGCCTACCCATGTCCAAAAACAGTCTCTTGTTCATGTTTCCAAGCCTCAAATAGCAAGGCATATTCAATAAATTAGCATAAAATCTTTAACAAGTAACATTAGTGTTGTACTTAATGGGTGTGTCTTGGTGGTGTAGGGTTCATGATTTCATCTTGAGGTCCTGAGTTCGAATGAGATTTTCAACGATTTCAAAAGAAAAAAAGAAGTAACATTAGTGTCAAAAAAAAAAAAAAAAGTCTCAACAACCTTCTTGTCAGTGTAAGGAACCTAAGACACCACTTATCTCCATATTGGTATGATATTGTCCACTTTGGGCCTAAGTCCTCATGGATTTGCTCTTGGGATATACCCAAAAGGCCTCATACCAATGAAGATACATGTCCATCCTTATATGCCCATGATCTTCCCCATTTCTAACCAATGTGAGACTTTGAGACTTTGTTTGCACACCCAACAATCATCCCCTTGAACAAAGGACTACCGAGCCTCCCCTCAAACGATCATCCATCTGTCCACTCTAGCCCAGGCCAACTCCTCTTCACCGTATTGGGATTAGGACACGTCCATAAAGACCGGAGCACACCGCCTATCTAACCGAGCACATTCACAGATCACGATTGGGGCTCACCACCTTTTTGTTCGGTATTCCGAGGATTCATCCACATGGCTAACTCGGGCCTAAGCCCTCATGGATTTGCTCTTGGGCTATACCCAAAAGGCCTCATACCAATGAAGATACATGCACATCCTTATAGGCCCATGATCTTCCTCATTTCTAACCAATGTGAGACTTTGAGACTTTGTTTGCACACCCAACATGAAGCTATGCTTTGTAAAAATATCTCTTATGTACTGATTTTCTTCGAGTTCATAAGTAAGATTTAATGGCTTGAGTGGTCGGATTTGATCAAATAATGCATGTTTATAAATTGATTTGTTGTTTATAACAAAACAAAAACAAAAATAAATGTGATATCTATTCTATAGAAATAATTGTTTATAAGGGAAGAATGAGCTTCCATCATATTCAAAATTTTCAGGAAAATGTATTTCATTATTCGGAGGTAATGGCTATCAGTCTAATTTCATTATCTACAAATTATTAAAAAACAAATTTATTAAAATATTTTTTGGTTGTAATTTGAGTATAATTTTTATTGATTAAAAAATTATTTTGCTTTTACGAGAAAAAGCTTAAATTTTGGATTTTGAGAGTACAGATTGTATATTTTTTTGGAAGAATTAAATTATCTAAAATATATTTATTTCAGTTCAAAATTTTATTTCATTTTTTTCATAACATAATATTAAAAACGTGCTTATTAAATTTCAATAAAAAAATCATTTGACAACTAGATAACCAATTTTTTGTTACTAAAAACCCTACTTAAAAATGCCATATTTAAAAATAAAAATATTAAATTTACCAATATTTTTTTTCCGAATTTAATCTTAACTCTCTCACGTATATCATTGCCCATTTAAAAAGCTACTTCAAATGTGAAAATCATCAACTTTTGTGTCATTCTTAAGTGCATTAATTTCAAAATTAAACCCGAAAATGCTTTTAGTAGTCTTGTTTCGAGGCCTAGTAGACCTAACAAAAGGTCAGCTTTCACCGGCACTTTGTGGTAGGCAATAGCAATAGGCATAGCCTATAAATATAGCAAGTAGCCATGCTGTCAATTTTATAATGGCTACCAAAAAAGGGATGTCGAATTGTTAATTATCATAGAATGTGGATTCCACTTTTGATAAAATTATCGAAGGCTGGGGAGATGGCAAAAAAAAAAAAAAAAGAAGAAGAAAATAATAATAATAATAATAATATAATAATATAAAAAAAAAAAAGTGGCTAAAGTGGCGCACTCATAGCTCCATTCATGAGCCACTTAAAAAAAATAAATTGGAATGACAGACTTTGCCTATTACGTAGGATTCCTTCATAAATCATGATCCCATATATATGCTTGATTCCCGACCCAGTTTCTATTATAAAATTAAAAGAATTGAGTGTGCTTGCATCAAGACATGAGTTTTACATGTATGTAATCAGAGTCACAGCCCTCTCTCTCTCTCTCTCTCTTCTCGAAAGGATGTGTTACATAAGTGGATGATCCTAAAGATAAGCACCATGCCCAAAAGCATTTCTTCATATCGACAGATTTGTTTGCCCAAGCTTTCGTGTGGAGTTTTTATCGGCCACAGTGATGGAAATATAGTTTGTTATTTTGATATTATTCCATCAAAAAGATCTATCTGATATCCCAAGTTTAGTAAATAATGGTTAAATTTCAGTTTCGAAATTAGATAACTGAAATTATTTCGGTTAGTTATGATTTTTAGTATCGAACAAAAATATTAATAAATTGTTAATTTTTTAAATTTTGGATTGTTTTTGTTAGTATCGGATATCTAAATGTTCAATCGGTTTTGGATATGAATACCAACCATGAATTTTTTTTAATTATGGATAAGTGTTGGATATGGTTTAGCTTTCGATTTCGACAAAAAAAAAAAAAAATGATCGGATATCCGACCATTGTCATTTCATCATCTACCAACAAGAAAAATATTATAATTTTAAGCATATAAGGACTCAGCCCTCAATATTAGATAAGTATCACAAGGCTACAACCCCAAGTGACAAACATACAGTAGATTTGCACTTAAAATTAAACCAAAAGTAAGAAACTTTCTTTTAAAAAGCACACTAAAACATTCCTCCTGTAATTTAGGCCAGCAAATTGGCATGGATTGTTTCAGTTACAAAATGTTGTTGCCTATATTAGGGCTAGCTTAAGATGCTGATAGCAATTGTATAGTGCTGGCATTACCACTGAAAAATAACACCACCGCCGCCACTGCCACCACTATCCAGTGGGTTGTATCAGATAAGAAGCATCGCACTTAGAGTGGATATTATGAGTAGGCTCAAGTCTGTGCATGCGTGGTATACTCCACTCACACCACCTTACTATTATTTATAGCACTGCATTGCCTGTCACAATTCTTCCTCAATTAAAGCCATTCAAGTACAAGAGACTATGAAAGGCCTCATAGTTTTGCTTGTAGTCGTCTTGTTTCTCTTCCTTGACTCACTGTTTATAGATGCTAAAGCAACTAAAGCCAGTAATAATGGTGTTTATATCGTGTACATGGGAGCAGCAGCTTCTGCAAAAGGTTCATTAAGAGATGACCTACTGGCCCCCCTGTTAAAACGGTGAATTAATTATTTTTACATATAATTATTAGCATGGAATTTTACTGGGACCACTCCTATGTGTGATCCTACAGGAACCTGTTTGAACTTTAAACTATACCTTTTTGATACTCTAGGAAAAGAAATTCCCCAAGTTGGCCGTAATGAAGATAATTAATTTTGCTTCTTTTCTATTTTAAATAAATATTTCTTTCTGTGCTAGGGAAAAAAATGCTGTTGTACGCAGCTACAAACATGGCTTTTCTGGGTTCGCAGCACGATTATCAGCAGAAGAGGCTCTTGCATTGTCCAAGAAACCTGGAGTTGTATCAGTATTTCCTGATCCAGTACTACAACTTCACACAACTCGTTCATGGGATTTCTTGAAATTACAAACTGATGTATTGATTGATACCATCCCCGCTTCGAACTCTCAGGAATCGGACACGATAATTGGCATCCTCGACACAGGTACAAAAGAATTATATTACATGGTTTCTTCTGCCAATATATAATAATAAGCTGCACACAGGTATATGGCCGGAGTCAGAGAGCTTCAATGACAAAGATATGGGTCCAATTCCAACACACTGGAAGGGATCTTGCATTCCTGGAAACGACAACGTATCCTTCACCTGTAACAGGTAAACAACATTTATTGTTTCACTGGATGAGTGTACTGTATATTCTCTTGGAGTAATGAATATTTTTATGGTTACTAAATACTAATTAATGTTTCAATTTTACCAGAAAGATAATTGGAGCAAAATTTTACGACATAGAAGATGATATAGTAGCAAAGTACCAATCACCTAGAGACATGGTTGGTCACGGCACCCATGTGGCGTCAACTGCTGCAGGACAAGCTGTGGAGGGTGCTTCTTACTATGGACTCGCCGAGGGAACTGCCATAGGTGGGTCCCCCGGGTCCAGGATTGCTGTGTACAGAGTATGTTCACCTGAATACGGATGCACAGGATCAAATATATTAGCTGCATTTGATGATGCTATGGCGGATGGAGTGGATGTGCTATCTCTATCACTTGGTGGAAGATCAGGATTTGTCCGTGAGCTTACAGAGGATCCGATTGCACTCGGAGCTTTCCACGCTGTGGAGAACGGGATCACCGTGGTCTGCTCCGCAGGGAATGACGGGCCTTCCAGTGGATCAGTTGTGAATTATGCTCCTTGGATTTTGACTGTTGCTGCTTCTACAATTGACAGAGATTTTGAGTCTGATGTTGTATTGGGCGGAGACAAAGTCATCAAGGTATTGATCATAATTTTGTTATCAGTAATTACTAATGATATTTGTACAAAACAATGATAAAACCGTGATAGAATAGTAATCAAAGCTAAGTGGTTTTGATTTTTTTTTTTTTAATTTTTTTTTTTTTTGTAATTATTCTTAATAATTAAAACAATTTAATTTTGTAGGTGATTTTATCATTGTTTGGCACAAATCTCAATTTTTTTTTTTCAAGAAATGGAAAAATAATTTGTTACACATTAAATTAATGGTACTCTTTCTTTACATTGATACCTCAGGGAGAAAGCATAAATTTCTCTAATCTACGGAAATCTCCCGCGTACCCGCTAATTTTTGCTAAGTCAGCCAAAAAAGAAGATGCCACTGAAGATGATGCAAGGTAAATCAGAACAATCATAGTACAGGCAAGCGCCGGTAGGGTAAAAGTCGGTAAATGAATAATTTTTTATATAATTTTATTGGATGAGTCGGATATGAATATTGACATTTCGATTTAAATAAAAGTAAAATTCTATGAGAACAGAGACGCATACGGGGCTTAATACATTAGAATCGGATATAAGTAAAATTCTCGTATCGATTGATTGAATGAAATGGATACGAATATTAACATCGCATATCATACCCGGCCCATTACCATCCCAAGTAGTACATGTATAATTAGCTTTCTTGCAAATATCGAATACTAATATTTATGCATTGAAAATACTTTGGAGTTTGTTCAGGAATTGTGAGATGGATTCTTTGGATGGAGCTTTGATCAAAGGGAAGATTGTTCTTTGTAACAATGATGATAATATGAGCTCGGAGGAGGATAAGAAGGATGAGGTAAAGCGTCTTGGAGGTATTGGTGCAATTGTAATCGACGATGAATCAAGAGCAGTGGCATCCGCTTATGGTACTTTCCCGTTGACTGTGATTAGTTCAAAGGATGCTGTCGAAATCCTAGCCTATATCAACTCAACAAGGTGATAAATTATTGATTAGTTGTGTCAATTGCTAGATATGTTCATGCTCATGATTCTTATTCGTGATGAATTTAAAAATTGTGTAGAAATCCTGTTGCAACAATTTTGCCGACTGTAGCAGTTACAAAATATAAGCCAGCTCCTGCAATTGCATACTTCTCAGCTAGAGGCCCTTCACCATTGACAAGGAACATTCTCAAGGTAAAGTGTTACAAACTCATGGGTATAATTCATCCTGGCCACTTAGTCCAGTACTTGGCCAATGTAGGATAAATAGACCATAACATAAAACTTCTTAATCTTGCCAGTGACTATGCAAAACACAATAATCCTCTCATGAACTTGTCAGTGGTCTTGATTTAATGCAGCCGGATATTACAGCACCAGGAGTTAACATACTAGCAGCTTGGATGGGCAATGATACAGAAGAAGCTCCAGAAGGCAAAGCACCTCCTCTATACAATGTGATCTCAGGAACTTCCATGTCATGCCCACACGTCTCTGGAGTTGCTGCAACTATCAAACATCAGAATCCCACATTTAGTCCCTCCGCAGTTAAATCAGCTGTTATGACAACTGGTGATGATCTGATACACAAATATACATAATTAATTTTGAATCTTCACTGATTTAAATGTTCAATCTGCAGCAACTCAAACAAACAACTTGAAGGCTCCGATAACGACAGATTCAGGGTCAGTAGCAACACCATATGAATTTGGTGCAGGGGAAGTTAGCACAACTGCATCATTACAACCAGGGCTGGTTTATGAGACCACTATTCTCGATTACTTGAATTTTCTCTGTTACTACGGCTATGATTTGTCGAAAATCAAAGCTATTGCAAAAACTATACCGAAAGACTTTACCTGTCCCAAGGATTCGAGTGTTGATTCAATATCAAATATCAACTACCCATCAATTGCAATTTCAAGTTTCAATGGGAAAGAGGGCAGGACAATAAATAGAACTGTCACAAACGTTGCAGGAGATAATGAAACGAACTATGCTGTAACTGTTGACGCACCTCAAGGCCTAAATGTGAAAGTGATCCCTGAAAAATTGAAATTTACGAAGAGTGGGCAGAAGTTGAGCTACCAAGTGATTTTCTCGTCTGCCTTATCATCGCTAAACGAAGATTTGTTTGGTTCAATTACTTGGTCTGATGGAAAGTATAAAGTGCGTAGCCCATTTGTGGTAAGCAGTAAGAGCAATAAGAGCAGTTAGCTAGAGAGTGATGAGTATTGAATAAGAAAGAAACAGAGTTGTGTGTATCTTTTATGTTCCAATAAAAAAAAAATTCTAAATGAACGAGCTTACTAGTGATGCGGACTGTCAATGTATATAATTCTAAATATGCAATTTCATAAGTGAACATCACAATTCATGAAACCAAAGAGGTGGATTCCATTTTTGATACATGCTCTTAGCCAAAGGAGGCAAGAAATATTAATGGAGACAGTGGCGCACTCATAGCTGTACTGAATGTTGAAAAATGGAACAACACTCAACACTTACACGGGAATTCCTGTAATATTTATCCAACACCATTACAGCCTGCTGGCTCTCTCTCTTTTTTTCAAACACGAGTATGCA
The DNA here is from genome assembly GCA_019454045.1 of Zanthoxylum bungeanum. Classification (NCBI taxonomy): domain Eukaryota; kingdom Viridiplantae; phylum Streptophyta; class Magnoliopsida; order Sapindales; family Rutaceae; genus Zanthoxylum; species Zanthoxylum bungeanum. The sequence goes on from SKCR01043251.1 coordinate 125,925, forward strand.
AAATACAAAGTACGTAGCCCATTTGTGGTGAACAGTATGTGCAGTAACTGCAGTAAGAGCAATTCGCTAGTGATGGGTGAACAGGGGTGAGCAGTACGGTGAGTAAAATCGGTTTCGGTTCGCGGAATCTACAAAAAATGAGTTATTAATATTTTAAAACCGAAACCTGTCCAATTAAATAAGATACCATATTTATCGGTTCTACAAAGATATATTATGTAGTTTTTTTTTTCCAATGGTCAATATATAACACTTTTCTTAATCAATGGGATGTTTGTGAAAGAATTTTAGAAATTTTAAAAGTTTTTAATGCTGCAACAAATATTTTTAGTGGTGTTTATTATCCAACAATAAATTTATTTCTTGTTAAATATTTGAATATTATTGGTACTCTACATGAGTATGATGAAAGTTCAAATGTTAATGATCTTATTTTATTTGAAGCTATTATTATAATGAAGAGAAAATGATTAACTTATTTTAAATATATTTCATTACTTTATCTTATTGCTATAGTTTTTGAACATAAATTTAAATTAAAATGTTTGAATGATGACTTACAAACTTATTATGAATTTTTAGGAATATATGATGAAATTAATGTTAGAAACATAATAGGTAAAAAATTTCAAGTACTTGACTGATGGAACCGATATCAAAATGTCTATCGTGTTTTATCGATTATTGCTAAAGGGGAGCTGACATTACATGTTTCCACTGTTGCGGTTGAATAAGCCTTCACCTTAGGAGACAATATTTTGGATGCGAGATGATCTTCATTACATCCAAGTACCTTAGAAGCAACAATATGTGTCGATGATTGGACCCGAGCTAATCTAAGGCAACAAGAAGATACCCCCGATGATTTTGAAGACTTGTTCGATAATGCATCTGCAAGCGAAACACGAGCTGAAAGATCAACAATAGGAACAAATAATGATGATGAGTAAATAATTGTAATGAAGTTAACTATATAAAAAAATATAATGGAATTACATGAGCTTTGATTCCTCTCACCACAAGAGGATACATAGAGAACTTAAGTTTTTATAAATTTATGTTCAAGCTCTTTTATTTTTAATTTACGTTTTTAATTTATTGTAATAAAATTAAAATTAATGATATTTCATTACTTGTATTTGATAATATTAATAATATTCAATTTCTATTTTTTTTTAAAATTAATTTTCATTTTTTTAAAAAATGAATCGGAACCATCTGGTCTAGTTCTCGGTCCACAATCTTGTGGAACCGGAGTCGAATCAAAACTTGGAATCGAACCGAACTGGTGGCCAGGTCGAGCTTTAGTAGACAATTACAAGTTAGGGTCTATTCACGTCATGTATGTATAGTTCAAGTGTAAGACATGAGTTAGGCCACGTCACGTTATGCATGAACAAGTCATGAAGCTCAGGGAGATGGTAAAGACGTCTCCTGTCGATTGCGTCCCGAAATTATTGGGATGTGACATCTAGGGGTGAGCAAAACCGATTTCGTTCCCGTTCCGCGTGGAACCGGAACCTACCCGGAAAAAATCGGTTATTAATTAAGTGGAATCGGAACCTACCCAATTAAATAGTTACCCTACTAATCGGTTCCAAATCGGTTCTGCGTGGAATCAGAACCTACCCGGAAAAAATCGATTCCAATTCGATTTCGGTCAGATTCTGATTTACCATATTTATTTATTATTGTCAAACTTTGAAAATACAATTATTTCTCACACTTGAATATTACATATTATTCTTGACAATTGTCCATACATAAATAAAATAATAAATAAAACTAAATATTGTATAATAGTTTTGACTCAATACATAATATTCTTGTAGGAAATGCCTGAGTTTAAATTTGATTTGACTTGGGTTATGAAATTGAATTTTAATTTGGGTTATGAAATTGAGTTTAAATTGGGAAATGAAATTGAGTTTAAATTGGATTTTAACACTAGTTATGAAATTGAGTTTAAATTTGATTTTAAAACTGGTTATGAAACTAGGTTTTAATTTGGTTCCAAAATTGGTTAAAATTCGATTCTCAAAACAGGTTCCGGTCCGGTTATAGTTTCATCCATGACAGAACCAAAACCATACCGTTTAAATTCGGTTATTCCATTTTACAATCGTAATTGATCTCAAATCCAAAAAATCGGTCCGGTTCCAACCGATTCCGGGTAGAACCAGAACCGGTGCTCAACCCTAATGACAGCTGCTGTATTATGGTCATGGTGTATTACATTATTTAGTATAGGATGTATTTTATTAGAATGTATTATATCAACATTGTATTATTTAATATTATACATCTTTTGGTGTTATACGGTGATTATATTAATGTTATATTATATTTGGTACCGTATTATATTGTATTAATTTTTTTTTTATTAATAAAATTATATTTTTGAAAAAACCCTACTATTATTTTATAATTTTGGTAATATAACACTTGTTATAAATTAAATTATAAACGATGATTTTCTATAAATCATAAATGATTTAATTTTGTTAAATACAAGTAGACTTGAAATAGAGGAGACATAAATCTACAATAGAGTAGAGAAGAAGTAGGAAGCCACGGCGGCGATGGCGTAAGCTTAATCTATAGCCAGCAACGACGGCGTGCAAGTGAGCCATGAGCAGCAGTAGAGAAGAAGAAGCAGCGGGATGAGAGGCAAGAGAGTTTGGATTTGAGAGATGCGAGCCGAAGAAGAAGCAGCAAAGAGACATATTTTTTTGAATCCAAACACTGTATTGTATTAGTTTAATACAGTGTTTGTTATTAATTTGGAAGTTTACTCAACGGTATCTTTAGATGGTTTATTTCTTACAAATTACATTGGATTTGAAGGACCAATTTGGAATAGATGATAAGCCTAAGGATTTAATCATTGCTTTCGAAACTATAAATATAAATTTGATACAATTTACTTGGGCCATATTTATCATCACACATAATAAGTCTGGTTGATCCAATTTGGGATGAGGTTATTGACCAATATTCTGTATGTTTTTTCTGTAGGGTGATACCCGTCCCAAAAAACAAAATTAGCAGCATTGCTACACGTAATGGGACTCCACTTATTACACAAAAATCCTACTTCAAATGTACCGGTACCACAGCATCCTCTATTTGAAACCTCAAATCCTGCGACAAAACAAAATCATCATCATCATTAACTTGTAGCCATGCATGTTAATGCCCCAGATTAATTATTGTTGCATAAGTATAAAAAAAAAAAAAAAAAAAAAAACCATATTTTGTTGGGTTTTGGATAATGTCATTCATAAGGCTGTAGCCATCAAGACAGACCAATCTGGCCTGGGGAAGTTTCCTGTTAAGGGTATTGATCACTTTCGAGAGCTTTGAGTTGAACAATTTGGCTGCTTGATTCATTGTGTCCACACAGTTTCTTTCTATCCCTCCTTCCAAAGTTCTCTGTACCGGCAAACATCCTATGGGCGGTACGCTTATCACTCCAATCCTTCGAGCCCCCAGGCCGTATAATTCCTGTCATTTGAATGCCAAATTTAACTTAAAGAAAAGTGATGCTTTGAGAAGAAGATCTTTTTGTTTATTAATTACCTTAAAGAAAAGTGAAGCAGAGCTAGCCACGAAATCAGTGTAAAAGGAAATATTGTACTCAAGTTTTCTAACTTTGAAGAGAAAATAGGAATTGGCAAGATCGTCGGTGCCGGCTGTAATAAGAAACAAGCTGTTGGACATAATGCTCCTCGTTCTTTCTTCTCCAACTATATCTTTGATCTTTCTAATGTATTCTTTCAGGAGTTGTATTTGTTCCGATAGAGTTAAAACTGACTGATTTTTTTTTTTTTTTTTTACATGACAATCAATTTATTAACCAAATATATTGAAAACATTCACACATGTAATAAATAAAAAATTACCAGTAGCTGAGACGTCAAAGGATCATACCCTGCCCCGCCTGAAGCAAAGTTTACACCCGTGAGGAGGTCTTTAGTTTGTAGATTTGGGTCAAGATATGGTGGCAACAGTTCTTTAATCCCCAATTGCTCCACTGTAATTCATTTGCAATTTAATTAACAAGTATAATAAAATTTAATTTTTTTACTTCAAAACTGCGCAACAAGGGGTGAGCATTTTCCCTAATTTGGTTCGGTTTTTTTATCCAACCGAATCGAATCATATGATTTAAATAAATCAAAATAGTTCTAAACCGACCATAATATAAATCAAACTACTCTGAATCAAACCAAATTAATTAAGCTTTTTTAAATCCTTTTAATTAATTCATAATTATCCAATCATCCAACCAATCAAATTATATATTTTAAAAGATAGTTTTTTTATTTGCGATTTTATTTTTGATTAAACTACCTAAACAAAACTAGTCAATTTTTAAATAACTAACATAAAAATTAAACCGAAATAGACACAAACAAACCGATCCAAACTAGTAGGTTCAGTTGAGTTCACCGATTTTCAATATCCACACATACATGACATTAGTAACATATATAATTTGCCTATGGTGGTGAATCTTGAGATGTAGCTAGTTTTGAAAGGGTACCAATCAAGTCGGGAGGAACCTTTCCGTTGCAAAATCTTCCTGTTGGTTTTCCAGCCATGAGTACGAGGTCCCTCCCATAAGGTGGGAACTTGCACTTAGTAATTGTTACCATATTATTGTTGTTGCCCGTATCGACTATTGAATCCCCAAACGCAAATACAGCCGGAATTGTCATTTTCTCCGGGAGTCTTACTTTTGTTTGGGCTGTGCACAAATTACGAAGAATAACAAACACAAGAAAAATGCAAAAGGAGGAGAAAATTCGAACCTTCAAAAAGATGAATTGCATTGTGATCAACTTTTTAATTATGTATTTTAAAAAATAAAATTGATCTTTGTGGGAAAGTAGTTGATTAATATATATTTGTAAGATTTTGTTATGGGCTTGTAAGCTTTTGTTACGTCAACGATCGATAAAATTTCGCGCATTTTTGAGTCATGCGTTTTAGGTTTTCCAGTTAGAGGTTTTTGCGTACTAGAGTCAACATTGTATTAATATCAAGTTCATGAGGTAGTTCCAAACTATTGAAATTATTAGCAAACAAAAAGAGTACATTGTTTAAATAAGTTTAATGTTTATTTTAGACAAATACCTTCAAATTTAAGTTAAAAATTACCCAAAAACATGCATGTTGGTATTTCAGTAGATGTTGATGTATGATTTTTGGATGATTAAAATCATAAAATAGTATTTCTATTCTGTATAACTTGAAATAAAAATAAATTTGACATACAACTTGTGTTAATAAGCAATATTTAAATAGACTTCAACAAAAACATATATCAACATGAATCTTTTGGGTAATTTTTTAAAATATAAAAATAATTAGATAACTGACTCAAACTATAGCGACTAGGGGAATATTTACCTTTTTTAACATCAAAGTTAGTTTTAATTAAAGGTTTGAACATAAATTAATTAAATCAGTGCAAAATAATTTATAAGAAACTATTACATATGTACATTTTTTTTTGTAACTTTTTATTTAACCTAATGGCAACTTAATCCCCCAATCATAAGAGCAGGGTTCAGACCACATACCTCTTGTATTCAACCCATTAAATTTTACCAATTCAACTAGTTAGCACCACCGACATTTGTACATGACTATTTAGAATTTATATAAATTGTACATTTCCTTTTTTAATCCATCATTATTTCTTTAAGAAATATATAAAGTCTTTTAATGCTTAATTTGATAAACGTGAAGATGCTAGATAATCTAATTATTAAAAAACTTTCCTGTTCAAAACTAATCCTCCCAAAAAGTGTGCTACAACGTCTGATGGGATTTTCCCGTTGAATTATTCAGTGGCTGCTTCATTGTAGATGATCTAGAATTAATAAAATTGATACATAAACTGAGAGCAAAATGGTTGAAAATCAAGCGCATAGCATTTTGGTTGTGTGGACTGTAGGCCAGTTATGCTAGTATATGTTAGGGCCATAACACTCAATGAAAGATTTTGATGATACAACACGGAAATAGCAAGTTTATAAAAAGATGTCTAATCAATTGGTGATGAAGAGCAAAATGGACGTGAAGACTCTAATGTCAAATTGAAGAAAATCTTGTGTGGTCTTAGTTTAGGGCCCTCTTTGTAAGTGAGTTGATAATTTATGTTTCTAAGCTCATATGACATATACACATTTATTTAGATGCATTAGGGTCATGTGCAAAATATTTTCAATCTTCAAATTCTGCATTGAGACTAACATATATGTCCCCCACACTGGCATACCGGTGACCCTGCTCTACCTTGGGTAAATTTGCATAATCTCTAGAACTGAGCTGCTCCATACCGGTCTCCCATACCGGTCAGCTGGAGTTTGCACAACCACTGAAACTGAGACGGTTCATACCGATCCCCAAATCGGTGAACTAACCGGCATACCGACCTCCATACCAGTCAGTAATCCGGTATTACGCTTTAATTTTCAACGGTGATATAGACGTTATGTTTTGCAGGACCGACATACCGACCTATGAGACCGACATACCGATCTTAGACAAAGAGCATGGACTGTTTTACACATTCTCTATAAATTGAGCCCTAAATTCATTTTTGCACAGTTACAACACCTTCATACATTTTCAAACAAGCAGAAACATAGAGTTTTATTAAACCTTCATAATCATACACTCTCATAATCAAGCTCACACACTGCACATTCATATCATTTGTAGTGAGCTTAGATTTCTTGGGTTAGCAACCCACATCATGAAATTTTCTTATCTTTTTGTGAGTGCCCAAGTTGTAATTTAATCTTCATATCTTAAATACTTATGGTTGTGAAATCCCTTTATGAGTGAGCATACTTAAAAGGGTGATGGTTGTAAAAGTTTTGTGAGTAAACCTATAGATAAAACTCATTCTAAAGGTTTAAGAGTGAACCTAGGTATAAAACTCTTTGTGTAAAGGTTTGAAATGAACCTAGGAGAAAAAACTTTTGGTTGCGAGTGAGTCACAGATAACTCGGTGTAAGTTATGGATTCAACTTAGTGGAAAGCTTCAAGCGTGGTTTAAAGGAGTGGGCGTAGGCATTGTTGGTCGAATCACTATAAATTCGGTGTCGATTTCTCAAACCCTATATTTTTAATTTATTACAAGCTTTATATTACAATTCCATATTATTTAGCATAGCTTATCTTTGAGGAAATAAATTGTTGGGTTTATTAATTGTAGAAATTGATCACTAAGCTTAATTGGTAAAGCTACTAGTTTAGTAGTATAAAATCGAGAATATTTCAATTCCATAATATTTAGTCCATTACCCAATTCACCCTCTCTTTTCAATTGGTATCAGAGCGAGGTATTCTCAATAAAGAATTAATCGTCCAAGAATCGATCATGGCCTTTACAAGCTACACAACATACTTCACCGAATGAGCATTCACCGATAGAACGCCATGTTATGACAGAATGGACTTCAAATTTTGGAAAAGAATGATGCTCACTTTTTTACTTGCCTACGACGTTAGTGGATATAAAGAAATTACGGGAGGGTGAAAACTTCGATAAATTATAATGCACTTAAATTTTTATACGAAACATTAGATAAAAACATAATTGATAGGATTTTCAAATTTACAAATGCATATGAATTATGGAAATCATTGGAATGGCTAAATGATGAAAATTATCAATTAAATGAATGCAATATTAATTCTAGCTCATCAAATGATGAAACTTGTAATTTAGCATTAATAAATATAGAAAGTCCTAAAGGGGAATCAGAAAAAGAAAGTGATATTATTTGTAAAAATGAAATTCCCGATTGTGATGAAATGCTTGACATGTTGAATGATTTGCATGATAAATATGATGCTATTAGAAAGAAATGTAATTTGATTAACAAAGAATATACATTACTTCAACATGAACATGCATCATGTATAGATAAAATTCGTGCTTTGGATAATGATAATATTTGCTTAAAGGCCAATCATGAAAATGATGCGGTGGTTGATCAAAATGAGCATGCATCCCTTATTGAACAAATTCACGCTTTAGATAATGAAAACATATGTTTAAATGAAGAACATGAACATTGGGTAGAGAACATGCAAAATGAATCATCTACTTCTAAATCATCATGTGCTTGTGAAACTTTGAAAATTGAAAATGATGATTTGAACAAGAAATTAGATGACTTACAATGCATTGTGAACAAGTTCACTCAAGGTGAAAAGAATTTCAAAATGTTACTTGGTTCACAAAGAAGTGTTTTTGAAAAATGTGGATTAGAATATATGCCTCACATGAAAGAAAAATATTTGAACAATTATTTTGTAAAGGCATCCAAATCATATACACATTGATCTCATGTGCATGCATCTAAAGTAATTGAATCAAATGTTTTATGTCATGCATGTAATATGAAATGTCATAAAATTTATGATTGTTGGACCAAAAAGAGGAATGTGGCCATTATTTGAGTTCCGAAAGGAACTAGGATTAACCTCCATGGACCCAAGAAATTTTGGGTACCAAAATATGCCTAAATAATTTTGTAGGGGAAGCTTTGGGAATGATCATCGATGAGAAATACGAAATGATCCCAAAGACACATCACAAAATGAGGAAAGAGCACAACAATAAAAATATCAAACTTTACCTAAAAATGAATAAATTTCAAAAATGGTGGTTTTGTCATTTGATGACAACTGTAAAAGGTAAAATATGTGTTTACGGAAATATTGGTACTGTTTCCTCCACCCTATATAAGTATGCTAAAATTTTTGACATGAAAATTGAAGTTGATTGTGAAACATACTAGTGATTAGGCCATTTGAATTTCAATTGGTATCAATCTATGCTTAATCATATCATAAATCTCATTTAGTATCAAATGGTATCACATAAGACTTATTGCCTTTTTATGACATATGTGATCCTTTAGAATTGTTAGTATTGGATATGCCTTGCCATTAATCTGTATTGGTTGAAAATGAAATACATGGATATTGGTATAACTTGAATGATTTTGATGATCTATGCATGGATTTCATATTGTATGGCAAAATGAGAGAATTATATGGAAAAAGGTAAGTGTGCATGTTTATGCACTTTAATATGTTTTGTGCACATATTGTTAGGTATCTCATAGAGCTTAAATTTACTTCTCCATCCTTTTTCATAATGTCAAATGGGGAGAAATCATATAATGAGATTAAAACTTGTGTTATCCTCTCCCTTGTGTTAAGGGGGATAAAATTTGTATTAATGTGTTTGTCTAACTCTTATAGAGTGATATTGAAGACAGTCACATGTTGAGGGGGAGCTAATATTGATGGAGAGCTAAAATCGTCAATAAATTTAGGCTCTCATAACTCACAAACTTTAAAGGTTGCCATCATAAAAAAAAGGGAGAATGTTAGTGACATAACATTCAATGAAGTATTTTGATGATGCAAGCAGAAGACTTCGACGCGCATTAGCAGGCTTACAAAAATATATCGAAGCAATTGGTGATGAAGAGCAAAATGTATGTGAATACTCTAGCGCCAAATTAAAGAAAATCTTGTGTGGTATTAACTTATGGCTCTCTTTGTAAGTGAGTTAATAATTAAAGTCTCTAAACTCATAGGACATATGCACATTCATTTAGATGCATTAGGATCATGTTTAAAATATTTTCATCTTCAAATTCTGCATTTTCTACATTGAGACTGTATACCGATCCCCCATACCGGCATATCGGTGACCCTGCTCTACTTTGGGAGAATTTGCATGCTCTCTGCAACCGGGCTGCTCTATACCGGTCAATTGTGTTAGCGACATATTCACAAGATGAATTTTGATGATGCATCACTAGAAGTCTTCGACGCGCATTAACGGACATTATAAAATGATGTCGAAGAAATTGATGTGAATTCTCAAGCGACAAATGAAGAATATCTTGTGTGGTTTTAACTTAGGGCTCTCTATGTAAGTGGGTTGATAATTTAAGTCACTAAGTTCATATGACATATGCGCATTCATATAGATGCATTAGGGTCATGTGTAAAATGATTTTAATCTTCAAATCATAATATTTTGGCATTGAGATCGACATACCGGTCCCCCACACTGGCATACCGATGCCATTGCTTTATTTTGAGAAGTTTTGCATCGCCTCTGGAACCGGGCTACTCTATACCGATCACTCTGGGGTTTACATAATTACTGGAATCGGTCTATAGCATACCGACATTCATACCGATAAACCTTCGTATTTTACATGCTCTCGAAAATCTGCATGATCCATACCGATCTCCATACCGGTAAGTAATTTGTTATTGTTTATGCTTACCAGTGTCAAACGGTAGCATTTTATATCAGTTGTAATGGCAGAACGGTATATCAGTCTCTGCAGATCGGTATATCAGCCTTAGCGTAAACATTAGAGACTGCTTTCATTTTCTCTATAAATTGAGTTCCTATTTCATTTTTGTCGGATATAGAACCTTAATACAATTTCTTATAAGGAAAAAAACAAAGAGTTTTACAAAACCTTCATCATCATATACTCTCATACTCAAGCTCACACACACTACACCTTCATATCATTTGTAGTGAGCTTAGATTACTTGAGTTAGAAAATCACACCCTAAATCTTCATTATCTTTGTGAGTGCCTAAATTGTACATTAAACTTTCATTATCAAACACTTGTGGTTGGAAAGACCCTTGTTGAATGGGTATACTCAAAAGGGCAATTTGTAAAAGGTTGTGAGTGAGTCTAGGAACCAAACTCATTGTAAGGATTTAAGAGTGGGACATTGGAAAACTCTTGTGTAAAGGTTTGGAGTGAACCTATGAGACAAAACTTTTGGTTTCGAGTGAGCCATGAAAAACTCGGTGTAAGTCGTGGAACAACTTAGTGAAAATCTTCAAGCGCGGCTTAAGGAAGTGGACGTAGGTATTGTCAGTCGAACCAGTATAAATCACAGTTGTTGATTTCTCTATCCCTTTACTCGTTAAATTATTGCAAGTTTATTTTATATATGCATATTGTTTAGAAACTTGCATTTATACGATATATTGTGATTGAGAAAATTGACCTAAGCTTAATTGGTAAGGCTACTAGCTTAGTAGTATGAAATCGGTAAGAATTTTTATTTTCGTAATATTATGTCATTACCCAATTCACCCTCTCTTGGGTATAGAGTTGTGTTTGTTATGCGCCTGTAGGAAATTTGAATTGGTATTAGAGAGAGGTTTTCTCAACAAAGACCTAAACTGTACGAGAATAGATCATAACCAGTATAAGCTATTCAACAAATCTTGCCGAGGGATTTTCAACCATTAGATCTCCCTTCTATACCGAAATCGATTATAGCTATTGGAAGACGGGGACGTTGAACTACCTTTTAGCTGTTGATGTGCAATTCTTAAAAGTGATCACAAATGGTACAAGAATACCGATGAAGAATGATAATAGTGGTATGGAGTTTCTGAAGCCACATTTTGAATGTACCGATGATGATTTCATGGAAGCCTCTAAAAATACTAAGGCTCTCAACCATCTTCTTTGTGCAATTGATCGGAGTCAAATTTAAAATCTTCCGGAATTTAGAAATGCATATAAATTTTGGAAGTCTTTGGAAATGGTCAATGAGGGCACAAGTCAAGTTAAAGAGTCAAAGATCAACCAGTTCATGTGCAAGTTGGATAACTTTAAAATGGAATCCGGTGAAGATATTGAGCATGTTATTTCTAGGTTCAATGATTGTGAATCAACTTGGTGATTTGGTGAAAACATCTCTAGCGATCAAGTGAAGAAAATTCTTAGGTCACTCCCTAAAGAGTATAGGATTTGCACATCCCCCATCAAGGAATCAAATATCAACAATTTTAAATAAGATGATTTATTGGGAAAATTATTGGAATATGAGATGGAGCTCAAAATAGATTTAAAGGAAGAAGAATAAAAAGAAAATATCATTTAAGTCATTTGTGAGAAAATGAGATGATATTAGCTCAAGTGATGAAGAGGAAAATAGTGATGATGGGTTGGCATATTTGACCAAGACGTTCCTTAAATTTGAAAAATATAAAAATAAATCTTGGTTGGATGAGAAGAATGAAGAAAATTGTCCATGGAAGCATAAGAAAGATAAATTCATATGCTATGAGTTTGAAAAACCGGGTCATGTGGTTGTCGATTGCCCAATGAGGAGATTCAAAGGAAAATTCAAGAAGAATGCAATGAAGGTTGCTTGGAGCGATAGTGACACTAGCTCATCCGAGGAGGAGAATGATGAGGGAACAATGTTGTTAGGGATATGCCCTATACCTAACTTGTGGATGAGCTATATGTACATGTATTTGTAATATTTTCATTAATTAATAAAATGGAAATCTTTATTATACGTGTCTTACATAACTTATATGAATCATCAAACACTGTAATAAAGCCCTTGGAGTAATAAGATGATGGCTTCCATGCCTTATGAGAATCATTACTTTTAAACGTTCCTAGTCATAGTTTTGTGAATAATCTAGGCGTTCACAAGGCAGAGAGACTAGCATGATGATTTGATCCGCCCTTAAGTGGGGTAGCCGATCTTATAGGCTACTAGTGGAGATCCGTCCGCTTGGTGTATCACATGGATGCAAGAGTTGCTCGTGTCCATCGAACTGATCGCCGAAAGTTTTCACATTGAGTGTTTATCCTATGTGTCTGTGAGAAATTTCATGTATCGATTGTATGACTAGTCCTTAGACTTGAGGTCTTTACAATCTTATGTGTGGATCAAATAACTTTGACATTCTTCTTCCTCGGTTCAAAAGATTAGGTCATAAGGGTATGATTGGGTCATTTGTTGAAACACATGAAGTTTGTAAAGATACAACAGAGAATCGCCACTCTCTCGGATAATATTTTCTTATAAGAGTAGTATTCCAATTCGCGGGTTGATATGTGTGATCAGTGCTTGAGACTGTGGCCGCAACGGAAGAATCATGTGAGATTCTTGGGTTAGCACGATTCATGACACTATCAACATCATAACTTTGACTATATGGGTTGACACTTTCCATACCCTATGTCAAACGGTGGGGATACAGTGAGGCGAGAGACCGTATCATATGTAAATCACATACAGAATGGGTATATATCTTTCCTTCTCATTTGAGGGCCTTGGCATGTTGCTAGATGTCAACCTTGGTCATTGAAATCGAACGACCATCTGATCAGAGAATAATTTATGTTCGATTAAATTATCACGATTCATTTCATTTCCAACTTGAGGGGAACCCAAAAGGTCACACACAACAAAGTCGAAATCAATGGTTAACAGTGCACAGTACAAATTTAACAGCATATATGATTGCTGTAGGAATTTTTCATAAATGGTTCAATGTGTTTAATTATTGAACAGATAATTTATGAGGTTCCATAGTGGCGTAGGGATTGGTGAATGACGATAGAGGCACTTTGGGAATTGGAATAAATAAATAAATAAAAACGTGAAAGTAAATTTTTTTATTTGTTATTTGTTTTGAATTCCAATTCGGCCCAAACTCTTATTAGGGTTTTATAATCTCATTTAACCACTAAATTAAGATCCAATGGCTAAGATTAAATTAGCATTTATCCCACATCAGATTCTTAATTAATTTTGTTGTCTTTGGAGCACCTATATAAACCCAATGAATTCTTTACAAATTTTTGCACCAAACCTTTCATATCTTGGGTTTATATAAGTGAGAAACTCTAAAGTTTAAGAGTAAGCCACTGATTTTGAGGATCCTTAAGTCTAATTGACTAGAGGAACCTCGAGTTAAAAGTTTTGAGGTATTTGCCTAGGCTAGCACCAAGGGCAAAATACCCGTGCACTCAAGGCGTAGTCTTGCCGTTGAGTTTTGGCTTTGGTGTATGCACCTTTGGAGGCCACACACTTGGGTGGCTCTTTGGAACGTGGAAGAGCTTGTTGAGTTCGAGAAAAGCTTGTAGATTGAAGGGAGGACTGGAGGAGTCTTCGGTTCAAGTAAGTCCTTTTTTATTTCTTTATTTTAATTAGAGTTCTTATGATAGTTAGCATGTTTAGGTTTATGTTATTTGCATGTTTTATGATTTTTTATGCTTAGAATATATAGTAACATGCCTAGGCTTGTAGAATAATCAAAACAAATTGGTCTTGGGTAAAGGGATAACGCCATCATAATTTCTTCTTGATTTTCCGCTGCGCACTCGTGGCCGCTTCCCAACAGTGGTATCGGAGTGCCATTTTTGTTTTGATTAGTTCTCTCTCATTTGAACTCGAAATTGGGTGTGTAAAAGCTCGTTGGAAAGCTAACACCCTGAACTTAATTTTAGGTACAAGTTTTGCATGATTTGGTTAAGATTTGAATTGTGAAATTGCATTTAAACTTCACGCATCTGTAAAAAAACGTGAATGGTAAATTTATTTGAATAAAATAAAATGTAATATCATAATTAAATATTAATCAAAGTTATTTAATGCCTAAAGTAATTCCAACATATTAAAACTCATATGCTTGATGATTCTATGTTTGATTAGAATTGGCATGATTATTTTAGGGTGCAAACATCTATAGACTTTCTAAGGAAATAAAGAGTGTATTGCTTATCCCTTAGCTAAGTAATTATTCCGTGATGAACTTAGAGATTTATTACCTTTAAGGCTAATAAATAAAAATTACTTGTTTATAATAAAAGACATTATAAAAGATACAAGTGGGGTGGGACCAAGGCGTTAATAAAACTTTCCAAACTAAAGTTAATTTAACCAAAGGTATTACTAGAGTTAGATAATGATTTGGTGTCTTCCTTCACTCACTACCTTTTTATAGCCAAAAGGAAAAGCTATGAAGACATCTAGATAATCATTTACTCAAAGCTTATCTGAAAGCATATTTAAAGTGTTGGACTAATTTGGAGGATCTATTGTTTATTCCTGTCACCAAGGCAATAAAAGCCTAAGAGGTAATGGTATTTAAGAGAGTTCGCTCCACCCCCCTCTGTGGAATTTTCAATGGAGGAATCCATTTCACAGTTATTCATTTAAACTTGCTAAAATCCTCAATAATAATTTAAGTCTAAAATTTGCCTCTCATTGTAAAGTATAGACCCAAATGGTTTAACTCAAATTGGCAGGATTAGGCTTTACCAGACTGACCAATACCAATTTGTCCCTAAATCGTACTATTGACAATAGTTTGAATTTTCTGAGTCATAAGATGCAGTGACCCTTAGGCGTGGTCTTATAACTTAGTGGCAAAGATTGGATGTCCATAAGGACTAGCATAAGCTATGGCATGTTTGATTGCCCAACCCAATGATCAATGAATTGTGATATATATCATAAATTGGTTGGGAACATACCTAATTATCGTATTTTATAACGATCGGCCCTAGTCGGAGTTATGAAATGATGATAATGGGATCCTTGCCCACAAGAAATCCATCATATTGGGGTTGATGCGATTTGCGTAAAATTTTAAAACAATTGAGTGTGAGCAACTTCATAATATTAAAAGCCCATGTTATTATGAAACATTAATGAAAATATATTCCTAATTTTAACATTCTCTCTTAACAGGTGGGTTAAAATATTTCACAAACATTCAAATGGCAAACAGAGTATCACTTCGTTCCATCCTTGATGAGCATAAGCTCAAAGGGGACAACTACAATGACTGGTTTAGAAACCTTAAAATTGTCTTACGACAAGAAACAATTTTATATGTTCTTGAAAGACCATTTCCCCCGAACCCGCAGAAGATGCTAACCAAAATACATTTGATGCTTGGAAGAAACACGTCGATGATGATGAGCAAGCAGTTTGCATAATGCTTGGCTCTATGTCGGACGAACTTTAGAAAGCTCACGAAGATATGGATGCTCAAACCATCATCTTTCACTTGAAGGAGTTATATAAAACTTATGTTCATACCGTGAGATTCCAAGTGTCATGTGCCTTATTCCAAACAAGGTATAAGAAATGATCTGTTAGTGGACATGTGTTTAAGATGATTGGCCACATTGAAAAATTGGCCAACCTCGGGTTCATCATGGATCATGAGATAGGTCACGATCTAATTCTTCAGTCATTACCAAAAGACTTCTCTAACTTTATTATGCAGTTTCATCTGTCTGATAAATAAGCTACTTTAGCAGAATTGTACAATATGATAAAGCAAGCAGAGAATGACTTGAAACCGAAGCTTAAAACCTCCGTCATGCTTACGGGTACGGACCTGAAGCCACGAGGCCCAAAGAAAAATAAAGGCAAGGCCAAGGCTCCAGATCACCTAAAGCCCAATGGTAAGGTGGAGAAGAAAAAGGGAAATGAGAAATGTTTCTTTTGTGGAAAGAAGGGTCATTGGAAGAAAGACTGCAGATCCTTGAAAGCCAAGGAAGCTAGGGAAGCCCAAGAGGCCAAGAAGCCTAATGCTTCAGGTATGTTGTATATGATTGAACTATATTCTCAAAACTCTGAACCTTCTACTTGGGTGCTTGACACCGGTTGTGGGACTCACTTGTGTAACAATATGTAGGGCCTGAGAAACAGTAGGAGACTCCGTCATGGGGAGGTTGACTTACGCATGGGTAATAGGGCAAAACTGGCTGCATTGTGCGTGGGGACTTATTCATTAGTTTTGACGAATGGTTTAGTTTTAGACTTAGAAGATTGTGTTTATGTACCTTCTCTTGTAAAGAACATCATTTCAATTTGTTCTTTATGTAATAAAGGCTTTTCATGCCTAATAAGTTGTAATGAATGTTCTATTTATTTCAATGAAATAAAATATGGAGATGGTATTTTGAATAATGGTATCTATATCTTACAAACTAACAAAGAATGTTCAACCTCTAATATATACAACGTTAACTCGAATAATCTCAATGAATCACTTCTATGGCACAGTCGCTTAGGTCATATCAATGAAACAAGATTAACTAAGCTACATAAGGATGGGTATTTCAGACCCTTCAAATATGAACCTTATGGAACTTGTGAGTCTTGTTTACTTGGTAAAATGACCAAATTACCCTTCAAAGGTAAATGATAGTGTGCAACGGAGACATTAGAACTCATACACTCTGATGTATGCGGACCAATGTCAGTCACCGCTAGAGGTGGATTCTCCTACTCATTACCTTTATCGATGATCACTCGCGATATGGGTATGTGTACCTTATGCGGTACAAATCTGAAGCCTTTAAGAAATTCAAAGTCTTCAAAGCTGAAGTAGAAAACCAACCTAATAAAAGTATTAAGTCACTAAGGTCTGACCGAGGTGGTGAATACTTAAGCGACGAATTTCAAGATTACTTGAGAGAAAATGACATTGTTTCCCAGTGGACTCCTCCGGGAACTCCACAGCATAATGGGGTCTTCGAAAGGAGAAATCGGACATTATTAGATATGGTCCAATTAATGATGCCAGACATAGATCTACCTCTTTCATTTTGGGGTCTTGTTTTAGAAACTGCAACACTACTACTAAACTAAGTTCCTTCCTAAACTGTTAGTCAAACACCATATGAGTTATGGTCTGGGAAACGTCCTAGTCTTAGTTATCTAAGAGTTTGGGGATGTGACACATATGCGTTACATTGATTCAATGCGTTACAATGTCCGATTTAAATGTATCATAACTACTCATTCTAAGGTCATTTACGTATTTACTATATAATAAAAGAAGAAGTTATATTATAGAAACTGTTTATTTTATTCATAATAAAATATTTACAGAAGTATTTATAAGGAAATATAAGAGAAATTGGCGCTCAGAGCACCAACCCTAACAGTAATAGTGATTAATGCTATTTTTAATCAATTTATGTTTTTTTCTAAGAAAATCTTATAACTAATGTACTTCATTAAATGTGTCAAGTCATTCATCATATTCAAGTGAACCATGTACCTTTTCCTCATCGCTTTCCTCTAGGAGATCATCAATAGCCATGAATGTGAGATTCATTTGTTGGGAAGCGACCGCGAGATAACTATAAGATTTTAGAATGAGTAGTTATGATACATTTACAAAAACGTCGCAACTGACATTGAGTTATATCATAACAATATCATTCTTAAACTGTTCCTGGTCAAGGTTTACAATTGCTTGGTCAGTAAGTAAACCCACAGAGACTGGTACATATCGTATATTGAAATATTGGATTCCAATGGTTTCTCAATGAACCATGAGTCTTGGGAGACTCGTATAGACATATAGATGTCTATATTGGATGAACACTGAACGACTTACCGAAGATTCTTAATAGATGGTACACCAACGTCACTAAGAATCTTCTAGGGTTGAGTAGTATAGTGATTCTTTGACTTGAGATACCACTGTGAATATATGAGATATCCTCCACACTTTGATGGCAGTCATGTCACCGACCTATTCGGGTCAGACCTCCGTATGTTCGTTGAGTGTGGACTGATTCTCAGGATATCCTATGTGTATCAAGACATGATCCGTCAGTTCTGTGTACAGAGCATAGATATTCATTTTGAGATTAGCAATCTGTTTAATCCATGGGCCCGTGGTACACTGTAGATGTTAGTTCTAAAGACTATTAAGAGATCGCTAATAGAAACGTCAACGAGATTATACATATAGAGATTTGACGTTAATATCTATATCTCTGGAATAATCTGGATACGTGTGACATATGGATTATACGTATGCGATCACCTTGACTTGTATGGTTCAGTGAGTTTATCCGTGGTCGTCATAATTTACGGGTGGGTAGATTATGGACACGAAATTGGATTTCGTGATGGATATGCCTGAACTTTGAGAGTCTCACATAATGAAATATACTCGTAGAGCACTAGGGCAACTTTTATAAGTAATACTGATTATTTATAAATCGTTTAATGGTTAAACGAAAAGATACATGCTTAAGTTTTTTTCGGCCATTTCCCAATTGATGTGTATTTGGATTTAATACATGATTTTATTAAATACACATTAATTAATTTCCCAATAAAGTATTCAACATAAATAATAAATATATGTATTTTTGAATATTTAGTGTAAATATAATACATAATATTTAGATTTTTATATTTAAGTAATTATTTTATTATTTCTTGTTAAATAACTAAGAAATTAAATACAAATATCTATGTTATGATTATGGTTGGACTTGGCTAAGTGTAATTGGTTACACTTGTTAATTACTTTATAGAAAAGGTATTCAAATTGAAATTTTCTTCTTTTAATATTGATTAAAAATTAAAAATTTTTTGTTTTATCTTTTTGGCCATGTTTCGGTCATAACCCTACATATATAAGGGTTTCATTTGCTACACTTAATGTTGAGCTTCCAAAAAATATTACAAAAGAAAGATTGAGAGAAAAGTGAAGAACAAAGGAATGATTTGAAGAAAACTTAAAGATTTGTAAGTTTTTTCAACTATTTTTCAACTAGAAAAATATTTCTATCGTTCTAAGCTACAACATGTGATGTTTGGTTGTTTTTCTACTCTTTTAGTTTTGTAATATGATGGTTGGAAGCGTGAATGAAAGATGTTAGCATGTATGTTATCAAAGAAAGCATATTAAGTGTTAATAAGCTCTCTTTTAGTCATTATATGACTAAATTTCCATTCTAGAGTTGTTAGGCCACTCAATGATGACCTATAATTGTTCTTGAGTTGTTTCAAAGTGGTGAGACTTGTTACCCGGAAATACCATTTAAAACCCTAACAAAATGGTATCAGTGTGAGTCTGATCCTGAACCCATGATATGATTAGGCCCTTAAAATCTGAAATTTAATATATTCTTTACGTTATGCATGCATATGTTATTTAATTTGATTAAATATGGTGTATAACATCTTTTGCGGAAAATCCCAAATTAATAAAGTTTAAAAGTAATATATATTTGATGTGTGTTTCTTGGTCCGTCTTGTCAATACGGTTTATAAATAAATCTTCTAGGACTGTATCCAAGAACGTGCCAAAGCTGTGAGGGTATAACCGATAGTGATTTATTTGTATCGGATAAATATTTGATATTAGGTAAATTCAAGCGAAAACGAAAATTCTGAACGTACCAAAGCTGTCAGGACTATGAAAGTATCTTGAATTTATCATTGACAAGTTTAACCTTGATACGCCTCTTTTGAACGTGCCAAAGCTGTCACAACGAGAAACGACCAGGACCGGAACCTATGAGTCACTAGTGAGTGATTGACAATGAGTTGTCTACCTAATGAATATACGTAGGCGAGAACGTGCCAAAATTGTGAGCTGAAATATATTCATGGGATCTACCTTTCACTATTGTAGTTAATTTGATTAATTGTTTGTTTGCATTCTGTTTGGGGATTACAGCATTGCATGTAATAGTAGGAGGGGTATTTTTTAGATTAAAAATCCATGATCTATTTAATGCTTTATTATTTTATATTATATGAAAATATTTTGTTTGCTAACCGTTTTTCGCTATCTATATGATATATTTGCAATGACGGCATCTATGAATAACCCGTTTGCTCGTATACTTGATATGAACAAGCTTAAAGGCCCAAGAACTTTGCAGATTGGGACTTGGATCTGAGGATTATCCTCGGGTCTGAGAAACTAGAATATTTGTTAGAAGGTCTGTTTCCCCTTGCTATATCAAATGATGCAACACCGGAGGAACGTGAGACTTTTCGGAGATGGAAATATGATGATTTAAAGGTTAAATCATACATTCTCAGCTCACTAGCACCGAAACTTAAAAGGTAATATTTTGGTATGCCTGACGCATATAGTATGATGATGCGACTTCGAGAGTCTTTTATGAACCAAGAACAAGTCTCGGTTTATAAAATTTCGATGTAATTATTCCATTCAAGACTCTAAGAAGGAAAAACAGTGAGTACACATGTGCTTCACTTGATCGATCTAATCGAATAATTGAGGCGTTTTAACTTCCCTCTGAATGACACATTAGGACGAAGTGTCATTCTTAGTTCACTCCCGGTGTCGTATCGCCAATTTGTGATAAACTTCAATATGAATGGGATTAGATGTTCTTATCAAGAGTTGCATAGGATGCTACAAAATGCGGAGGAAGATTTGAGGAGGGGAGTTCCAACTCGACCTCCGAAACTCACTTCTTTTTCCACTTCTTCCCAATATAGGCAGAAATTGAAGAAGAAGAAGAAAAGAAAGAAAAAGCAGGGTTCAAATGTTCCACCACAAGGTAAGATAGCTAAACCCAAGAGAACTGATGACGATAAGTGCCCTCACTGCAGCAAGATCTGCCATTGGAAGAAGAACTGTCCTGACTACCTGGCCTGGATTAGAAAAAAAGAGCATCTACTTCAGGTACATTTGTTTTTCCTGTTATTGGTATCTCTTTAGCTTGTGAAGCTATTACAACTAATTAGATTTTAGATTCTGTTTGTCCTGTCCACATTTGCAATTCGTTGCAGGTGTTGAAGAAAAGTACAAAGCTAAAGCCCAGAGAGATGCAATTGCATTTTGGGAGTGGTGTTTCTCTGGATGCGGTTGTTGTGGGAGTATGTGAGATCCCCTTGTCCAGTGGGAGTCTTTTGTTGCATGACTGCTGACACGCTCAAAAAGTGGTTCTTTACTCCCAAGTATAAGAGTGTCGAAGTAATAAAATAACCCGGTAAGTGTAGGGTCGATCCACAGAGAATAGATTTAGTAAAATAGAATGATAAGTAGAGCGAAAAGAAAAATGTTTGATTTGTTGAAGTAGTTGGAAACTTTTAGGTCAATAAGCAATAATAAAATAAAATATTAGAGTTAGATGATCCACTTTTAATATTTCAAATCTAGAAATCTCACTTTATTATAATATATAAATCGTCATTGTTACCCAATTAATTTGTCTCAGGAATTCATTATGCCAAAACATATAAAACCAACCATATATGTGGTGTTCATTTCTATCGGTAACAAGTCCAGTTAGGTACTTAAATATGTCAAAACATATAAAATCATTCATACATCGGTATCCATATAAAACCAGCCATATAGGCGGTAGCAAGATTTTTCATGTAACATCCCAGATTTTCAGGACTGTTCTAGAGGATTCCCGGACCGATGTTATAGTCTCGGATCATGATGATAACGGAGAATAAGAGATCAAGCGATGGCATATGGGTTGGAATAATATAAAGTGATGAGTTGTCGCATTAGAAGACGCGTCGTCTCAAGGAATCAGTTCCGCGATATTTATTATACGCGTAAAGTTTACAGTTTTGATCACGAAATTAGAAAACGAACTCCGATCGATTTGGTTCTTGAACCATCGGACTCGTTTTTCCGAGACGAACAACTTTCGTGTTGAACACATTCCGAGAATCGCGTCAGAAAGGCATCAAAAGAGAAGATTTCCGAAATTAGGCATTTTAGTAATTTTCAAAAACAAGATATTTGTGTTATTATTTATTATTATTATCAAGCATTTACAAAGAACAAAAAAAAATAAAAAATAAAGAAGAGAGAGAACAAAGGCATTTTGGCGTGAGGAGAGAAAAAGAAAGAATGGTGCGCGGACGGCCCTCCGGTGGCCGACGGCGGTGCGCACCGGTTCCCACCTGATCATCCAACCACGGCGTAGCTCGTGGTGGCCGGATATTCCGTGAACGGCGACCAGAATGGCGGCAGGGAGATGGAGAAGGTCGCGCACATGGGTCGTCCGATCCCGGCTCGTCGCTTCGTTTCACGGCCCAAGCCACCTACCAAATCAAAGCCCTTGGAGAGTACTACGAGTATGCAGAGTCGGTTTTGCCGATCAGCGACCGATTGCACACGAAACGAGGAGAGAAACTACATGTGAATAGTACCCAAAATGAACAGTAGCTCCGATCGGAATTCCGATGACACCAGCGCGTTCGTATGGCCGATGGGAGTCCGAATATGGCCTTAGAATTTCAGTACGACTCTCCGTTCATAATTTGTTATTTTAAAGTGTATCGATTTATATTCGGGTGTTTCCGATAGTTTCATAGTTTAGCGAATTAGCATGGAATGAATTGAATGTAATTTAATATGTTAAAATGATAAATGTGGTAGAATCCGGGGAGAAATGAATTAGATTTGATCGATCCGGTAGAATTAACGAGTTTCCGGTAAAACGGAGTTTCTCGCGCGAATGAGCGTAGATGACCGTAATCATGGTTAAGATATAATTATGGTATTGCGAGGGTAATTAAGTAATTCTGGATTAGTTCGGAGGGTTCGAGACCCTTCCGTAGCGTTTGCGGAAACTTTCCGCAAGTTTTGCCGCAAACGCGTAAAATGAGAATCTGAACCATCTAGCTAGTTTAGAGTAGTATATGAGCATATATTAGAGTAATAAAGTTTGAACGGTAGAATCAGAGAGGATTCGTGTATCACGAGAAGGATCCGATGTTTATTTTAGAAATGTCTAAAGTTCCGCAAATAGCGGTTATGATTGCGTTTTATGATTTGTTTTGATAGATCGGGTCCAGGTTCGGAGTGTCCGCAAAACTAGGTAAGTAACTCATGCTACGAATACTTAAGAGATTTAACATTGTTCGAAATTAGTTATATAATAAAGTTGTATATAGTATATGCATGAAACCTGTATATATATATATAAAGATGAATGTAGGAGAAAGAAGCAGTTGTATGAGCAAAAGATAAGCATGAGCATATGAAAGTAAAGAGATGCATATCTAGGTATAAACCAGTGTATACATATATATAGATAGATAAAATATATGAATGATGTCATGTTTATGATTATAATTAAACGAGACTTGGGTATGGGGGTTGTAGAAACTACACCCTAGGGAATGAGATTAAAGTTTAAAGAATGACGATTTGTAAGAAAGTAACTGTATGTGAGTAATATACTTTGTTATATAGTAGAGAAAAGTGACGTAAGGATTATGAAAAGCATGTTTATGTGAGTAAAAGAGTAAATAGTTTATAGATACTATAAGCCTAGAGATCAATTATATGATTTGAAAGAATATAATATATTATATGTGTGTAATTAGAATTGCATATGAAAATAAATATATTTATATGATTTAGAATTCTGGTTTTATGTGTGTGAATGTCTATACTTTGAGGATTTAATACGATAGAGAAGATGAAGAATTTATAAATTGAATGTATGTGCATAAAGTAATGTAGCATTTGAGTTTTGAACGTGTATACAGATATAAGTATGGAATTAGTAAGATGGTATTAGAAGTATATGCATATGTACATCGTTAGTAGTGTGAATGTAAGATAAATTCAATATGTTTTAGTTTGAGCAAGCATTCTGTTGATATTTTGAGTATATAGTTTATAAGATCATTATAGATGAAATCATGGCTAGAGTAGAAAGAAACATACGAAATGCATATATGCATAGGCATGTGTGTGTGTGTTAAAGTTTTCAGCATTCGAGCAAAAGATAAGAATGTTTTCAAAGAATTCAAATGTTTCAAAGAAAAGTTTCAAATGTTTGAAAGACAATATATTTCAGAAAAAAAATTTCCTTTCAGTTTTAAGATACAGATTATGATTATATGGTTTTCGGGGCATGAGGTAAAACCTCACCCCAGTATGTAACTTGAGCTACAGTTGGAATTGACGGATACAGAAAACATGTGCACATGTAGGGCCAGGATGGCGGCTTAGGATCGTGTACCTGGTCCCTAGCGGTGGCTACACTGCCAGTTGAGCTGTTGTCCTGGGTGTAGAGCTCTACGTTGCCAGTTGAGCTGTTGTCCTGGACGTAGGGCACCACCGCCTCATAGATGCCGCAGTTGAGCTGTTGTCCTGGGCATCGAATACCACCGGTTTTTCAGAGATGCCGCAGTTGAGCTGTTGTCCTGGGCATCGAATATTATCAGTTTCCAGTTTTTAGATTTTCAGTACAGAGTTTTCAGATCACCAGTATATAGTTTTCAAAAGTCAGTTTTTAGTAAATAATTTTCAGAAAATAGATTTTAGAAACAGTTTCCAGAAACAGCAGTCCTATAAGAGATTTAGAATTTTAAAGTAGAAAACAGTTTTCAAGTAAAGTTTTCAACAACGAGTTTTCAAAAAGAAACTTCCAGAAAAGAGTTTCAGAAATAGTCTTTAGAGAATAGTTTTTCAGAAAAAGTTTTAGGAAGTATTTTCTAAATAGTATGACATACTAAGGTAGAAGTAGTTTACGAGTTACGCATATAAGTCATACATTATAGATATCATTTGATTTATATGTAACTTATATTCATGCATGATGACATTGTCACATTTACATGCATACGTGATTAATAATGAAATAACTTGTATGTTTATACAAGATAAACCTTTGTGATTAGCAGTGCATGATAACACGATTTTATATACATGTACGACATTAATGAGTTGAAAATATTAATTGCAAATACATGCATTTATAGTGTTTAAGCTTAATAAGTTTCAGTATGATTACATGAAATGATAAATGTAACAGTGCATTAGATTTCATGTGATTATAATAGTGTGATGATTAGTTATGTAAGGGGTTTTAATTATCTTCATATGAAGTATATTAATGATAGAATTGATACATAGAATGTAAGACAGTTAAAGATGAATGCTCGATAAAAAGAATAATTTATAAATCCGATTTGATGATATTTCAATGAGATAAGAGAAAGGTAAGTATGATAAATAATCAAACTAGTATAGAAAAAGAATAAGTAGGTAAGCATAAGATATCAAAGTGACGCAGCGAAATTATGATAAGACGCGTCCTAGTGAATAAGGTTATAGATATTGGAAATGTACAAGATTCTAAGTCTATATATGAATAGTTAGAAAGACTAGTAGCAAGTAATATAGAAATAAAATGGATAAGAGTTATATGGTTGTTTCAAACTTTGAAAATGCTTTAATGGTTTTTGAATAACTCAGGTTAATACAGAAACATGATTTAGACTTTGTATGTGTTTGATGCTCAAGTTATGAGCATGGTTACTTACTGAGTCTTATGACTCACACCACAGCAGTTTGCTAGTTTTGCAGGTCGGTAGCGGTTATGCTGAGCCAGTAGGATTTCTGTGAAGACAGTGGATCGCCCCATTTGCAGTCAAGAGTGTCTTTGAGTCTTGGGTTGAGTTTTGGGTCCTCACGACCGTTGTATTCATATTTGTATTTGTATCTCATTTGTATGAGTAATGTAATAGCTTAGTTTTATTTTTGAGTTCTGGCCAGAGGCCAAGTATTTATATCTTGTTCATTGAGTTCAGGCCTGCGGCCTAGATGATGTTTTGTATATATGTTAAGTTTGCATTAACAAGTTGTTTTCGGGTGCTGGCTATAAGTCAGGTTGCATGATGTTCTGAATACATCATGCCAAAATTTCATTAGAATCAGAGGCTTATGGAGATAGGTTTCCTGTCTCCTGCCGGTAGCATCCTGGCCTAGGCGAGATGTTACATTTCAATAATTAATCCAAATTTAAATCAAGTGTTAATCATTAGATTATAATTTATTTATTCTAATATAAACGAGATTGATCTAAGTTTTTATTATAAAAGCTTCACCCTTTACCCCAGGAAAAAGAAATTAGCTACTCATTTTGTAATTTGAAACACTCATAATTTTATTACTGAAAGAAAAAGACATTACAGAAAGCTTAAATAAATAAAGACACAAGACACTCTCTTCCCAAAAATCTATATAGAATTCGGAAAGAAAGTATGAAAATTTCCTTCTGCTGAAAACTTTAATTCATAGGCAAAAATAATGTCTTCACGTCGCGACGCCGGGTCTTGGTGCGTTGCGACGCTGATGCTAGTTGTTGACGCTGTTGATAGTTATTGACACGTGTCGACAATTGAGGGCATCGCGATGCTAAAGCCATGTGCGTTGCAACGCTCTAGTCGGTGCTCGCGGTCTTCTTATCTTCATGGGCGCGTCGCGACGCCAAGTCCTTGCGTGTCGCGACGCTCCTGTTGATTTTGAATTTTTGCCCTTTTCCAAGTCTGGTTTTTCCTATAGAGTTTCTGAGTAGTTTTTTATCTACCAAATAACAAAAATACACAATAAAAATATACAAAACATAATGTAAAATATTATTTCACGGATGTGCCAAATTAAGGGGATTGGTGAAACTATGAGTGTTAAATGATTGATTTTTCGTATAATAAATATGAATTTTTAAGTGTTCATCACACCCCCAACCAATTTATTACTAGTCTCTAGAAATTCAAGCGAAAACTAAAAGAAAAATTATTATCCAAGTTAACAATTATTTTCTTTCTTTCTAAATGATAAAATAAATAAATTCTCCTTTTCTTTTTACCATTCTTCCATACACTCATAAAATAAGGTATTAATCAATTGATTGTGCCCACAATATTCACAGGTATTTGTTGAAAATAGAGTAATATTTTTATCCTAAAATTATATTAGAGTTCGCACCTTTTGGCAATGAAAGTTTATTTACAAATACATCTTCAATCCTTGTATCGAGCTTTGTGCATGTGACTCCCAAACCAGTTGGTCTTAGGGCACTAGGTGTTAAGATACCCCTACGGACTTAATTCCTTGGATCTCAGATATTTTTTAAAAAAATATGCGATTTCTTTAAGCTTTCTTTTTAACCTTTATAAAGAGTTTTGGGCCAGTGACTCCCAGACCAGTTGGCCTTAGGGCACTAATTATTAAAACATCCTAACAGACTTAATTGCTCGAGTTAAAAAGGCTACGAAAATGAATTTATTCAAACACAAACTCAAGCCCTACCGTTTTACGCGAACAATCAATACTTACTGAGGCAAGATGTCTGGTTACTAAGTAAAAGCTTTATCATTTTTTATGTCAAGCTCTACTGTTTTATGCGAACAATCAATGCTTGCTGATGCAAGATGTCCGGTTACTAAGTAAAAGCATGATTAGTTCTTAGTTTTTTCCTAAACACATATGTCACTGACTTTAGGTGTTACCTCTAACAAACTAGAGAACTGAATATTACAAAATTTTCACTTACTGCCATGAGCATATGTTACCATGTCATTGATAATATCTATCAAATGAGCATAAAAAGATCAAATTTAATCAATATTATGGAGAATTCACAAATTTAAATGATTCAAAAAGAAATGAACAACAGATAACTTGTTACGAATTATTTTGAGATGCGTCTCAAGAGCGAAAACTCCTTTCACAACCACCTCCGAACAACAATTCCACTTGGTTAGAAAACAAATTGTTGAAAACAATTTTTTGTTAGTTTGTGTGTATATATATATATATATATTCTTTACACATAAAATAACAACAGAGTAAAAAACTTTTTTTTTTAAAATTAAAAACATCAACGAAACATGAAAATTATCTAGTAAACTATCCCCTGCCCCAACCAAAATGAGACATTGTCCCCAATGTTTAAAGGAAAGAGAAGTAGAGTTTATAAGATATCACCTGGTTAGTGTGGAATTGACAATTGCATCTACGACTAAAAATTACAGATTAAGGTCCAAGTTTACTCTGCGCTTTTTGCCATGATCGCTACCGGACCAGTTCAATTTTGAGAGAATATGGTCGATTTTTTTGGTTCATAAGCTAAGAGTTGGTCAATTAAATCATCAATTTTTCTTAGAGAGTTAGGAAGATAACTCTTACTGGTTTTGAATTAAACTTATTTCTTTTGGAATCTTCAAGAAAATCGAAAAATCCATTAACATTAAACAGTCTAATGGGTTTTTGGTGAATATTCAAGTTTGCCCATGACACAACTGTGAATATTTATTTCAACGTTCCTAGCCCACCTAGTAAAGCAATAAAAAACGTCAGCATGATTGATCATTTCAGTGAGTCTTTCAGACATACCTGGGACAATACATTCTTCTCTATTTGATTTTCCGATGATGTTGTCCTCTGTTAAGGGTTTTGGAATGATCCCCAAAACCTGACTGCCACCTTCTTGTGCAGCCTTTGAAATACACCCCATCAATCCAAGATTGCCACCACCATATACTAAGTGCATGTTTCTGTTTGCCATAACTCTACCCAATTCTTTTGCAGCCTTAACAATTTTTAGTTTAGTT
Organism: Zanthoxylum bungeanum; assembly: GCA_019454045.1. Taxonomy (NCBI): domain Eukaryota; kingdom Viridiplantae; phylum Streptophyta; class Magnoliopsida; order Sapindales; family Rutaceae; genus Zanthoxylum; species Zanthoxylum bungeanum. The sequence continues at coordinate 154,964 of SKCR01043251.1, forward strand.
CCAGAGCTAGTTCCATAAAATAAACATATATTAGTGACTCATTGTCTTGAAGTTGTTTCAATTTGTGCTATCTCTCTTAGCTAGATGTGTTGAAGGGAGAGACGTGACGAGCTGAATTTAAAGATCCCGAAAAGGGTGAGTAGTAAATGCACTAATACCTGCAAAATGATAATTATTAGGAAAATAGATCGTGAAAGTCAAAAAATTTAGATATTTTTGACAAAAGTAAAGTAAATCAAAATAGTAATTTAAAGTAAAGGAAATCAAATCAATAATTTTAAAAAATTATATACTGGTAGTTGTGATTGTGGCACACATCTTCCTTTGGTTTTACGTCCAGTAACGACTTGAACGCCCTCTATGGGTTGGGGATAGGCTTCCCATCTAATTTTCTCATAAATTGGCAAATACGGTCTTTTAAATTCAGATTCCCGAGACTGTATTGTTGTCTTTCTTTTTGAAATTGTGTATGTAACTTGTGAATCTCACGATGAATATATCCATTAGGATGCACCTCAAGAGTCAGTAATATATCATCTAAAGTCTCCTTACTCAAGCCATCTCTAATGAATTGAATTTTATCTTCGCGATTATCAGACACCATTCCTATAGAACGACAATGAGTGTTGCACGTGTAGCGTACACATTTATAACAAATACCTAATTATTTTGCTCTTCATTTTTTAGCATAGGCGCTTTTCCCTAAACCAGACATGTAATAAATGAAAGAGTCAGATGACTCATCTGCCAAGCAAACGTTTGCTTCAATTACCCAATGAATATCACTAGGAATACCATGAATCATAAAAAGCCTCATTCTTTCTGTGCGTGCTTTGTAAATTTTTGTCAGAGCATTTTGAGGAAGAGAAGGGAATATTTACGGAGTTTTACGAGAGTTTCTTCCATTCTTTAGTTGTAGGGTATCAGTAATTTTAGGAGACTGAAATAACCGACTTTTATTCATGGAGTACCGTTATCCGCTGCCTAACCGGGGTGTGAAGAAAAAAAGAAAAGAAAAAAATGCTGAAAAACTAAGAAAAATGGAAATTAGAAAAATATTAAATAGAAAAGAAAAGAAACTACATCAATCATGGTATACTAGGTTTGAAAGGAGAAAAGACTCTTGAAAATTTGAACACTCCAAAAATGATTTCAGACGTTGTCCATTCACTTTAAATACATCACCATCCCTAGGATTCTTAATGTCAATAGCCTCGTATGGGTATACGTGTTTCACAATAAATGGGCCACTCCATTTGGATTTCAATTTTCCAGGAAATAAATGAAGACGAGAATTATAAAGCAAAACCTTTTGACCAACTTCAAATGTTTTTCGTGATATTCGATTATCATGAAAGACTTTAGTTTTAGCCTCAATAATTTTTGCAATCTCATATGAATCATTCCTTAACACTTCAAGTTCATTTAATTGTAATTTACGTTCATGACCGGCATTTTACAAGGTTTTAATTGAATGCTTTAATAGCCCAATATGCCTTATGTTAAAGTTCTACATGCAAATGACAAGGTTTATCATAAACTAGACGATAGAGGGATATTCCCAAAGATGTTTTGAAAGCTGTTCGGTATGCCCAAAGTACATCAGTTAGTCGAAGAGACCGATCTTTACGATTTGGGTTGACCATTTTTTTTCTAAAATTTGATTAATTTCCCTATTTGCTAGTTCAACTTGACCATTTTTCTGGGGGTGATAGGAGGTGGAAACTTTATCTGTGACTCCATACTTTTTCATTAAGGACTCAAAGGGTCTGTTATAAAAGTGTTTACCTCCATCACTTATAATGGCTCGAGGGATTCCAAATCGACTTAAAATATTTTCTTTTAAAAATTTGATCACAGTTGTGTGATCATTGTTCCGACAAGGAATCGCCTCGACCTATTTTGAGACATAATCGACTGCAACTAAGATATATAAAAATCCAAATGACGGTGGAAATGGGCCCATGCAATCTATCCCCTAACAATCAAAGATTTCGACGACAAGGATGAGATTTAAAGGCATCATGTTTCTTTTTGAAATGGATCCCAACGTTTGACAGTTTTCGCAAGTTTTACAGAAAGCATGTGTATCTTTAAAAATGGTGGGCCAATAAAATCCACACTGTAAGATTTTTACAGTTGTTTTCTTAGATGAAAAATGACCTCCACATGCTTTTGAATGACAAAACTGAATAACACTACTTATCTCACTGTCCCGTATGCATCGTCTGAAAATCTGATCAGGGCAACATTTAAACAGATATGGATCATCCCAATAGAATCTTTTGACTTCGGTTAAAAATTTTCTCCTGTCTTGCTGGCTCCAGTCTGTAGGTATCTTTATTGTTGCAAGAAAAATGACGATATTAGCATACCAAGGCATTATGTTTACAGAGAATAAAACTCATCGGGAAATGAGTCATTGATGGGAGTTGTATCAATTAGTGACTTGTTTGTGAGTCTTGATAAATGATTTGTAATCACGCTCTCTGCCTCTTTCTTGTATTTGATTGTGAGATTGAATTCTTGAAGCAACAAAATCCATGATATTAATCTTGGTCTTGCATCCTGTTTAGACATCAAATATCTAACGGAAACATGATCAGAATAGACAATGGTTGAAGAACCAATTAAATATGATACAAATTTATCCAATGTAAATATTACAGCAAGTAGTTCTTTTTCTGTGGTAGTGTAATTCATTTGTGCACTCCTTAAAGTTCTACTTGCGTAATATATTACATGTGGCTTACCTTCCTTTATCTGTCCTAGCACTGCTCCAACTGCATAATCACTAGCATCACATATTAGCTCAAAAGGCAATGACCAATCAGGGGATTGCATAATAGGAGCAGAAGTCAAAAGACTGATAATTTTTTCAAATGATTTTTGACACTCTTATATCCATTCAAATGCTGCATCTTTTAATAGGAGGTTACATAAGGGTCTGGATATGGTACTAAAGTTTTTAATAAACCTCTTATAAAATCCTGCATGTCCTAAGAAAGAACGAATTTCCCTGACTGTGAACGAATTTCCCTGACTGTTTTTGGTGATGACGATTTAGAGATTACCTCTAATTTTCCTTGTCAACCTCAATACATTTAGATGATACAACATGACCCAAAACAATTCCTGAATTAGTCATGAAATGGTATTTTTTCCAGTTTAACACAAGTCATTTTTCTTCACATCTTTTCAAAATATTTTCCAAATTATTCAAGCAATTATCAAATGAATTCCCAAAAACAGTTATATAATCCATAAAGACCTCTAAATAGTGTTCAACCATGTCACTAAATATTCTTAACATGCATCGTTAGAATGTTGCATTTGCATTACAAAGTGCAAAAGACATTTTCCTAAATGCAAATGTTCCAAAGGGGCATGTGAATGTGGTCTTTTCCTGGTCTTCTAAAGTAATGGAAATCTGATAATAACCCGAGTAACCATCAAGAAAACAATAGTATGGATGTCCAGCTACTCTTTCCAAAATTTGGTCAAGAAATGGTAAAGGAAAATGATCTTTTCTAGTTGCGTCATTCAGTTTTCTATAATCAATGCACATACGCCAATTAGATGGGATGCGAGTTGGGATTAATTCTCCTTTATCATTTTTTACAACAGTAATTCCATACTTTTTGGGTACAACTTGTGTAGGACTTACCCACTTACTATCAGAGATAGGGTAGATAATACCTACATCAAGAAGTTTAAGGACCTCTGTTTTTACCACTTCTTTCATGTGAGGGTTTAATCTTCTTTGGGCTTGACGATATGTCCTAAAATTATCTTCTAAATGTATTCGGTGCGTGTAGATTAATGGATTAATGTCTTTTATGTCTTTTGAAGCCCATCCAATTACTAGTTTGTGTTATTTCAATATATTTAACAACTTACCTTCTTGATTTCTTGTAAGAAGAGAAGAAATTACCACATGGTAAGTTTGTTTATCTTCTAGAAATTCATATTTCAGTCCTTCTGGCAAAGCTTTTAACTCCAATTTGGGTGCTTCCTCGTGTTTTTCTTCTTCCAGTGTTCCCAGTTCTTCCAAATTTTGTATCTTTCCATCGTCTTCCAATACCTGTGTAGAGTCAAGTAGAAAATCATTAGTAATATCCGAATCCATTTTCGTACTTGATTCAATAAAATTAATAGTCCAAATTTTCATGAGATCCGATAAACTCTCCTGAATATGCTCATCCATAATTGGCTCAATTGATTCTATGCTTTTGTTTTCATTGTCCTCATCATATGGCTGTTTGCACATGTTAAAAATATTTAGCTCCAATATCATGCTGCCAAAATTGCACATGTTAAAAATATTTAGCTCCAATATCATGTTGCCAAAAGACAGATTCATGATTTCATTCCTGCAATTAATTAAAGCGTTAACTGTAGCTAAAAATGGACGACCAAGTATTACAAGGATTGGCTTATAACTGTCTGGCACAGGTTGTGTTTCTAAGACAATAAAATCCACAGGATATATGAATTTATCGACTTGCAATAACACATATTCCACAATTCCTTTTGGTACCTTGACTGATCTATCGGCAAGTAAAAGAGTAGTTGAGGTTGGTTTTATCTCACCAATATTAAGTTATTGGTAAATCGAAAATGGAAGCAAATTGACACTGGCTACGAGATCAAGCAAAGCATGTTCAATGATTTGATTTCCAATAATACAAGAAATAGTCGGACAACCAGGGTCGTTGTATTTTAATACATTATTGGTTGAGAAAATGGAACTTACCTGTTCAGCTAGAAATGGTTTCTTTCTTACCTGATGTTTTCTTTTAACGGTGCACAGATCTTTCAGAAATTTGGCATAAGATGGTATATGTTGGATGACATCTAACAAAGGAATATTTACCTTTACCTGTGTGAATATTTCATAAATTTATGGGGAATGGTTCAATTTATTTATTTTTAATGCTTGAGGAAATGAAGGTGCATGTGACAAATTATTATTATCAATGACGGGTAATGGTTCATCAACCCATTCCTTACCCTCTGAATCTGTTTTATTCTCAGCTTCATGAGGTTCAATAATAGGTCTGTGGATGTCCTTACTACTACGAAAAGTAATAACAGATTTGACTTGGTCTAAGTGTTTATTTCTAGAAATACCCTCATGGGGATTTAGATGACTCTTGGGATTTGACTGTGGTTGTACATGAAATTTTCATTTCTCATTAATGGTTATTGCAAATGTGATTTTGGCAAAATTTTCTCTCAAATCACTCATTGTTTGTACATTTTGGTTATTGATGGCTTCCTGTTTCTCCATGAATTCATTCAAGGTATCCTCAATAGTTTTCCTAGGTTGTGGGACATATGGTGCATAATTCTGGGAATTTTGGAAATTCTGGTGAACCTGGGGAGGTTGTATTGATGATTGTGTTTGGTTATCATTCCTCCAATTGAAGTTTGGATGGTTTCTCCAACCAGAATTATAGGTTTGTGAATATGGGTTTGGATTTCGTCTATTGAATGTGTTTATGGAACCGAATTGGTTATGGAGACACTCTTGCAGGGCTAGTAAAGATGGGCAAACTTGTGTAACATGTTCATTTGAATTATAGATTTGACATAATACTTCCTTAACTGACTTGATATGATCACTCTTCCCTGCTTCCAAAGCCTCATTTTTTTAGATTGAGATGCATACTTGGCAGTAAGGTCATGGTCTTCCCTAAGGTTAAACATACCTCTACCAGATGACTGTGGTTTTACAGACGACTCATAGGTGCCTACTATGTCCCATTATTGTGCATTCTCTGTTATGTGTTCTAGGTAATCTCGTGCATCTTCGGGATCTCTATCCATAAACTCACCGTTACATATCATCTCCACTACTTGTCTACCTTGGGGTGTTAAACCCTCGTAGAAGTAGGCAACCAGCTTCCATGTTTCAAACCCGTGATGTGGAAAAACATTTAATATTTCCTTAAACTTCTCCCAACATTGATAAAGTGTTTCCCCCGACTATTGTGTGAAGGCTGTGATTCTCATCTTAAAGGAATTTGTCCTATGAGGGGGAAAAAACCTTTTAAGAAACTGTTCTTGTAAATCATCTCATGTTCTAATAGATTCCGACCTAAGGTTTTACAGCCAAAATTTAGCTTTATCCTTTAAAGAAAAGGGAAAAACGTCAGACGAATTACATTCATGCTACAATTTTGATATGTGCAAGTGTTACACACCTCTTCAAAACTCCCTTAAGTACTGATAAGGAATTTTTGATTCTAGACCGTAGAATTTGGGTAAAAGATGGATGATACATGATTTAAAATTGAAACATGTTGCATTTTGAGGAAAAATAATACAAGATGGTGATCCTGTCCTAGTGGGATTCATAAATTGTCTGAGTGTCCTAGGATGATCGTTATGCTGAGACTCATTTTCTTCCTGATCAACTGGGTTTGCAACTTGGGCATGTGAATTTCCATTTTGATTCTCGACCATTTTGACAAACGATGAAGGTGATGAAGACTCTCTATATAATCTACCGCTAGATGATCGAGACCAGTGTTTCATACAACAAAAAAAAAAAACTATATACAGAAATCTAAAAATACAAATATAATACTAAAAAAATAAAAAAGAAAAGAAAATTAATTACAAAAGTTATTTTATCTACTAAATAATAGTTCGCCGCAACGGCGTCAAAAACTTGACACGCTCAAAAAATGGTTCTTTATTCCCAAGTATAAGAGTGTCGAAGTAATAAAATAACCCGATAAGTCCGGGGTCGATCCACAGGGAATAGATTTAGTAAAATAGAATGATAAGTAGAGTAAAAAGAAAAAGGTTTGATTTGTTAAGTAGTTGGAAACTTTTAGATCAATAAGCCATAATAAAATAAAATAAAATGTTGGAGTTAGGGGATCTACTTTTAATATTTCAAATCTAGAAATCTCGCTTTATTATAATATATAAATCATCATTGTTACCCAATTAATTTATCTCAGGAATTAATCATTCCAAAATATATAAAACCAACCATATAGGTGGTGTTCATTTCTGTCGATAACAAGTCCAGTTAGGTATTTAATTATGTCAAAACATGTAAAACCAGCCATACATGCGGTAGCCATATAAAACCAGCCATATAGGCAGTAGCAAGATTTGTCAATAATTAATCTAGATTTAAATCAAGTTTTAATCATTAGATTACAATTTAATTATTATAATATATGCGAGATTGATCTAAGTTTTCATTATAAAAGCTTCACCCTTTACCCCAACAAAAAGAAATTAGCTATTCATTTTATAATTAGAAACACTCGTAATTTTATTACTAAAAGAAAAAGACATTATAGAAAATTTAAATAAATAAACACACAAGACACTCTCTTCCCAAAAATCTATATAGAATTCGAAAAGTAATTATGAAAATTTCCTTCTGCTGAAATCTTCAATTTATAGGTAAAAATAAGGTATACGCGTCGCAACACCGGGTCTTGGCGCGTCACGACGCTGATGCCAGTTGTTGACAGCTGTTGACACATGTTGGAAATTGAGGGCGTTGCGACGCTAAAGCCCAGCGCGTTGCGACGCTCTAGTCGGTGCTCCCGGTCTTCATGGGAGCGTCGCGACGCCAAGTCCTTGTGCGTCACGACGCTCTTGCTGATTTTCCATTTTTGCCCTTTTCCAAGTATGGTTTTTCCTGTCGAGTTTCCAAGCAGTTTTTTACTTACCAAATAACAAAAATACACAATAAAAATATACAAAACATAATGTAAAATATTATTCCACGGATGTGCCAAATTAAGGGATTAGTGAAACTATGAGTGTTAAATGATTGATTTTTCGTATAATAAATATTCACTTTTAAGTGTTCATGAACTACTATGTTGTTTCAGGATGTGTAGCGAATATTATATCACTTTTTATACTAGGTACAAAAGGTTATCATGTAAATATTAAGAACTGTTCCTTATATTTATATGATAGAAATAATATTCAGATCCTTGAGTGTCCAAATGAGCATGGTCATTACATATTGCATACTTCACGAGATATTTTGAATACTAGGATTAATAAACGTAAATTATCTGAAATAAATAATACTGAACTCTGGTATATGAAGTAAGGTCATATAGGCGTGAGACGCTTAACCCAGTTGGTTAGGAATGGTTTGATTCAGGATCTCACCATTGAACCTTATCCAACATGTGAATCTTGCATTCAGGGTAAAATGACCAAAGCCTCATTTTCAGGTGTAGGACACCGTGCCACTGACTTATTGGAACTCATATATTCTAATGTATGTGGTCCTATGAGTCAATCTGTTCACAGTGGTTTTGCATACTTTGTTACCTTTACCGATGATATATCACGGTATGGTTAAGTTTATTTGATGAGACATAAATCGAAAACCTTTGAAAAGTTCAAAGAATTCCGTAACGAAGTAGAAAAATAAACTGGTAGATATATTAAGTATCTTCGATCGGATCGAGACGGTGAATATATGAATGGTGAATTCATTGATTATTTGCATGAAAATGGGATTCTCGCTCAATATACTCCTCCTGGTACTCCACAACACAATGGAGTATCCGAAAGGAGAAATCGGACTTTATTGGATATGGTCCGATCTATGTTGAGTTTTACGGATTTGCCCTATTATTTATGGGTTATGCTATTTTAATTTCCGCTCATCCATTTGAATAAGATTCCTTCCAAGGCTGTTCTTACAACTCTGTATGAGATATGGACTGGTAGGAAATCGAATCTTAATTATGTTAGGATTTGGGGTTGTCCTGCATATGTCAGGATGGCACAGCAGAATAAGCTTTTGCCTAATGGGCAAAAGTTTAGGTTTGTTGGATATCCTTCAAATACGAAAGGATATTTGTTCTATGATACAAAACATTGAAATGTGTTTGTAACTCGCTTCGCAAAATTTCTAGAAATAAATTTTTTGTCTGAATGATGTAATCATAGACGGGTTGAACTTGATGAAGTACAACCGGAGACCAATAAACCAATAGAGGAACCTGAGATTCAAGTAGATGAAGAATCTTTTTTTACATACACTTTGTAGGTCTGAAAGGGTATTAAGACCTCCTGAACGCTTGTATTTGATACAAGAAAAGAGTCTTGATGTTCTCTTGATTGAAGAGACTGATCTTTATACTTATAGAGAAGCGATGTTGGACATCGACTCCGTGAAATGGCAAGAGGCCATGAAATCAGAGTTAGACTCTATGCATCAGAATCAAGTTTGGGACTTGGTTCAGCTTCATGAATGAATTGTTCCTATTGGTTGTAAATGGGTTTACAAAAGGAAGCGTGGGCTTGATGGAAAAGTTGAAACCTTTAAGGCCCGACTGGTAGATAAAGGTTACACACAGCGACCATGAGTCGACTACGATGAAACTTTTTCACCAGTTGCGATGCTAAAGTATATTAGGATTTTGTTGTCTATTGTTGTTTCCCATGATTACGAGATTTGGAAAATGGATGTTAAAACGACTTTTCTGAATGGATTTCTTTATGAAGAAATCTAAAAGGAACAGCCGAAAGGTTTTGTATCCAGCGAGAACTCGGGCATGATATGTAAGCTTAAGAATTCCATTTATGGACTTAAATAAGCTTCGTGAAGTTGGAATCTTTGATTCGACGAGATTATTAGATTGTCTGGTTTTCTCAAGAATTCGGAAAAATCTTGTGTGTATAAGAAAGTCAGTGGGAGTATGGTGGTATTTTTAATTCTCTATATTAATGACATCCTGATAAATGGGAATGATATCGGGATGATACAAGGCGTCAAAGCTTACCTTAGTAAGAATTTCTCTATGAAGGTCCTGGGAGAAACTTATTATATCTTAGGGATAAAGATCTATAGAGATAGAGAAAGGAGGCTTATTGGGTTATCCCAGTCATTGTACATAGATAAGATCTTAGAACGGTACAATTTTGGTAACTGTAAGACTGTAAATATGCCATTCAGAATGGCATTCATCTTTCGAAGAAGATGTGTCCGCAAACAGAAGATGAGAAGATTAGAATGTGTAATCAACCTTATGTTTCATGTTTGGGTAGCATTATGTATGTCATGTTATGTACTAGACCTGATTTCAGCTACACGGTTAGTGTAACCAGTAGATATCAGTCCAATCCAGGTAATGACCATTGGATGACCGTTAAACATATCGTGAAGTATCTTAAGGGTATTAAGGATGAGTTTCTGATATATGGACGAAATGAACTGCAGGTTAATGGGTATATGGATTTAGATTTTCAATCTGACCCTGATGATAGAAAGTCTACATAGGATTCGTGTTTACCCTTAACGGAGGTGCAATTAGTTGGAAAAGTTCCAAGTAGGGGTCAACAGCTGATTCTACCATAGAGGCGGAATATATTACGGCTTCAGAAGCTGTAAAACAAGCTATTTGGGTTAGAAAATTTATCATATAATTGAGAGTTATCCCAAGTATCGAGAATTCGATTCCGTTATACTGTGATAATAATGGAGCCATTGCACAAGCAAAGGAACCAATGGCGCGTTAGAAATCGAAGCATGTGGAACAGAAGTACCACATCATTCGAGAGATTGTGTCACGAGTGGATATTGTCGTGTGAAAAGTACCTAGTGAAGATAATATAACAGACCCACTTATCAAGGCCATTCCTCCCAAGTTATTTAATAAACATGTGCAGTCGATGAGTATGAGATACAATCGATATTGGCACTAGAGAAATTGGGAGATTTTGTTAGTGTTGGTGCTCTGAGCGCCAATTTCTCTTGTATTTCCTTATAAATACTTCTGTAAATATTTTATTATGAATAAAATAAATAGTTTCTATAATGTAACTTCTTTTTTTTTTATTATATGATAAAGACGTAAATGACCTTACAATGAGTAGTTATGATACAGTTGTAAAAACGTCGCAACGGACATTGAGTTGTATCATAACAGTATCATTCTTAAACTGTTTCTGGTCAAGGTTTACAATTGCTTGGTTAGTAAGTAAACCCGCAGAGACTTGGATTCCAATGGTTTCTCAATGAACCATGAGTCTTGGGAGACTCGTACAGACATGCAGGTGTTTATATTGGATGAACACTGAACGACTCACCGAAGATTCTTAATAGATGGTACACCAACGTCAATAAGAATCTTCTCAAGTTGAGTAGCATAGTGATTCTTTGACTTGAGATACCACTGTGAATATATGAGATATCCTCCACACTTTGATGGCAGTCATGTCACTGACCTATTTAGGTTAGACCTCCGCTTGTTCGTTGAGTGTGGACTGATTCTCAAGATATCCTGTGTGTATCAAGACAAAATCTGTCAGTTATGTGTACAGAGCATAGGTATTCATTTTGAGATTAGCAATCTGTTTAATCTATGGGCCCATGGTCATCACATCGCTAATAGAAACGTCGACGAGATTATACCTATAGAGATTTGTAGTTAATATCTTTATCTTTGGCATAATTCGGATACTTGTGACAGAAGGATTATATGTATGCGATGACCTCGACCTGTATGGTTCAATGAGTTTATTCGTTGTCATGATAATTTACAGGTGGGTAGATTATGGACACAAAATTGGATTTCGTGACAGATATGTCTGAACTTAGAGAGTCTCACATAATGAAATATACTCGTAGAGCACTAGGGCAACTTTTATAAATAATACCGATTATTTATAAATCGTTTAACGGTTAAACGAAAAGATACATGCTTAAGGATTTTTCGGCCATTTCCAATTGATGTGTATTTGGATTTAATACATGATTTTATTAAATACACATTAATTAATTGTCAAAAAAAGTATTTGACATAAATCATTAATATATGTATTTTTAAATATTTAGTGTAAATATAATACATATATCTAGATTTTTATATTTAAGTAATTATTTTATTATTTACTTGTTAAATAATTATGATAATTAAATACAAATATCTATGTTATGGTTATGGTTGGACTTGGCTAAATGTAATTGGTTACACTTGTTAATTAATTTATGGAAAATGTATTCAAATTGAATTTTGCTTCTTTTAATATTGATTAAAAATTGTAAAATTTTTGTTTCCCTTTTTGCCCATGTTTCGGTCATAACCCTACATATACAAAAGAAAGGTTGAGAGAAAAGTGAAGAACAGAGGAAGGATTTGAAGAAAACTTAATGATTTGTAAGTTTTTTTTAACTCTTTTTCAACTAGAAAAATATTTCTATGGTTCTAATCTACAACATGTGATGTTTGGTTGTTTCTCTACTCCTTTATATTTGTAATATGATGGTTGAAAGCATGAATGGAAGATGTTAGCATGTATGTTATCAAAGAAAGCCTATTAAGTGTTAATAAGCTCTCTTTTAGTCATTAGATGACTTGGTTGCCATTATAGAGTTGTTAGGCCACTCAATGATGACCTAGAATTGTTCTAAGTTGTTTCAAAGTGGTGAGACTTGTTTGGTGTTGTAGAGATTAGATTAAAGTGTTGGATTGTATTAATTTTGGTTATTTTGATTAATTGAGAAATTAAGGTTTCTAACCTAAATCAAAATTGGGGTTTTTCATATATATGTTGTATTTTGATGTATATAAGATATACAAATCATTTTGGGGTTGATTGGAAATCATCTAAGCTTGTTTTGACAAGATTGGACTAAAATGATCAAACTTGAAACTTTAGGGTCATTTAGGCAATTTGAAGAAAATATGGATTTTCGGTTGCATGATATATTTTGATGTGTATGACATGTATGAATCATTTTGGTAGTGATTTAGAATCACCTAATTATGTATTTGACAAATTAGGACTAAAATAATCAAAATATAAAGTTTATGGGTTTCATGGCAATTTTGCAAAAATTGAATTTTTGGGTAAAAATCTGTTTTGTTGAGTATTGAGTGATTAAAATAAATTAGTTTATTTTAATTACCCAAGAAAAATAAAAGAAATCCGAAAAATTTGATTTTTCATGTTCCGCTGTGTTACCCGGAAATACCATTTAAAACCCCAACAATTACATGATCATGCATCAATTGTTGAGAAAAATGAAATGCATGAAAAAGAAATCGCATACTTAAAAGATGAAAATCTAAAACTTGAAAAGAACATATCTAGCATGTCATCTAGTTCAAATACATGTGATTGAAAATCTATTTTGAATGACAATATTTTTTTGAATAAAAAAATTATAGATTTGCATAACCTTGTTTCAAAATTTACTTTGGGAGAGAAAAATTTTAATATGTTGATTGGATCCCAAAGATGTGCTTTTAAAAGAGAAGGATTATGATATAGGCTTTACATTAAAAGAAAAATTTTGAAAAATTATTTTTTTAAGACATTCACTTCTTATACGCATGTCACTAGTGATAAAAATATCACATGTCATGCATGCAATATGAGACGACATAAAATATTTGAATGCATGTATAAAAATATAAATGTGAATGCATGAGTTCCCCAAAGAATCAAAACGAATCCCTATGGGCCCAAGAAAGTTTGGGTATCAAAATTTACTTGAATGATTGTGTAAGGAAGCTTTGGGAATGGTCATCAATGAAAAATGCGAAATGATCCCAATGATGCAACACAATGAGAAAAGAGAAGAATATCAAAACTTTATCTTTAAAATGAATGAATTTGAAAATTGGTGGATTTATCACCAAGTGACAACGGTATAAGGTAAAATCTGTGTTTACGGAAATATTGGTATTGTTTCCTTATATGTATGCTTATATCAATTGATATGTATTGGACTTGATTGTGAAACATACAAGTGATTAGGCTATTTGAATTTAATTTGATATCATGTTATTCTTAATCATATTATTAATCACATTTAGTATCAAATAGTGTCACAAAGAACTTATTGTCTTTATGATATGTGTGATCCTTTTGAATTATTAGCATTGATATGTCTTGTCATTGATCTCTATTGGTTGAAAATGAAATGCATGGATATTGTTTTAATTTGAATGATTTTGATGATCCTATGCATAAACTTTAATTGTATGGCAAAAAGGAATAAAATGTTAAGTGTGCACGTTTATAAACCTTTTGATATGTTTTATGCACATATATGGATTGGTATCTCATTGAGCTTAATTTTTACTTCTCCATTATTTTTAATCATGTCAAAGGGGGATAAATCATTAAAATGAGATTAAAACTTGTATTACCCTCCACCCTTGTATTAATGATGAGTAAATTTATACTAATGTATTTGTCTAAGTTTTATAAAGTTATATTGAAGACAATCACATATTGAGGGGAGCTAATATTGAGGGGGAGTATATTCGTCAACAAATTTAGACTCTCAAAGCTCACAAGTTTAAAGGTTGCCATCTCAAAAAGTGGGAGATTGTTAGCGACATATTCCCAAGATGGATTTTGATGATGCCTCACTAGAAGTCTTTGACGCGCATTAGCGGACATTACAAAAAGATGTCGAAGCAATGGATGTGAAGACTCGAGACAGAGAGCATGGGCTGTAATCCGGTATTGCGCTTTAATCTTCAATGGTATTATAGTCGTTATGTTTTGCAGGACCGACATACCAGCCTTTAAGACCGACATACCAGTTTTAGAGAGAGAGCATGGGCTATTTTACACATTCTCTATAAATTGAGCCCCAAATCCTTTTTTGCACTGTTATAACACCTTCATACATTTTCTAACAAGCAAAAACATAGAGTTTTATTAAACTTCCATAATTACACACTCTCATAATCAAGTTCACACAATATACCTTCATATCATTTGTAGTGAGCTTAGATTTCTTGAGTTAACAACTCACATCATTAATCTTCTTATCTTTTGTGAGTGCTCAAGTTATAATTTAATCTTCATATCTTAAACACTTGTGGATGGGAAATCCCTTTGTGAGTGGACATACTCAAAATGGTGATGATTGTAAAAGGTTTGTGAATGAGCCTATAGACAAAACTCATTGTAAAGGTTTAAGAGTAGATGTGGCCACTGGTTCGGTTCAGTTCCAAACCAAAATCGAACCGAATGATTACGGTTCTACCAGATTAGGGAATCATAACCGTTAACCGAACCAGAACTGGTCCGAACGATTCTGCTTTGGTTCCGGTTCAATTTATTATTATTTTTTAAAAAATAATTTTAAAAAATTGCAAATTAATTTTTTTAAAAAAATTTATAATTAGATATTATTACCAAATAAATATGATAAAAAAATTATTTATTTGAATTTTATTATATTACATTAAAAAAAATTAAGAGTTTGAACTAAAAAAAATATTTATTTAAACTTAAATTTTATTACACTAGTTTTGTAACCGCTTGTACTTAAAAAAAATTATTTATTTGAACTTAAATTTTATTACTCTAATATTGAAACCGTCCGGTTCCAACGGTTCGATTAGGGTGGGAACCCTAATCGAACTAGACGGTTCCTTCCGGTTTGGTTCTGGTTCAGTTTCGTTTTCGAACCGGAACCGTGACCGATTTTAAGAGTGAACCTAGGAATAAAACTCTCTGTATAAAGATTTGGAGTGAACCTAGGGGATAAAACTATTGGTTGCGAGTGAGCCACGAAAAACTCGGTGTAAGTTATTGATTCAACTTAGTGAAAAGCTTCAAGCGCGGCCTAGAGGAGTGGACGTAGTCATTGTTGGCCGAACCACTATAAATTCGGTGTCAATTTCTCTAACTCTATCTCTTTAATTTATTACAAGCTTTATATTACAATTCCATTTTATTTAGCATAGCTTGTCTTTGAGGAAATAAATTGTTGGGTTTATTAATTGTATAAATTGATCACTAAGCTTAATTGTAAGAACTACTAGCTTAGTAGCATAAAATTGAAAAGATTTTAATTCCGTAATATTTAGGTCATTATCCAATTCACCCCTCCTATTGGGTACAAAAAGTTGTTGTTTGTGTGCGTTTGTAGATTAACTTCAGTATATATTTTAGGATTCAAACTTAGGGTTAGTATTTAAAGAAGTGAGTAACTCTAATTTCATAATAATAAAATTTACAGCTATATAAAAGTGGAAGTGGGCACATAACCGATCTATTTAAATCTCGGTATTTCTTTTTCTTTATCACTTTATGTGATTATAATACTTCCATATATGGTGCGATTTCACAACGGTAAAAATATTTATTACGTTAGAGAAAAGAAAAACCAAATCTAATGAGTGTCTATATATATATGGTGAACTGTCCTTGTGATAATTGAGATATGGTAACATTTCATTTTCGTTATTATATTAAAAGCATAATAGGAATGTTTATTCATATAAGTTTTGCATATTACATTTTGCTCTTTCAAACATCTATTACAATACATGTTTATCATAGGGCATTGCATATAGAGGATTCAACAAGGTGAATCACCTCAGAGGAAACCGTAGACAATATTTTTAATGAGACTAGAGACGACTATTTTATATGCTCTTTCTGTGGGATGGTAACTGTCCCAAAATATATAACCAGACACATTCGTACATGTGTTTGGGCTCAGTTGATTACAAAATATTGATGCTTCTATAGTTCCCGTACCACAACACCCTTTATTCACAATTTCAAATCCTAAAAAGACAAATAAAATTGAATTAATTATATATATAAATAAAAATGTTACTCTGATGCGCACATTAGAATTCGTTTTCGAATAGATAAAAATTGTATGATTACATTAAATTTTTATCTATTCGAGAACGAAATCGGATGTCTGCATCCAAAAGAATAGCATTACTCATATATAAACCACAAGAAGCAATAATTAAGTTAATACAAATATAAAAAAACAATATACTAGTTACCATGTTTATTAGGGTTTTGTATGAGATCAAGTAGAGGGCTGAAGATATCAATGTAAACAAGTCTGGCATCGGGCAATTGGCTGTTGAGAGAATCCAATTGTGCAGACAATTTAGAGTTGAATATTTGTGCTGCTTGGTTGAAATCTTTTGCACAATCTCTGTTTATGCCTCCGGCTACAGTTCTTGATGAGGGCAAACACCCAAGCGTCGGTGCACTGAACACTGCGATCCTTCGAATCCCGAGTCCATATAATTCCTTGGGAAAATTTTAACAAGATAGAATAAGACTCATTAAATTTGCATCCACAGTCACCCGAATAAATAAGATAAAAATTGATGTTTAGTGGTTCAGACGTGGCATAATGTCTGTTAATGTGGCAAGATTATGAATGATGACGTGACATGACGTTTGATGACGTGACATGTCATGGAAATATGAAATATCGAAAATGTCCATGCCTCATCAGGATTATTTCATTTTGAGCAATCATATGATGCTCGAACAAGATATCAGAAAGAGTTACTAAACATGCAACAACTAAGAGCAACCCCAATGACGCGCTAGAGCAACCATGCGCCAAAAAGATGCGCAAAAATGGCACAATGAACGGTCGCACGCCAATTGTTAAATTAATTTTAATCCTTAATAGTTTTAAGTTATAACATTTATACCTCTATATAATTATACCTCTATATAATTAATATAATTATTTTTTATAATACATTTAATTTATTAATTCATATTTAAAAATTAATGCAAAATAAATGTAAATATTACGTTAGTTAATGGGTGAAATGTTATTGGTTGAGAAATATTTAAAATGAAATATTTTTAGGAATATTTTTTAAAATAAAATTTGAAACAATGAATTAGAGATGATGTATAATTTGGTGCAAATCTTACATTAAAATCATATATACTATTGAGATTGCCCTAAAATACTAGATCTTACTTGTTGGTTGATTGTTGGGAAACCCTTTTAAGCATCCCGTTGGAGCAAATAATCATTTTCTTTTCATTTTTCATTTTTCATTTTTGAAAAAAAGGAAGTTACCTTGAAGAATGTTGAAGCATAGCGAAGTAGAAGATCCGTATAAGTAGAAATATCATACTGCAGTTTCCTGATGCGACTAGCAAAAAAGGTATTGTCTATGTCGTTGCTGCCTGCTACCACCATTATTAAAGCTGTTTTCAATATTCTGTTTTTTTCTTCTTCTCCAACTATCTCTTTCACCTTCTCTGTATATTCTTTGAATAGCCGTAGCTGATCCGATAATGATATTGCTGACTGATTTTTTTTTTTTTTTTTTTTAAAAAGAGAAGGTTGAATTATAAATTGTGAAACAAATTAAATATTAAATTAAAAAAAAAAGGTTGAGTTATAAATTGTGAAACAAATTAAATATTAAATAAAAAAAGAAGGTTGAATCATAAATTGTGAAACAAGTTAAATATTACAAGTAAATTGCATTATTAATAATATGCTTCTAAGAAATTTCCCCAACATATTTTATCTTTGGCGAATAGATTTGGTGTTGACCTGTTTTTATAAATTATGATTCCCAATTATTAGAATATATTAATTCTATATATAATTGCATTTAACGGTCTATTATTATTAAAATATATGCGACATAAAATAATGAAAAATTAAACTCAACTAATTATAGGATCCAAATACTATGTGAAGAGAAAAAAATTTACTAACCGCAAGTTGTGTAGTCAAAGGATCATATCCACATCCACCTGAAGCAAAGGTTACACCGGTGAGAAGATCTTGAGGTTGTAGACTTGGATCCAAATATGCTGGCAAAAGCTCTTTTATGCCCAATTCTTCCACTATTCAATATAATATTTACAACAAACTGAATTAGAAAATGAACAGATTTTTTTTTTATTTTTTGGGGTGGTATCATTAAAGGGTTGCGACAGCCAAGAAATTGTAGCCACAGAAACATATTAGAAAGTAATTAAAGGGAAAAATATAGCTTGGAAAAAAACAAAAACCTATCAAATCAGAGGGGACCTTTCCATTGGAAAATCTGCCAGTTGAAACTCCTCCCATAAAATCTCTCCCATAAGGAGGGAAATTACATTTAGCCGGCGTTTGGAGTTTATTGTTATTCCCTGTATCAACGATTGAATCTCCAAATATTATAACTGCTGGAACTGTAAAATTGCCTGGTAGCTTAATAACAGCTTCTGTGCTGCAAAAAATAACCAAAACAGAAACAGAAAACAAAAAAATGGAGGCAGAAGAAGGTTTCAGTTCCATTGGTAGAAAGTGCAGTGCATTGTATTGCGAGTTTTGTTGGGGGTCAACTATATATTGGCCTTGTTACCCTGTTCATTAAGTGCACTCAGATACTGTAAAATTCTGGCTTGATATCATTTAATACCTCCATAATAACACAAGAAGATCAATCTGTTAGCCGTAAAAGTAGGTGTGAATTCATTATATTTTTACAGCTCCATGATGACTCTCTTATAAGGACACATTTGAAGAATTTAGGAATGTTGTAAGGTTTAATACTAGAAAGGAGAAACCCCAAAAAAACCCAAAGTCAGAGTTCTAGTCGGACATCACTTATGTTCGGCCTAGTATAAATCAAGTCCGGCCGGATGTACTTAAAGTCTGGCAGGATGTTTTCAATTTTATTGAATAATTCAATCTCTCATTCTTAACCGATTTCCCTTAAAATAGCCTTTTCCTTTTTAATCGGTTTCCACAATTATCTTTTCCCATAATAGGATTTTTCTTTGTTAAATGAGTCTTTCCCTAATAACCAAACCTCAAAATATCATAAAAAGGGGAGACTGTATTCATAAAAAAAAAAAAGTACGAATTCCACACTTAAAAAAAAAAAAAGGTTTCAATTAAGCAAAGTAAAAAACCAAAAACACAACATCCTTTTACTTCCAGTAAGAAAACCAACGACTTCTATGACTCTAAGCAGTGTTCTTGGAGTCGAGTAATGCTTAGGTACGACCTGAGAGCCCCTAAACTTAAACTGCGTATCTAACATCTCTTGTTTTGGTGACTCTTCATATCCGGCCGGACATCTTGCATACCGGTCGGACATGTATTTTTTGTACAGACAGTCTGGCCACATGAATGGCTACAACCATTCTCGAATTTCTTGTGGCATATAGGATGGAAACCCGAACGTAGATTCCATAGCCGAATTTGAATGGACGGTAGTATGGTTTGCATTCAGGACACAACTCCATGTATCACCATGAACCGATGCGCCTAGTTTTCTCTCTGTTTTCACTATTTCTATACTTAATATATGATTTCCATGTGATTTACTAATGCTGATTGTATGTTTTGGTTATTGTCTCACCATTCTGATGTCTAATATGTAATTATTCGTATGCATGAGGCTACGTTTCTGGTTACGCAGCAAACCCCGGCCAGAATTTCTGCAAGTCCGGCCGGACATTCGTTAAAATCTGGCCAGCCATATAATTAAATTCAGTCAGGACTCCGTGAGTCCAAGCCAGTGAAGCATGCCTCTGAATCCATTATGTTTTATCTTTTAGTTGCTGCAAGATATGTATTTATGTTAATTATGATATTATTTATTGTGTGGTTGTATGCGATATAAACTATTCGTGTGTGATTCATGCATTATAAAACGTGTGGATACTCCTTTGAGTCTGGATATTATACTGGCATAAGTAAGAGACCATTCTGAAATCAAACGGATTTAAGTTCGAACCTTACGAGGGGTGTTGTGCGACTCTTCTCTTTTCCCATAATAGGATTTTTCCTTGTTAAATGAGTCTTTCCCTAATAACCAAAACCTAAAATATTATAAAAATATAAGACTGTGTTCATAAAAAAGAGATGACAAATTCCACACTTAAAAAAAAGAGCTTCAATTAAGCAAAGTGAAAACCAAAAACACGACATCATTTTACTTCCACCTAGAAGACCAATGGCTTATCTGACTCTCAGCAATATTATTGGAGTCGAGTAATGCTTGAGGTACGATCTGAGAGCCACTAAATTTAAACTGCGTATCTAACATCTCTTGTTTTGGTGACGTTTTATGTCCAGCCAAACATCGTGTATATCCGGCCGGACATGTATTTTTCCTACAGACAGTCTGGTCACATGAATGGCTATAACCAGCCTCGAATTTCTAGTGGTATATAGGATGGAAAACCGGACGTAGATGTTATAGCTAAATCCAAATGTATGGTAGTATGGTTTGCATTTAGGACACAACTCCACGTATCACCATGAACCGATGCACATATTTGTGTCTCTGTTTTCACTATTATTATGCTTAATATATGATTACCATGCGATTTACTAATGCCTGATTGTCTGCTTTGGTTATTGCCTAACCATTCTGATGTCTAATATGTAATTATTTGTATGCATGAGGCTGTGTTTTTTGTTACGCAACAAACTCTGACCAGACTTCTTGCAAGTTCGGTTGGATATTCGTTAAAATCCGGGCAGCCATGTAAATAAATCTGGCCAGAACTCCGAGATTCCAAGCCAGTGAAGCATGCCTTTGAATCCATTATGTTTTATCTCTTAGTTGTTGAAAGATATGTATTTATGTTGATTGTGATATTATTTATTGTGTGGTTCTATGCGATATAAACTATTCCTATGTGATTTATACATTATAAGATGTGTGGATCCTCCTTTGAGTCTGGATGTTATACTGGCATAAGTAAGGGACCATTCCAAACTCAAATGAGTTTGAAGTTCGAACCTTGCGAGGGGTGTAGTGTGGTCTTAAATCATTCCCAATATCTTATAGCGAGTGACAACTCCTTTATTCTCCGGTTAATTCCATGTGGACTAATCCGTACTCTCTACGAGCTACGAGCTCAATAGTATCGCAGTCGCTAATGTCATAGGCATAACGATAAACCATGTTTCGCTCCTACATATGGCGACTCCACTGGAGGTAGAGAATTGACCCCAAAAAATACCTTGTATTATATAAGGATCAACGAGAGGGAATCTTCAGAACATGTATGGCCGGATGAGTTCTAAAATTTCGGACGTTAACAGCAACCGGGTGATCTAAACCGTGACACCAGGAGAAGCACGAGGTCTCTAGAACCAAAGGGGAAAATGAGAGGCTTTTTTTCAGTTAAAACAATAGAAAATTGAAGCCTATATATACAACTGGGAAGAAAACCACGTAAGGATTAGATTCCTAACCATGGGAAGAACCATATGCCATTGGGAGGTCGCTAGAAGTCTGACCAGGCTTTCACTTAATGGTCAGCCGGATATGTTCGAGAAATCTGGCCGGCTCCACCTATGTATGGACAGATGTGAGCCAAAGACTGGAAGTTGAATTTGTACTTATGAGATGCATTGTAGAAAATGATGATGAATATAAGAATGAATGAAATAGTATTTTCATTATAGAATAAAGTCTATACAAAATGAATTTTTACAATAAAACAAAATAAAAATAAATAAATCCAATATTCTAAAGATTCCTCATTGATGGCTCTCTCCTCCTCGAACTTCTCATCCTCAGGCGTATGCTCAAGCTCCTGTGCCACGTCTCGAGAATGTTGCCCCTTAGTACGAACCTCTTATCTTCTAGAAGCGGTCTGCATAAGAGAAGAATGCTAGCTTGGCATACCATATTGCTGCTGTTGCTCCTTGATCCACCCCTCCAGCTCCTCAAATCGACGTTGTAATTAGAAACATAGAAAGAAGTTAGGAAATCATGCATACATACATACATACATACTAATATTTATTTATAGGTACCTGATGAGACAAGCTCTATTGAGTTAGCTTGACCTTTGCTGCTTGTGCTAGGTGGTGGAAATGGTCTGTGAAGTCGACAGAGACCTATAGCTTAAGATTGATCACTATGTAAGAGAATGAGAAAGGAAAATGAACAGTTGAGAACGTTTACATGAGTTGCGTCAGTGGGAGAAAGCGTCAAAGACTGCATTTGCGCTAGAGAAAAAGACTGAACCTCGAGCATTATAGTGTCATTACAGGCCATATAAGTCAGGTTCGGCCAGACACCTACCAAACCGGGGATAACACCAGGAGGAGTAGTGAATGTCGAGGTAGATACAGCAACAACAGACAGACCTCGTAAGAAGAATGAACCTTGCATCGAACACGTCGAGATGGTGCTGGGTCCACCAAAAACTCACACTCTTCTTCATCTCGATTAGAGGGCAGATGAACACGATGAGTTCCACGACCTAGCCACGAGCCTACAGTAAGATACACGAGCCTACCAAAGCGACCGATAGGTCCCCCTCCAACCGAATACCAGAAAACATAGAATAGGGTGGGGATGACGGAATCTGACGGACTTGAGAACCCATATGCCAAGAGTATACTCGCTCGCCAAAATATCAGAGTCATTGGTCTTTACCCAAAAAAGGCAAAAGAAGCTCATTCTTCTCAAATGAGGAACGTATAGACTCTAGCAGATCGTCAATGGACTCCCCCACCAAGCTATGTCGAGCTAAAAAATGGAGGAAAAGTCAAGTCAAATGACGAAAAGAGACAGAGTCAAAAAATCGAGATAGAAGAAAGCCTACCATGTCCCAATTGTGCTTATTCAGGCGAGCTCGGTGCACAGTTATGTCATGAGATTCGAACGATCCCACAATGGATCCGCCCCATTGGGAAACCTAAGAAATTTGACCTCCTCCCTAGAGATAGGGAATGGTCGAGCCAACATAATGAACTCATATGCCCAGTCATATGATAAGAAAATAAAGATACAAGGTTAAGTCGTCAACTCAAACAATTCAAAAATGGAGTAAAAGTGGCAGTGCATACCTTGACTGGGAAGCCATAACCCTAGACATACGAGCCACTGCGACAACATTGGTCTAAACCTCGATAGATAGCCACTAGGATAGGGGAACCCAGTCTCACTCCTACACAAAATCAAGATCACGGAGTAAAGGAAGAAGGCTCAAATCTATAAAACTGGCCGCATTAGTGAAAATGGTACAACCAAACATATAGAGGAGGAATGACTGCACCAGTTGATCAACCTCGACTTGTCGGGTAGGAGCCTGTCCCTACCAGTGGCCACACAATTCGCTATATACAACCACACCCAAATGAACCTTTGGGGCAACTCCTAATAGAAGCTGAGTATAGCTAGCCTAGACAGTGAGTGTATATGCTACAATCAGATTTAAGCAAACGACTTTTGCACAAGATGCCGGTCAAGTAAAAAATAATCTCTGAGGTGATGGTCATCTCACCAACCGGAAGATGGAAAGTATGAGTGGTGTACATCCACCTCTCTATTAAAGCTTGCAACCTCCTCTTGTCTTGTTTCATTGCCTAAGCATGAATAGAAATGATAAAGGGCTCAAACCACGTTGTGGCAATCCGAGCCTTAATGATGGGGAAGAAATCATTGTACCATTTTCTCACACTAGTAGGGCTGCCGCCAGCCTTCAGGTGTGATGCATCTAGCTATAAATGGAGAAATAAGGTCACTAAAGTAATAAAGATAGAAGCAACAGAACAAAGGAAAGTGTACAGATATATCCGGCCAGACAAATAAACAACACTGGCCATACATTACGATATGTCCAGTCGGATATACCAAATTAGGACAGACTTCACAGAAAGTTCGATCGCATATATATTGCAACAAAAAATCCACATATGTGTGAACTAAATGAAAGGGAAATAGAACTTATCGGCTTCGTAAAAGAGCATGCATGGTCACCCAAAGCAAGGAGTGTGGGATGGAGTCCCCATATTCAAGATAAAATGACTTTTGACGACTCAATGTGTGGTCCAAGGTTATGATAAATAGTAGATGCAAATCTTTGGGAGCACGGTCGAGAGCTGGAAGTCTGGAAAATGACATTCTGGAAGAATCTAAGAAAGGAAATCACCGGAGGTTGTTTTGTGATTAAAGGATTTATGGAGCCCTTATAGAGTAATTTTTAAAACGCGTTGAATGGGGATGAGAAAATTTTGATTTTTATACTCGACCGATGTCCAGCCTGACATAGAGAAATGACATATGGCCGAATATATAATGATATCTGGCCATATAAGATTTTGGAGAACAAGAAATAAGTTTTGCAAGAACGAGATTGAAGTATCTGTTGATTCAGCAGAGGTCGAATCACCTCAACTGTTCAAAGCATCAGATGCCTAAATGCCCATTCTTATCACAACAGAGGTCGAAACACCTCAATCGATTGAAGCATTGGGGGATCGAGCGCCCATTTTTATCTCAACAAAGGTCGAAGCCCCCAACCGATCGAAGTATCAGGGGCTCAAGCGCCTATTTTTATCTCAGAATAGTTCGAAGCACCTCAAACCGATCGAAGCATCGGAGGCATTGAGTGCCCATTCTCATCACACCAGAGGTCGAAACACCTCAAACGATCGTAGCATCGGGGACCTGAGTGCCCATTTTCATCTCAATAGAGGTCAAAGCACCTATAACTGATCGAACCATCGGGAGCCCGAGCGCCCAATTTCATCTTAGTAGAGGTCGAAGCGCCTCAAACCGATCGAAGCATAGGAGGCCCGAATGCCTATCTTCATCAACCAATACCAACATACATTAGCACAAGACCATGTGAGTCTGGTAAATATCCGATGAGCAAGGTAAGTAAAAATGCATGCATGAATTTGATAAACCTGTCACTATCACACATTCCACGTGTTAGGGTTGGTGCTCGGAACACCAATTTCTTATATATTTCCTACTAAATATTTTTGTAAACATTTTATTATGAATAAAATAAACAGTTTCTATGATATAATCTCTCTTTATATATAGTAAAGACGTAATTTACCTTATAATGATTAGTTATGATATAGTTGCAAAAGCGTCGCAACTAACATTGAGTTGTATCATAACAATATCATTTCTTTAACAGTTTCTGGTCAAGGTTTACATTACTTGGTCAGTAAGTAAACCCGCTGAAACCGGTATATGTCATATATTGGAATCTTCAATTTCAATGGTTGATTCTCAATAAACCATGAGTCTCAGAGACTCGTATAGACATATAAGTGTTTATATCGGATAAACATTGAACTACTCACTGAAGATTTTAATGGATGCTACACCAACTTTAATAAGAATCTTCTCGGGTTGAGTAGTATAGTGATTCTTTGACTTGAGATATCACTGTGGATATATGAGATATCCTCCACACTTTGATGACAGTCACGTCACCGACCTATTTAGGTCTGACCTCTGCCTGTTCATTGGGTGTGGACTGATCCTCAGGATATCATGTGTGTGTCAAGATAGAATCTGTCAGCTCTGTTTACAGAGCATATGTATTCAATATGAAATTAGCAATCTGTTAAATCCATGGGCATGTGGTACACTGTAGAAGTGAGTTCTAAGTGTTATTAAGAGACTACTAATAGAAACATCGACATGATTATATCTATAGAGATTTGATGTTTATATCTATATCTCTGGAATAATCTGGATACCTGTGAAGGAGGGATTATACATATGTAATGACCTCGACCTGTATGGTTCTTTGAGTTTATCTATGGTCGTCATAATTTACGGGTGGATATATTATGGACACGAAATTGGATTTCATGATGGATATGTCTGAACCTAGAGAGTCTCACTAATGAAATATACTCGTAGAGCACTATGGAAACTTTTATGAATAATATTGATTATTTATAAATCGTTTAATGGTTAAACGAAAGATATATGCATATGGACCTTTTTGGTCATTTCTTAATTAATGTGTATTTGTACTTAATATATGATTTTATTAAATACATATTAATTAATTGTCAAATTATGATATTTGACATATATATTTAATATATGTATTTGGATTATTTAAAGTAAATATACATATATTTAAATAATTATTTAATTATTAAATAATTAAACTAATTAAAAATATAAAATATCTATGTTAATATTTTGTTAGGAAATATCTTAAGTGTAAATGTTTGACTTTTACATTTATGATAAATATGTTAAAATTAGTTTTGACTTCTTTATTTTTGGTTTGAAAATTGAAAATATATTTTCCATTTTCTTAAGCCAAAATTCGGCCAAAGTCCTAAAGTATTTAAGGCTTCATTTTCATTTGCTTCACACTTTAGGTTAAGCCTCCAAATATTGCAAAACAGAGTTGAGAGAAAAAAGTGAAGCTTTAAGAAAGAAATTGAAGAAAACTTCAAGTAAAGTAAATTTTTTCAACTTTTCTTAAACTAGAAAAATATTTATATTATTCTTAGCTACAATATGTGTTGCTTGGAAGTTTTTTCTACTCTCTTGGTTTTGTAATAAGTGTGTTGGAAGTTTAAATGGAAGATGTTTGCATGTATGTTTTTCAAAGTAAGCTTGTAAATGGTGTATAAGCTTTCTTTTGATCATTTGATCATTTTGTTGTCATTTTAGAGTTGTTAGACCACTCATTGATGATCTAGAATAGTTCTTGAGTTGTTTCAAAATGGTGAGACTTGTTTGGTGTGGTAGAGATTAGATTAAAGGGTTGGATTTGGTTCATTTTGGTTAATTTTATTAATTTGATTAATTTGAGAAATTAAGGTTCTTAACCTAAACCAAAATTGGGATTTTTCATATATGTGCTGTATTATGATGTATATAATATATACAAATTATTTGGTGTTAATTGGAAATCATCTAAATTTTTTTTAACAAATTTGGACCAAAATGCACAAAGTTGAAATTTTAGGGTGCTATCGGCAATTTGATGAAATTGTGGAATTTTTATTGTGAGTTGTATTTTGATGTATATGACATGTATAAATTATTTTGGTATTGATTTGAAATCACTTAAATTTGTATTTGACAAATT
Source organism: Zanthoxylum bungeanum (assembly GCA_019454045.1). NCBI lineage: Eukaryota > Viridiplantae > Streptophyta > Magnoliopsida > Sapindales > Rutaceae > Zanthoxylum > Zanthoxylum bungeanum. Next base: position 182,576 of record SKCR01043251.1, read on the forward strand.
ATGACTGAAATGATCAAAATGTAAACTTTTAGGGTCTCACGGTAATTAAGAGAAAATTATGAATTTTGGGTAAAAACTGAATTTTTGAGTATTGAGTAATTAGATTAAATTAGTTTATTTTAATTATCCAAGAAAAATTAATGAAATCGAAAAAATTTGATTTTTCACATTCTCATGCGTTACCCGGTAATACCCCATAAAATCCCCAACACCACAAGCCTACCAAAGTGGGGGTAACTGTAGACATTACATTTTTATAGCCCGATGATAAGTCTCTTATAAGGACACACCTGAATAATTTAGGGAAGTCGTAAGTTTTAATACTAAAAAAGAAGATACCCCAAAAAACCCAAAACAAGAGTTCTGGTTGGACATTGATGAACACTAAAAAGTACATATTTATTATACACAAAATCAATCGTTTTACACTTGTAGTTTCACTAATCTCCTAATTTAGCATGTCTGTGAAATAATATTCTAAGTTATGTTTTGTATATTTTTATTGTGTATTTTTTGTTATCTGGTAGGTAAAATACTGCTCGGAAGCTCGACAGGAAAAGCTAGACTTGGAAAAGGGCAAAAACGGAAATTCAACATCCACATCGTGACACGCAAAGGGCTTCGCGTCGCGACACTCCGAAGAAGATAAAGACACCACATGCATCGCCTTTCGCATCACGACACGCAGGATTTCAGCGTCGCGACGCGCCAACCTTTCGACACGTGTACACAGCTGGCATCTGCGTCGCGACGCGCACAGCTTTGGTGTCGACCAAATTTTACCTATAAATTGAAGCCTCCAGTAGAAGAAATTGTCATACTTTCTTTCCGAATTCCTCTATAGATTTTAGAGAGAGTGTGTATTGTGTGTTTATTTATTTAAAGCTTTTTGTAATGTCTTTTTCTTTCAGTAATAAAATTACGATTATGTTTAATTACAAAATGAGTAGCTAATTTCTTTTCGCTATGGTAATGTGTGAAGCTTTTATAATGAAAACTTAGATCAATCTCGCCTACATTATAATTAATAAATAAATAAATTGGGTAACAATGACAATTTATATATTATAATTAAGCGAGATTTCTAGATTTGAAATATTAAAAGTGGATCCCCTAACTCCAACATTTCATTTTATTACTGCATTTTCACTTAAAAGTTTCCAACAACTTCAAAAAATCAAACCTTTTTCTTTTCGCTCTACTTATCATTCTATTTTATTAAATTTATTACTTGTGGATCGACCCCGGACTTACCGGGTTATTTATTACTTCGACACTCTTATACTTGGGAGTAAAAGACCATTTTTTGAGTGTGTCAAGTTTTTGGCGCCGTTGCCGGTGACTTATTATTTAGTGGATAGAATAAATTTTCTTTTTCTTTTTCTTTATTTTATTTTGTAGTTTTTTTTAATCTTATCATTAATTTCCTTTTTGTAAATATTGTTTTTGTTTTTGTTTTATTTTTTGTTTAGGTTGCATGAGACACTGGTCTCAATCATCCAGCGGAAGACTAAACAGAGAATCTCCATCATCTTCATCGTTCATCAAAATGGCCGAGAACCAAATTGAAAATACAGTTGGAAATCCACCTGCCCGAGTTGAAAATCTAATTAATCAAGAAGAAAACGAGTCTCAGCATGGAGATTATAATCATCATAGGACACTCAGATCAACATCTTGCATTGTTTTTCCTCCAGATGCAACACGTTTCAATTTTAAATCAGGTATCATCCATCTGTTACCCACATTCTACGGACTAGAATCAGAAAATCCTTATCAGCACTTAAGGGAGTTTGAAGAGGTATGTAACACTTACACAGACCAAAATTGTAGCATGAATATAATTCGTTTAAAGTTTTTTCCCTTTTCCCTAAAGGATAAAGCTAAAATTTGGCTGCAAAACCTTAGGTCGGGATCTATTAGAACATGTGATGATTTACAAGAACAGTTTCTTAAAAGGTTCTTTCCCCCTCATAGAACAAATTCATTTAAGAGCAGAATCACAGCCTTCACACAAGAGTCGGGGGAAACACTTTATCAATATTGGGAGAGGTTTAAAGAGATGTTAAATTTTTATCCACATCACGGGTTTGAAACATGGAGGCTGGTTGCCTATTTCTACGAGGGGTTAACACCCCAAGGTAGACAAGTAGTGGAGATGATGTGTAATGGTGAGTTTAGGGACAAAGATCCCGAAGATGCACTAGATTACCTAAAACACATAGCAGAGAATGCACAATAATGGGACACAGTTGGCACTTATAAGTTGTCTGTAAAACCACAGTTATCTGGTAGACGTATGTTTAACCTTAGAGAAGACCATGACCTTGCTACCAGGTATGCATCTCCATCTAAAAAACATTGAAACTTTAGAAGCAAGGAAGAGTGATCATGTTAAGTCATCTCGGGAAGTCATATGTCAAATCTGTAATTCTAATGAACATGTCACACAAGTTTGTCCATCTTTACCAGCCCTGTAAGAATGTCTCCATGACCAAATCAGTTCCATAAACACATTCAATAGACCAAATCCAAACCAATACTCACAAATCTACAATTCTATTTGGAGAAACCATCCAAACTTCAATTGGAGGAATGATAACCAAGCATAATCCTCACTACAACCTCCCCAAGTTCACCAGAATTTTTAAAATTCCCAGAATTATGCACCATATGTCCCACCACCTAGGAAAATCATTGAGGATACCTTGAATGCATTCATGGAAAAACAGGAAGCCGTCAATAACCAAAATGCATAAACGATGAATGATTTAAGAGAAACATTTGCTAAAATTACATCTGCATTAACCATTAATGAGAAAGGAAAGTTTCCTGCAAAACCACAGTCAAATCCCAAGAGTCATTTAAATTCTCACGAGGGTAGTTATGGAAATCAATACTTAGACCAAGTCAAATCTATTATTACTCTTCGTAGTGATAAGGACATCCACAGACCTATTCTTGAACCTCGCAAAGCTGAGAATAAAACAGATTCAGAGGGTAAGGAATGGATTGATGAACCATTACCCATCTTCGATAATAATAATTTGTCACATACACCTCCATTCTCTCAAGCATTAAAAACAAAGAAATTTAACCATTCCCCAGAAATTTATGAAATATTCAAACAGGTAAATGTCAATATTCATTTGTTAGATGTCATCCAACAAATACCATCTTATGCCAAATTTCTGAAAGATCTGTGCACCGTTCAAAGAAAACATCAGGTAAGAAAGAAAGTTTTTCTAGCTGAACAGGTAAGTTCCATTCTCTCAACTAATAATGCATTAAAATCTAAGGAACCTGGTTGTCCAACTATTTCTTGTATTATTGGAAATCAAAACATTGAACATGCTTTGCTTGATCTTGGAGCTAGTGTAACTCCCCGCCAGAGGCAGGATGCTACCGGCAGGAGACAGGATTGACCCATCTCCATAAGCTTCTAAAATTACAAAAATTCGGCATGATGTATCCTAAAACCGGACAACCTGGATCTCAGTCCAGCATCAAAATGATCCTGAAATAAACATCACATATCAAAACGAACCTCAGGTCTACACCAACACATCAAAAACGTTACCTAATGGCTCTGTGCCTATATCATCTATCAACACTCAAGGGCTTTGTGCCCACAACATCATAAACAATCAAAACATTTACTTAATATAAACGACGTGCTCAACACGATAAATAAAATAATAAATAAAATATCCTAATCTTCTAAAACTTCTCCCAGGATACTTGCGAGGGTGACTTCCTTTTGGGTGATCCGCGTCTTGAGCATGACTTCCAAAGCTATCGTGATTGACTAATATGGAAGTCAACCTGTAAAACTACAAACTGGTTTGGTGTGAGTTATAAAAACTCAGTAGGTAACCACACACAAAGAAAACGAACAAAATTGAAACTTTAAATACAATATTTATGAACATATGTACATATTTACAGATATTTATTAGAACATCATTAACTCATATTGTTCTTTGCACTTCATGAAATATAGGTTCGTGAGGCGTACCTGAAGTGAATCAAAAACAACTTACATGTATACCTCCCCGAACATTAATACTTCAAATTAAACAAAATCCAAAATTACATAACTTATGAGAGCTTCCAAATTCTCTACATTACTAACATGTCATAATTGTTAAGAGTAAAATACATCGCATATACTCATGCAACCCGAATTTCATATGATTGACTTTAAGCTTTACTTTCCGAATACAAATGACATCGCAAATAGTAATAATAAAAGTATATGATGGGATCATGAATGAAGGACATCGTTCTAATTTAAAACATATCCCACAACATAAGACTTATACACTATTACGCCAAACCACCCAATCCCCCAATCTCGGCTATACATACATATTGAAATAATGACCTGAAGTAGCATGAGTGGCATACCCATACTGTATCCAAAACTTACGAAAACCATAACATGAACTACCTTGTAATTCCTATGACATAACTTTACTATGCAATGCAAACTAAAATCATGGGAGTCATGATAGGACGTGAACATGATATCATAATCTAACATGCAACATGTCTTGTAAGTATGTTAACATGAACTAAGAAATGTGGCATACACAATAAGAGCAATAAACTTAAATCTTATGACTGGACTTATAATCACAAGGTATCCACTGTTGGAAACGTTTTCCTCGAGCGGCGGAAGTGTGTAAGGCTCACGGATCGGACTTGAAATTTTTTTTTGCCCTTCTCCTATGAATGCCGAATTTGACCAGCAGGTCTACTAAAAATTTGCTTCTGTTTCGGACAAGATTTCAGCCCCGGAACGCCCTTGAAACAGTCCCCGAACAGCCCCCGAACTGCAGTGAAATATTGGATTGTTTTGGACCCGTTATGCACCCGAACTGCACTCAAATCAGCCCCTGATTTCCGTGAATAACAAAGATGTTTCAGGTCTAATTTTTTCACTCAAAAATCAGTTCTAACACAGCCCCAAAATTACCCAAAGTGTTTCCCAAAATTCTGGATTAAATAAAATTCAAACCGAACCCCGTTACTCTTGTGTATGGTGCGACAATGAGAACAATGAGACACCTCACCACCGTGAGATGTAATAGATGAAGAGAATGATTTTGGTTCAACGCTACAAGGTCTTCCGTATTATGTCTCGCAACCAACGGAAACAAGTGTGGGCTTGACTCACACAAATTAAATCTCTAAATACTTTAGAGAATTTTGTCACAAGCAATATATTTTTCTTTTTCTTCTTTTTAGTTTCTCGAATTTTGAGAGAATGAAGAAGATGAAGAAAGGTGGCTAGGGTTGCAAATGAGAGGCTTAGGAAAAGAAAAATCATATTTTCCTTTTTATATTTAGGGTTTAATTTTACAAAATAAAATAAAACCCAAAGCCTTCCCTCTATCAATATTTTCGGCCAAAGCATAGAAAAAATATTAATTTTGTAACTCCAATATTAACTTTCCATAAAGCCAATATATGTTACAAAAATAAATATTTAATTAACCTTTTGAAAGTCATAACTTCCAAAATAATACCAATGATTTATTATTTCCAAAAAAGAAAAAAAAACTCTTCCCTTTATTACATGAAGAAATCGGCCACCACAAGGAATAATAATTTTTTTTTGTAACATTAAGCATTCAATTCCATAATTGAAATATATGTTACAAAGTTAAAGAGTTACCACCTTTCATAAAGGTGTAACTTCCAAATTTAATTCAAGGGTTTCCAAAACCCAAATTTGGAATTCATATATTAGCCTTCATTTAAATTATATTAAATATAATTTAACAATAATAAATAATTATCATATAATCATTTATTAAATAAACCATATATTAACTTTTAATATATAGTTCCAAGTGTGACAAATAATATTATTAATCATATTAATAATATTTATATATATGTGAGTATATAATTGGACCATCCAATTATATTAAATCTGCTATAGTAAATTGAGCTAGCACGAGGACCAAATGGACATGCGGTTCCGAGCTCCAATAATCTCGAAATATTAATTAAGATTTTAATTAAATATTCTGAATTATTAACTCCGGGTTATTGCACTAAAAACCTGAAGTTGCACTCTCGTTGCCGCATATGATATATTAATTCGAACCAAGTCGGTGTCCATTGATATAGTCATTACATATGAATTGACCCTTCACGAGTATCTCGTAATTAGAGCCGGGTCATAATATCTGTTATACCCCTATAATTATTTTTACCTTAAGCACAATTGATTCTCAAATGAATGATTTATTCATAACCATTATGAATTTTAATCTTTCCATTCGTAATAGAAATACTTGAGCGCTCAAATGTTCAACAAGCACCGAATCAACCCTTAAGAAAGATACTCCTCTACTTCTCGCAAGAAGGAGTGAACTCCATGTCTATGTAAAACGTTCCCAGCTACACAACAGACCATAACCCCAAAGTACGTAGCTATGGTCGGGACTGCTACACTAACATCACCTTTGTAAATCAAAGGACATAGCCTGCCATGCAGGAGCTCGTAGTACACTCAGGATTAAGATCAATCCATATATGACCATCTAGTAGATCGAAATGAATTTCTTTGTTTAACGGATATTAAAAGAATGTCATTTTCATCTAGGTCCAGTCCTATATGATCACATCATACAAGGTGCCTTCATTCTCATGTCTCTACATGGACGATCCCGGATCAAGGTCGCCATACAAATATAGAATGGAACACATCTATAGATAAACCACAAACAAAGTACCCAGTTTGTTTGCTCTCTATGGACTTATTTAAGATTACTAACTTCAGACTCAAATCCACTTGTGCATGACACTCATACACTAAGTCTGGAGGTACATAAGTAATCTAGGGTATTCAAGATAATTTATAATATACGAAAATTAAACAAACACTTTGATAAATGAATAATGCATCATTTTATTTCAAAACACATAAATCCGTTTACATCATATGTAGCTCTAGGGCATACATTCCAACAATCTCCCACTTGCACTATAGCAAATGGGACATGTCACGTAATCCTAGACCATCTAAGTGACCTTCAAACACTTTAGCCGACAAGGTCTTTGTAAACGGATCAGCCAGGTTCTCTGCGGATGCAATCTTTGTGACAGTGATGTCTCCTCTCTGCACTATCTCCCTGATGAGATGATATTTCCTCTATATATGCTTTCCCCTCTTGTGGCTTCTTGGCTCTTTGGAGTTTGCCACTGCACCATTATTATCGAAATAGAATGTGAGTGGTCTATCCATATCTGGAACAACTTCCAGATCCCCCAAGAATTTACGGAGCCAGACTGCTTCACAAGCTGCTACATATTCAGCCTCCATGGTGGAGTCAACAATGCAATATTGTTTTATACTCCGTCAAACTATAGCCCCACCACCTATGGTAAACAGTGATCCAGATGTTGATTTCCTAGAATCGATATCTGTCTGAAAATCAGAGTCTGTATATCCCCTTAGGATCATATCCTCAACGGAATACATAAGCATATAATCTCTCGTTCTCTTAAGATACTTGAGAATGTGTTTCATAGCCACCCAGTGATCCAATCCTGGGTTCGACTGAAACCTACTGACTACTCCCACTGCAAAAGAGATGTCTGGTCTCGTGCATAACATAACATATATGAGACTGCCAACTGCTGAGGCATATGAGATATGTCTCATTTCCTCAACATCTTGAGGTGTCTTAGGAGACTATTCCTTTGACAAATGAATTCCATGCCGATAAGGCAGATTGCCTTTCTTGGAATTCTGCATCACAAATCGCACAAGGATCTTTTCGATATAGGATGCTTGAGACATAGCTAACAGTCGTTTCTTGCGATCTCGAAGTATCTGAATCCCAAGAACATAACTGGCCTCTCCCAAATCTTTCATTTGGAATTGGTTAGCTAGCCAGGTTTTCACGTCCGATAATATCTTTACATCATTCCCAATGAGTAAAATATCATCAACGTATAAAACAAGAAAAACCACATTCCCGTCAATGACGTGCTTGTATACACAAGGCTCATCAACATTATGCTCAAAATCATAAGACTTGATCGTAGTATCAAATCTTATATTCCAAGATCGAGATGTCTGCGTAAGTCCATAAATGGACCTTTGCAGCTTGAAAACTTTTTGCTCTTGACCTTGGGCTATGAACCCCTCTGGTTGTATCATGTAGATACTCTCATTAATATTTCCATTCAAGAATGCAGTCTAGGCATCCATTTGCCAAATTTCATAGTCATAATATGCGGTAATGGATAGAAGAGTATAGATGGATTTGAGCATGGCTACTGGCGAGAAATTTCCTCATAGTCAACTCCCTCTTTTTGGGTATAACCCTTGGCCACTAGCCTAGCCTTAAAGGTCTGTACCTTCCCATCTGCTCCTCTCTTCCTCTTGTAGATCCACTTGCAACCTATGGGTTTCACCCCATCAGGTTGGTCTACAAGTTCCCAGACTGAGTTGGAGTACATGGACTCGATCTCTAGGTTAATGGCTTTGAGCCATTCCTCTTTGTCAGAATCATCCATTGCACTACGAAAGGTCAATGGATCATCTATTCTATCTATCGCTGGATGCGACAACTTTTGCCTCTCCAACCTCAAGGTAGCAATTAGGTTGTCGTACAACCCTCTCAGTGCGTCTAGGTGATAGATCATTCTGAAGAACTTGCATCTGACTCTCAGATTTTGAAAGTGCTATGTATTTGTCAACTATCGTTGACGATGGTAAGCCGGTCGAACCAGCAAGTAACTCCTCGAGTAACACCTTACTCCGAGGCTTGAACTCCCACATATAGTCCTCCTCTGGAAACGTAGCATTTGTCGATACAAATACTTTGTTATCATCAGGACTATAGAAGAATCCACCCCTAATCTCCTTAGGATAGCCTACAAATAGGCATACCTGAGAACGTTGCTCTAACTTTGTAGTCTTATTCTTCAGTACATGTGCTGGACACCCCCATATGCGGAAATGTCGTAAACTAGTTTTATGACCATTCCACAACTCTAAGGGAGTCTTAGGAACATACTTAGATGGAACTATATTAAGGACATGCATTGTAGTTTGCAGTACATATCCCCAGAACGAACTAGGTAGTGAGCTATAACTAAACATAGATCTCATCATGTCTAGTAGGGTCTGATTTCTCCTCTCTGCGACACCATTTTACTGTGGTGTTCCAGGTGCTGTGAGCTGGGATACTATCTCATGCTCAACTAAGAATTCCTCGAAATCTCTGTCAAGGTATTCTCCTCCACGATCTAATCGTAGAGTTTTGATTGTCTTACCTAACTAGTTCTCAACCTCAACACGATACTCTTTGAACTTTTCAAATGTATCTGATTTGTGATGCATTAGGTAAACATACCCATATATAGAATAATCGTCAATAAATATGACGAAGTATTGATAACCTCCTCAGGCTTTTACATTCATCAGTCCATAAACATCAGAATGTATTAGCTCAAGTGGTTGACTGGTTCTTATACCTTTTCCAGTAAAAGGTCTTTGGTCATTTTTCCTTCTAAACAGGATTTGCAGACTGGTAAAGTTCCGAGCTTTAACTGGTTTAAGGCTGCCTTCTTTATCAATTTGTCTATCCGATCAAGGTTGATATGATCAAGTCTAAGATGCCATAGATATGTGTCATCGTGAGAAATCTTTGGCCATTTAGTTTTAGGTTTCTCAACCTTAAACATTTCAGCATTGAGCAGTGTGCTATGTGTTAACGGTCTTAACATGTACAAGTTATTTTCTGAGTTTCTTGTGCATATAGTTAATCCATTTCTACCAATAATAATCAAATTGCTATTAAAAGAAATTGAATAACCATCATCCAAAAGTTTAGAAACAGAAATTAAATTCCTGTGAAAATCAAGAATAAACTAACACATTGTTCAAATTTAAATAACTATTATTTATGAAATTTAAACTAGAAACTCTCACTGCTTGCTTGCTGAAACGGCATCGCCTGTCCCGACCTTCATGGTGTAGTCACCTTCAGCAAGGTCCCTCCATGAATCAAGTAGCTGCAAAGAAGAACAAACATGGTTAGTGGCTCCAGAGTCAACAATCCAGATGGATTTATCGTCCTCCAATAATAGAGATTCGATAACGAGTAAATCATATTTAACTGTTTCCTTTTTCTCCTTCAGCTCAGCAAGGTATTTAGGACAATTCCTTTTCCAATGCCCATTCTTGTTGCAGTGGAAACATTTTCCTTTGGGCTTGGAATCCTGGGAGCCTTTCTTGTTCTTCTTCTTCTTAATGGGCTTTGCCTTAGCCTTCCCAGTGCTATTCTTCTTCATCTTTACAGATTTAGAAGACTCGGTAACATTTGCCTCAGCACTGGACTTACGAGGATTCACAAGCATGGACTCGTAATGGGTGAGCTCATTAAGCAGTTGGGTCAAAGTAAAAGTCAACTTGTTCATAACATAGTTGCTTTTAAACTGCAGGAAACTCTTCGGAAGAGTTTCCATAATCATGGTCACCTGGTTACGGTCGTCAATACGAGCTCCATGGGTCTCAGCAGTGTTGAGATAGCTCATCATCCTCAAGACGTGCTCTCGGACTGATGTCCCATCCCTCGTCTTAGCAGTCATCGCTGAGACCATGGCCTCATGGCATTGACGCTTCGAAGGCTGCCCAAACATGCCCTGCAATGACTCCATCATCTGAGATGCTAGAGCCATAGGTTCATGCTTTGCAGCAAGAACCTCAGACATCCCTGCTAGCAAGTAGCAGTGGGCTTTCTCATTTGCTACGACCCATTTCTGGTAGGTATCGCGCACAGCTTGGCCAACATTTATGGCTGGCTCGGGAGGACTCTCCTTCGTCAGGACAAACTTTAGGTCTTCACAAACCAGGATAGCGTTCATGTTACTTTTCCATTTAACATAGTTTTCTCCAGTTAATTTATCGTTTGAGAGTATGGAAATAATTGGAGAAACCATGGCTGAAAAATAAAATAAACATGCATTTAACATTCATTCATCGCATATTAAAATCATCAAACAATTTTGGCATAAAATTAAACATGATGCATGAACCATGAATAACGAATTAGAAACCTAAGAGAATTACTATGCCACAGAAATCTATCATCCCACAAGTGCCGTCGTATGGTAGGTCAAGTACTTGCATGATAGATCGAGATAATCTCAGTCGATTAATATATTCGGGAATAACTCTTATTCCTATATTAAACAACTACTGTTTCATTTGATCAAGGAATTTTATTAATAGTTAATTATTCCTTTGTGAGTGTGACCCGCCATTTCGGGATTCTTGGACTTAACGAGTGAAGTGCTGCTGTATGGTATGTCAGTTCACAAGATACATCTAGAATCCCTATCCTCTCGGAATCCAAACCTGATATTGACCCAAAATGGACACATCCGTAGGGGACGAAAGTAAAGCCGTCTCGAGGCACCTTTTGAATCTCACGTTTTCGGACTAACAACGGAGATCGCTGGATATACTGTCGTATATCCCTCTCCCACTGACTATTTTAAAATTAAGGTTTCTATTTATAAAATATAATATTTTATTTTAACTAGTGTGGATAAAATATGGCGGCTAAATCATAATTTTATTTACACTAGTTCAACATTAGTGACCTAACCAATTTTAACTCTTAAAATTTATATCACTAATATTCCATTAGTCTCTACTAATTGTATTACTCAATTAAACTAATTTAATTAGAGTGATATTAGTGACCTATTATATTTTAACTCTTAAAATACTAGAACACTAATAGATTTAAAATTTTAGAATCCTAAAAGGTCAAAATTTGTATTAAACTATTTAATTAATCATAGTGCGTCATAAAATCCAATGGTACGTGGAATTATATCCTGAGTGCAGATCATATTACCGTCCATTCGGATTCGGCTATGGAATTTATATACGGGTTTCCATCCTATATACCAATGTAATTTATTATGCACTAATTAAGTCCAATATATTAGAATTCAAATTTTAAACCATAAATCCAATTAATTCGATTAATTGATTTCCATGCATATCATAATCTAATATAAACATTTTAAATCACATAAAATCATATTTCATGTTTATAATGATAATGCATCTAAAACATGTTATGGCATATAAAATGCAAGAGTAGACACCCTAAGTTATATGACATGTTATTCAAACAATTCGAAATAAACATACATACAACATAAAATTATTTTTGCATTGACCGGACTCTTATTTTTCCTATACTAATCTAATTAGTACATCAAATATACCAAGACATCCATTGGTCTTCAAATCTCGCTTCAAGGTGGTGTTGGCTCCTTTTACGACTTCGGTGCTCCAAATTACAATGATTGAAATTTTACATTGGAAAATAAAATTACAACAATTGTAAACAATGGCCTTATGGCCTTACATCCCAAAAATAAAACCAACTACAAAAATAAGAGCGGGGGAAAATTTACGACCAATGCAAAATCCATTCATCACATGAAATAATAACATTCATCATAAGAACATTATTTTGTGCCCACCCATCTAACATGCATATCATATTCATAACTCATATAAATATATAAAAAAAATAGAAACTTTAAATGAAAAAGAGAAGGGTTAAGAACGCTTTTCAACCTCGCTCACGATGCCAATTGTTGGAAAATATTTCCTCACGCGGTGGAAGCGTGTAAGGCTTACGGATCGGACTTGAAAATATTTTATGCCCTTCTCCTATGAATGCCGAATTTGACCAGCAGGTATACTGAAATTTTGCTTCTGTTTCGGACAAGATTTCAGCCCCGGAATGCCCTTGAAATAATCCCCGAACAGCCCCCGAACTGCAGGGAAATATTGGACTGTTTTGGACCCGTTGTGCACCCAAACTGCACTCAAATCAGCCCCTAATTTTCGTGAATAACAAAGATGTTTCAGGTCTGATTTTTCACTCAAAAATCAGTCCTAACACGATTCCAAAATTACCCCAAGTTTTTCCCAAAATTCTGGATTAAATAAAATTCAAACCGAACCCCGTTACTCTTGTGTATGGTGCGACAATGAGAACAATGAGACACTTCACTGCCGTGAGATGTAATAGATGAAGATAATGATTTTGGTTCAACGCCACAAGGTCTTTCGTACTATGTCTCGCAACCAACGGAAACAAGTGTGGGCTTGACTCACACAAATTAAATCCTTAAACACTTCAGAGAATTTTGTCACAAGCAATATATTTTTCTTTTTCTTCTTTTTAGTTTCTCGACTTTTGAGAGAATGGAGAAGATGAAGAAAGGTGGCTAGGGTTGCAAATGAGAGGCTTAGGAAAAGAAAAATCATATTTTCCTTTTTATGGTTAGGGTTTAATTTTACAAAATAAAACAAAACCCTAAGCCTTCCCTCTATCCATATTTTCGGCCAAGGCATAGAAAAAATATTAATTTGGTAACTCCAATATTAACTTTCCATAAAGCCAATATATGTTACAAAAATAAATATTTAATTAATCTTTTGAAAGTCATAACTTCCAAAATAATACCAAGGATTTATTATTTCCAAAAAAATAAAACTCTTCCCTTTATTACATGAAGAAATCGGCCACCACAAGGAATAATAAAAAACAAATTGTAACATTAAGCATTCAATTCCATAATTGAAATATATGTTTCAAAGTTAAAGAGTTCCAATTTTAATTCAAGGGTTTCCAAAACCCAAATTTGGAATTCCTATATTAGCCTTCATTTAAATTATATTAATATAATTTAACAATAATAAATAATTATCATATAATCATTTATTATATAAACCATATATAAACTTTTAATATATAGTTCCAAGTATGACAATAATATTATTAATCATATTAATAATATTTATACATATGGAGTATATAATTGGACCATCCAATTATACTAAATCTGCTATAATAAATTGAGCTAGCCACATGGATCAAATGGACCTACGGTTCCGAGCTCTAATAATCTCGAAATATTAATTAAGATCTTAATTAAATATTCTAAATTATTAACTCCAGGTTATTCCACTAAAAACCCGAAGTTGCAATCTCGTTGCCGCATCGATATATATTAAGTCGAACCAAGTCGGTGTCGATCGATATAGTCATTACATATAATTTGACCATTCACGAGTATCTCGTAATTAGAGTTGGGTCATAATGTCCGTTATACCCCTCTAATTATTTTTACCTTCACCACATTGATTCACTAATGAATGATTTATTCATAACCATTATGAATTTTAATCTTTCCATTCGTAATAGAAAGACTTGAGCGCTCAAATCGTTCAAGCACCGAATCAACCCTTAAGAAAGATACTAATCTACTTCTCGCAAGAAGGAGTGAACTCCATATCTATGTAAAACGTTCCCAGCTACACAACAGACCATGCCCCCAAAATACGTAGCTATTGGTCGGGACTGCTACACCAACCTCACCTTTGTAAATCAAAGGACATAGCCTGCCATGCAGGAGTTCGTAGTACACTCAGGATTAAGATCAATCCATATATGACCATCTAGTATATGGAAATGACTTTCTTTGTTTAACGAATATTAAAAGAATGTCATTTCCATCTGGGTTTAGTCTTATATGATCACATCAAACAAGGTGCCTCCATTCTTATGTCTCTACATGGACAATCCTGGATCAAAGTCGCCATACAAATATAGAATGGACCGCAGCTATAGATAAACCACAAACAAAGTACCCGTTTTGTTTGCTCTCTATGGACTATTTATGATTACTAAATTTAGACTTAAATCCTCTTGTGCATGACACTCATACACTAAGTCTGGAGGTACATAAGTAATCTAGGTTATTCAAGATAATTTATAATATGCGAAAATTAAACAAACACTTTGATAAATGAATAATGCATCGTTTTATTTCAAAACACATAAAGTTGTTTACATCATATGTAGCTCTAGGGCATACATTCCAACATCCACTTGGATTACTTTCATGAAACATCTGCACTAATCATGAATATAAAACATATAAGGAAGGTGTAACTATAAGAGAATGTTCACATAATCGTCAATCGTAAACACAAAACTGATTTGTAATATAAAACATACAAGTATAACATGTTTTAGATTGACTAAAAAAGCTTATTCATAAATCATTCTCACAAAAACTTATATTTGATTTACCTACCAAAGCACATTTCTATACTCATTATCATAGATTATGTATTGAAAGCATGAACATAAATCATGCCCAAATACCAATTTTGAGATTAGTGTATAGCTTCTTAACTTAATTTCATATCATAGTTACAATGTGTAACCTCAATGAATTCAAGAACTTAAACACATTTCCTATATGATTTAATCATACATACTTATATTTATTTCTCATGTCCATCATCAGCAACACATGACAACATACTCATATAATGACAACATCCTTTCCTTTAGTTGCTTACTTTAATGATGACTAATCTCATTAAGTACATAATTCTCGCACGACCCACGTGCCTAAAATCACACTTGAAAGTGTCATATTCATATAAATAAATTTCATAAAACTAACTACCTCATCAACCATAGCCTTAGCCATATTAATACTCAAGTTGGAACTTTAAATTCTTTGTCATATTAAAATTTAGTTCATATTGTAATCACACAATACAAGACCTTACCATAACTAACCCATTCGGTCGAACATAATCGAATCCACAACATGATAAATCTATCAACTTAATAATAAATTCTCACCCTAAATACATTACACATGTCTCATCTTTTCATCAAAATTATCAAAATTAACATTAAGTTTCATACACTACATAATATCACTCCATATTCCACAAATTCATCACACAATAATAAATAAAGAAAATCATGCCATCCTACTCTTTTCCCATGTTTGGCGATAAGGCCTATGCTTTTCCTTTGGACAAATTCCAAAGAATCCATGCCAATATCAAAGTTATAATGTTCATCTATCATCCATGAACAACTTAATGACCAAAATCAGTAAGAAAAAAAAAAAAAAAAAAAAAAAAAAAAAAAAAAAAAAACCTCTTATTCTTCTACCTCTACCAATCGTCCATTGCTAGAGCTTGAGATCTAATCTTTTTTTTTTTTTTTTGGGTCTTGGGCGTTCCTTACTTGTTAGGACTTATTTCACGCTAATACAACTCTAAAAAGGATTCGCATGATTTTACCACCGCGATGCGCCAACCTTTCGACACGTGTACACAACCAGCATCCGTGTCCCGACGCGCACAGCTTTGGCATCGCGACGCGCCGACCAAATTTTGCCTATAAATTGAAGCCTCCAGCAGAAGAAATTTTCATACTTTCTTTCCGAATTCCTCTATAGATTTTGGAGAGAGTGTCTCTTGTGTGTTTACTTATTTAAAGCTTTTTGTAATATCTTTTTCTTTTAGTAATAAAATTATGAGTATGTTTAATTACAAAATGAGTAGCTAATTTATTTCTGCTAGGGTAACAGGTGAAGCTTTTATAATGAAAACTTAGATCAATCTCGCCTACATTATAATAAAAAAATTAATTGGGTAAGAATGACAATTTATATATTATAATTAAGCGAGATTTCTAGATTTGAAATATTAAAAGTCGATCTCCTAACTCCAATATTTCATTTTATTACTGTATTTTCACTTAAAAGTTTCCAACAACTTCAACAAAACAAACAATTTTCTTTTCGCTCTACTTATCATTCTATTTTACTAAATTTATTCCCTGTGGATCGACCCCGGACTTACCGGGTTATTTTATTACTTCAACACTCTTATATTTAGAAGTAAAAGACCACTTTTTGAGCGTGTTAGACATCACCCATGCCGGCTTGGTTTAAATCATCATGTCCGACCAGATGTCCTTATAGTCTGGTCGGATGTCAATCGCGTTTCCAGTTTTACAAAAAGATTCAATCTCTTTCTTTATTAACCGGTTTCCCTGAAAATATCATTTTCCTTTTTAATCGGATTTCACACTTTTCTTTTCCCATAATATGAGTTTTCCTTGTTAAATGAGTCTTTCCCTAATAACCAAATCCTAAAACACTATAAAAATGGGAGACTGTGTTCATAAAAAAAAAAGAAGGATGAATTCCCGATTTCAGAAAAAAACAAAAATAAAACTTAAATTAAACAAAGTAAAAACCACAAACACAACATCCTTTTACTTTCAGCAAAAAGACAAACGACTTCTCTAACTTTCAGCAGTGTTCTCGGAGTCGAGTAACACTTGAGGTACGACCTGAGGGCCCATAAACTTAAATTGTGTATCTAACATCTCATGTTTTGGTGACGTTTTGTATCCAACCGGACATCCTGTATATCCGGCGGCCGGACAAGTATTTGTTTTACAAAAAGTCTAGCCACATGAATGGTTACAACCGACCTCGAATTTCTGATGGTATATAAGATGGAAACCCGGACGTATATTCTATTGCCGAATCCGAATGGATGGTAGTATGGTTTTCACTCGGAACACAACGTCATGTATCACCATGAACCGAAGTGCCTAGTTTTTGTCCATGTTTTCACTATTATTATGCTTAATATATGATTGCCACGCGATTTACTAATGTATGATTTTCTACTTTGGTTATTGCCTCAATATTCTGATGTCTAATATGTAATTATTCGTATGCATGAGGCTGCGTTTTTGGTTACACAGCAAATTCCGGCCAGACTTCTGTAAGTCCGGCCGAACATTCGTTAAAATCCAGCCAGCCATGTAATTAAATCCGGCCAGGACTCCGCGAGTCCAGGCCAGTGAAGCATGCCTCTGAATACATTCTGTTTTATCTTTTAGTTGCTCTAAGATATGTATTTCCGTTGATTATGATATTATTTATTATGTGGTTGTATGCAATATAAACTATTTGTATGTGATTTATGCATTATAAGACGGGTGGAGCTTCTTTTGAGTCTGGATATTATACTGGCATAAGTAATGGACAATTTCATACCTAAACAGGTTTTAAGGTCGGACCTTGTGAGAGGTGTAGTGCGGCCTTAAAATTATTCACAGTGTCTTATATTGGGTGTCGACTGCTTTATTCTCTGGTTAGTTCTATGTGGACTAATATGTATTCTCTACGAGCTGCGAGCTCAACAGTGTCATGATCGCCGACGTCATAGGTATAGCGGTAAATCCGCTTCAAATTCTCTTCTTACTTATTTAAAAAATATATATAAAAATATATATTTTCTTAATGTTTTATTAAGTGCTCATTCACCCACTATAAAAGTTGATAGTGATTTCATTCTACAATATCTCAATCTTAAAAATACTTTTTATCTGGTGGGGCAAAAATGAGAAAGTATTAATGTATATATTGCATTAATGCTTATCATATTCAGTTGAGAGTCGTTTAATTTTGCCACCGACTTTGCTTTGTCACTTTTTCATTAATTAGCATCAATCCACAACAAGCTGCTATTCATCAGGCCACGAGATAGTCCTATATATATATAAAAGAGAAGTTGGGTTACAATTTATTGTAAATGTTTGACTTCGCTATTCAGTCGGTGGAATAAATCTTTGATGCAACAATGGTATGGATGATATGGTATCACTAGCGAATTAAAAAATAACATGTATAATTTAATACATATTTTTTAGTTGTTTTTTAATTTTTTAGCACGCGTGGCAATGGATGATGTGGTACCACTGTTGCATCAAAGATTTTCTCTAATTGGTGATAGAAAAAAGCTGACCTCAGACAGTATACAGAACACGATATCCATTTAAGTCATGTCTAAATTTAAATATAAAGATCTTTAATGTGTTAGTTTCTTAAAGAGTTTGGATCCAATATTAATTTTTTTTAAAAATCTTTTATCACGCGTCCATTTATATATATATATATATATATATATTATATATATATATATATATACACACACTGCATCTATAAAACAACTGTGTGGTGGATGTTGATGAGAAAGTTACATCGATGTATTCTATGCTATTGAGAGCCTGCAAGAGACTGATAATTATTATTTTATTTTTTGTTTCGTGTAGGCAGATCTTCTCTGTCTCATTTTTCTTACAAATTTTATTTTTGTTGGATAACGAAAGAAAGTTTTGAATTCACTCTATATTAATTTACAATGATATGAGCCTTTATATAGGCTACATAGAAAACCGAAATAAGAAAGAACTAATATTAATAATGGAAACATAATAAAATTATAAAACCTAAGGATTCTAGGAATCATATCTTGAAGATTGATTCCATAATAAATAGATGATATTTCATTAATAATATTTCCATAATAATATTTCCTTAACAATAATATTTCTTTAACACCCCCCCCCCCTCAAACTCAAGCTGGTAACGAATGAACAAGCTTGAGGTTGCATCTTGAAATAGGAGAGCGGAGTTCTAAAACTGGAAATCTTGAAACTTGAAGGCTGTAAACCTTGAGATAATTGATGAGCTTTAACCTACGAAACCCGAAGGGGGGAGCCGAAGCCCAAGAGAGAGCTTTAACCTACGAAGCCCGAAGGGGGAGCCGAAGCCTAAGAGCTTTAACCTACGAAGCCCGATGGGGGAGCCGAAGCCCAAGAGAGTGTCGAAGCCTAAGAGCTTTAACCTACGAAGCCCGAAGGGGGAGTCGAAGCCCAAGAGAGTGCCGAAGCCTGAGAGAGCCGAAGCACGAGAGTGCCAAAGCCAGAGAGAGCGAAATCCCGACAGAGAGCCGAAGCCCGAGAGGGAGCGAAATCCCGCCAGAGAGTTGAAAACACGAAAGAAGAGAGAAAAACCAGAAATAAGAGTGGACGAATTTTTCCAAAATCATGAAGAAAATTGGCAAGAAAAAAGACAATAAAGGAAAACAAAACGAAGTCAAATAGTCACAGTAGTCTTGGGTTTGAATATTGGTACGATCTAAAGCAATGACCATGAATTCCAGGTTATTTTGAGGAATTTGGGTTTTGTGAATTGGAAAATTTCAGCAATATAGGTGTTGGAAAATGCTTATGAATAAGCATTTTGAGGCACAATTTCAAGCATGGTCCACTTCGTGTTAGTGGTTGTTATTGAATGATTCGGATACTCCTCCGTGAGTAGTTCGAAATGGTATATTCATATGCTTAAAATGGTGCTTGGGTGAATGAGAAATTGTTGCTCAAAGTTCACCCATTGGTGTTGGAAAATAAAGAAAAGTAAGCTTGTCCCATATGGGAAAGCTATAGAGTGAATATTATGCTTATATATGATTGCTCATATGTAGATGGGTAAGAGTTATAAGGATAGAGGCTCTCTCTACGTGCGCGGGGGGGGTGCAAATCAAATCCGAATCAAGCTTGGCTCGTGTGCACCCGCGTGTCCTGCGTACACGAATGCCGGACCAAATTGAGCGGGCCTGGCCCAGCCAATTTTTGGATGTCTCTTTATTTTTTTCCAAGCCTTTTTATGTTCCATAACAGTTGAATCAATGACAATTAATCAACTATGTGGTTACATTTGAGATTAATGACATTAATCAACTTGATGGTTACAACAAGTGTAAAGCCTCTCATTGATGAAACTTAATTGGCATGTTATTTTCTTTTAATATAGTAGTGTTTCGTTTTTTTTTAGAATTACATACATTACACAAAATCTTTTGAGAGAGAGTTCAACACTTCAGTGTTCGTTGAAGTCGGACTTGGTGGTGCCCAATTTCGTCTATTTTTCCGTTGCATCCTGGGAAACAGACGTCTCGCGCTCTCTACTGCACCGATCGGTAGGGGACGAATTTGTTTTAAGGAGATTGTTGCCACAAAACAAGCTCTGGAATTCTTCTGTTGCTGATCCGTGCCTTATTCTCAACTCACCTCTGCCTGCAATTGTCTTCTATTTTATTTGTATTGTTGATTACTGTATCACTTTTGTTAATTGTACTTTTGTGTTCAGTTTACTGTCTGTTCAAAGTCCGTTGTAAGAACACAGTAAACAAATAAGGTGTAATAGTCTTAAAACAAATCGCTCTGTGGATATGGAAAACAGTCCAAACACAGTAGATGTTCTGGCAGCCCCTGTGGTTGGGCAGAATATTGTGGCAGCCCCCGTGGCTGCCAAAGTGCAGTGGCAGCCTCTTCGGCTGGCCAACTTTCTTCAGCCTCTGGGCTTAATATGGCAGCCGCTGTGGCTAGCCAAGGTGTTGCAGCCTCTGTGGCTAGACAACCTGTTGGACATGTGAGCCATGTCAATACTGCTGCAGAAAAACCTGAAAAATTCAGTGGACAGAATTTTAAACGGTGGCAACAGAAAATGTTTTTCTACTTGACCACTTTGAACCTTGCGAGGTTTCTAAAGGAAGATGCTCCTGAACCCGTGGAGGGTGAGATTGATATCCAAGTGATCAGTGCGATCGATGCTTGGAAACATTCTGAATTCCTATGTAGGAATTATGTGCTAAATGGGCTGAGTGATTCCTTGTACAGTGTGTATGCCGGGATGAAAACAGCAAAAGGGCTTTGGGAATCTTTAGACCGAAAATATAAAACTGAGGATGCCGGTACTAAGAAATTTGTCGTAGGCCGTTTCCTAGATTTTAAGATGATTGATTCCAAAACTGTGTTAAGTCAAGTACAAGAATTGCAAATTATTCTAGCAGAAATTCATGCTGAGGGGATGGTTTTAAGTGAAACATTCCAAGTAGCCTCGATAATTGAAAAACTACCACCTGGTTGGAAAGATTTCAAGAATTATCTAAAGCATAAGCGAAAAGAAATGAGCATTGAAGACTTGGTTCTTAAGCTTAGAATTGAGGAAGATTACAGAGTATCTGACAAGAGGGAATAACTCATGAGGCCAAAGTAAATGTTGTTGAACATGGCCATAAGAACAAGAACCTCAAGAAAAAAGGTCAAAAATGGGCCCTCAAGGAGGAGTTTCCAAGAAATTCAAATTTCAAGGAAAATGCTTCAATTGTGACAAAATGGGTCACAAGTCTTCTGAGTGCAGACTGCCGAAGAAGAAAAAGAATCAAGAGGCTAATGTGATGGAAAACATGACTCAAGATGTTTCAGACATTAACCTTTCAGCTGTGTTTTCTGAGGTGAATCTGGTGGGTTCTAACCCAAGAGAGTGGTGGATTGACACTGGTGCCACTCGACATGTGTGCTCGGACAAGAGCATGTTTTCTTCATTGAGCCTACTGGTAATGGGGAAAAATTATACATGGGCAATTCAGCAACATCTGAGATTGAAGGTCAAGGCAAGGTGATTCTGAAGATGACCTCTGGGAAGAGTTGACTTTGAACAATGTTCTGTATGTACCAGAAATACGGAAGAATCTTGTGTCTGGATCACTTCTGAACAAGCATGGATTCCGGATGGTGTTCGAGTCTGATAAAGTAGTTTTAACTAAAAATGGGATGTATGTGGGAAAAGGGTATGTAACTGATGGGCTCTTTAAGCTCAATGTAATGGTTGTTAAACCGAATATCAATAAAGCTAGTTCTTCTGCTTATATTGTTGAGTACTCTAATCTATGGCATGGTAGATTAGGACATGTTAATTTTAATTCATTACGGAAATTAATTAACATGAACCACATTCCAAATTTTAAAATTGATAACAAACATAAGTGTGATACTTGTGTTGAGGCAAAACTAACTAGATCATCTTTTCATAGTATTGAAAGAAACTCTGAACCACTTGATCTTATTCATACCGATGTATGTGATTTTAATTCAATACAATCGAGAGGCGGTAATAAATATTTATTACCTTTATTGATGATTGCACTAGATTTTGCTATGTGTATTTGATGAAAAGCAAGGACGAAGCTATAGAGAAATTTGTTCTCTATAAGAATGAAGTTGAGAATCAACTGAACAAAAGAATTAAGGAGTTGAGAAGTGATCGTGGTGGTGAGTATGTTTTTCCTTTTGAATCACTTTGTGAACAAAATGGAATCATACATCAAACCACAGCTCCTTATTCACCTCAATCCAATGGGATTGCAGAACGGAAGAATCGTACCTTGAAAGAGATGATGAACGCTATGTTAATCAGCTCTGGTTTACCTCAGAATATGTGGGGAGAAGCTGTTTTATCAGCTAATTACCTTTTAAATAAGGTACCACGGAAAGATGCAGGGAAAACTCCTTATGAGATGTGGAAAGGAAGAGCACCTTCCTACAAATTTCTACGAGTGTGGGGGTGTCTTGCCAAGGTAGTTATTCCTCCACCTAAAAAGGTGAAGATAGGACCAAAAACTGTTGATTGTATTTTCATAGGATATGCGCATAACAGTAATGCTTATCGATTTCTTGTGCATGAGTCTAATATACCAGATATTCACAAGAATACGATAATGGAGTCGAGGAATGCATCCTTTTTCGAACACGTTTTTCCTTGTAAAACTAATTCGAATTCAAATGTACACAAACGGGTACATGAGACTATCATTGAAGATAGTCAGGACCGAGAACAAATAAATGTTCCGGAGGATCAACAAGTTGTTGAACTTGAACCAAGACGTAGCAAAAGAGCTAGAACGGAAAAATCATTTGGTCCAGATTTTTTGACATTTTTGCTAGAAAATGATCCTCAAAGCTATAACGAAGCTGTAAGGTCAGTTGATGGTGCTTTGTGGAAAGATGCCATCAATAGTGAAATTGAATCCATCTTACAAAATCACACATGGGAGTTAGTGGATCTTCCTTCAGGATGTAAACCGTTAGGGTCCAAGTGGATTTTCAAAAAGAAAATGAAGGCAGATGGATCAATTGACAAGTACAAAGCAAGACTTGTAATTAAAGGTTACAGACAACGTGAAGGTCTTGATTACTTTGATACTTATTCTCCTGTAACGAGAATAAATTCCATAAGGATGATACTAGCAATTGCAGCTTTGCGCAATCTTGAGGTACATCAGATGGATGTGAAAACAGCCTTTCTGAATGGAGATTTAGATGAAGAAATCTACATGGAACAACCTGAAGGCTTTATAGCTCCAGGACAAGGAAAGAAAGTCTGTAAGTTAGTTAAATCCTTGTATGGATTGAAACAAGCTCCGAAACAGTGGCATAAAAAGTTTGATGATACCATGTTGGCAAATGGTTTCAAAATCAATGAATGTGATAAATGCATTTATGTCAGAGAGACAGAAGTTGGCTATGTCATTTTATGTCTCTACGTTGATGACATATTGATTGTCGGGAGTAATATTAAAATGGTGAAATCTACCAAGAATATGCTAAAATCTAAGTTTGACATGAAAGACATGGGTCTAGCAGATGTCATTCTAGGAATAAAGATCTCGAGAAGTTCAGATGGACTTATTCTTGATCAGTCGCACTATGTGGACAAGATTCTTGGTAAATTCAACAATGATGATTCTGCTGTGGCTAGAACTCCTTTAGATGTGAGTCTACACCTATCAAAGAATAGGGGAGATGGTATATCTCAAGTAGAATACTCTAGAGTTATCGGGAGTTTGATGTACCTATCGAGTTGTACAAGGCCTGATATAGCCTGTACAGTAAACAAGCTCAGCAGATATACGAGTAATCCAGGGGTTGATCACTGGAAAGCAATAGTGAGAGTACTTAGGTACTTACGTTTTACTCGTAATTATGGGTTGCACTATCATAGATATCCAGCTGTAGTCGAAGGATACAGTGATGCTAATTGGATATCTGATATGAAAGACTCAAAGTCTACCAGTGGCTATGTGTTTACACTAGCAGGTGCAGCTATATCGTGGAAATCCTCCAAACAGACTGTGATAGCCAGATCTACAATGGAATCAGAATTCATTGCATTAGACAAGTGTGCTGAAGAAGCAGAATGGCTTCGAAATTTTCTAGAGGATATTCCAAGTTGGCCTAAGCCAGTGCCAGCAATTTGCATTCATTGCGATAGTCAATCTGCAATTGGAAGGGCACATAACAATATGTATAATGGTAAGTCTAGACATATTCGTCGTAGACACAATACCGTTAGACAGTTACTCTCTACTGGAGTTATTTCGATTGACTATGTAAAGTCAAAGGATAACATTGCGGATCCGCTAACCAAAGGTTAAATAGAGAGTTGGTGGTGAAATCATCGAGGGGAATGGGACTAAAGCCCATTAGATAAATGTTTATTACGAAGGACAACCCAACCTTGTTGACTGGAGATCCCAAGATCTAGGTTCAATGGGACAACCTACTCGTAAAAGACATAATTGGTTCACTGTGGGGGGTTTACCCTCTAGTCCATTCCTATGGTGAAATGAAATAGTGATGCTCGTATGGATTGAGGTTAAGCAAAGGCTTTTAATGATTCTTATGCGTCGGGAATCCGAGCAGAGTATTACGAGATGCTCTTAAATAAGAATCACCTATGTGAGAGAGAAGTGGGGCCGCTTCAAAGGGAATTGTATGGGGCTCAATTCTTAGAAACTCTTGCAGAACCAGGTTGATGTTCATGGCCAAAATGAGCATAACAATGAGAACTCAGATGTGTTAGGTAAAACATCTGTGTGATATATGTTCTCCATTTACATGAACGGCAGTACAGTTCAATGACATCGTCCACTGTCAGCCAGTAAATGAGATATATTTCACAAGGGAAGGTTCAAAGGTTGAAGCCTACCTATCCTATGCAGGTGTTGAACCGTTGAACTCTTCTAGGTCAAAATAAAATGTTTTATAAAATAATTTTATTCAACGTTTTTCGCCAATTTCATTCATGTGGGGGATTGTTGGAAAATGCTTATGAATAAGCATTTTGAGGCACAATTTCAAGCATGGTCCACTTCGTGTTAGTGGTTGTTATTGATGATTCGGATGGTGCTTGGGTGAATGAGAAATTGTTGCTCAAAGTTCACCCATTGGTGTTGGAAAATAAAGAAAAGTAAGCTTGTCCCATATGGGAAAGCTATAGAGTGAATATTATGCTTATATATGATTGCTCATATGTAGATGGGCAAGAGTTATAAGGATAGAGGCTCTCTCTACGTGCGCGGGGGGGGGGGTTGCAAATCAAATCCGAATCAAGCTTGGCTCGTGTGCACCCGCGTGTCCTGCGTACACGAATGCCGGACCAAATTGAGCGGGCCTGGCCCAGCCAATTTTTGGATGTCTCTTTATTTTTTTCCAAGCCTTTTTATGTTCCATAACAGTTGAATCAATGACAATTAATCAACTATGTGGTTACAATTTGAGATTAATGACATTAATCAACTTGATGGTTACAACAAGTGTAAAGCCTCTCATTGATGAAACTTAATTGGGATGTTATTTTCTTTTAATATAGTAGTGTTTCGTTTTTTTTAGAATTACATACATTACACAAAATCTTTTGAGAGAGAGTTCAAACACTTCAGTGTTCGTTGAAGTCGGACTTGGTGGTGCCCAATTTCGTCTATTTTTCCGTTGCATCCTGGGAAACAGACGTCTCGCGCTCTACTGCACCGATCGGTAGGGGACGAATTTGTTTTAAGGAGATTGTTGCCACATCAACAAGCCTCGGAATTCTTCCTGTTGCTGATCCGTGCCTTATTCTCAACTTACTGCCTGCAATTGTCTTCTATTTTATTTGTATTGTTGATTACTGTATCACTTTTGTTAATTGTACTTTTGTGTTCAGTTTACTGTCTGTTCAAAGTCCGTTGTAAGAACACAGTAAACAAATAAGGTGTAATAATAGGGTGGTCGAGTGAAGGTAGCGGTGACGGTGTGCAAGGTGGCGCGCGAGGGTCACGATGGTAGTTGTGATCCCTCACGCGTCGATAAGAATCAGAGAGAGTGAAACTAGAAAAGTGAAAACCTGGTGTCTAATACCATGTCAGATAATGAAAGAAAGTCTTGAATTCACTCTATATTAATTTACAATAATATGAGTCTTTATATAGACTACATAGAAAACCAAAATAAGAAAGAATTAATACTAATAATGGTAACATAATAAAATTATAAAACCTAAGGATTCTAGAAATCATATCTTGGAGATTGATTCCATAATAAATAGATAATATTTCCTTAACATTAATATTTCCTTAACAATTTTAATTGATCTCTCACTTTATATGCTTCTTTAATTTCTATGGTTTAATTTAATTATTCAATCAATACTATTTATGTTTTTTTTTTTTAAAAAAAATAACAAAGTCCCTATCGTATGTATGTTTCCGTTAAGATCTATTTCTTTATTCTTTATTTTTCGCTTATTTTAAATTTTCATTTCCATCGTATTTTTAAAAAAAAAAAAAAAAAAAAAAAAAGAAGAGGTCTGATGTTCAAACTCCACTTATAGGGGGACTAAACTATATATATATATTTTTAAAAATATATCAGATTTGTTCTATATAAAGAGGTATCTAACTCTTAAAGCTTTGTCTTTAATATTATTAGTTGATTGGTCTTTAATTTTATAGTTGATTGGTCCCGCGTCTATTAAACATATTTACAAATAATGTCCGTCTATCTTATAACTGTTGTATATTATGACTGCTACAAGTAATTTTTTATTCGCAAATTAAAAAAATTGACCCATTAATATTTTTCATTCTCATATCTTTAATAATCAAATACAATAATTTCTTCCCAAATTACCTCTAGTTACATGACAACCAACCATTTCCTCTTTTTTTTTTTTTTTTTTCCAAGAGAAAGATTTAACCGCCCCCAAAAAGTATAACTTGGTGGTAAATGATTTATGACTTGATTGTTAGGTCCTGAGTTTGAGTCCATATGTACATTTGTTATAAGAGCATGGGTCTGGTGGTTCGGTGGCGGGGTTTCAACGTTTCCAAAAAAAGGATTTGTTGTTAGTGTAATTTTATATGATTTATTAAGTTATGAAACATTTGATATAATTAAAAAAGCCAAAAATTAAAGTTAATTCGAGAAAAAATTTATAGGTAAGCGCCAGTTTCGGTCGCTCGCTGGGGCTCTGACACCCGTGGGGTGTTTGTTGGCACCCGCTATGGTCTTGACGCCTGTGTGAGAGCCAATTTTCAGAAAATCATTTTTTTAAAAAAAATTAACTTCAATTTTTAGCCTATTTCATCATCCTAAGTGTTTCCCAACTAATGATAAATGATTATGTTTTTTATGATTGTGTTTTTTTATGATTTTATCTTAGATTATTGGGGAAATAACAAAATTGTGTAGTGATTTGTCTTTAAAACTTAAGTTCTCTGATTCAATTTGTGAGGGTAATTTGATTTGGAAATTTTATCTTTATTTTGAAACTTGGACCGAACCGATAGGTTGAATCGAAAATCGCCCATGAGTCTGGTCCGGCATACCATTAAAATCAGATCTTCAAAAAAGACCAAAATCGGTAAATCGGTTCAAATTTTTATTTTTATTTTTTATAACTAAAAACTAAAATTTAAAATTTAATATTTTATAATTTTTAATTAAATAAAATTATTTATGACGTCAATCGGTTCTGTTGATTTTTTCAGAACGATTTAACCGATCAAATCAGTGATCCATTGAACCTTATAGATCACTGACTCGATTCAGAAAACACTGTATGTTGGGGTTATTGTTTATGCTTATCTAAACATGCATTACACATTCAAGTTACTGTAAAAATTCAAAAGTATAACGATAAATTTGCGATTAACATAAAATGGTGACCAATAAAAAAAAAGAAAAAAGAAGGAACTAATCAATCATCATCATCATAATTAGCAACTACTCCAGAATGACCAATGAATACAGAAATAACAGAATGCCTGAGTTCTGTGTATTCAATTATTTCATCGAAAAGAAATTCATAAGATAAAAATCATATCATAAACACAATAAAATTGAATATCATAAGGACACGTAACTAAAAGATAATGGGTGCAATTAAGCACACGTTGCCTCTCAAAAGAACTTGCTAACATATTTCGCAATAAGTGAAGAGACAAGAGCCCTGTAGGCTCTTTCTGAGGGATGGTAACTGTCCCAAAAAACATAACTTGAATCATTTGAACAAGTCGCCGAAGTTAAATTATTACATAGTACTGCCACCTCTATACTCCCTGTCCCACAGCACCCTTCGTTCACAACTTCAAAACCTGCAATGGATGCTCAAATAAGTTAAATAAAAACTAAACAAATATCAAGTTAACATTAGACTATCACATTATGTAGCAAATTGAAAACGTCTTTAATGCTTAGTAAATTAATTAACTTAAAAAAAAAAAAAAAAAAAGGTTCAGTTACCATATTTTGTATGGTTTTGAATAATATCGAGGAGAGGATTATAAACATCTATATACACCATCCTGCTTTCGGGCAAGCTGCTTTTGATAGAATCCAATTTTGCTGACAATTTTTTGTTGAATAATTGTGCTGCTTGGTTGAAATTTTCTGCACAGTCCCTATTATTTCCCCCTGCTAAAGTTCTTTGTGCTGGCACACATCCAATTGGCGGTGCACTAAAAACTGCAACTCTTCGTGCCCCCAATTCATAAAGCTCCTTCAAAGCCACAAACAAAATTAACTCCAATGAGTCAAAGGACCAAAATTATGTATGTACTAGTCAAAGTAAAAGGGTGACATATGAAAGCTTACATTCAAGAAATCAGAAGCCGAGTTAGCCATAAGGTCTGTGTAAGCTGGAATATCGTATTGTAATTTTCTTGCACGAAGCGTGAAGTATGTATTAGCAATGTCATCGCTGCCGGCTACCACAAGAAATAAACTTTTGGCCAAGATGAATTTTGTTTTGTTTTCTCCAACAACTGCTTTCAACTTCTTTATGTAGTCTTTGAAGTACTCTATTTGATCAGTTAATGATACCACTGACTGATTTTTTTAACCCAAGTTAGAGGATAATGTTGTTCATCCAGAAAATATATGAATCAAATAATTAGTTTTAATTTGTAGAGATATTGAATAATCAATTCTTATGTGAAAATATGGTATTAAAAATTAATCATCAACCCAAGTGGTAATCAAGGGTCTTCTAGACAAATTTTTAATAAATGTGACTCCCTATCAATAAAAAAATAGATTTTTTGTATTTTTTTTTTTTTTACTTTTTAGCTACAATAAGTATTAATTTCTCTTATATTCAAGGGCTCTCAGTTTTAGCCCAACGCCTGCGAGGGCTGTCTTAGGTAGAGGGGAGTATCCACCTTAGGACCAGCCGGGACATGTGTCCCGATTGAGTTTTGGAAAATTTCAAAATGTGATTTTATAATTGATTTTAATTTCTTTCAATTTTATAAAAGTATCCTAACTAAACTTTAAGTTTATGCTAATGATCTAATTAATTTTACAAAGTTTCAACTTATCTCCTTTATAAAAGTATAATTATTTAAAATTTATTTAGTTATTTTGATTTCATATAAATCGATCACCCACACAAAATAATAGTACAATAGAAGAGATTACGTTCTTTTTTCTTTTTTTTAATGATTCTTCCTTAAAAAAAATTACTAATATAAGTAAATTTTTAACTTAAATCTTTTAATTAAGTTCTTCATTTTAAAAATTTACAACTAACAAAAGAAAACTCTAAATTTGTCTCATAATCTCACTGACACCGATTTGTCACTTCTATAGTTACTTCTCTATTCAAAGCATGAAAAGAAAAGAAAACTATTATACATCGTTTTCATTATATGAATTTTCGATAAGTAATAAATATTATAAATGATGGGTTATATATTATAATCTGAATTTTTAGAAATAATTATAATAAATTTTGAATGTACCCCGATTGAATAAAATTTCCGGATACGTCAATATTCTTACGAGCCACTCCCGGTGGTAATAATCAGTTTTAATTTGTATGTGAAAGATGGACGTACGTACCACTAGCCTGGGAGTCATAGGATCGTATCCGGAGCCACCAGAAGCAAAGCATACACCAGTGGGGAGATCTTGAGATGATAAAGATGGATCCAAATATGCTGGCACAAGCTCTTTAACCCCCAATTCTTCAGCTGAATTATTAACGCATGAAAATGACTAAAAGTCAAGTCATAAATATATAAAATGGAAAATGAACATGACTAAGACATTTTTTTTTTTTTTTAAATTCGTAGATACAACATTTAAATGTAAGATCTTGCATTTGCCAGTTGTTGACTCATTAGAGCAACAGTTTTAGCTAACCTTTAGAAACCAGCATCATTGACCATAAATAAACATCTTCCATGTAATAACTCAATCGCATTCGTTCATTCTGTATCATTTATGTATATATTTAGGTTGAAAAGTCACATGTCATATTCTTAATTACTAGATGATCGCCAGTGTAATATATATAATGATTCTCAAGTGTAAGTGTTCTTATTTTATAAAATATAGAAGCTCGAAAAAGACACAAAAATACAAACTCAAATACACTAAAAATAATAACAAAACAGTTTCTAATGTGATTTTTTTTTTCCTTTTAGCGGGATTCGGTGTTCTGCAAAATACAAACACGAAAAAAAAACGTTTCTTGTTTATAGTTAGAAAGAGAGCAAATAGAGTACCTAAGAGATCAGCGGGAACTTTTCCGTTTGAAAATCTTCCGGTGGCAACTCCTCCTTTAAAATCTTGGCCGTAAGGAGCGAAATCGCACTTAACTGCCGTCCTCAGGTGGTTGTTATTCCCTGTATCAACTATCGAATCTCCAAACACTATCACTGCTGGAATCGTTTCATTTTCAGGCAGCTTTACTGTCAAACCTTTTCTGCAACTCAACAACAACCAAATAGCAATCACACTAAAACAACAACAACAACAAGAAGACAGCCGCCCCTTCATCAATTCTAAATTAATAGAAACTTGAATTCCTTCAACTTGTGACAAGCAAAGTAATAGAACAAAAATTACAAGTGTTGATTGTATTTGCTTTTTGCGTGTGTATATTTATAATACACCCTGTTGAGGAAAATATCTCACATCAGCTGAGATAAATAATTAAACTCAAAATATAAATATTGGACAACCCTCAACTCTCAAGCTGGCTTTTGAGTTGAGTTAGGCTCATGAATTTCAATATGGTATCAGAGCCACACTCATGCACGGGTGGGCCCACACTACCTGTCCACGTAGCCTGAACCAGGCAAAATACCGGTTTGCACGTGAAGGAGAGAGTTGAGGAAAATATCTCACATCGGCTGAGATAAACAATTAAACTCAAAATATAAACATTGGGCAACCCTCAACTCTCAAGCTGGTTTTTGGGTTGAGTTAGACCCATTAATTTCAATATGGTATCAGAGCCATACTCATGTACGGGTGGGCCCACACTACATGTCCACGTGACATGAACCAGGCAAAAGACCGGTTTGCACGTGAGGAGGAGTGTTGAGGAAAATATCTCACATCGACTGAGATAAACAATTAAACTCAAAATATAAATATTGGACAACCCTAAACTTTTAAGCTGATTTTTGGGTTGAGTTAGGCCCACGAATTTCAATACAGATTTATGGTGCACAAAATCACGCCTGTTTCTGTATGTTACGAATTAATTAAAAATATATTATTTCTTATTGTTGTTTTATTAGGCTTTATTAAAGCTTTATTAAGTGAATAATTAATTACTATTTGCTTCGACCTACCGCCAACTATTTTCACGATCTATTGTTTCTTAATCTTTATCTCTAAAATCATAATGAGATTCAATAATGCGTGCAGCATTATGTAAAGTCGATAGGTTCTTAAATTCTAGTTTTTGTTCAACTATTTAACATTAAATAAAACTCGGCTCACGTTTCTCTTCCGACTAAACATTGTCCAAACTTCCATTTTTATTCTTCCTATTATACTCTTGGGATCCACTCTCATGGTTACCTCCGCGTCACTTAGCTCAAATTCCATTCTCATTTTCATTTTCGTAGTTATCTTATTATATTTCACGTAAGGTTTAGGATCCTAACATTTTCATACTATGCTCATTGATGATATGCTAAAAAATAAAATTGCTAAGCTAAAGTCCAAAATGAAAAATCAAATCAACAATATCCTGTAATATATGGTCAATAATCTATATATCTACAAGTGTTAAATATTTTTAAACATTTTCATCGCGCCACGTGACAAGTTCGTATTAAAGTTATAAAATTAAATTAATAAATCTATTAAATAAAAATCAAATTACAATACAAATACATATTATAATTTTAAAAGAATTCTATTATAACAAGAAAACATATTATTTTATCCTATTAAAAAAAACACTATTAAATTATCTACAATTAACCTAATCTATAAAATTAATTTTTTTATTATTAAATTATAAAATTAAAATATCTTTGCGGTTATTTTTTATTATTGAATTATAAAATTAAAATAATAGATTATTAATATAAAAATTATATTACAATATGAAAACATAATGTACTATTAAAGTAAGAAACCTATTAATTTAATTAATTATTATTTAATCTATCATTATTAAATTATAAAAATAAAATAAAGAAACCTATTATAATAAGAAAATATATTATAATCTCTCATTAAAATTTTAAAAAAAACATATGTGACACTTAATTTTTTGGATTTTGGGTCTTTTATTATTTGTTATTTTATTTTGAATTATTTCTATAAGATTTTTTATTTTATGAATTTTTTATTATTTACTGTACTTCTCTGACTATTAACTCTTGACTTCTTGCTCAGTGAATTAGATATATTATTAGAAAACTAAGAGACAAACGAATGAGGTATAAATATTAAGTGTAAGTAAATCAATTGTCCCATTTAGATTAGACCCGGCCACCGGTTCGGTTTGATTCCGAACCAGGACCAAACCGTCCGGTTCCCGATTCCACGCTTGTGGAACTGAAACCGGAACCAGACTGGATTGTTTAGGTTCGATTTCGATTTTTTTTAATTAAATTTTAATTTTTTTAAAAATAAAAATGGGATTTGAAATTTATTAATTTGAATTTATATTACATTAAATTAAAAAACTTAAATTAAAAATAAAATAAAAGAGCTTGAACATAAGTTGTTTACTTAT
This sequence comes from Zanthoxylum bungeanum, assembly GCA_019454045.1. NCBI lineage: Eukaryota > Viridiplantae > Streptophyta > Magnoliopsida > Sapindales > Rutaceae > Zanthoxylum > Zanthoxylum bungeanum. Next base: position 216,479 of record SKCR01043251.1, read on the forward strand.
CCTCTTGGGGTTAGAGGAATCAAAGCTCACGTAGTTCCATTATATTTTTTTAGATAATTCCCCATTACAATTATTTATTCATCATCATTATATGTGCCTGTTGTTGATCATTCCGCTCCCGTTCCGCTTGCACTTGCAGATGCATTACAAGTCTTCAAATTCATCGTGGACATCTTTTTGTTACCTCAGATCAGCTCGGGTCCAATCATCCACACATGTTGTTGCTTTTAAAGTGATTTGATGTAATGATGATCGAGACTTAACTTCTCTTCTCCGTGTACTGATACTTTGACCGTTATCTTGGGTTGGGACATTGGACATGGTCTTCTCAGACGAGCTTGCCATTTTTTTTTATTAATATTGAAGAATTATAAAATTAAGTCAATTAGAGAAATTGAAGATGAGAGAATTAAGAATGAGAGAATTAAATAAATTGAGAGAATTGAGAATTAGTGTGTTGAAAAAAAATGAAGTATGACCCATATTTATACATTTTTGGATTATTTTTGCGATACTTAAATTGTCCATTAAAATAGTTGTTTTATTAATATTATTAAGGGTAATTTAGGAATTTTATTTAATAAATAAATAAATAAAAGCACGATTGCATGCATGCAGACCTAACGGTTAGTAGCCGTTGGACACAAACGGTTCCAACTGGAATTATACATTTACAGTTGGAACCGTGGAATCAGACGTTTCTGATGGTTTCGGTTCGAACTGTTGGAACAGTCCAGTTTTTTTCTGTTCAGCTAGTGTATAACTCTAACCGAACCAAAACTATCAAATTCAAGTTTCGGAACTGGTTCTGGAATCGAAATCGGTTGGTTCGGTTCTAGTTCTGCTTTGGTTTCGAACCGGAACTGTGGCTAGATCTAATTTAGACTATAAAACCGACAAGATCAATACCTAAAATATATGTTCAACCTGCACAAAGTGCGGGCTCTGTGCTAGTAGTATCTATAAACTAAAGTCATGTTCTCTTGGAAGAAGAGGAGATGAGCGATAAGAGAAATTTAAATTTACTGATAATTTCCAATGTTTGGTTTGTATATTTAAGGTGAAATTTTATTTCAAATGAAATTCAAATTCCATTGAATTAGAGAATTTGAATTCCTTATCAATAGCCAATGAATTTAAATTTCCCACCTATTAAAATAAAATAATTTCATAATTATCCTTCAAATGAATTAGTTTTAAAATATTTATTACTAATTTATTTAATATTTTTGTAATACTCACGAAACTTGCTAATACATCTAAATCATTATTATATGTTGAGGCTGGGATCGGGAGTGGGGTCAGGACCGACACCCGAACCGGGGCTAGTTCTGGGACACGAGACATGGTTTCGAGACAAGGACCTGAGACCCGAAGTCGGGATCCGAGACTTGGATCGGGCCGGGACCACGAACCTGAGAACCGATCCAAGACCATGGACGGGGCCGGGCTTGAGACCCAAAACTCGAGGCCGAGATCGGGACTGGGTGGACGAGACCTGGGTCGGTCCTTAGGCTGGGGACGGGGACGGGGTTGTGGACGAGACTAGTGTCGAGGTTATGGATGGGACCGAGGTTGTGGATAGATCGAGGCCAGGACCTGAGTCAGGGATGGGACCGAGTGTCGGGGTTGGACCGAGGGCCGGGGATGGGACTTATACACGAACCAGGACCGAGCCCGGCCCCGATTTCGGGCCCCGCCCTATCCCGAAACCAACTACTAATAATATAATATTATTATTTTATTTGTTTATTTTTCATATTTATAATTATTTATACAAATATATCAATATTATAAATAAATTATGTGTATTTAATAATAATTTTACTATAAATATATTTAAAATTATTATAATTATTTAAAATAATATTGATAATTAAAATAACATCGAAAAATAATTTATAATTTTAATTAAAAAATATTTTTCAATCTTTAAATTTATTTTAATTTATAGTTTATTGATTTAATAAATTAATTATTAATAAATTTAATATTTAGTACAAACTGATAAATTTATCCATAAAAACTATATAATATTTTTACCCCTTCAAATTTCTTATACTAACAAAACAATTTCATTTCCCTTCCTCCCCTTCCCTTACAAGCAAACACCACACCAACCACATTAGGGGTACAGTTGTGGTGCCAAATGTACATCAACAGATTAACGTCATGGCAATTATTTAATTGATATCATAATTCATAGTGTAGCCCTCCAAAATTAACAATCAATAAATAAACAATAATAAGAGCATAAAAACTAGTCTGCCAACTGCCCTTCTCACAACTTCCTAATCCTCTTGGGTTATAACTATGGAACAATAAAATTAATTAAACTTTCTTTTTGCACATGATTGTACTTAATTGTTTAGGTGGATATTTAATGAGCTAATTAATCAAGTGATTAATATGACTCGAACATAATTACCACTCCTTACTATATACAAATTCCCTTCTAAATTAAATTTCTTTGTCAGCTACTGTCCACTGATACTATATATAGTAATAGTGAATTAACTAAGAGAAAACTCTCCCTAATATTTGGTGAAATGAAGTAAAATTTTTGATGAAAATAAACGAATGAAAATAAGTGAAATCCCCTTAATAAAAATTATTTTTAAAACATTCAAGGAAATTTCACTTAATTTCATTTAACATTAGAAGACTTTTGCTATTTTTTCATATAGTAATATAAATAGAAAAATTGAACAATTCTTATACACAAGGCAAACCAACTAAAAATAATTGGATAATAAATTGAACTAATATTTTTTCTTCATCTTTTTTTTTTTGAAATCGTTGGAAACCCCACTACCGAATCACCACTTCCGAGCTTAAGCAGAACAGGTAAAATCTCCGACTATCTCAGTCTCTTACAAGAAAAACACTCCCTAGATTCGAACCCATGACCTCAAGATGAGATCATAAGCCCTACGCCACCAAGCCACGCTCCATGGGGACTTTTCTTCAACTTCTCTTATACGCTAAACGCAAATTAATGATAAGCTTGCACCTACAAAAATTTGAAAACTACCGCCAAACATTAAAAAATCAAATGATTTGCCATTACAAACATTGTAGGGTTTATGTAATACAAATTAGCAAAGTTGGTGTAGAAAAAAGTTTGAGCACAAGCTCAATACTCAATAATGGAAATCGACGTACGTTTACTGCATGCAGTAAGTAGGTGAGCTACCCTCGATGGGACTACATTATCTTTGAATTATTCATCAATAAAATTATCGTCCATTAGTTGTATTGAAGGGAAGATTATTAATTAATTAATTAATTTAATTGATGTTCAAGTGCGCAAAACACTTCACGTTCTTAGCAAGATTAATAAAAAAATAACATGATGAATTAAGTAATTAATTAATTTAACTGATGTTCAAGTGCGCAAAACACTTCATGTTCTTAGCAAGATTAATTAAAAAAAATAACGTCTGCACGAGTTTGTTTGGCTAACAACTGTCTGTGTGCGCGCTCCACTAATTGTGTTGAGTTAGAAGATAAATCATTGCCTATAAATTGAGCTCTCTTTTGAGAGTTCAAGCATCCTCAACAAGAAGCTCCAAGTAATAGAGCTTAGAGTTTAAGCTTCATGTGAGAGAGCTTAGAAAGTGAAGTGTGATGTTTTTTTTATAGGTTTTGATGTAACCACCACTAACCACTCAATTAGTGGAAATTATGACAACCACTCCATTAATTGTGTTGAGTTAGAAGATAAATCATTGCCTATAAATCGAGCTCTCATTTGAGAGTTCAAGCATCCCCAGCAATAAGCTCCAAGAGAGCTTAGAGTTTAAACTCCAAGTGAGAGCGCTTAAAAAGTGAATTATGAAGTTTTTTTGTAACAAAATTTGTAATCTTTGGAAATTCTATTCAAATAGTAATAGAGAGTAAATTTTTCCTCATAAACAATCTTCAGTGGTCAGAGATTCACAACAAATGGTATAAGGAGCTTTGGTTATACGTTGGGGATCCCGAAGGTAAAGAACAAAACTCGGTGCGGAAAATTTGGGTTTCGGAAAAATTCACAAAAATCAAATTTGAGCATACCAACAGTTTGTTTATTTCAAGACGAGCACGGTGGTATTTTCTGTGATCAATCAGAGATCAGAGTGTCCCTCACGCGTCGCACGCGCTTGGCAGGGAGCAACCCACGCGCCACAACGCGCTCCATGCACCGAACAGAGGTATAATACGCTGACGTGTCCACCACGTTAGCATTTCCGGTACAGTCATCTGCCACGTCATTAGATCTGGTGCAGTCAGCTGCCACATCAGCTTATCCGGTCCAGTCATCTGCCACGTCAGGTTTCCCGGTACAGACATCTGCCATGTCAGCAATTATGGTACAGTCATCTCACACGTCATTGCCACATCAGCTTATCTGATACAATCAGCTGACACATCAGCAATTCCGATCCAGTGAGCAGCCACGTCATCTGCCACGTGTTAGGAACATCAGCATACCTGGTAAATTTCATTGAGCCCCCTAAAGTCTCTGAAATTTATATTTTAACCCTAGAAGATTTATACATTTATAAATCAACCCCTGATTCGGATTTGGACCAATGAAGAGTCAAATCCACCATTTTCGATTGTTCCAAACGTAACGGTGAACTCCAATTTATGAAAATCATCCCCAATTTTATCCTATTTAATTTTAAACTTTAAACATAAAATGAAAATGGAAGATTTATCTTCTGGTGTGATGATCAAGCTGACAGCAATAAATTACTCCCTCTGGAGACCTTAGATGATATATTATTTTCACTGCAAAAGATCTGTTCGATATAATCGAGGTGAAGGAATGGAGACCAGATTTTGTTAAAGATGGTGACTGGAATAAACTCAAAAATAAAACTTTGGGTCAGATTAGGCAGTAGATCAGCCACATTGTCTTCCACCACGTAGCATATGACACAGATGCTTATGAAATATAGATAAAACTGGAAGGCATCTACCAAGCCAAACAGCTTGGAATAAAGCCATGTTAATGAGGCGTTTGGTGAATTTGAAGTTATGGAGTGGAACTTCCATTGCAGAACACACCAATGAGTTCCAAAGCCTGGTGAATTAGCTGTCTGCAGTAGACATGAGGCTAGGAGATTAAGTACAAACCCTCATACTACTTAGTTCTCTTCCTGATAGTTTGGAGACATTGCTGGTTAGTCTCAGCAATTCCGCTCTAGGAGGCAAACTTACCGTGCCTATAGTAAAAGATGTCTTATCGAATGAAAGGTCCATGAGAAAAGATGTTGGCTCAGAACAGAGAGAAACCTTTGGACGGAGACTCGAGAAAGACATCAAGGAAGAGAAAGAGGGAGAGGCAGAAACACAACCAGAGGTAGATCCTCAGATAGAAGGATGCCTACTCATAAGTGCTACCATTGTGGCATAGAATGCCACTTAAAGCAGAATTATTGAAAACTGTAACAAGAGCAGGACTAAGGCAATCACCAGCCGAAGAATAATGAATGAGAGACACTAATAGTTGTCCAATGAGATGTAGCGATATGCTCCATGCAGGAAGAGACATGCCTTCACACCGCAGCCCAAGATGTTGAGTGTGTGGTAGATACTGCAGCATCTTACCACGTCACTTCTCACAGAGATTTCTTCACAACATACAAAGTAAAAGACTTTGGTCCAGTGAAGATGGGAAATATCAGTTCCTCTAGGATAGTAGGGATTAGTGATATTCATTTGCAGATAAATGTTGGGTATACATTAACTTTGAAGGATTTCCTGCATGTTCTAGAACATTGGTTGAATATGCTCTCGGGGATAGCCCTTGACAAACAGGGCTATGACAGTCACTTTAGAAATGGCACATGGAGAATGACAAGATGTGTCGTGGTTGTCGCTCGATGATATGTTTGCGGCACACTGTACAAGACTCATATGAAGATTTATGCAGACAACCTCAATGTAGCTGAAAAAGAGGCTACTCAAAAACTGTGGAAACAGAGACTCAGTCACATGAGTGAGAGAGGATTTTCTACCCTGACCAAGAAAGAGATTGTCAAGGATGATGCACTAGGTCCTTGCAACCATTGTTTATTTGGTAAGCCACACAGAGTCTCGTTTAATTTATCTTCAAATAGAATATCAGAGTTGCTTAGTCTGGTGCACTCTGATGTGTGTGGTCCCTTGGAGGTTGATTCACTGGGCGGTAACAAATATTTTCTGACTTTCAATGATAATGCTTCTCGGAAAGTCTAAGTGTATTTCCTGAAGACAAAGGATTTGTTAGAGTTGGTACTCGGCGCGCCAAATTTTGTTGTATTTATTGTAAATACGATGTACATTATATTTTATTATATGGTAAAGGCGTAAAAGACCTTAGAATGAATAGTTGTGACATAATTGTAAAAGTGTCGCAATTGTTACTGAGAAATGTCACAATACAATTCATTCTTAAAATTTTTCATAGTCAAGGTTTACATACCTGGTCGGATAGTAAACGAGTGAGACCGGTATATGTCATATATTAGAATTGTTCTAATAGTTTGTCTCAGTAAACCATGAGTCTTGGGAGACTCATATAGACACGTAGGTATTTACTGGATAAATACTGAACGACTCATTCGAAGATTCCTGATAGATGGTACACCAACGTCAATAGGAATCTTTACAAGTCGAATAGCATATTAGCTCCTTTGACTTGTGATACCACTGTGGATATGTGAGATATCCTCCATACTTTGATGGCAGTCACGTCAACGATCTTTTAAGATCAGACCTCCGCTTGTTCGTCGGGTATGGACTGATACTCAAGATATTCTGTGATGTATCCAGAGAGGATCTGTCAGTCCCATGTACGGGATTTAGGTGTCCACTTTGTGATCCTTTGAAATCCTTGGCCGATGTTTGATTCGGAAATGAGTTCCGAATATTTATCAAAGAATCATAAATATGTCGCGACACATGAATTGTTCATAGCGGAGATTTGACGTTTAATCTATATCTCCGGAACAATTCGGATAACCTATGACAGAGGGATTATATATATGCAATGACTTCGACTTGGATGGTTCAACTCGATTATCTGTGGTCATCGTAATTTGTGAGTGGACGAATTACAGACATGGAAATGGTTTCTGTGACAGATAAACTTGAACCTAGAGAGTCCCACAATATAAAGTGTACTCGTTGAGCACTTGGGCAATTAATTATGGATAATTCAGATTATTCATAATTCACACATGCGTATTAAATAATGTGTATTTGTATACGATACATAATTTAGATTAGATACACATTATTAACCAATTGGATTTTGACACTTGTTTTATTATTATTATTAATTAATTAATTGGTAATTAATTATTAATAATAATAAAATGGAAGAATATTCTTGGAATATTTTTCCATTTATGTATTTTGTCTTTTTGTTAATTAGATAAATTAATTAATTAAAAATTAATTGATTTATTTATTTTAAGATAAGAATGTTATTGAAATATTCTTATTTAAATGGAAAATTGTGATTTGCTAATCCATGGGTTTTGAACACATGGAATTGTTTAACAAAAAATCAAAATAATAATTACTTTTTGGATAAAGATGAAAAGTGTGTCAAAATTATTGGACAAAATAAAAAAAATTATTTATGACCAAAATTGCTTCTCATTTTCGGCCATTAGGGTTATTATACTATATAAATGAAACTTGTTTAATTTTAGAAGTTTAATGAATCTCATGTGTAAAGAAACAAGGGGTTAGGTTTTAAACAATTAATCAACATCAAGGTGAAGAAAATTTGAAGAATTAGAACTTGGAATTAAAGTAATAATGAGTTTCCAATTTTTATTTTCTTAATTTTTATTTCTTAAGCATGAAAATATGTATTGGATATATATTTTACATATCTTAAAATTATATGTATCTTGGATGTGTATATTGATCAAAAAAATGGGTGTTGATTGTTTAATAACCTTAATAGTTTTATTTTATAAGCATGTGTTGTAAGATTAATTAGGGAATTAATCTCAAAATTAAAATTATCATTCTAGAGTGATGTTACCACTCTAATATTTCCTAGAATTATTCTTGAGGCTTTATATTGTGGTGATTAAATTTTAGTGTAAATTAATTGGATTAATTTGTGAATAAATTGAATTTATGCATGAAAAATGGATAAATAAAGTTTCTGGATCAGATCTGATTTGAGTGCCTAAAACAGAATATTTTTCATGGAACATTATGTTATTTGGATGATTTTTTATGTGTATTGGGTGGTGGATAAATTCCGGAAATTGTTCTGGGGCGAAAACGCGAGAAAACAGCGAAATTCACGTCGAAAGGGGCTCACCATGTCACGGCTGTGAAACCAGCGAACTGGACACTATTCGGGCAGCCCAAGGGCTGACCGAACACTGCCCGAGTGACCGGGTTGGCCCAGCTTGGTGGTTAGTCAACCGGTTTGACCGTTTTCCTGTAACGCGTAGTTTTTATCGAAAAATATTTTTGTAAAATAATTCGTCGTGTTTCGAAATATATTATGTTATTAAATGTTAATAAATAATATATTTAAACTTATTTGAGTGAATTAAAAATATTTGATCTTAATTAATTCGCTTGGAATTTTTTAAATGTTTAAAAATTATTTTCGCCTTCCACCGCGTCCTTCCGTTGCGCTTACCCCAACAGGATCAGGTCATGGATCAGTTCAAGATGTTCCACGCTATGTTAGAGCATGAAACAAAGAAAAAACTGAAGTGCCTCCGCACAGACAATGGAGGCGAGTACAGTTCCAGAGAGTTTGATGCCTACTTTAGCAGACACGACATTCAACATGAGAGAATTTTTCTGCTGGGGTATATGCCCTAGAGCTACATGTATTGTAAACGGTTTTATATGATATGAAATAAAATGATGCATTATTCATTTATCAAATTATTTATTTAATTATTGCATATTATAAATTATCTAAAATACTCTAGATTACTCATGTACTTTCAGACTTAGTATATGAGTGTCATACACAAGAGGATTAAAGTCTGAAGTTAGTAATCTTAAATAGTCCATAGAGAGCAAACAAAGCGGGTACTTTGTTTGTGGTTTATCTATAGCTGCGGTCCATTCTATATTTGTATGGCGACCTTGATCCGAGATCGTCCATGTAGAGACATGAGAATAGAGGCACCTTGTATGATGTGATCATATAGGACTGGACCCAAATGGAAATGATTTTCTTATAATATCCGTTAAACAAAGAAAATCACTTCGATATACTAGATGGTCATATATGGATTAATCTTAATCCTGAATGTACTACGAACTCCTGCATGGCAGGCTATGTCCTTTGATTTACAAAGGTGGGGTGGTGTAGCAGTCCCGACCAATAGCTACGTACTTTGGGGACATGGTCTGTTGTGTAGTTGGGAACGTTTTACATAGACATGGAGTTCACTCCTTCTTGAGAGAAGTAGAGGAGTATCTTTCTTAAGAGTTGATTCGGTACTTGAACGGTTAGAGCGCTCAAGTCTTTCTATTACGAATAGAAAGATTAAAATTCATAAACGTTATGAATAAATCGTTCATTAGAGAATCAATGGTGCTTAAGGTAAAAATAATTAGAGGGGTATAACAGACATTATGACCCGACTCTAATTACGAGATACTCGTGAAAAGTTAATCTATATGTAGTGACTATATCGATGGACACCGACTTGGTTCGGCTTAATATACTATCTGCGGCAATGAGAGTGCGACTTCGGGTTTTTAGTGGAATAACCCGGAGTTAATAATTCGGAATAATTAATTAAGAGCTTAATTAATATTTCAAGATTATTGGAGCTCGGAACCGTAGGTCCATTTGGTTCTTGTGCTAGCTCAATATACTATAGCGGATTTAATATAATTGGATAGTCCAATTATATACTCACATATGAATAGATATTATTAATATGATTAATAACATTATTTGTCACACTTAGAACTATATTTTAAAAGTTAATATATGGTTTATGTAATAAATGATTATATGATAATTGTTTATTATTAATTGTTAAATTATATTTGATATAATTTAATTATAGGGCAATCTTGGAATTCCAAATTTGGGTTTTGGAAACCCTTGAATTTAATTTGGAAGTTACACCTTTATGAAGGGTAGTAACTATTTGATTTTGTAACATATCTTTTAATTATGGAATTAAAGACTTGATGTTACAAAATTTTTTATTCAATTCCTTGCTTGGCCGATTCTTAAACAAAATAAGGGGAAGAGTTTTTGGAAATCACACATCTTAAATTGGATTTAACAACTCTTTAAATGGGATATTTAAATTTTCATTAAGATGATAATTATGTAATATATTTGATGTTACAAATTTCCTATAGAGTTAATGTGATTGCCGAAAATTACAAGTGATAAGGGGAAAAGATTTTGAAATTTTAGAAATTGGAAATCTTAGATATAAAAAGAAAAATTAGATTTTTTCTTGGGGAACTCTCATTCTTGCAAACCCTAGCCTCCATCTTCTTCCTCATTCTCTCTCAATTGTTGAGAGAAGAAAAATAAGAAAAATACAAGTGTGACTAGTAATCTCTAAAAGGTTTAGGGATTCATTTAGTGAATGTAGCCCACACTACTTTCCTTTGGTTGTGAGACATAGCACGGAAGATCTTTTGGTGTCGAACAAAATTATCTCCCTCTTCATCTTATTATTGTGTCACGGCAGTGAGCATAGATTTTGCTCATTGCCGCATAAACCATTGGGGTTTGGGGCTCGGTTTGTTTTAATCCAGAATTTTGGGAAACACTTGGGGTATTTTTGGGGCTGTGATAGGACTGATTTTTGAGTGAAAAATCAGACCTGAAACATCTTTGTTAGTCACGAAAATCAGAGGCTGATTTGGGTACAGTTCGGGCGCATAATGTGTCCAAAATAGTCCAATATTTCACTGCAGTTCCGGGGCTGTTCCGGGGCTGTTCGGGGACTATTTCGGGGGCGTTCCGGGGCTGAAATTTTATCCAAAACAGAAACAAAATTTTAGTATACCTGCTGGTTGCATTTGGTCTTAGAAAGGGAAGAGCAAGAAAATTTTCAAGTCCGATCCGGGTGCCAAAGATGTTTCTGCTGCGCTTGGAAAGCGTTTCCTACAATTGGCATCGAGAACGAGGTTGAAAATTGTTCTTAACCCTTTTTTTAATTTAAAGTTTCTATTTTTTATATATTTTTATGAGTTATAAATATGATATGCATGTTTAGATTAGTGGGCACAAAGTAATATTCATATGATGAATGTTTTTATTATTTCATGTGATGAATGGATTTTGCATTGGTCGTAAATTTTTTCGGATTTTATTTTTTTAGTTGGTTTTTTTTTTGGGATGTAAGGCCATAAGGCCATTGTTTAAAATTGTTGTAATTTTTATTTTCCAATGTAAAATTTCAATTATTGTAATTTGGAGCACCGAAGTCGCAAAAGGAGCCAACACCACCTTGAAGCATGATCTGAAGACCAAGGGATGCCTTGGTAAATTTGATGTACTAATTAGATTAGTATAGGAAAAATAAGAGCCCGGTAAATGCAAAATATTTTTTTTATGTTATATGTATGTTTATTTCGAATTGTTTGAATAACATGTCATATAGCTTATGGTGCCTACTCTTGCATATCTCAAGCCATAACATGTTTTAGATGCATTATCATTATTGACATGAAATATGATTTCAAAAATGCTACACTTACATACAATCTCACTAACAAAAACTACACCCCTCTCACTGTAGTTACAGTGATTACTGTAGCAATCACTGTAGCTACAGTGAGAGGGGTGTAGTTTTTGTTAGTGAGATTGTATGTGTGTATATCATTGCTGATATGATTTTATGTGATTTAAAGTGTTTAAATTAGAATATGATATGCATGGAAATCAATTAATTGGATTAATGGTTTAAATTTTGAATTCTAATATATCGGGCTTAATTATTGCATAATAAATTCCATTGGTATATTGGATGGAAACCCGGATATAAATTTAATAGCCGAATCCGAATGGACGATAATATGGTCTGCACTCGGGATATAATTCCACGTACCATTGGATTTTATAACGCACTAAGATTAATTAAATAGTTTAATGCAAATCTTGACCTTTTAGGATTTTAAAATTTTAAACCTATTAGTGTTCTAATATTTTAAAAGTTAAAATATAATAGGTCACTAATACCACTCTAATTAAATTAGTTTAATTGGGTAATACTGTTAGTAGAGACGAATGGAAAATTAGTGATATAAATTTTAAGAGTTAAAATTGGTTAGGTCACTAATGTTGAACTAATGTTAATAAAAGTTATGATTTAGCCGTCATAATTTTGTCCACATTAGTTCAAATAAAATATTAGATATTTTATATATATAGAAACCTTAATTTTAAAATAGTGAGTGAGAGATGGATATACGACAGTATATCCCGCGATCTCCGTTGTTAGTCCGAAAACGTGAGATTCAAAAGGCACCTCAAGACGGCTTTGCTTTTGTCCCCCTACGGATGGTGTCCATTTTGGGTCAATATTAGCTTTGGATTCCGAGAGGATAGGGATTCTAGATGTATCTTGTGAACTGACATACCCTATGATGGCACTTCACTCGTTAAGTCCAAGAATCCCGAAGCAGCGGGTCACACTCACAAATGAATAATTAACTGTTAATAAAATTCCTTGATCGAATAAAATGGTAGTTGTTTAATATAGGAATAAGAGTTATTCCCGCATATATTAATCGATTGAGATTGTCTTGATCTATCATGCAAGTACTTGACCTACCCTACGGCACACTTACTTGTGGGATGATAGATTTCTGTGGCATAGTAATTCTCTTAGTTTTCTAATTCGTTATTCATGGTTCATGCATCATGTTTAATTTTATGCCCAAATTGTTTGATGATTTTGATATGCGATGAATGAATTTTAAATGCATGTTTATTTTATTTTTCAGCCATTATTTTATTTTTCAGCCATGGTTTCTCGAATTATTTCCATACGCTCAAATGACAAATTAACAAGAGAAAATTATGTTAAGTAGAAAAGTAACATGAACGCTATCCCGGTCTGTGAAGACCTAAAGTTTGTCCTGACGGATGAGAGTCCTTCAGAGCCGGTCAGAAATACTGGCCAAGCTATGCGCGATACCTACCAGAAATGGGTTGCAGCAAATGAGAAAGCCCACTGCTACTTGCTAGAAGGGATGTCTGAGGTTCTTGCTGCAAAGTATGAACCTATGGCTTTAGCATCTCAGATGATGGAGTCATTGCAGGGCATGTTTGGGCAGCCTTCGGAGCATCAACATCATTAGGCCATGGTCTCAGCGATGACTGCTAGGATGAAGGATGGGACATCAGTCCGAGAGCATGTCTTGAGGATGATGACCTATCTCAACACTGTTGAAACCCATAGAGCTCGTATTGACGAGCGTATCTAGGTGACCATGATTATGGAAACTCTTTCGAAGAGTTTACTGCAGTTTAAAAGAAACTATGTTATGAACAAGTTGACTTTTACTTTGACCCAACTGCTTAATGAGCTCACCCATTACGAGTACATGCTTGTGGATCCTCGTAAGTCCGGTGCTGAGGCAAATATTGCCGAGTCTTCTAAATCTATAAAGATGAAGAAGAATAGCACTAGGAAGGGTAAGACAAAGCCCATGAAGAAGAAGAAGAATAACAAGATAGGCTCCAAGGATTCCAAGCCCAAGGGAAAATGTTTCCACTACAACAAGAATAGGCATTGGAAAAGGAATTGTCCTAAATACCTTGTTGAGCTGAATGAGAAAAAGGAAACAGGTAAATATGATTTACTCGTTATCGAATCTCTATTAGTGGAGGATGATAAATCTGATTGGATTGTTGACTCTGAAGCCACTAACCATGTTTGTTCTTCTTTGCAGCTACTTGACTCATGAAGGGACCATGCTGAAGGTGACTACACCATGAGGGTCGGGACATAGGATGTCGTTTCAGCAAGAGTAGTGGGAGTTTCTAGTTTAAATTTTACAAATAAAAGTTATTTAAATTTGAACAATGTGTTATTCATTCCTGGTTTTCGTAGGAATTTGATTTCTGTTTCTAAACTGTTGGATGATGGTTATTCAGTTTTTTTTAATAGCAATTTAGTTATTATTGGTAGAAATGGATTGACCATATGCACAAGAAACTCTGAAAATAACTTATATGTGTTAAGACCATTAACACATAGGTCACTGCTCAATGCTGAAATGTTTAAGGTTGAGAAACCTAAAACTAAACGGACAAATATTTCTCATGATGACACATATCTATGGCATCTTAGACTTGGTCATATCAACCTTGACCGGATATACATATTGATAAAGAACGGAGCCTTAAACCAGTTAAAGCTCGGAACTTTACCAGTCTGCGAATCCTGTTTAGAAGGAAAAATGACCAAGAGACCTTTTATTGGAAAATGTATAAGAGCCAGTCAACCACTTGAGCTAATACATTCTGACGTTTACGGACCGATGAATGTAAGAGCCCGAGGTGGCTATGAATACTTTGTCACTTTCATTGATGATTATTCTAGATATGGGTATGTTTACCTAATGCATCACAAATCAGATACTTTTGAAAAGTTCAAAGAGTATCGTGCTGAGGTTGAGAAAAATTTAGGTAAAATAATCAAGACTCTACGATCAGATCGTGGAAGAGAATACCTTGACAGAGATTTCAAGGAATTCTTAATTGAGCGTGGGATAATATCTCAGCTCACAGCACCTGGAACACCACAACAAAATGGTATTGCAGAGAGGAGAAATCGGACCCTACTAGACATGATGAGATCTATGTTTAGTTATAGCTCACTACCTAGTTCGTTCTGGGGATATGCACTGCAAACTGTAATACATATCCTTAATGTAGTTCCATCTAAGTATGTTCCTAAGATTCCCTTAGAGTTGTGGAATGGTCGTAAAACTAGTTTACGACATTTCCGCATATGGAGGTGTCCAGCACATGTGCTGAAGAACAAGACTACAAAGTTGGAGCCACGTTCTTAGGTGTGCCTATTTATAGGCTATCCTAAGGAGACTAGGGGTGGATTCTTCTAAAGTCCCGATGATAACAAAGTATTTATATCGACAAATGCTACGTTTCTATAGGAGGAGTATATGAGGAAGTTCAAGCCTCGAAGTAAAATGTTACTCGATGAGTTACTTACTGGTTCGACCAGCACACCATCGTCAATGATAGTTGACAAATACATAGCACCTTCGACATTTGAGAGTCAGATGCAAGTTCGTCAGAATGATCTACCACCTAGACGCAGTGGGAGGGTTGTACGACAACCTGATCGCTACCTTGGGGTTGGAGAGAGACAAGTTGTTGCATCCAGCGATGGTATAGATGATCCATTGACATATCGTAGTGCAATGGATGATTCTGACAAAGATGAATATCTCAAAGCCATGAACCTAGAGATAGAGTCCATGTACTCCAACTCAGTCTGGGAACTTGTAGACCAACCTGATGGGGTAAAACCCATAGGTTGCAAGTGGATCTACAAGAGGAAGAGAGGAGCAGATGGGAAAGATCAGACCTTCAAGGCTAGGCTAGTGGCCAAAGGTTATACCCAGAAAGAGGGAGTTTACTATGAGGAAACTTTCTCGCCAGTAGCCATGCTCAAATCCATCTGCACTCTTCTTTCCATTTCCGTATATTATGACTATGAAATTTGGCAAATGGACGTCAAGACTACATTCTTGAATGGCAATCTTGATAAGAGTATCTATATGGTACAACCAGAAGGGTTCATAGCCCAAGTTCAACAACAAAAATTTTACAGGCTGCAAAGGTCTATTTATAGACTTAAGCAGACATCTCGATCTTGGAATATAAGATTTGATACCACGATCAAGTCTTATGATTTTGAGCAGAATGTTGATGAGCCTTGTGTATACAAGCGCGTCATTGACGGGAATGTGGTTTTTCTTGTTTTATATGTCGATAATATTTTACTCATTGGGAATGATGTAAAGATATTATCGGACGTGAAAACCTGGCTAGCTAATCAATTCCAAATGAAAGATTTGGGAGATGTGAGTTATGTTCTTGGGATCCAGATTCTTCTGGATCGTAAGAAATGACTGTTAGTTATGTCTCAGGTATCCTACATCGACAAGATACTTGTGCGATTTGGGATGCAGAATTCCAAGAAAGGCAATCTGCCTTTTCGGCATGGAATTCATTTGTCGAAGGAACAGTCTCCTAAGACACCTCAAGATGTCGAGGAAATGAGACATATCTCATATGCCTCAGCAGTTGGTAGTCTCATGTATGCTATGCTATGCACGAGATCAGACTTCTGTTTTATAGTGGGAGTAGTCAGTAGGTTTCAGTCCAACCCAGGATTGGATCATTGGGTGGCAGTGAAACATATTCTCAAGTATCTTAATAGAACGAGAGATTATATGATATTTCGGTAAAGATATAATCCTAAGAGGATATACAGACTCTGATTTCAGACAGATGTAGATTCCAGGAAATCAATATCTGGATCAGTGTTTTCCCTAGGTGGTGGGGCTATAGTATGGCGGAGTATAAAGCAATCTTGCATTGCTGACTCCACCATGGAGGCTGAGTATGTAGCAGCTTGTGAAGTAGCTAAGAAAGCAGTCTGGCTCCGTAAATTCTTGGGAGATTTGGAAGTTGTTCCAGATGTGGATAAACCACTCACACTTTATTGCGATAATAGTGGTGCAGTGGCAAATTCAAAGGAACTAAGAAGCCACAAGAGGGGAAAGCATATAGAGAGGAAATACCATCTAATCGGGGAGATAGTGCAGAGATGAGACGTTTCTGTCACAAAGATTGTATTCGTAGAAAACTTGGCTGATCCATTTACAAAGACCTTGCCGGCTAAAGTGTTTGAAGGTCACCTAAATGGTATGGGATTATGTGACATGTCTCATTTGCTCTAGTGCCAAGTGGGAGATTGTTGGGGTATATGCCCTAGAGCTACATGTATTGTAAATAGTTTTAAATAATATGAAATAAAATGATGCATTATTCATTTTTCAAATTATTTGTTTAATTATCGCATATTGTAAATTATCTAAAATACCCTATATTACTCATGTACCTTCAGACTTAGTATATGAGTGTCTTACACAAGAGGATTAAAGTCTGAAGTTAGTAATCTTAAATAGTCCATAGAGAGCAAACAAAACGGGTACTTTGTTTGTGGTTTATCTATAGTTGCGGTCCATTCTATATTTGTATGGCGACCTTGATCCGGGATCGTCCATGTAGAGACATGAGAATGAAGGCACCTTGTATGATGTGATCATATATGACTGGACCCAGATGGAAATGATTTTCTTATAATATCCGTTAAACAAAGAAAATCATTTCAATCTACTAGATGGTCATATATGGATTAATCTTAATCCTGAATGTACTACGATCTTCTGAATGGTAGGCTATGTCATTTGATTTACAAAGGTGAGGTTGGTGTAGCAGTCCCGACCAATAGCTACGTACTTTGGGGACATGGTCTGTTGTGTAGCTAGGAATGTTTTACATAGACATGAAGTTCACTCATTCTTGTGAGAAGTAGAGGGGTATATTTCTTAAGAGTTGATTCGGTACTTGAACGGTTAAAGCGCTCAAGTCTTTCTATTACGAATAGAAAGATTAAAATTCATAAACGTTATGAATAAATCGTTCATTAGAGAATCAATGGTGCTTAAGGTAAAAAAATTAGAGGGGTATATGGGACATCATGACCCGAATCTAATTACGAGATACTTATGAAGGGTTAATCTATATGTAATGACTATATCGATGGACATCGATTTGGTTCGGTTTAATATACAATCTGCGACAACGAGAGTGCAACTATGAGTTTTTAGTGGAATAACCCGGAGTTAATAATTGGAATAATTAATTTAGAGCTTAATTAATATTTCGAGATTATTGGAGCTCGGAACCGTAGGTCCATTTGGTCCCTGTGGTAGCTCAATATACTATAGCGGATTTAATATATTGGATAGTCCAATTATATACTCACATATGAATAAATATTATTAATATGATTAATAACATTATTTGTCACACTTAGAACTATATTTTAAAAGTTAATATATGGTTTATGTAATAAATGATTATATGATAATTGTTTATTATTATTGTTAAATTATATTTGATATAATTTAATTATAGGGCAATCTTGGAATTCCAAATTGGGTTTTGGAAACCCTTGAATTGAATTGGAAGTTACACCTTTATGAAAGGTAGTAACTATTTGATTTTGTAACATATCTTTTAATTATGGAATTAAAGACTTGATGTTACAAATTTTTTTATTCAATTCCTTACTTGGCCGATTCTTAACAAAATAGGGGGAAAAGTTTTTGGTAATCACACATCTTAATTTGGATTTCACAACTCTTTAAATGGGATATTTAAATTGTCATTAAGATGATAATTATGTAATATTTGATGTTACAATTTCCTATAGAGTTAATATGATTGCCGAAAATTACAAGTGATAAGGGGAAAAGATTTTGAAATTTTGGAAATTGGAAATCTTAGATATAAAAAGAATAATTAGATTTTTTTTCTTGTTGAACTCTCATTCTTGCAAACCCTAGCCTCCATCTTCTTCCTCATTCTCTTTCAATTGTTGAGAGAAGAAAAATAAGAAAAATACAAGTGTGACTAGTAATCTCTAAAAGGTTTAGGGATTCATTTAGTGAATGTAACCCACACTACTTTCCGTTGGTTGTGAGACATAGCACGGAAGATCTTTTGGTGTTGAACAAAATTATCTCCTTCTCCATCTTATTCTTGTGTCACGGCAGTGAGCATAGATTTTGCTCACTGCCGAATAAACCTTTGGGGTTTAAGGCTCAGTTTGTTTTAATCCAGAATTTTGGGAAACACTTGGGGTATTTTTGGGACTGTGATAGGACTGATTTTTGAGTGAAAAATCAGACCTGAAACATCTTTGTTAGTCACAAAAATCAAGGGCTGATTTGTTAGGGTTTGTGCTCTAAGCGCCAATTTTATTATGTATTTCCTTGTAAATACTTATGTAACGTTTTATTATGAATAAAATGAACAGTTTCTTTTATATAACTTCTTATTTAATATGGTAAAGATGTAACTGACCTTAGAATGATTAGTTATGATATTGTTGCAAAAGCGTCGCAACTGACATTGAGTTGTCTCATGACGTTGTCATTCTTAGACAGTTCCCGGTCAAGGTTTAAACTACTTGGTCAGTAAAGTAAACATGTTGAGACTGGTACATGTCAGATATTGGAATCTTGGATTCCGATGGTTTCTCAGTGAACCATAAGTCTTGGAGACTCGTATAGACGTATATGTGTTTATAGCGGATAAACATTGAACGACTCACCAAATATTTTTAATGGATGGTACACCAACGTCAATAAGAATCTTCTCGGGTTGAGTGAGCATAGTGATTCTTTGACTTGAGATACCACTGTGGATATTTAAGTTATCTTCCACACTTAGATGGCAGTCACGTCACCGATCTATTTAGGTCAGACCTCCGCCTGTTCGTTGGGTGTGGACCGATGCTCAGGATATCATGTGTATATCAAGATAGGATCTGTCAGCTCTGTGTACAGAGCATAGGTATTCAATATGGAATTAGCAATCTGTTAAATCCATTGGCCCGTGGTACGTTGTAGAAATTAGTTCTAAGTGTTATTTGAGGGATTACTAATAAAAAAAACGTTGACGTGACTATATATGAAGAGATTTGACGTTTGTATCTGTATCTCTGGATTAATCCGGATACCTGTGACAGATGAATTATATGTATGCAGTGACCTCGACCTGTATGATTCAGTGAGTTTATCATGTTCATCATAATTTACGGGTGGGTGAATTATGGACACGAAATTTGATTTCGTGACGGATATGCCTGAATCAATAGAGTCTCACTAATGAAATTTACTCGTAGAGCACTAGGGCAACTGTTATAAATAATACTGATTATTTATAACTCGTTTAATGGTTAAACGAAAAATACATGCAATCGAGACTTATCGGTCATTTCTAAAATTAATGTGGGTTTTATTTAATACTTGATTTTATTAAATACACATTAATAAAATATCAAATTGTGATATTTGACTTATATCATTGATATATGTATTTGAGATATTTATTGTAAACATAATACATATATTTAAGATATTTAAATTTATTAATTTATTATTTAATTGTTAAATAATTAAATTAATTTATAAAATAAATATCTTTAAATAATGATTTCAACTTTATGAAGTTGGAAATGACATATTCTAATTGGAAAACATTTTGACAACTTTATTAAAGTTAAAGTGTTACTTTAATTAAGCCAAAATGTGTGCCAAGTGAATTAATACAAAAATAAAGTAATTGTTATTTTATTTTTGGTTGAAAAATCGGCAAGTTGGAATTATGATACAAAATTGGTATTGTTTTCATTTTTTCCAATATACACACAACATCAACAAAAAATAACAAAAGTGAGTTGAGAGCATTTGATCAAAAGGAAAGGAAAAATCAAAGCAAAAATTGATTTTTGTAAGTTATTTTCTTTCTTCTTCTTCATGAAAAATTGTTTCATAATTCTTGGCTTCAATTGTGTAGTTAAGATCATGCCTCTACTCTTTTTATTTGTAATTAAATTTGTTGGATGTGTTTATGCATGTAGAATTAATTTATTTGCTTATTAATGTAATTAAGCTTAATAAATTAATTAGAAAATTAAAGTTGCCATTATAGAGTTAATTAGCCATCCATAATTAACCTAGATTGTTCTTGATTAATTTCATGATGGTGAGAATTAATTGGTGTGGTAATTTGAAGATTAAAGTATTCAATTTTATTAATTTAGTGTAAATTGCCCAATTTGAGTGATTTGTGAAATTAGGGTTCTTAACCCACTCAAATTTTGGGGCTTTTCATATATATGCTTTAATTTGATGTATATTTGATGCATGTAAAATTGGGATTAATTGGATTTGATCTTGATGTGTTTTGAACAAATTGGGCCAAATTGCAATTAATTAAAATTCTGGGTTGTTTTGTATATTCTGGAAAATTCTGGGCAGTGGCACAATTCTGGAAAATGTTATGGTTTTGTTGCAAAATTGTACAAAAATATTTTGGGATTAATTTGAAATTAATTAAATATGTAATTGACATATTTAAAACTAAAATAATTAATTTGCAAAAGTTTGGGGTAATTTTATAATTAAAAGAAATATGATTTCTTGGGTTATAATTTCATAATTTAAGTATTGGTTAATTAAATAAATAAGTTTATTTAATTGTTCTAAGAAAAAATTTTGAAATCAGAGAAATCGTTTTTCCGCGTTCCGCTGCGCTAACCCTGTAATTCTTAATAAAACCCCAACAAAATGGTATCAGAGCGAGTCTGATTCTGGAACCCCCGATATATGATTAAGCCTTTAAAATTCAATATTGACTTTAATCTTGACTTTAATGCATGCTTGTATTTATTTTATTTGATTGAATAAATTAAAAACCTTTTTAGCGGAAAATCCATATTTAAAAAATGTTTATAATTTAATATGTATTTGATGCAAATTAATCGGTTCGTCTTGTCGATAAATTTTCTACGACTATATCCGAGAACGTGCCAAAGCTATGAGGATATGGCTGGTAGAAATTTATCTATACCAGATATATTTGATATTAGGTGAATTCAAGCGAAAACGCAATCCTGAACGTGTCAAAGCTGTCAGGGTTGTGTAAGTATCTTGAATTCATCATTGACAAGTTTGACCTTGGTACGCCTCCTTGTGAACGTGCCAAAGCTGTCACAACGAGAAACGACCAGGACCGAAAACTCATAAGTCACTATTGAGTGATCGACAATGTGTTGTCTACCTAAATGAATATACGTAGGCGAGAACGTGCCAAAGCTGTGAGCTGAAATATATTCATGGGGTCCACCTTTCACTATTATGTTATGATTTGATTATCACATGTTTTGTATTTTGTTTGGGGATTACAGTATTGCATGAAATAGTGGGAGGGACATTTTTAGATTAAAAATCCATGATCTAGTTAATGCTTTATGATATATTATGAAACTGTTATAATCTTTTATCTGCTTATATGCTTACCGTTGATTCGCTGTCTATTTGATAGATTTGTGAAGGCGGCACCTCCACCCAATCCTTTTGCACGTATGCTTGATACGAACAAACTGAAAGGCGCAGAAAACTTTACGGATTGGGATATGGTCATGAGGATTGTCCTCAATTCCGAGAAACTGGGGTATATTTTAGAAGGTCCATTACTGCTTCTATATCACCTGATGCATTACCTGAAGAACGTGAGACTTTTCAGCGATGGAAGGATGATGATTTAAAGGTTACATCATTCATCTTGAGTTCTCTTTCTTATGAGCTTAAGAATACTTATTGGAAGATGCACGATGCATATAGCATGATGACACAACTTCGTGAATCGTTCATGAACCAAGAACATGTCATTGTTCATAAAGTTTTGATGGAATTGTTCCATTCTAAACTTGATGAGGGGCAGGCTCTGAGCCCGCATGTGCTTCACTTGATCGATTTGATCGAGCAGTTGAGGCGTCAGGATTTCCCTCTCAATGAGACTCTTGGTCGTAGTGTCATTCTCGGTTCACTCTCGGCTTCATATCGCCAGTTCGTCATGTACTTCAACATGAATGGGATTCACTGTTCTTACCGTGAGTTGCATAGGATGCTTCTCACAGCAGAGGAAGATTTAAGGAATGTACTTCTGACTCACCTTCCGAAACCCACTTCACTTTCCGCTTCTTCCCAATCCAAGTCGAAGGGGAAGAAGTCTAAAGGAAAGAAGAAGAAGGGTTTCAATATTCCTCGGCAGGGTAAGACGACGAAGCCCAAGAGAGCTTCTGAAGAAAAGTGCCACCACTGCCAGAAAGTTGGGCACTGGAAACGTAACTGCCCTGACTATCTTGCGCAACTCATGAAGGAAAGAGCATCGATATCAGGTATTTTTATTTTTCCTATTATTGATATCTCTTTGGCTTGTGAAGCTATGACATCTAGTTGGATTTTGGATTCTGCTTGTCCTATTCACATTTGCAATACGTTGTAGGTGCTTACGGGAAGTAAACGGCTGAAATCTGGGGAGATGCAGTTGCGATTCGGGAGTGGAGACTCACTGGAGGCAGTTGCAGTGGGCGTATGTGAGATTCCCTTACCCAGTGGGAGACTTTTGTTACATGACTGCTATTTTATGCCAGGATGTGTGGCGAATATTATGTCCCTTTTGTATTAGATACTTAAGGTTATAATGTAAATATTAAGAATCGTTCTTTGTATTTATATAATAGTAGTAATATTCAGATCCTTTGTTGTACAAACGAGCATGGTCATTACATATTGCACACCTCACAAGATATCTTTAATACTGGAATAAATAAACGTAAACAATCTGATATAAATAATATTGAACTCTGGCATATGAGGTTAGGTCATATAGGCGTGAAACGCTTAACCCAATTGGTTAAGAATTGTTTGATACATGATCTCACCATTGAACCTTATCCAACATGCGAATCTTGTATTCGGGGTAAAATGACCAAAGCCTCATTTTCAGGTGTTGGACACCGAGCCAGTGACTTGTTGGAACTCGTACATTCTGATGTATGTGGTCCCTTAAGTCAAACTGCTCACAGTGGTTTTTCTCACTTCGTCACATTTACTGATGATCTGTCACGGTACGGTTATGTCTATTTGATGAGACATAAATCGGAAACCTTTGAAAAGTTCAAAGAATTCTGAAATGAAGTTGAAAAAAACTGGTCAATATATTAAATGTCTTCGATTTGATCGAGGCGGTGAATATATGAGTGGAGAGTTCACTAATTATTTAAAGGAGAATGGGATTCTCACTCAATATACTCCTCCCGGTACTCCGCAACATAATGAAGTGTCTGAGAGGAGAAATCAGACTTTATTGGATACGGTCTGATCGATGTTGAGTTATACAGATTTACCCTATTACTTATGGGGTTATGCTCTTTTAACTGCCGCACATCTTTTGAACAAGATTCCTTCCAAGGCTGTTCCTACAACTCCGTATGAGATATGAACCGGTAGGAAACCAAATATTAGTTATATTAAGATTTGAGGGTGTTTTGCTTACGTCAGGATGGCTTAGCAAGATAAGTTTTTACCTCGAGGGCAGAAGTTTAGGTTTGTTAGATATCCTTCAAATACGAAAGGATATTTATTCTATGATACCGAGCATCGAAATGTGTTCATAGATCGCTTCGTAAAATTTCTAGAAATATATTTTTTGGCTAAAAGTGGTGATCATAGACATGTTGAATTTGATGAAGTACAACCTGGAACCAACGAACTAATGAAGGAACCTGTTGTTCAAGAAGATGGAAAACCTTCAACACACACACTCTGTAGGTCACAAATGGTATCTAGACCTCTTGAATGCTTGTATTTGATACAAGAAAAAAGTCTCGATGTTCTCTTAGTTGAAGAGACTGACCCTTTTACCTATAGAGAATCGATGTTAGACATCGACTTTGTGAAGTGGCAAGATGCCATGAAATCCGAGATGGACTCTATGCATGAGAATCAAGTTTGGAACTTGGTTCCGCTTCCCGAAGGAATTGTTCCTATCGGTTGTAAATGGATTTATAAGAGGAAGCGAGGGCCCGATGGAAATATTGAAACCTTTAAGGCCCGACTGGTAGCTAAAGGTTACTCGCAGCGACCTGGTGTCGACTACGATGAAACTTTTTCTCCAGTTGCCATGCTAAAGTCCATCAGGATTTTGTTGTTAATTACCGCATATCATGATTACGAGATTTGGCAAATGGATGTCAAAACGGCTTTTCTAAATGGATTTCTTAATGAAGAAATCTATATGGAACAACCGGAAGGTTTTGCATCCAGCGAGAACTCGGGCATGGTATGCAAGCTGAAGAAGTCTATTTATGGACTTAAACAGGCTTCACGAAGTTGGAATCTTCGATTCGACGAGATAATCAAATTGTCTAGTTTTCTCAAGAATTCTGAAGAATCATGTGTGTATCAGAAGGCCAGTGGGAGTATGGTGGTATTTTTAATTCTCTATGTTGACGACATCCTTATCATTGGGAATGATATCAGGATGATGCAAGGCGTCAAAGCTTACCTCTGTAAGAATTTCTCAATGAAGGATCTGGGTGAAGCTTCTTATGTCTTGGGCATAAAACTTTATAGAGATATAGAAAGGAAGCTTATTGGGTTATTCCAATCAACGTACATAGATAAGATCTTAGAACAGTATAATTATGTTAACTGTAAGACAGCAAACATATCGTTCAGACATGGCTTACATCTTTTAGAAGAAGATGTGTCCGCAAATAAAAGATGAGAAGATTAGAATATCTAATCAACCTTATGCTTCGTGTTTGGGCAGCATCATGTATGCCATGTTATGTACTAGCCTGATATCAGCTTCGCAGTTAGTGTGACAAGCATATATGAGTCCAATCCAGGAAATGACCATTGGATGGCCATTAAACATATCCTGAAGTATCTTAAAGGTACTAAGGATAAGTTTATAATTTATGGAGGAAACGAACTGCAAGTTAATGGGTATATGGACTCCGATTTCCAATCGGATCCTGATGATAGAAAGTCTACATCAGGATTCGTTTTACCCTTAACGGTGGTGCAGTTTATTGGAAGAGTTCCAAACAGGGGTCGACAGCTGATTCCACCACAGAGGCGGAATATATTGCAGCTTCTGAAGCTGTAAAGGAAGCTGTATGGGTTAGGAACTTTATCACAGAATTGGGAGTAGTCCCAAGTTTGAGAATCCGATTCCGTTATAATGTGATAATACCAGAGCCATTGCGAAAGTAAAAAAAACAAGGGCGCATCAGAAGTCGAAGCATGTGGAACGAAAGTACCACATCATTCGAGAGATTGTGTCGCGAGGGGACATTTTCGTGTGCAAGGTACCGAGTGAAGATAATGTAGCAGACCCGCTTACGAAGGCCATACCTCCGAAGTTATTTGATAAACATGTGGAGTCGATGGGTATTAGATACAATCGATATTGGCACTAGAGTAAGTGGGAGATTTTGTTAGGGTTGGTGCTCTGAGCGCCAATTTTATTATGTATTTCCTTGTAAATACTTATGTAACATTTTATTATGAATAAAATGAACAGTTTCTTTTATATAACTTCTTCTTTAATATGGTAAAGACGTAACCGACCTTAGAATGATTAGTTATGATATTGTTGCAAAAGCGTCGCAACTACATTGAGTTGTATCATGACGTTTTCATTCTTAGACATCTCCCGGTCAAGGTTTATACTACTTGGTCAGTAAAGTAAACCTGTTGAGACTGGTAAATATCATATATTGGAATCTTGGATTCCGATGGTTTCTCAGCGAACCATGAGTCTTGGAGACTCGTATAGACATGTAGGTGTTAAAGCAGGATAAACACTGAACGACTCACCGAAGATTCTTAATGGATGGTACACCAACGTCAATAAGAATCTTCTCGGGTTGAGTGAGCATAGTGATTCTTTGACTTGAGATACCACTGTGGATATCTGAGTTATCTTCCACACTTAGATGACAATCACGTCACCGATCTATTTAGGTCAGACCTCCGCCTATTCGTTGGGTGTGGACCGATTCTCAGGATATCATGTGTGTATCAAGATAGGATCCGTCAGCTCTATGTACAGAGCATAGGTATTCAATATGGAATTAGCAATCTGTTAAATCCATTGGCCCGTGGTACGTTGTAGAAATTAATTCTAAGTTTTATTTGAGGGATTGCTAATAAAAAAAACGCCGACGTGATTATATCTGTAGAGATTTGACGTTTGTATATGTATCTCTGGCTTAATCCGGATACCTGTGACGGAGGGATTATATGTATGCAGTGACCTCGACCTGTATGATTCAGTGAGTTTATCCGTGTTCGTCATAATTTACGGGTGGGTGAATTATGGACACGAAATTTGATTTCGTGACGGATATGCCTGAATCAATAAAGTCTCACTAATGAAATTTACTCGTAGAGCACTAGGGCAACTATTATAAATAATACTGATTATTTATAACTCGTTTAATGGTTAAACGAAAAATACATGCAATCGGGACTTATCGGTCATTTCTAAAATTAATGTGTGTTTTATTTAATACTTGATTTTATTAAATACACATTAATAAAATATCAAATTGTGATATTTGACTTATATCATTGATATATGTATTTGAGATATTTATTGTAAATATAATACATATATTTAAGATATTTAAATTTATTAATTAATTATTTAATTGTTAAATAATTAAAAATTATAAAATAAATATCTTTAAGTAATGATTTCAACTTTATGAAGTTGGAAATGGCATATTCTATTGGAACACATTTTGACAACTTTATTAAAGTTAAAGTGTTACGTTAATTAAGCCAAAATGTGTGCCAATTGAATTAATACAAAAATAAAGTAATTGTTATTTTATTTTTTGTTGAAAAATCTGCAAGTGGGAATTATGATACAAAATTGGTTTTGTTTTCATTTTTTCCAATATACACACAACATCAACAAAAATAACAAAAGTGAGTTGAGAGCTTTTGATCAAAAGGAAAGGAAACATCAAAGCAAAAATTGGTTTTTGTAAGTTATTTTCTTTCTTCTTCTTCATGAAAAATTGTTTTATAATTCTTGGCTTCAATTGTGTAGTTAAGATCATGCCTCTACTCTTTTTATTTGTAATTAAATTTGTTGGATGTGTTTTTATGCATGTAGAATTAATTTATTTGCTTATTAATGTAATTAAGCTTAATAAATTAATTAGAAAATTAAAGTTGTCATTCTAGAGTTAATTAGTCATCCATAATTAGCCTAGAATTGTTCTTGATTAATTTCATGATGGTGAGAATTAATTGGTGTGGTAATTTGAAGATTAAAGTATTGAATTTTATTAATTTAGTGTAAATTGCCCAATTTGAGTGATTTGTGAAATTAGGGTTCTTAACCCACTCAAATTATGGGGCTTTTCATATATATGCTTTAATTTGATGTATATTTGATGCATGTAAATTTTGGGATTAATTGGATTTGATCTTGATGTGTTTTGAACAAATTGGGCCAAATTTCAATTAATTAAAATTCTGGACTGTTTTGTAAATTCTGGAAAATTATGGGCAGTGGTGCAATTCTGGAAAATATTCTGGTTTTGTTGCAAAATTGTAAAAAATTTATTTTGGGATTAATTTGAGATTAATTAAATATGTAATTGACATTTTTAAAACTAAAATAATTAATTTGCAAAAGTTTGGGGTAATTTTATAATTAAAAGAAATATGATTTCTTGGGTTATAATTTCATAATTTAAGTATTGGTTAATTAAATAAATAAGTTTATTTAATTGTTCCAAGAAAAATTTTTGAAATCGGAGAAATCGTTTTTCCGCGTTCCGCTGCGCTAACCCTGTAATTCTTAATAAAATCCCAACATGATTTTGGTACAGTTCGGGAGCATAACGGGTCCAAAATAGTCCAATATTTCACTGTAGTTTGGGGGCTGTTCGGGGGCGTTCCGGGGCTGAAATTTTATCCGAAACAGGAACAAAATTTCAGTATACCTGCTGGTTGCATTCGGCCTGAGGAAAGGAAGAGCAAGAAAATTTTTCAAGTCCGATTCGGGTGCCTAAGATGTTTCTGTTGTGCTAGGAAAGAGTTTCCTACATGTTCTACTCACCTCACAAAATAATGGTGTAGCTGAAAGAATGAACAACACTATTATGGAGAAAGTGAGAAGTATAATTAGTATGGTTAAGCTGTCAAAGCCAATCTGGGGAGAAATTTTTCGTATTGTCTGATACCTGATAAAC
Source organism: Zanthoxylum bungeanum (assembly GCA_019454045.1). NCBI lineage: Eukaryota > Viridiplantae > Streptophyta > Magnoliopsida > Sapindales > Rutaceae > Zanthoxylum > Zanthoxylum bungeanum. Next base: position 245,401 of record SKCR01043251.1, read on the forward strand.
AGATCACCATCTCTACCATTGAATTTTGAGATTCCTGAGAAATTGTGGTCTTGTAAGAATCCGTCATACTCTCACCTTAGAGTATCTGGCTGTTTAGCCGTCGCACATGTATCTAAAAATCCAGGAAAAAGCTCGATGCAATGACAACTCCATGTATATTCCTAGGCTATAGAGATGAAGAATTTGGATACAAACTATAGGATCCAAAGGAAAAGATGGTCATCAAAAGTCATGATGTAGAGTTTCTTAAAGACTAGACAATTGAAGACATTAAAAAGCCCAAAATATCTTCCAATATCAGTGCTGACAGTAATCCAGACCCAGCACCAACACAATTGGCCACAGATAGGGTGCATGATATTTCAGAAGCAAAACTAGAGGAGGCAGATGAGGATGTCGAGCAGGGGGAGACACAGCCCGCTCCATCGGAAGCTACAAAAGAGAGTGCTGAGAAAGAGGAGTCACAACTCGCTCCACTAGAAGCTACAAGATCATCCATAGATTTGGATGATGACAAATCTCCTGAAACCAGTGGACTTCAAACAAGAAGATCTGAGTGTTGGGTTTCTATTAAGTCCCAATGATCATTTATAAACATAAAACACATGTGAATACGCAAAGGAGAATGGCGGAATCATACTCACAATGAACGGATTGGATGCTACGAAGAACAAAATTTTTTATGCCCTTTGAGAAGCTCCAAGGCTCACGGCAAACTCACTGTTTTACTCCTCAAAATCGGTCATGGTCCTCCATTGATGTCTTCAAGCTCCAAGCTTCCAAAATGGATTCCAAGCTCACGAAATGGTTTCACTATCACCTTGTATGCCTTTTTGTGTGCTAGCAATGGCAAGATTTGCCACAAATCTTCCATCTTCATTCTTGTTATTCACGGTTTTAGTTAAGAAAAAATGAGAGAGAATAAATTAGGCCCTTGGCCGAAAGTTCAAAAAGAAGAGAGAGAGAGAGATATCACTTGTATTAAGTTTCCAAAACCTAATAATATCATATACCAAAATTTGGTATTTGCCTTTCAAAAAAGGTAAACCAAAATTTTGGAGCCAAAAAGCAAAAGATGCTTTCCAACCACTTCCATCAAGTCACATCACTCATGAATAGTGACTGGTTGTCAATCACTCAAAGTGACAAGACATCCATCACTTGAATGATGTACGATGTGACGCTAGATGCGACTAGCGATTTGATGCTTGATGTGATTTACGTGCCGCACTCGAATTCGAAATGTGAATGCGCTCGCGAACACTCCGGGCTCGGGTTCGTTAATTCCAAATTAACGAATTTTCTGTTGCGTCGTAATTAAATCTAATTTAATTAAATAATCATGCCTAGCATAATTACTATTCACATCGCTAACGAATTAATTCTAAATTAATTCGTTTGCCCGAATTAAAATCCGATTTTAATTCTGCATCGAAATCCAATTTCGTTTAATTCATCGAATATATTAATTTATCGATTAATTCCAAATTAATCGTCTCTCTCTTTATTAATATTTTATCCCAGATAAAATATCTCCGTAATTAATCCCAGATTAATTTTCTCTCTCAGCTAATTAATCCCATATTAATGAAGTGCGAGTCATACATCATCGGTGAATCTTCGGGAAGCGACCAATGAGATCCCCGGATATGTTGGCAGTAAATACGGTCGTCGGACTATCCGAACACGTAAGTACCTAGTACTACGTATTACCGATTTACAAGACAAGGTTGGCTTCTAACAAAGCGTCATGCCTACCCAATTCTCCAGAAACATGCTTACAGGAATAAGTGATCTATATCAGGCGTAGAATATACAGTATCGTGTATGTCGATCCATTATCGGATGGTCACGTGCTAGGCCTGGGGCTGGAATTGTGTATGCCCCGTACGAAGCACATATCGGATGTCTGGTAACTAGTCTCTATAATCGGATATACATGACCTAGTCATAATATCCCGATAGCTACAACATATAAGAGAACAAGTTACGTATCCTACGTGATCATCATCTCCACTATAACTGAAGTGATACTTCCATCTCGACATCACACCCAATACACTACGATTCTCAATATACCCAGAAGAGGCGTACACAGAACTGGTTAAAGCCCTGGACGACCAAAACCAAAGCATATTGATTGTCGCAAGTATTAGCGGTGCAAGTCTCAGGTTAAGACCAAATACACATACTCTGAATTCGGACTTCCATAGACACATAGTTATACTACCAATGGAATTCCGAAGGGGTCTATCCAGAGCGAAGCTGTTTCCCGTACCATCGGTAAAACAAAGCCTCCTATTACACTTGCATGAGTATCCTATACCCAAATATATGAGAACTATACCGTTGTGCCCTCACAACACGCACAAGTGTAATACTAGTCTTTTACGCATTATCGATGTCCAATCGATAATACTCTGACTAGGGATATTTAATGATTTATCCTTCGTGGATTGATACTGTCTCATATCTTCTCAATCCATGAACAAATCACAGGGACCTATCCTTTTTATACATCATGGTGATCTAATCACAAATGATAAGAGAGCAATCTCATTTGTCACATAGTTAATTTGTACAACAACACCATGATCTGTACAAATAGTGACGCTATGGGTCATAATTGTCCAACATTGAGCGAGGCAGAATTCCATCAACCAGATATCCGGGATCCAAATACATTCTGCTTACTGATGAGGGGGAGTCAGAGAGTTTCCCACAAGGCAAGAAGACATTGAGGAATAAATGGGTGAAGAAATATGACAGTGGAACTGTGTTATGTAGAGACATAGTAGAAGAGTATTGTGCAAAGACACAATGAAATATGTTGTGCAGAGACATATCAGAAGAGTACTGTGCAGTATGGGTGTTCATAAGATCGGGTTGACCCGTGACCCAACCTGACCCGGACTGACCCGACCCAACCCACCTGGTCGGGTTTATAATTTAAAAAATGTAATTTCAGGTCATTTTAAACCCGACCCGAAATTGCGGGTCAGGTATGGGGTTCAGGCGAATTTGCATCGGGTCGACCCGACCCAACTCGATGTAAATGATATATATAACTTATGCACCCTAGCATAACGTAAGGGGTGAAAAAATAAATTTTCAGATTGTAAACGTTGAAAATCGAACCTGTGACCATTTACAAATTAATAAAATACTTTGCCATTTCAGCTACACACTTACTTTGTCAAAATTATATCATTAAAACTATATATATTATATTCCACTGCATATTATGTTGACCCGACCCGACCCGTAGTTTTTTTGCCCGATTTGTTCAGACCCGACCCGCGCGGGTCACCTTCTCAAATTTCTAGTTTAGGGTCGAATGACCCGACCCGATCAGGTCAATTAAAAATACAAAAAATCCGACCCGACCCGACCTGTGAACACCCCTACTGTGCAGAGACACAGTGAAGTGTGTTGTATAGAGACACAACCAACATGTCAACAAATGTGGTTACACGGGACAAGTTAGAACTGTGCAGAGACATGGCCGAGATAGTTGTGACATGTTAATCATTTCAAATGCAGTTGGAGGGGAGAATTGATAAGAATCCAACAAGCATAATTGATTTGTTACAACCATCATTAGTGAATTAATGATTTTGGTGTAACCACCTTTAACCCCTCAATTAGAGGACAATTATGATAACTACTGCATAAATTGTGTTGAATTAGAAGGCAAATTATTGCATATTGATGAACACTAAAAAGTGCACATTTATTAAAAGAAAAATCAATCATTTTACACTTGTAATTTCATTTATCCCCTTAATCAGCATAATAATTAAATTTATATTTTATATATTTTTATTGTGATTTTTATTTGTTATATACGTAAAATAATACTTTGGATGCATAATTAGAAAATTAGATATGACATTTGGATTTTGCAGGCCAAAAACTTGAAATGGCGTTCTAAACTGTATAAATTCAGAAATTCCAACCCTGCACAATTTTCTTATTTTGGCCATACTTTTTTACTCCGATATTAGATTGAAGTGATTTTAGTTCCAGATGAAAGAAGATTCAAAGATCTACAACGTTTCTGCTGACAGGATTCTCAAATTCTGAAGTTTTCAATACCAAAATTGACGAAGAAGCCAAAGTGTATTATATGTAAAAGTCATTGTCAAATCAATATATATATATATATATATATATGGCAATCCACAAAATCTTCTTCCACCAAACATGTTTGCATATTTAGTGGATGCAATTGCAAAAATTTTACAATTGCAGTAGCAGCAGGGGTGCTGAGCACCTCTATAAATATATGTATTCTGCACCTCATTTTTCTCAATCTGATTTCCACAATTCTCTCTGAAAATTTGTGGAGTTTCAGCTTTTGTGTGTTTTATTTTCCTTAAAGCTTTCTTGTATTTTCTTTTTCTTTTAGTAATAAAATTATGTGTTTTTATTCAAATTATGAGTAGCTAATTTCTTTTTGTTGGGGAAAAAAGTGAAGCTTTTAAAATGAAAATATAAGCTTTTAAAATGAAAATATAAATTAATCTCACTTATATTATAATATATAAATTATAATCTAATGATTAATACTTAATTTAAATCTGGATTAATTATTGACAAACTTTGATACCGCCTATATGACTAGTTTTATTTATTTGGCATAATTGAGTACCTAACTAGATTTGTTATAGACAAAAGTTATCACCACTTTTATGACTGGTTTTATATGTTTTGGCATAATTAATTCCTGAAATAAATTAATTGGGTAATAATGACAATTTATATAATATAAAAAGTGAGATTTCTATATTTAAAATATTAAAAGTGGATTCCATAATCTCATTATTTTATTTTATTATTGCAGTCCAATTTAAAAGTCTCAAATCACTTCAAACAAATCAAGCCTTTTTATTTTTACTCAGATTGTTATTTTATTTTTCTAAATCTATTCCCTGTGGATCGACCCCGGACTTACCGGGTTATTTTATTACTTCGACACTCTTATACTTAGGAGTAAAGAACCATTTTTTAAGCCTGTCAAGTTTTTGGCGTCGTTAACGGGGAATATAATTTAGTAAATAGAATAATAATTTAACGTCATTGTATATTTTTCTTTTCTTTTCTTTTTTATTTTTTTGTTTTTTATTTCTTTTGTTTCTATTCTCTGTATCTCATTTGTTTAATTACTACCTTTGTATTTTCTTTTTTTTTTTTCTTTTGTCATTTTATTTTATTTTTTTTCTTTCCCACTTGTTTGTAATTATTATTATTGTTATTTTTTTGTAAGTATTGTATTTGTATTTTCTTAAATTTTAGCATATAGCATGTATTAAGGTTGCATGAAACACTGGTCTCGATCATCTAGCGGTAGATTAAATAGAGAGTCTCCATCACCTTCATTGTTAGTCAAAATGGACGAGATCCAAAATGAAAATCCACCTGCCCGAGTTAAAAATCCAGTTGATCAAGAAGAAAACGAGTCCCATCATGGCGATCTTAATCATCCTAGGACACTCGGACAATTCATGAATCCCGCTAAGACAGGATCACCATCTTGCGTTGTTTTCCCCCAGATGTAGCACGTTTCAATTTTAAGTCAGGTGTCATCCAACTTTTACCCACATTCCATGGTCTAGAATCAGAAAATCCTTATAGGCACTTAAGGGAATTTGAAGAGGTATGTAACACATGCACAGACCAAAATTGTAGCATGAATATAATTCGATTAAAGTTTCTCCCTTTTCTTTAAAGGATAAAGTTAAAATTTGGCTACAGAACCTTAGGTTAGGGTCCATCAGAACATGAGATGATTTGCAAGAACAGTTCCTAAAAAAATTCTTTCCCCCTCACAGGACAAACTCCTTTAAGAGAAGAATCACAAATTTCACACAAGAGTCGGGGGAAACACTTTACCAATATTGGGAGAGATTTAAAGAAGTGTTGAATGTTTGTCCACATCACAGTTTTGAAACTTGGAGGCTGGTTGCCTACTTCTACGAGGGTTTAACACCCCAAGGTAGACAAGTAATGAAAATGATGTATAATGGTGAGTTTAGGGACAAAAATCCCGAAGATGCACTAGATTACCTAGAACACATAGCAGAGAATGCACAATAATGGGACACATTTGGTACTTATGAGTCGTCTGTGAAACCACAGCTGATTACGCCCAAAAGTAACTTGCGGTTATCGCAGTATAGCTGGGGTGTCGATTCCTCAAAGAGATGGTTACAAGAACTAATTTTACTCAAGCAAAAATGTTTAGCGATAACTAAATTAAAGAAACGATTAAATTGCAATGTAAACTAAAGAATATGAAAATTTACAGAATTTTATCAGTATAGAGAAACATTAAAATCAGGATCCCCTATTGTACCAATTTCTTATATTCTGTTATTGATTCTTTTTATTACGCAATTGAGGATTTCACGTCCCAAACAAACAATTGTAGGATATTCAATTCTACAAAAATTAAAGTTCTAAAGTAATTGATAACTTATCTTCTCTACATTAATAACACACAAGGCTATTGTTACAACCTATCTAACGACGACAATATACCATCGGGCAATATTACAGCATAAGATTAACTTGTAAAACAACCATAACCAGTCACAACTGTTTTCACAAATCACACATAGAAAAAGCGTGACTGAATCTATATGTAAATTAACAAAATACAGTTTCTGGATTCAAATAATAAAAAGATAAAGAGAATAATACGATATCAATTATATTAAGCAAATAAACTCATCCAAGAATCAAATAACAAGAATAAAAGAGTTTGGTACAAGAGTTCGTCCTTAGCTCTGCCTTAGGAGATTAGTTCTCCATGCCGAAGAAAAGAACAACATTGACAGATCGGGAAGACATCTCGGTTCTGCGCTCTTTCTGCTTCTCGGCATTGCTTCTTGTTTTTTTTCACTCTCGGCTCTGCTTCTTGGTTATATTATAATTCTTGCGCAGCTCGCTTTTTGTTACTTTTGTTGGGTTTCTAGGTTAGTCCCAATATCAATTTAAGCAATGAAATCATGTGTGAATACTCAAAAGAAGTATGGCGGAATCATAATTACATTGATCGGCTTTGAGATGCGACGAACCAAAACTTTTCCTCCTCCAAGGTGCTCACGGCAATGGCTTGTTCTTGTGCTCCAAGTTGAATCTTCAAGCTCCAAGCTTTGGGTAAGGATCTCATACCCATGGGTGGGTTTCCCTATCACCTTCGTAAGACTCCATATGTGTGCTAGTACTTTGAAAATTTACCACAAATATTCCTATTCTTCCTCTTTGTTCTCGGCTTTGTTGGAAAATTGAGAGAGAAGAAAGATGGCCCTTGGCCGAATGTGAGGAGAGAGGAGAAGAGAGAAGTAATGTGTTTGTGTGTTGTGTATCTAATACACAAAATGAAAGTCAAATACCAAAATAATAAAAAGAAATGGTACATGTCTTTCAAGCCATCACACAAGTGTGTTGCACACTCAACCATCAACCAACAACTTCCATCATAATAAAGTGATAAAGTTGACTAGTGATGTGACGTGATGTGACTTGTGGGCCCCACTTGATTCGAAATGCGAGTGGGCCCGCAAGCACTCCCGGGCTCGGGTTCGCTAATTCCAAATTAACGAATTTTCCGTTGCGACGTAATTAAATCAAATTTAATTAAATAATTGTGCCTAGCAAAATTACTATTCACGTCGCTAGCGAATTAATTCTAAATTAACTCGTTCGCCCGAATTAAAATCTATTTTTAATTCCGCGTCGAAATCCAATTTCATATAATATATCAAATATATTATTTTATCGATTAATTTCAAATTAATCGTTCTCTCTCTTTAAATTAATATTTTATCCCAGATAAAATATTTCCGTAATTAATCCTAGATTAATTTTCTCTCTCTTATAATTAATCCCAGATTAATAAAGTGCGAGTCATACGTCATCGGTGAATCTTCGAGAAGCGACCCATGAGATCCCCGGATATGTTTGCAGTAAATCCAGTCGTCGGACTATCCGAACATGTACGTACTTAGTACTACGTTTTTACCGATTTACAAGACATGGTTGGCTTCTAGCAAAGTACCGTGCCTACCCAATTCTCCAGAAATATTCTTAAAGGAATATGTGATCTATATCAGGCGTAGTATACGTAGTATTGCGTATTACGATCCAGCATCGGATGTCACGTGCAAGGCCTGGGGCTGGAATTGTGTCTGCCCCGTACGAAGCACATATCGGATCTCTGGTAACTAGTCTCTATAATCGGATAAACATGACCTAGTCATAATATCCCGATAGCTGCAGCATAAGAGAGCACCAGTTCCGTATCCTACGTGATCATCATCTCCACTATGACTGGAGTGATACTTCCATCTTGACATCACACCCAATACACTACGATTCTCAATATACCCAGAAGAGGCGTACACAGAACCTGTTAAAGCCCTGGACGACCAAAACCAAAGTACATTGATTGTCGCAAGTATTAGCGGTGCAAGTCTCAGGTTAAGACCAAATACACCTACCCTGATTCGGACTTCCATAGACACATAGTCATACTACCAATGGAATTCCGAGGGGTCTATCCAAAGCGAAGCTGTACCATCGGTAAACACAACCTCCTATTACACTTGCATGAGTATCTTATACCCAAATATATTAGAACTATGTCGTTATGCTCCCACAACGCGCACAAGTGTAATACTAGTCTTTTACGCATTATCGATGTCCAATCTCGATAATACTCTGACTAGGGATATTTAATGATTAAACCTTTGTGGATTGATACTGTCTCATATCATCTCAATCCGGAACTAATCATATGGACCTTTCAACATTATACATCTTGGTAATCTAATTACAAATGATAAAAAGGGCAATTTCTTTTGTCACATAGTTAATTTGTACAACACCATGATCTGTACAAATAGTGTTGCTATGGGTTATAATTGTCCAACAATCTCCCACTTGGCCTATAGCCAATCACTCAAGTGTCCTACACCCGAACTATGTACGGTTCACTCAAATTTCTGCTGAGGAAAGGCTTTCGTCAGCGGATTTGCAAGGTTATCATTTGATGCGATTTATTCGATCATCACATCGCCACGATATATGATCTGAACGAATCAGATGAATATTTGAAGTATATATCTGGATCGTTGATGAGACCATTAATTCTTTAGCCTGTGGTTGTAGCCTAGCTCGGCTGCTAATAAAACTACTCCTAATCTGATTAGGATTATTATCAATCCAAAAGGCTTCTATTGCTGCCTCAGCTGCTTCAATATTCTGCTTTTATTGTTTATTCGGCAACAATATCTTGCTTGGAAGATTTCCAGCTCACTGTTCCGTTATTCAAACTGTATAGTACCTTTGTTACGACTAATAATCGTTTTTTTGTCGGTTTGGAAACTTTCAGAGGTGATCCCAGTCACTTCAAGTTCTCATTCTCTATAGTATAAGAAAGCATCCTTAGTTCATCTAAGATACTAAAAGATGTTCTTTATATCAATCCAGTGACCATCACTTGGATTGGCCTGATTGTGACTCCATATGCTCAAAGCATATGAGACACCAGGTCGCGTGTATTTATTTCAATGTACAAGTTCTCGGAGAGTGCCAACAACCTTTAGATCTATCCCAGTAGATCTTTATTCCTAGAATAAAGGTTGTCTCTCCCAAGAATTCTACGGAGAATTTTCATGAAAGCCAAGCTTTCACCGATTGTTTTATGGGAATTATCATTTCCAAGAAATGACAAGTCATCATTATCTAGGATAATCACTGTCAGTTCGCTCCCACTAACCTCCTTATATACACAAGAATCATTTTCGTTTTGAATTAAATCACACACCATTATGATTACATCAAAACATCAGTTCCAAGAACGCAATGCTTGCTTCAATCCATAAATGGATCGAATAACTTGCAAACCTTGTTTGCCCGTTTTGGTACGACAAAACCGTCAGGATGTTGTAAACATCCTCCAAAAGGTTTACGTTTAAGGAAATCGATTTTGACGTTCAGTTGCCATATTTCATAAATGAAACATGCAGCATCAGCAAGCATTATCCAAATGGATTTAACCATGGCAACAGGTAAAAGGTTTCATCGTAATCGACACAATTTTGATAACGATACCTTTTCGCTACAAGCCTAGCTTAGTACGTTGTATGTTGCCTTCCATGCATGTCTTCCTTGAAGACTTATATAGTATCAATAGACACAATGCCTTCCGGTACATCAACTAATATCTAAACTTGGTTGGTATACATGGAATCCATTTCGGACTTCATGGCACTTTGCCGTAATAGGGAGTCGATACCTTGTATCACTTCCTCATACGTATTCAGTTCGTCTTCCTCAATAAGATTGACATCTTTACGAGGTGAGATCAGAAACCCATACCTCCTAGGTTGTTTTCTGACTCTCTCCGACTCACGCGGTTCTTGTGTATTCAAAGATTATTGGTATAGTTTCATCCTTGATGAACTATTTGTGTTCCATTAAGGAATCGGTGCCTAGAATAGTATTACTCCGATTTTCATCGAGTTTTACTTTCCTCCCACTTACCACTGCATATTGGTATTCCTCTTAGGAAAACCGCATGGTGAGCAACAATTAAATTGTTCTCATGTGAGTTGTATAAGTACTATACTTTTGGTTTCCCTAGGATAACCCACAACTTAGGCACTTATCCGATTTGGGTTTTAGTTTGGTATCATCCAAACATATGTCTAGTATACCCAAATCTTCAGGATTGAGAAAAACTAGTTTCTTTCCTGTTCATATCTAATATGAAGTCTGTCTAACAGATTTTTATGGAACCTTATTCAAAATAAGTTTTGCACTGTCTAATGCGTATCCTTTGAAGGAAATGGTAGCTCAGAGCGACTCATGATTAACCTTATCATGTCCAACAAAATTTGGTTTCTCTGTTCAAACACACCGCTCAATTGAGGTGTTCCGGGAGGAGTCCTCATTGAAAGAATACTATACTCTTTCAAGTATTTGAGAAACTTATTGCTTAAGTATTTTCATCATGGTCCAATCATGGTGTTTAATACTTTAGCCGATCTGTTTGTCTACTTCGTGTCGAAACTCTTTGATTTCATCAAAAGTTTCCGATCCGTGTTTCAATAGAAACACATAACCATAACGCGATGCCACATCCGTAAAGGTTACGAAGTGTTCATATCCACCTCTAATCTAGCTAGACATGGCCCCACTTACGTCACTATGAACGAGGGCTAACAGATCGGTGGCACTTGTACTTTTACCAAGTAAAAGGTGTTTTAGGCACTTTGCCTAATAAACTAGATTCGTAGACATTATTTGAATAGAATCAAATCTGTCCTAGTATCCACTCTTCAAAAGTGTGGATATACGAGTCTTGTTTAATGTGTCCCAGACTACAATGCCACTTATAAGTCTCAACTGATTAATTCAGTTTGAGCCATTTGTTTGTCATGTCATACGTTTGAGATTCATTTATATTCAAAATATAAATACTGTTATTCACATCTAATGTGCTTATCTGAATATCATCTTTATAAAATAAAACACTTTAGTGTTCTAGAATATAAAGGTATACCCGCAACAGGTTAAACCCTGATATAGAGATAATGTTTCTAGTCAAACTAGTTACATTGTAACAGTTTCCTAATTTAAGTACACACCCGAATGGTAGTTCCTAAACTTATGTTTCTACGGTTTGAAACAGTGACTCTCGTCCCGTTTCTAATTCGCAGATTAATCTCAACTGAAGTCAGTATCCTGCTAATCAGCAGATTCTGCACACCCGTACATATTTATGTACCACATCCAGTATCTAAAATCCAATTTTAATACTAGTAGTGAACATATTTATGACAAACATATTTGAAGTCGGAGCCTTGCACCGCCTTCTCTTCCTTCATGTCTGCCTTGTCCATACGGCAATCACGCTTCTAGTGACCCCGTTTGCCACAGTTTTGGTAGACATCTTGGGATATGTCCTATGTCTTCCCAGAAGATTATAATGACTTTGCCTTTGCCCGGTTTCCACACCCAGAAGCCTTTGGCCAAGCCTTGGCCATCTGGGATGTCGAAGTAAGATGCGCCTTGTGCTTCTTGCCCTATTGCAAACTCTGGCTTTGTCTCATTGAGTATAGCCATTAACTCTCCAAGAGTTTTCTATTGCAATTTGTACTTTTAAGATCTAAGGATAGATCTATGAAGATCCTTCAATTTCATTATCATATTATAAGGATCTAATCCTTGGTTCTGACTAAGAAATTAATGAGTCTTTGCGGCAAGCATGACGGATTAAGCACTAAAGTTATCATCACATGAATATTCCAAATATCATGTTCTACTATTTGCTCAACTTCGGGCTTAGGCTCGAGACGTCACTCTATCAAATAAAGTAACTTCTCGGTCTCCAAGACTATCCTGAGATTTTATTCCCAATTTGAAAATTGAAGCCGTTTAAAAACATTTTCACCCAGGATTATGTTCTAAACACTAATCTTTCAGTTATCTTGATTCTAATAGTCCAACTATTTAATCAACGATTTTAGGTACTATAAATTATAATGATTATTATAGTCTAACTATATGATCAACTATAATTTAATTGGTTAAATTCAATTATATTGATTACTATAATCCAATTATAAAATCAACTATTAATTGAAATGGTTTGAATACAGTCCAACTGTTTAATTTAAAACAACAATAAATATTAGTCCAACTAATATATTAATTTATTTGACGAAATATTTGAAATGAGCGCGTATTGGCAAGTAACTAAATGAATATTGCAAATTTAATACTTGCTTCCCACTAATTTTCGGCGAGCCTCTAACCCTCTGTGGAGTACTCGGGAAACCTTGTTTCCTAGTAGGCTAGGATCCCATTAAAAAACACACAATCTATCCAATATATTCCCTAACCTTTTTCCTCTGAATCAATTAAGCATTGGCTTTGGCACAACAAACTTAATGATCCCAGTTAAGCGGACCCATTGACTTTGGAAAGCTTCGTAATCGATGTCGATGGACAAAAGAAGTGATCTTGACTTTGGCCAACAAATCAAAACTTGGACAAGACACCGATATGGAACAAAGCCTTCATGATTCAAACACATCCGCGACGGACAAATGTCTTAACTTTGGCCAACAAACCAGTGCCAATCTTGGATCTTGCGTAAGAATCACTCAATGGAAGGAAAAACACTTAATATATTTTGAAGGTTTTTTCGCGTAAATTGGCAACCAATTTATTATCTTTGTTAGGTCTCATCATCATACACCCTTAAACATGCATTCTAAAAACATAATAAGGCGCGTATAAATAAATATAATAATGATATGCGGATGGATACTTAAACACATTGTTCCTAGAACAAATCTCTCCATTTCCTCTCTCCCGCTAGCACAAGTATTACTTCTACCCAATTACATAACACTTCTAAAGAAACCTCATTTACATTGAGGGGAATAGATGAGAAGAGAAATACAAAGAGTCAAGAGGTAATAGGCTGGACACGCAGGTCCAATTTAATAAATTCTAAATTTATTACAATAATTTCCAAAATTGCCCTCACCCATCTAATATACATCTGATATGCATTATTCATACATCACATCCATGTATTCACACAAAGCATGTTATCAATCAATCTAATCAAATTAATTAATCTGAAATTAATGACCATCCAATGTTCAAACAACGATTTGATTTTGCGCGAGTCAAACTCTTTTTACGAATAAGTACTCAAAGTACGAATTCATGAATTATATTAAACTACAATATTAAATCCAATTTAATTTGTATTTAATACTAATTCTATATTTAATTCCAAATTAAATAATTACACTTTTTAATGTGCCTTTACGACTTAGATTCTAAATCTAATCGTTACGGGTCTCAAAGCCCGATTAACATCCAATGTTAATTTAATTAAAGTCCAATGGGCTTTTAATTAATTTCTGAAGGCATGGACTTTTGGTCAATATGGGTCAAACCCAAATACCAAAGCCCATTTAAGGAATCACCCTTATTTGCCAAGAAACCAATTTAGGCCCATTAGGCCCAATTAAAATTAAAGGTGCATTAAGTCATATTTGGACTTTATGGATATAATTTTGGGCCCAATTGGATCCAACCAATTAGCCTAAACCAAACTTGGCCCAACCAAGCCCATTAAGCCCAATTACAACTTTTACAAGCCCAATTCCAAATTTGGCCCAATTAATTAAATTACAAAATTCCAAATTTCACAATTAATTAATCTAAAGTGTATAGCCATAATTAATTAACCAAATTAATATTTCCAAAACACCAATTTACTCAATTAATTATGATTATCATCATCAACTTATGTCCAACACAACTGAATCAAAAAAATCAATCATTTTACATGCTACAAGTCACGACATTTAGGGTTTTTTCAAAATTGATTTCGATTTCAATCCAATTAAATCTCAAATCAATTTATCCCAAGTATTTTCAACTCATCCAATGATCAAAAATAAACAATTCCATGACATTAGGGCACCTCCAAGTTTCAGCCAAGCCTATATTTTGGGGAAAAATTGATCCAATCCATTTTTCACAAAATTGATCACAAACAACTCCAAGTCATCCATATACAAGCATGCTCAAACAAGTAATTTAGTCAAAACATGCTCAAATCCAATTTACCCAGATTTTACCCTAAGTGTATTTCATGCTCAAAATGGCTCTGATACCCTTGTTGGGTTTCTAGGTTAGTCCCAAGATCAATTTAAGCAATGAAATCATGTGTGAATACTCAAAAGAAGTATGGCGGAATCATACTTACATTGATCGGCTTTGAGATGCGACGAACAAAAACTTTTCCTCCTCCAAGGTGCTCACGGCAATGGCTTGTTTTTGTGCTCCAAGTTGAATCTTCAAGCTCTAAGCTTTGGGTAAGGATTCCATGCCCATGGGTGGGTTTCCCTATCACCTTCGTAAGACTCCATATGTGTGCTAGCACTTTGAAAATTTACCACAAATCTTCCTATTCTTCCTCTTTGTTCTCGGCTTTGTTGGAAAATTGAGAGAGAAGAAAGATGGCCCTTGGCCGAATGTGAGGAGAGGAGAAGAGAGAAGTAATGTGTTTGTGTGTTGTGTATCTAATACACAAAATGAAAGTCAAATACCAAAATAATAAAAAGAAATGGTAAATGTCTTTCAAGCCATCACACAAGTGTGTTGCACACTCAACCATCAACCAACAACTTCCATCATAATAAAGTGATAAAGTTGACTAGTGATGTGATGTTTGATGTGACTTGTGGGCCCCACTTGATTCGAAATGCGAGTGGGCCCGCAAACACTCCCGGGCTCGGGTTCGCTAATTCCAAATTAACGAATTTTCCATTGCGACGTAATTAAATCAAATCTAATTAAATAATTATGCCTAGCAAAATTACTATTCACGTCGCTAGCGAATTAATTATAAATTAACTCGTTCGCCCGAATTAAAATCTAATTTTAATTCTGCGTCGAAATCCAATTTCATATAATATATCGAATATATTATTTTATTGATTAATTCCAAATTAATCGTTCTATCTCTTTAAATTAATATTTTATCCCAGATAAAATATTTCCGTAATTAATCCTAGATTAATTTTCTCTCTCTTATAATTAATCCCAGATTAATAAAGTGCGAGTCATACGTCATCGGTGAATCTTCGGGAAGCGACCCATGAGATCCCCGGATATGTTGGCAGTAAATCCGGTCGTCAGACTATCCGAACACGTACGTACCTAGTACTACGTTTTTACCGATTTACAAGACATGGTTGGCTTCTAGCAAAGCACCGTGCCTACCCAATTCTCCAGAAATATTCTTAAAGGAATATGTGATCTATATCAGGCGTAGTATAAGTAGTATTGCGTATTACGATCCAGCATCGGATGTCACGTGCAAGGCCTGGGGCTGGAATTGTGTCTGCCCCGTACGGAGCACATATCGGATCTCTGGTAACTAGTCTCTATAATCGGATAAACATGACCTAGTCATAATATCCCGATAGCTACAGCATAAAAGAGCACTAGTTCCGTATCCTACGTGATCATCTTCTCCACTATGACTGGAGTGATACTTCCATCTTGACATCACACCCAATACACTATGATTCTCAATATACCCAGAAGAGGCGTACACAAAACCTGTTAAAGCCCGGACGACCAAAACCAAAGTACATTGATTGTCGCAAGTATTAGCAGTGCAAGTCTCAGGTTAAGACCAAATACACCTACCCTGATTCGGACTTCCATAGACACATAGTCATACTACCAATGGAATTCTGAGGGGTCTATCCATAGCGAAGCTGTTCCCGTACCATCGGTAAACACAACCTCCTATTACACTTACATTAGTATCTTATACCCAAATATATGAGAACTATGACGTTATGCTCCCACAACGAGCACAAGTGTAATACTAGTCTTTTACACATTATCGATGTCCAATCTTGATAATACTCTGACTATGGATATTTAATGATTAAGCCTTTGTGGATTGATACTGTCTCATATCATCTCAATCCGGAACTAATCATATGGACCTTTCATCATTTATACATCTTGGTAATCTAATTACAAATGATAAAAGGGTAATTTCCTTTGTCACATAGTTAATTTGTACAACAACACCATGATCTGTACAAATAGTGATGCTATGGGTCATAATTGTCCAACAACTTTGTGTTGACTTATATAATGAATAGAACATTGGAAAGTTGAAACCCTATTTCCATGGGCTCACGTGTTTGGTCAAGGTCAACAATTGCAAATCATTTGTTGCTTCTCAAGTGATCAAGCGTTCTTCCTTCTGCAAGTCTTTCACGCCACCTTTTCTTTATAATACAAGAGGGCCCACGTTTTCAATCTTTCTTTTGTTCCTTAAATTGGTCAAAGTTGGTGGCTGCTTCTTTCTCTCTCTTTCCATGCGTGAGCTTGCTTTGGTTTTCCACCTTTGCATGCTTTCCTTTTTTAAAAAAATTGTCCACGTGATTTGACTTAATTTCCAATTGTTGTTTTCCTTGCTTTCCTTTCTAATTCCTACAAATAATAAAGAGAAAAATTACTAAATTAACTTAAATAATAAATACTTTCTAAATTAATATGATAATGAAATTTATATAATAAAATATAAAATATATGACTAAATATTTAACAATAAACCTGAATAAGTAATGTTCAAAGTACATTTTCATGTTCTTATCAACAGCCATCTGGTAGAGGTATGTTTAACCTTAGGGAAGACCATGACATTTCTACTAAGTCTGCATCTTATCTAAAAAAGTTGAGGCATTAGAAATAAGGAAGAATGATCATGCCAAGTTAGTTCAATAAGTCAAGTGTCAAATCTATAATCCAAGTGAACATGTCACATAAGTTTGCCCAACCTTGCCAGCCCTCCAAGAATGTCTTCATGACCAAGTCAGTTTCATAAGCACTTTCAATAGAACAAATTCAAATCCATACTCTCAAACCTAAAATTCTGGTTAGAGAACCCAACCAAACTTCAATTGGAGGAATGATAACCAAGCACAACCATCGCAACAACCTCCCTAGGTACACCAGAATTTCCGAAATTCCCAGAATTATGCACCATATGTCTCACCACCTAGGAAAACCATTGAGGATACCTTACATGCATTCATTGAGAAACAAGATGCCATCAATAACCAAAATGTACAAACATTGATTGATCTAAAAGATACTTTTTCCAAAATCACATCTGCATTGACCATTAATGAGAAAGGAAAGTTTCCTACCCAACCATAGCCAAATCCTAAAAAGTCATCAAAACCCTCACGAGGGTAGTTCTGGAAGTCAACATATAGACCATGTGAAATCTGTTATTACTCTTCGCAATGGTAAGGTCATCCACAGACCTATTCTTGAACCTCGCAAAATTGAAAATAAATCAGATTTAGAGGGTAAAGAAGGGGTTGATAAACCATTATCCATCGTTGATGATAACAATTTTTCCCATGCACCTCCATTTTCTCAGGCATTAAAAATAAAGAAATTGAACCATTCCCCAGAGATATATGAAATATTCAAATAGGTAAAGGTCAATATTCTTTTGTTAGATGTCATCCAACAGATACCATCTTATGCCAAATTTCTGAAAGACTTATGCACCGTTAAAATGAAACATCAGGTAAGAAAGAAATCTTTTCTAGCTGAACAGGTAAGTTCCATTCTCTCAACCAATAATGCATTAAAATATAAGGACCATGATTGTCCAACTATTTCATGTATGATTGGAAATCAAAAAATTGAACATACTTTACTTGATCTTGGAGCCAATGTAAATATACTTCCATTTTCGGTTTACCAACAACTTAATATTGGCGAGTTAAAATCAACTTCAATTAATCTTTTACTTGCCGATAGATCAGTCAATGTACCGAAAGGAATTGTGAAAGATGTGTTATTATAAGTCGATAAATTCATATATCATGTGGATTTTATTGTCTTGAAAACATAACATGTAACATTCAGTTATAAGCCAGTTCCTGTAATACTTGGTCGTCCATTTTTAGCAACAGCTAATGCCTTAATTAATTGCAGGAATGGAATCATGAATATGTCCTTTGGCAATATGACGTTAGAGCTTAATATTTTTAACATGTGCAAACAACCATACGATGAGGATAGTGAAGACGGGAGCATGGAACTAATTGAACCAATTGTGGATGAATATATTCAAGGAAGTTTATCTGATCCAACGGAAATTTGTACAACTAATTTTCTTGAATCAAGTACACAATTAGATTCAGATATTCCTAATGATTTTTTACTTGATTCTACACAAAAATTGGAAGATGATGGAAAGAAGTAAAATTTTGAGGAATTAGGAACAATGGAAGAAGAAAAATATGAGGAAGCACCTAATATGGAATTGAAGACTTTGCCAGAAGGATTGAAGAATACATTTCTTGGAGATGAACAAACTTACCCTGTGGAAATTTTTTCCTCTCTCACAAGCAATCAAGAAGAAAAAATACCTCCAGACTGGAGCCATCAAGGCATGGAAGAAACTCTCACAAAATTCCACAATCATTTTCTTTCTCTCCCCCAAAATGCTCTAATGAAAATTTACAAAGCACGCACCGAAAGAATGAGGCTTCTGATGATCCATGATATTCCTAATGATATTCGTTTGGTAATTGAAGCAAAAGTTCGCTTGGCAAGTGAATCATCTGACTCTTTCATTTCCTACATGCCTGGTTTAGGGAAAAGCACATATGCTAAGAAACGAAGAGCTAAACAATTAGGTGTTTGTTATAAATGTGCACGCTGGACGTGCAACACTCGTTGTCGTTCTTTAGGAATTGTGTCTAACAATCGCAAAGATAAAATTTAATTCATTAGAGATGGCTTGAGTAAGGAGTCTTTAGATGATATATCATTGACTCTTGAGACGCATCCTTGTGGACATGTTCATCAAGTAATTCATAATTTGCATACACAATTTCAAAAAGAAAGACAACATTACAGTCTCGAGAATCTGACTTTAAAAGACCTTGTTTACCAATTGATAAGAAAATTGGATGGGAAATATATCCTTAACCCATAGAGTAAGCCGTTACTGGACGTAAAACCAGAAGAAGATGTGAGCCACAATCACAACTATCAATACATATTGTTTCAATTTATTACTTTGATTTCATTTCCTTTAAATTACTATTTTGATTTACTTTAATTAACTGTTTTGATTTTCTTTACTTTAATTTTTACCGACAGTATCTAAACTTTTTGACTCTCACGATCTATTTTACTATTCATCTGACAATTGTCATTTTGTAGGTACTAGTACTTTTATTACTCACCTTTTTTCAGGATCCACAAATACAGCTCGTCATTTCTCTCTTCAACACATCCAGATAAGAGGGAGAACAAAAATATAGACAACTTCAAGAAAACAAGTCAGTAATATCTGTGTGTTTTGTGAAACTAGCTCTGGAACTAAACCAGAATTTTTTGAGGCTGCAAAAGAATTGGATAGAGTTATGGCGGAAAGAAACATGCACTTAGTATATGGTCGTGGCAATCTTGGATTGATGGGGTGTGTTTCAAAAGCCATGCAAGAAGGTGACAGTAAAGTTTTGGGGATCATTCCAAAAACTTTTGACAGAGTAAAACCTCATCGGAAAATCAAATAAAGAAGAATGCATTGTCTCAAGTATGTCTGAAAGACTTACTGAAATAATCAATCATGCTGACGTTTTTATTACTTTACCAGGTGGGCTGGGTACGTTGGAAGAAATATTCACGGTTGTGTCATGGGCGAACTTGAACATTCACCAAAAACCCATTGGACTACTTAATGTTGATGGCTTTTTTCGATTTTCTTTTTGTATTTCTTGAGGATGCCAAAAGAAATGGGTTTATTTCAAAACCGGTAAAAGATATCTTCCTAACTGTAAGAAAAATTAATAATTTAATTGACCAACTCTTAGCTTATGAACCAAAAATCGAACCCATTCTTTCCAAGTTGATATGGTCTGGTAACGATCGTGGCAAGAAGCGTAGAATGGACTTGAATCTTAATTTGTAATTTTTTTTTATGTGGCTGAATAGTCGTAGATTCAATTGTTAATTCCACACTAACCAGATGATGTCTTCTAAACTCTACTTCTTTTTTAAGACATTGGGGACAATGTCTCAAATTGATTGGGGGGAGGGGATAGCTGATTAGATAATTTTCATTTTTATGTATCGTTGCTGTTTTTTTCGTTCAAAACAAATAGTTTTTTTGTTGATGTTTTTTGTAAAAAAAAAAAGAATTTTTTTATATTGTTTTTGCTTTGTTGTTATTTTGTGTGTAAAAAAAAATATTTTGTGTTGATTTTCTTTTGTGTTTTAAAAAAAATATACACACAAATTAACAATAAATTTTTAACTAACCAAGTGGAATTGTTGTATGGGGTTGGCTGTGTAAGGAGTTTTTGCTCCTGAGACGCATCTCAAAATAATTCGTAACAAGAAATTTTTGTTCTTTTCTTTTTGAATCATTTAAATTTATGAATTCTCCATAATATTGATTAAATTTGATCTTCATATGTTCATCTGACAGGTATTATCAATATACACAATAACATATAAACATGTGTTGTAAGTGAAAATTTTGTAATATTCAGTTTTCTAGTTTGTTGGAGGTAGCACCTAAAGGCAAAGGAATTTGTGTTTTTATTCAAAAAAATCTAATCAAGCTTTTACTTAGTAACCGGACATCCTGCCTCAGTAAGCAGTGATTGTTTGCGTAAAACGGTAGAGCTTGAGTTTGTAAAAAAAAATATTGTGTGAATAAGTTCGATTTCGTAGCCTCTCTAACTCGAGCAATTAAGTACATAAGGATATTTTAACACTTAGTGTCACTGGCTCAAAGCTCGTTACATAGGTTAAAGAGAAAGCTTAAGGAAATCAGACATTTTTTCTTTTTAATATCTGAGATCCGAGCAATTAAATCTGTGGGGGTGTCTTAACACCCAGTGCCCTAAAGCCAACTGGTTTGGGAGTCACTGGCCCAAAACTTGTTACAAGGATTGAAGATGTATTATTATTATTTAATATATATATATTGTATTTATAAATAAACATTCATTGCCAAAAAGTGTGAACTCTAATGTAATTTTAGGACAAAAATATTACTCTCTTTTCAACAAGATCTGTGAATATTGTGGGCACAATGAATTGATTAATACATTATTTTATGTGTGTATGGAAGAAGGGTAAAAAGTACAGGAGAATTTACTTGTTTGATATTTAGAAAGAAAGAAAATAATTATTGATTTGGAAAAAAAATTGTCTTTTTAAAGTTTTTCGCTTAAATTATTAGAGACTAGTAATAAGCTGGTTGGGGTGTGATGAACACTAAAAAGTGCACATTCATTAAAAGAAAAATCAATCATTTTACACTTGTAGTTTCATTTATCCCCTTAATTTAGCATAATAATTAAATTTATGTTTTCTATATTTTTATTGTGATTTTTATTTCTTATGTAGGTAAACTAATATTTTGGATGCATAATTAGAAAATTGGACATGACATTTGGATTTTGGAGGCCAAAAACTTGAAAGGGCGTTCTAACAGTGTAAAAATTCAGAAATTCCAATCCTAAGTATTTTTCATAATTTGCCCATAACTTGTTACTCCGATATTGGATTGAAGTGATTCTAGTTCCAAATGAAAGAAGATTCAAAGATCTACAACTTTGCTGCAAACAAGATTCTCTAGTTCCGAAGTTTTCAATACCGAAATTGACGAATAAGCCAAAATATTTTATATGTAAATGTCATTGTCAAATCAAAATAAAAAAAAATTATTTGATGGCAATCCATCGATGTGGATTGCCATCATTTTGACAAATCCTCTTCCACCAAACATTGCAATGGCAAAAAATTTTCAATTGCAGTAGCAGCAGAGGTGCTCTGCACCTCATTTTTCTCAGTTTGATTTCCACAATTCTCTCTGAAAATTGTGGAGTTTCAGCTCTTGTGTGTTTTATTTTCTTTAAAGCTTTGTGTGTTTTATTTTCATTTAAAGCTTTCTTATATTTTCTTTTTCTTTCAGTAATAAAATTATGTGTGTTTTTATTCAAATTATGAGTAGCTAATTTCTTTTTGCTGAGGAAAATGGTAAAGCTTTTAAAATGAAATTATAGATTAATCTCACTTATATTATAATATATAAATTATAATCTAATGATTAATACTTAATTTAAATCTGGATTAATTATTGACAAACTTTGATACCGCCTATATGGCTGGTTTTATTTATTTGACATAATTGAATACTTAAATGGACTTATTATAGATAAAAACTTATCATCGCCTTTATGACTGGTTTTATATGTTTTGGCATAATTAATTACTGAAATAAATTAATTGGGTAATAATGACAATTTATATATTATAAAAAGTGAGATTTCTCTATTTAAAATATTAAAAGTGGATCCCCTAACCCCCACTATTTTATTTTATTATTGCAGTCCAATTTAAAATTCTCAAATCACTTCAAACAAATCAAGCTTTCTTATTTTTACTCAAATTGTTATTTTATTTTACTAAATCTATTCCCTGTGGATTGACCCCGAACTTATCGAGTTATTTTATTATTTCGACACTCTTATACTTGGGAGTAAAGAACCACTTTTTAAACGTGTCAGCTATAAATTGAGCTCGCATTTGAGAGTTCAAGCATCCCCAACAAGAAACCTCAAGTAAGAGAACTTAGAGTTTGATCTTCAAGTGAGAGAGTTTAGAAAGTGACGTGCGAGTTTTTTTTTTTTTTTTTTTTTAATAAAATTTGTAATGTTTGTAAATTCTATTCAAGTAATAATAGAGAATAAATTTTTCCTCATAAACACCCTTCAGTGGTCAGAGATTCACACATACACACACTCAGTGCAAAAGACTCTCACTATAAATTGGATGTAAGAAAGATCATAATGTACACAATCTTACATATTAATGTTTGAACCCATGACCCAAATATATAACAAATTAACACATGATTACTATTCTAGGTACGACCTTTTGAAAAGATACTTAAATAAGAGAAAATTTATAAAATCCATGATATGATTTTATATATTGAATGATTCGGTGTGTATCTTTACTATATCCAATAGTTTGCATTATATATGATCATATGTATGTTATCGCTATAGGTGGCATCACGAGTAAGCGGCCCATGCTTAAATCTAATATTGATATCATATTTTCTTTAAAAAATAATAATAAAATATTTAAAACATCAATATTATATGGGAAAAAAAACTTTAATCACACTAAAAATAAAATTTTGCCTCAACCACCATTTTCTTCAAAAAACAAAAAAGAAAAGAGATTAAATGGTCCATGGGCATCTTGTATCTTATAATGCATGAATCAATAATTCAGAGTTAGAGTTTCATTTCACCAATTAAATTGTAAGTGGAACCTCTTGCCTGGCCAAAATTATACCAAAATAAGATGTGAAAACTTTCAAAAGTTAAGCTTGTGATATGTTTCTTACTCCACCATGGACATTTTAAAGAATTTCAGTTGATGTTCGATGAGAGACATGCATACGATAAGCCCTAAATTAATTAAATATTGAACTTTTTTCGTATAATAATTTTTGGAGCTGTCTAAATCTACTAATAAAAATAACCAAAATACACGTGTTGTGCAAATAAGTTGCAGCATCAATTGTTCGAAACTGAAACTGTGCAAAATGTTGAAGGATTCAATAAGCGTCCACTTGGACCACTGTTGATTCAACAGAAATGATAATAATGCTTTTTTTTTTTTTTTCAAAGTGTGGTGCTGTCCTCGTCACTCTTCCTAATGTGCTGATTGATCATTAATGGAGGCGGCCCTCTAGAAATTGTCACAAAATATGGCAACTTTGAGTTTTGTGAATATATATCATCAAATCAAGGCAAAAATGACCTACGTGTCCCGATTGTTTTTATAATTATTCATTAAGTCTCTACTATAATTATTCTAATAAGTTTGTTGCATTTTGGATTGTATTGTGACCTAATAAATAGTTATGAATAAAATTAGGGCCCTTATAAATAAGCCTTGCAAAAGTTTGAT
Source organism: Zanthoxylum bungeanum (assembly GCA_019454045.1). Taxonomy (NCBI): domain Eukaryota; kingdom Viridiplantae; phylum Streptophyta; class Magnoliopsida; order Sapindales; family Rutaceae; genus Zanthoxylum; species Zanthoxylum bungeanum. Next base: position 270,010 of record SKCR01043251.1, read on the forward strand.
ACGTGGCAAGGCACTATTAATCATCATATCACATGTGCTGTGTTATGATCTTAATTGAATACGTTAATTGATAACACTTAACAGATAAGACATAGGCACATGCATGGGTTGTAATCCATTAAATGCACACCATTCTATCATCAGTCATCACCATGTAGATTCGGAAATATTAGGGCTTGTTCGGTATTGTATTTGGATGGTCATTTTCATTTTCAAAATATGGGTAGAGTATGTGTTCGGTAGTTTTTCCATATAATATTGATGAGCGGAAAATATATCAATATTTACCGTCCATTTGACCTAATATTTTATTTAGTTTCTCGGGTTTGATGAACATTTTGATGTGTTTTTGTTTATTTTACAGATAAAATAAAATTGAGATTCAATTGAATCAATCTGAACGAAATATGAAACAAATAAGAGCAAAAACTGAACTTGACATTTGGATTTTAGAAGTTGGAAACTTAAAATGGCGTTCTAACGAAGTACAATTTCGGAAATTTCAGTTTTGCGTAATTTTCGTATTTTAGCCATAACTTTCTACTTCGATATCGGATTGAGGTGATTCAAGTTCCAGATTAAAGAAGACTCAAAGATCTACAACTTTGAAGTTCATAATAATTTCGAATTCTGAATTTTCATGACGGAAATGGATAAAACATCCGGAAGTATGTTATGTGTAATTATTAAAGTAATTTTCAAAACAAAAAATAAAATAAAATAAAAAATGAAAATTGTCAAACTTCCACCAAACATGCTTGTGGAGGATTTGGAACCATGTTTGGTGGAGAAATCGGTGGAAAAATTTGTGGAGAAAATGGTGGCGGCAAAATTGTGCCTATAAATATCAAGCCATTTCATTTGTAAATTTCATTATTTACTTGGTTTCTTGAATAAGAATTAAGGATTGTATCTTGTGTGTTTTATTTAGTAATTTTGTAATGTATTTTTATTTTTATTTTTAGTAATAATAGTTTGTTTGTTTTTACTTTCTTTTATGTTTAGTAGTTAATTTCCATTGGGGAAGGGTGAAACTTTTAATATGATAATGTAGATTAATCTCACTTAATTTATAATATGGAAATTATAATTTAATAATATGGATTAAAGTTGATACCGCCTTAATGGCTGTTTTTATTTATTTGACATAATGTGACACCGCCTATATGGTCGGTCTTTAGGTGACAGATAATTACCACCTATATGGCTAGTTTATGGACAAATAATAACACCACATTTATGGCTGGTTTGACTTAATTGGATAACGCTAACAATTTCTATATTATAATAAAATGAGATTTCTACATTTGAAATATTAAAGGTTGTTCCCCTAACCCTAATATTTTATTTTTATTCTAGGGAAGTGATGAAACACAATATTCATGAGTTTAATTTTTGATTTAATTATTTTATGTTTAATGTTTTGGTTTGTTTATTGAATCTTAAGCTTAATGCTTCTTGTTAACTGACCATTAATAAGATTGATGTGGTAACTTAGAATGAACTTGGAAAAGAGATTTTAGGTTTCAGCCTTAGATTCAATAACTCACGATCTCACCTTAGGGCATAGTGACCCTTGGGTAGATTTCCTTCCAGGATAGACATATACCTCTCGGGCGAGGGTAGCCACAATTGGAACTTGAGCTTAATGAATTCAGATAACTTGGTTAACATAGACATATGATTAATTGGGTTATATTGGGTATTTGCATCTGACTATCGGAAGAGGCTTTTGCATATCCTCGTGTTCTAGGTTAACAGACTGATTTATTACACATATATAAAAGAATCAATTCATCATTAGAGTAATATTGTGTGGAATCACAACCCTAGATATTTGTGTCTTTTATTTATTTTCCTTAGTATTTTCTTTTGTGTTTTTATTTATTTATTTAGCAAATCCACATTTAACCAACCAATCAGCAATCATTTCCTTCTCCCTTTAATTAGATACTTATAAATAAATAGTATCAATAATCAATAACAACAGTAGAAATTAAGTACTTGTGGGATCGATCTTTTTATACTACTTGAGCGATACGTGCACTTGCGTTACGTGTGTAATTTCACCGATCAAGTTTTTAGCGCCGTTGCTGGGGACTTATTTTTCTTGCGTTATTAATTTTGAAGTTATCTAATTTACTTTATCTAATTTTCTTTATTTTTTATCTGTAATTTTTTATTTTTTCCTTTTATTTTCAGGTGGTTGAAATGGATCTTTATTGGACGATGGAAGAATTACGAGCTTTACTAGGTGAAGATACACCCCATATCAGGGAGCAACAGTTCGGTTTTCTGAGGCCTATTGTCCAGCCCAATTATCACTAGATGTCAGAACCAATCAATACAACATTTGAACAAACATTTCAGAACGCAATGGGGAGATGTGAGATATGTGATGGTAACCACATGAGCGATCAATGCATATACTTCTACAATTCAGGGTGGCAGAATTATCAGAATCTTTCATGGTACGAAATACCAGTATATTTCCGTGAACCTTATTCTACATCTTATCCACCACCCACCTACGATCATCAAGAGCCAGAACGATATTCACCCGAGGAAAAATAGATGATAAGAGAAATGGTGGACATACACATACTCAAGAAAACAAACGAAAAGTTGGATGAAATACTTCAGAGACTGAAAGATCAAACGAGACAATTAACATAAAACCAGAACTTCATATCTCATTAAGCAATTTCAGATGAAACTGACAAAGCCTTCGAGTACCAAGCACTTCACGATGAAACCTTAACATGGGAAGCGTCTGAGCAATATCAAGAATCAGAGGTATCAGTTTAGGAGCTCGAACCAACAGAGTTTCAATTTGATATGGATAATTCTTTGGTCGCTGATTATTCATCGGACTCTGAGGAGGAACAAGTAGCAGAGCTGTGTGTGCCAACTACACCAACAAGTGAGGATGAAACTCTGCACCCTCAAAATGAAGATCTTGGAGCATGCATTGCACATATGTTTGAAGAAGATTTACTCGAGCCATTCATACCAACTATAGAGGATAAAGGCTTACAATCAGACACATCTTTACATCCTCAGGTTGACACATATGGAGCATGCATTTCACATATGACAGATGAAGAGCTTAACAAAGAAATCTTAAAATTCATCTGTGAAGAAAAGGTGGAGCAAGAAGCAAAACTAATGGAGGAGCAGATGTCTGACCATATTGAAGATCTCATGCATTCATGAGAAACATCACTATATTAGGGAGTACAAATCAAAGACACCGCCCAAAAGCTTGACAGAATGGAACTTCCATTCAAAGTCAAGCACCGTACGAGACCTCATGATTTTCTTTCTTCCTTTTCAGGAACCACTGGAGCGACAAAGATTAAAAAGGTGGCACGAGCACTGAAAAAGACAAAATTATTTTTGCCACTTTACCGTTGGAAAAACCCTTCAAAAGCAACGCTCATGGGATTGTCTCTAATCAGACATCCAAAACCACGCTGAGATCTCATTAATAGATGGACTTCAGTAACGTCTAGCTCAAAACGAAAAATTTAGCACTAGTAGGGAGGCAACCCATGCAATTTTTATTATTGCAATTTATGTTTTATTTTGTGTATACATGTTGTAGAGTTTTTAATTTTGTGTGATATTTTCAGGGAAAACACAAACGGAACATTTAAGGCAGAGCAAGATAGGATGAATGGTGTTTGGCACTCACAAGGATGATATTTAATTCATTAGTGATGGCTGAGTAAGGAATGGATTCTTGAGACGCAATATAATGGATTTATATACCAAGCGAGTGGTGTATTACATACACAATTCTGTTGCCTTAAATAATTGCTTTCATTTGCTTTTCGGTTGTGATTTCCTTAATTTTCACCGACAGTATCCAGACTTTTTTACTTTCACGATATTTTATTGTTTAGCTAATAATTGTCATTTGGCAGGTACTAGTGCTATTATTACTCACCATTTTTCAGGTTCTATAAATTTAGCTCGTTATTACAGTCTTGAAGACATCCAGATTTGAGAAAGAAAAACATAAAAAATGAAAGCAACTTCAAGAAGACGAGTTGTAAATATCTATGTTTTTTACGGTACTAGTGTCGGTTCTAAACCAGAATTCGTTGCAGCAGTACATGAATTGGGTAGAGTCATAGCTGAAAGGAATATGCACTTAGTATATGGCGGTGGCAATCTTGGACTAATGTGGTACGTTTCAAGGGTAGTACATGAAAGAGGAAGTCAAGTTCTGGGAATCATCCCAAAACCTTTGGCAGATGCAAATCTTATAGGACCATCAAACGAAGATGAATGCATTGTGCCAGGTATGTCTGAACGGCTTGTGGAAATGATTAACCATGCTGATGCTTTTATTGGTTTGCCAGGTGGCTTGGGCACGATGGAGGAAATTTTTACAATGCTATCTTGGGCGAACTTGAGCATACACCAGAAACTAATTGGACTGTATAATGTTGATGGATTTTATAATTTTCTTTGTGTGTTTCTTGATGATGCTCGGAGAAATGGGTTCGTTTCAAAACCTATAAAAGATATCTTCTTCACTGCCAGAACAACCCATGATTTAATTGACCAAATCTTAGCCTTTAAACCACAAATTGACCCTATCCTTTCCAAGATAAACTGGTCCGATAATGATCGTATCGTCGGATAAATCTGGATCTTAACCTTTAATTTTCTTTTTAGATGTAGAATTCCAGCTAACCAGGTATTGTCTTCTAAATTATTCTTCTATTTTTTGGACATTGGGGATAATGTCTCAATTAGGTTTGGGGGAGGGAATAGTTGATTAGTATCTGATTTTTATTTTTATTTTTTGTGTTGTTTTTGCTTGGTTTTTAGTCAAAATTTTTCAAAAAAAAATGTTTTGTTTTTTTTTTGTTTTTAACTTGACTAACCAGGTGGAATTGTGTTTGAGATAGCTGTGTAAGGAATTTCCACTCCTGAGACGTATCTCAACCTATTTCGTAACAAGTTAATTTTTTTTATTTCCTTTTGAATTATTTAATTTTTAATTTCTATATAATACTGACTAAATATGATCTTCATATGCTCAGTTGACAGGTAGTTTCAACATGCATGGTAACATACGACCATGAGTTGTAAGTGAAAAGTTTGTAATATTCGGTGCTCTAGTTTAATTGGAGGAAGTATCTAAAAAAGCGATGGAATAATAATGATAAAAAAAATATGAGATCCGAGTAATTAAGTATGTAGGGGTGTTTTAACACATAGTGCCTTAAAGCCAACTGGTTTGGGAGTCACTGGCCCAAAGCTCGCTACATGGATTAAAGATGTTATAAATAAATAAATAAAAAACCAGAGAGATATCTGAGATCCGAGTAATTATGTCTGTAAGGGTGTCTTAACGCCTAGTGCCCTAAAGCCAACTAGGGAGTCACTGGGCCAAAGCTCGCTACATGGATTGAAGATGTTATAAATAAAAAATAAAAAATAAAACATAAAAATTTTAATTTTTTATTGCTAAAAAGTTGTGAATTCTGATATAACTTTAGGAAAAAAATATTACTCTCTTTTCAACTACATTTATGAATATTGTGGGCACAATGATTTGAATAATACTTTGTTGGTTGTGTATATGAAGAATGGTAAAAAAAATAATCGGAGAATTTACTTATTTGGTAATTTAAAAAGAAAGAAAACATCTATTAACTTGGATAAGAGTTTCACTTGTTTAGTCACTAACTTATTTTGTGTGTTTGATCTTTTTTGTTTTTATGTGCATTTGACATTTGTGGGTATCGTCGATGTAAGCTCTCATGAGACTACAATTCGTCCACTAGGGACACCTAGGGGTTTAAAGGCTTGTTGCATATGCTAAATGCAACCGTGATCCCTACGAAAGTGGCTTAGTTTAATTTTATTTTTTTATTGTTTATTGTATTTTATTTTCTTGTTTTGCTTGAGGACTAGCAAAATGTTAGGTTTGGGGGTGTGATGAGCGGAAAATATATCAATATTTACCGCCCATTTGACCTAATATTTTATTTAGATTCTCGGATTTGATAAATATTTTGACGTGTTTTAATTTATTTTACAGACAAAATAAAATCGTGACTCAACGGAATCAATCAGAACAAAATATGGAATAAATAAGGGCAAAAACATGACTTGAAATTTGGATTTTAGAGGTTGGAAACTTGAAATGACGTTTTAACGAAGTACAATTTCGGAAATTTCAACTTTGCGTAATTTTGGTATTTTGGCCATAACTTTCTACTTCGATATCGGATTGAGGTGATTCAAGTTTCAAATTAAAGAAGACTCAAAGATATAAAACTTTGACGTTCATAATAATTTCGAATTCTGAAGTTGTCATGGCGGAAATTGATAAAAACATACGTAAGTGTGTTATGTGTAATTATTAAAGTCATTTTCAAAACAAAAAATAAAACAAAATAAAAAATGAAAATTGTCAAACTTCCACCAAACATGCTTATGGAGGATTTGGTACCATATTTTGTACCATGTTTGGTGGAGAAATCGGTTGAAAAATATGTGGAGAAATTGGTGGAGGCAAAATTTTGCCTATAAATATCAAGCCATTTCATTTGTAAATTTCATTATTTCCTTAGTTTCTTGAATAAGAATTAAGGATTGTATCTTGTGTGTTTTATTTAGTAGTTTTGTAATGTATTTTTATTTTTATTTTTATTAATAATAGTTTGTTTGTTTTTACTTCTTTTATGTTAGTAGTAATTTCCGCTGGGGGAATGGTGAAACTTTTAATATGATAAGGTAGATTAATCTCACTTAATATAATTTGGAAATTGTAATTTAATATATGGATTAAAGTTGATACCGCCTTAATGGCTGGTTTTATTTATTTGACATAATGTGACACCGCCTATATGGTCAGTCTTTAAGTGACAGATAATTACCGCCTATATGGCTAGTTTATGGGCAAATAATCACACCGCCTCTATGGCTAGTTTGACTTAATTGGATAACACTGACAAATTCTATATTATAATAAATTGAGATTTCTACATTTCAAATATTAAAGGTGGATCTCCTAAGCCCCAGCATTTTATTTTTATTCTAGGTAAGTGATGAAACACAATATTCATGAGTTTAATTTTTTATTTAATTATTTTATGTTTAATGTTTTGGTTTGTTTATTGAATTTTAAGCTTAATACTTCTTGTTAATTAACCATTAATAAGATTGATAGGGTAATTTAAAATGAACTTGGAAAATGGATTTTAGGTTTCAACCTTAGATTCAATAACTCACGATCTCACCTTAGGGCATGGTGACTGACCGGCGTAAACACACACATATAACGTAAGCGCACGTATCGTTCAAGTAGTATAAAAATATCGATCCCACGAGGACTTAAAATCAAAACTATTAATTTTATGAGGTCAAATGATTACTAGTATCTAACAGGTTGATTGATTGATTTGAAATGATGACGATTCTAAATTTAAAAGCAAGTAAATAAAATTGTCGAAAATAGGTTTTAAGAAAATTCAATATTAAAAACTATCTAGGGTTGTGATTTCTTCCAATATCATTTTAAAGATGAAGTGGTTATCTTAAAGTTTGGTAATATATTGATTTATTAACCTGGAACACTAAATTATGTGTAAGCCTCTGTCGATGGTCAGACACAAATACCCAGTTTAACCCAATTGAACCATATGTCTATGTCAACCAAATTATCTGGATTCATTAAGTTTAAGTTCCAATTATGGCTACCCCCGCCCGACAGGTATATTCCTATCCTGTAAGGAAATCTATTAAATGGTTATCTATCCTCAAGGAAGATCGTGGTCTATTGAGTCTAAGGCTGAAACCTAAAATCTCTATGTGTAGTTCATTTTAGATTTACCAGATCAATTTTATTAATGGCCAGTTAATGAAAAAGCATTAAGATTAAGACTCAATAAATAAATCTTTATATTACCCAAGCTATAATCTAACCCCTTATAAAACGGTGATATTAAAAGTCATCACAACCCCAGATAACTAATTTAGTTACAACACATAACTAGGGCTAGTAAAAAATTGAAAATAAAAGACATAAAGTAAAAATGCGGTAAAGTAAATACTGAAAAGTAATTACAATAAAATAAAATGCTAAGGTAAAAGGAATTACTTTTACTACTACTAATTTAGATATCTCCCATAAAATAATATATAAACTTGTGATTCTTTTTCCAACCAGCCATATAGGCGGTAACCTGATTAAGTCAAATTAAGTCCAACCAGCCATAAAGCGGAACCAAAATTAAATTACCAACCGACCAATCTGGCGGTATCCTTTATTAGTCAGGTTTAAACCAGATTAAAATGAATTACCAACCGACCAATCTGGCGGTATCCTTTTTAAGTCAATATTTTAAATAGTGAATATATTATTTTTAAGGGAGATTAATCTAAATAGTAACAGTAAAAGAATTACCTTTCACCCTAGCTGGGGAAGTTACCTCCTCATGGTAAATAGTAAAAACTGTAAAAGTAAAAAAAAAGTAAATTACTATTATTACAAAACGTAATTAAAATTAATTACAAAACTAAAAAAACTAAAAATTAAAAGAAAGTAGAGAGAGAAACTCTCTCTTTAGAAAGAATATAAGAGAGAGAGTGGTAAACTGAATTCTGAAATCTCGAGCTCAATTTATAGGCCTGAGTAGGCTTCCAGCGTCGCGACGCCAGGGCCCTCAGCGTCGTTACGCCAGATTTTGTCGATGTGGCACGCTCTGGTTCGCCGTTTTGAAGATTCTGGATAAGCTGATAAGGTGACACGTGGCGCGTGGTTGGGCTTCAATTATTGTGACACGTGGCGGCTTCTGATTGGTCGATGAGATTCTGATTCTTATCCGCCACGTGTCAGATAAGGATTAGATACTCAATGATTGATGCTGATGATGTGGCGGTGACGTGGCGACACGTGGGAAAGAGACTGTCGGCACCGTAGGATTGCGACACGTGGCACTTCCTGATTGGCTGATGATGATGTGGCCGTGAGGTGGCAATTTGACTTGTTGACTTCCAGACGTGGCTGATGACATGGAGACACGTAGGATGCCACGTGGCACACGTGGCGATGATGACTGTCGGCACCGTAGGATGCTGACACGTGGCACGACGCATGTTAGCAGATCGGCTGTGATGGTGACACGTGGCACGGCGCATTTTAGCAAAGTCAAACTTTTCTCAGATTCTGATTTGTGGACCCGGCGCACGTTAGCACTGTTCGGCGCATTTAGGCGTCGCGACGCGAAAGTCTTGGCGTCGCGACGCTGAAATTTTAAAATGTCCTTTTTTGTCCAATTTTCACTGTTTTGGCCCAAATCACCTCCAGAATGTCCTGAAACTTTATTTATCTACAAAATAACACAAAACACATCAAAATATTCACAAAACTCAAGAAACTATACAAAATATTAGGTTAAATGAGTGGGAAATAGTGATAGATTTACCACTCATCACACCCCCAAACCTAACATTTTGCTAGTCCTCGAGCAAAACATAAAATAACATAAATAAATTAACTAAGCCACTTTCGTAGGGATCACGGTTGCATTTAGCATATGCAACAAGCCTTTAAACCCCTAGGTGTCCCTAGTGGACGAGTTGTAGTCTCGTGAGGGTTTACAGCAATGATACCCACAAACATTTTACAAAAGTAAAAAGGTAATAAAACTAATGCACACAAAAGCAAAAAGACAAGAGAAAAGAGAATAAAGAAGTTAGTGACTAATCAGGTGAAACTTCTACTCCAAGTTACTAGTTGTTTTGTTTTATTCTAAATTACTGAATAAGTAAATTCTCCGATTATTTTTACCATTCTTCATATACACAGCCAACAAAATATTAATCAACTCATTTTTGCCCACAACAGTCATAAGTGCAGTTGATAAGAGAGTAATATTTTTGTCCTAAAGTTCTATCAGATTTCACACCTTTGGTAGCAATGGAATAATTTTTCTGATTTTTCTCTTTTTTTTTTTATTTATATACAATATCTTCCATCTATGTAACGAGTGTTGGGTCGGTGGCTCCCAAACCAGTTGGCTTTAGGGCACCAGGTGTTAAGACACCCCTACGGACTTAATTACTCAGACTTCAGATATATATTTTTTTGCAGCATCTTGATCCATGTAACGAGCTTTGGGCCAGTGACTCCCAAACCAGTTGGTTTTAGGGCACTAGGTGTTAAAACACCCTTACAGACTTAATAACTCGGATCTCGGATTTTTTTTTTACTCCACTGTTTTGAGATGCTTCCTCCAATTAAACTAGAGCACTGAATATTACAAACTTTTCAATTTTAGCTCATGTCTGTATGTTACTATATATGTTGATAATACCTGTCAACTGAGCATATGAAGATCCATTTTAGTCCGTTTTAAGGAGAATTCACAAATTAAATAATTCAAAATGAAATAAACAAAAATTAACTTGTTTCGAAATAGGTTTGAGATACGTCTCAGGAGTGGAAACTCCTTACTCAGCTATCTCTTACCAATTTCACCTTTTTAGTCAAATAAAAATGCAAAATATTTTTTAATTTTTTAAATTTTTCAAATTTTTTTTGTATTTTTCGAAAAATTTTGGACTAAAAATAAAAACAACACAAACTAAAAACAAGGTACTGATCAACTAATTCCCTCCCCCAAACCTAAATGAGACATTGTCCCCAATGTCTTAAACAGTAAAAGGAGAGTTAAGAAGGTCGTACCTGGTTAGCTGAAAATCTACAGGAAATTAAAGGTTAAGATCCAGATTAATCCGACGCCTCTTACCACGATCGTCCTCGGACCAATTTATCTTTGAAAGGATAGGGTCAACTTGTGGTTCATAGGCTATGAGTTGGTCTATTAGATCCGGAGCAGTTCTGGCAGTAAAGAGGAGTTCTTTCAAAGGTTTTGACACGAACCCATTTCTCGAGCATCATCAAGAAAACACCAAAGAAAATCATAAAATCCATCAACATTAAACAGTCCAAGCGGTTTCTGGTGTATGTTCAGGTTCGCCCAAGATAACTATAAAAATTTCCTCCAATGTACCCAAGCCACCTGGCAAAGCGATAAAAGCATCAGCACGGTTAATCATTTCTACCAGTCGTTCAGACAGACATACCTGGCACGATCAGTTCCTCTCCGTTTGATGATCCAATAAGATTTGCCTCTGCCAAGGGTTTTGGGATGATTCCCAAAACATGACTGCCTCCTTCCTGTACAGCCTTTGAAACGATCCCCATAAGTCCAAGATTGCCTCCGCCATATATTAAGTGCATATTCCTTGCAGCTAAGACTCGACCCAATTCATGTGCTGCTTCTACGTATTGTGGCTTAGTACCAACACTACTACCGCAAAACACACAGATGTTTTCAACTCGTCTTCTTGAAGTGGCTTCCATTTTTTTTATGTATTTCTTTCTCAACTCTGGATGCCTTCAAAAGTGCAATGACGGGCTGAATTTATAGTACCTGAAAAGGGTGAGTAAAAATAGCACAAGTATCTTCCAGAGGACGATTAGTAGCGAAATTAATATCGTGATAGTCAAAAAGGTCTGGATCCTGTCGGAGAAAATAAAAGAAAAAAACAACAACAAATCACAATTATTAAGAAAAGACAAAGAGATATAATATTTACAAGAAAAGTAACGGCTTGATTGACGTCTATGCGTCAGGACAAGCTTCCCATCCAATTTTCTTATAAATTGGCAAACAGGGTCTTTTTGAGTCAGATTCCCGAGACTTAACAGTTGTCTTTCCTTTTGGAATTGTGCATATAACATGCGAATTTCATGATACACATATCCACTGGGATGCGTCTCAAGAGTTTTAGATATGTCATCCAAAGACTCCTTACTCAAGCCATCCCTAATGAAGCTAATCTTATCTTCGCGGTTATCAGACACCATTCCTAAAGAACGACAACGAGTATTACAAAATATGCGAGCACATTTATAACAAACACACATTCTTTTGGCTCTTCTCTTTTTAGCATATGTGCTCTTTCCTAAACCAGGCAGATGTGAAATAAAAGAGTCAGAAGACTCACCTGCCAATCGAACCCGTGCTTCAATTAACCAACGAATGTCAGTAGGAATACCTTTGATCATCAGTAATCTCATCCGTTCTAAGCGAGCTTTGTAAACTTTCATCAGAGATTTTTGAGGGAGAGAAGGAAATTGCTTGTGAAGATTTGCGAGAGCATCTTCCATCTTGAAATGACTAAACCTGCAAAAATTAAACACACAAAAATAAAACACACCAAATCACAATATATACACAAATTGCATGGGTTGCCTCCCTGCTAGCGCTAAGTTTAAAGTCGTCAGCCAGACTTGACTTCTCGAACGTTAAGCTGGATCTGAAAGTGTAACACTTTCTTTTTGTCGCTCAAATGATTCTCCCCAGTAGTGCTTGACACGCTTGTTTTTAACCTTGAAAGTTTTGTTAGCGTCAGGATCATGTATCTCAACGGCTCTTTTTGGTAAAACTTTGGTGATCACAAATGGACCTGACCACCGTGATTTTGGCTTCCATGGGAAGAATTTCACCCTTGATTTGTTTAACAGTACCTTCTGCCCTGGTTCCAGTTGTATGCGCACTAACTTCTCATCATGTCTTTTCTTGCCCTTTTCTTTGTACAATTTGGCATCCTCAAAAGGCTGATTGTGAAATTCCTCCAATTCGTTGAGCTGGTGGAACTTTTTCTCTTTTGTTGCTTGTAGTGCAAGAATTGGCTCTTTCAGTACAAAAGACGCTTTATCTTTAGGCTCCACAGGCAATTGACATGTTTTAAGTTTGTCAGTAGAACTTTGCATTGCATTGGAGTTCTGAATGGTACTGTGTATCACATCGAGTTTGAAACATTCCTCCTTCTTTTCATCATCTGGGAAATTCATGGCCTTGAAAACATTGAATGTTACTTCTTGGTCTTGTACCCTCATGGTTAGTTCTCCTTTTTGTACATCAATAATGGTTCGACCTGTAGCCAAGAATGGTCTCCCAAGGATGATTGGCACGTCTGCGTCTTCTTCCATATCAAGGACAATAAAATCTGCTGGGAAAATGAATTTGTCAACCTTGACCAGCACATCCTCAACTACGCCTCTTGGAAATACGAGCGTTCTATCAGCAAGTTGTAGTGAGACTGAAGTTGGCATTGTTTCTCCAATCTGTAATTTCCTGAAAATAGAGAAAGGCATCAAGTTAACACTCGCACCTAAATCACACAAAGCCTTACCAAAGTTATGTTCTCCTATGACGCAAGGAACAGTGAAACTGCCAGGATCTTTCAACTTCGGGGGAAGTTTCCTCTGAATGATGGCACTGCATTCTTCTGTTAATGCTACTGTCTCGTAATCTCCCAATCTCCGTTTTCGTGAAAGAATATCTTTCATGAATTTGGCATAGGTGGGCATTTGTTCCAACGCTTCTGCAAATGGAATGTTGATATGCAGCTTTTTGAAGATCTCCAGGAACCGAGAAAACTGCTTGTCCAATTTGTTCTTCTGAAGACGTTGAGGAAAAGGTGGAGGTGGAGTGATCTGTTCTTTTTCCTTTTTGCTTCTTTTTCCTCCATCTGTTGCTTTGTTTCTTTTGGAACTTCCTCAGCAGCTGTTTTGGCTCCAACATCTTTGTTGATTTCAGTACCGCTTTTTAACATGATGGCATGACATTGCTCATTCCCCATTTCTTGGATTTGGCTCTGTGTTGCTAGGAAGGGTACCTGGCGGTCTGTAACTCTGAGCATTTGCTAGTTGTCCGATTTGATTCTCCAGTGCTTGATAGAGCAGATGGCTTTGATTAATGCTACTTGATTTTGAAACATAGCATCATATCTTGCTGCTTGAGAGTCGTGTTTTGCTTCCATCTTTTTCAAGTAGGTCAACACTTCTGTTATTCCTGGTTCATTTGCCTGCTCCTGGCCTTTGTTCTGTTGTGGAATTCAGGTGGTGGATAGTTCTGTTGTTGGCCTGAATTGTTGCTCCATGAAAAATTAGGATGATTCCTCCACCCTGGGTTGTAAGTGTTGGAATATGGATTGTTCCCCTATCTGTTGAAATTGTTGACATAATTCACCGTCTCTTCAAGTTGGTTTGGTTCTGGTGCTCCTCCATATGGTGAACTTGTGGATCCAGTGGTAAGAGTCTCCATAAATTTGCATATCTGATCTAGCTTGGCGTTGACTGCTGTATTGGCTCCACTTTCATAAATTCCTGCAATTCTTTGGATCATGCTCCTTTCTGTTGGCCACAAGGAATTGTTGTTGGCCATTTCTTCGATTAGGTCCCAGGCTTGATCTTCTCCTTTTGCCATCAAAGCTCCTCCAGCAGCAGCATCGATTGTGGTTCTCATTATTCCAGAAAGTCCATTATAGAAGTTTGGACTTGTAGCCATTTGGAATCTCATGGTGAGGACATTTCCGGAGTAAATCTTTGAATCTTTCCCAAGCTTCGCAAAGGGATTCTGAATCTTGTTGTTGCATGAAGGATGTGATGTCATTCCTAACTTTCCAGTTCTGGCTGGTGGAAAGTATTTTGCAAGGAATTTGGTGGCTAAAGTGTTCCAAGTTGTGATAGAACCTGCTGGTAGTGAATGTAGCCAAGCTTTAGCTCTGTCCTTCAAGGAGTATGGAAAAACTCGCAGTCTCATTGCTTCTTCAGCTGCTCGGTTGTAATTGAAAGTACCGCAAACTTCCAGGAAGTTGCTGATGTGGGCATTAGGATCTTCAGTTGCATTTCCCCCAACAACTGACTGACTGAATCATCTGAATGCATGTTTTGATGTCACCCGCATTTGCTGGTAAGGGAGGAAGTACAATACAAGAAATGAGTCTGTCAACCACCGGAATGGTTCTGTCTCGAATGGGAATTGGTGGTGCAACGTTCAAAGGTTCAGGTTCCATGTTGACTAAAGCTTCTTGGCCTTCTCGCCTTTCCCTTCTCAACTGTCTGATGGTTCTTTCAATTTCCGGGTCAAGCGGTCGGAGTTCAAAGCTTCTGGTTCGTCTCATGTAGTTTCTGAGAACCTGAAACACAAGAAAACAAACAACAATAAGTAAAAAGAAATTAGATACAAGTAACGTATCTAACCCTAAACTAATAGTAAAAGATAAATAAGTCCCCGGCAACGGCGCCAAAAACTTGACCGGCGTAAACACACACGTATAACGCAAGCGCACGTATCGTTCAAGTAGTATAAAAATATCGATCCCACGAGGACTTAATATCAAACTATTAATTTTATGAGGTCAAATGATTACTAGTATCTAACAGGTTGATTGATTGATTTGAAATGGTGACGATTCTAAATTTAAAAGCAAGTAAATAAAATTGTCGAAAATAGGTTTTAAGAAAATTCAATATTAAAAACTATCTAGGGTTGTGATTTCTTCCAATATCATTTTAAAGATGAAGTGGTTATCTTAAAGTTGGGTAATATATTGATTTATTAACCTGGAACACTAAATTATGTGTAAGCCTCTGTCGATGGTCAGACACAAATACCCAGTTTAACCCAATTGAACCATATGTCTATGTCAACCAAATTATCTGGATTCATTAAGTTTAAGTTCCAATTATGGCTACCCCCGCCCGACAGGTATATTCCTATCCTGTAAGGAAATCTATTAAAGGGTTATCTATCCTCAAGGAAGATCGTGGGCTATTGAGTCTAAGGCTGAAACCTAAAATCCCTATGTCTAGTTCATTTTAGATTTACCAGATCAATTTTATTAATGGCCAGTTAATGAAAAAGCATTAAGATTAAGACTCAATAAATAAATCTTTATATTACCCAAGCTATAATCTAACCCCTTATAAAACGGTGATATTAAAAGTCATCACAACCCCAGATAACTAATTTAGTTACAACACATAACTAGGGCTAGTAAAAACTTGAAAATAAAAGACATAAAGTAAAAATGCGGTAAAGTAAATACTGAAAAGTAAATTACAATAAAATAAAATGCTAAGGTAAAAGGAATTACTTTTACTACTACTAATTTAGATATCTCCCATAAAATAATATATAAACTTGTGATTCTTTTTCCAACCAGCCATATAGGCGGTAACCTGATTAAGTCAAATTAAGTCCAACCAGCCATAAAGGCGGAACCAAAATTAAATTACCAACCGACCAATCTGGCGGTATCCTTTATTAGTCAGGTTTAAACCAGATTAAAATGAATTACCAACCGACCAATCTGGCGGTATCCTTTTTAAGTCAATATTTTAAATAGTGAATATATTATTTTTAAGGGAGATTAATCTAAATAGTAACAGTAAAAGAATTACCTTTCACCCTAGCTGGGGAAGTTACCTCCTCATGGTAAATAGTAAAAACTGTAAAAAGTAAAAAATAAGTAAATTACTATTATTACAAAACGTAATTAAAATTAATTACAAAACTAAAAAAACTAAAAATTAAAAGAAAGTAGAGAGAGAAACTCTCTCTTTAGAAAGATATAAGAGAGAGTGGTAACTGAATTCTGAAATCTCGAGCTCAATTTATAGGCCTCGGTAGGCTTCCAGCGTCGCGACGCCAGGGCCCTCAGCGTCGCTACGCCAGATTTTGTCGACGTGGCACGCTCTGGTTCGCCGTTTTGAAGATTCTGGATAAGCTGATAAGGTGACACGTGGCGCGGTGGTTGGGCTTCAATTATTGTGACACGTGGCGGCTTCTGATTGGTCGATGAGATTCTTATCCGCCACGTGTCAGATAAGGATTAGATACTCAATGATTGATGCTGACGTGGCGGCACGTGGGAAAGAGACTGTCGGCACCGTAGGATTGCGACACGTGGCACTTCCTGATTGGCTGATGATGATGTGGCGGTGAGGTGGCAATGTTGACTTGTTGACTTCCAGACGTGGCTAATGACATGGAGACACGTAGGATGCCATGTGGCACACGTGGCGATGATGACTGTTGGCACCGTAGGATTCGACACGTGGCACGGCGCATGTTAGAATATCGGCTGGGATGGTGACACGTGGCACGGCGCATTTTAGCAAAGTCAAACTTTTCTCAGATTCTGATTTGTGGACCCGACGCACGTTAGCACTGTTCGGCGCATTTTAGGCATCGCGACGCGGAAAGTCTTGGCGTCGCGACGCTGACAATTTACTGAAATGTCCTTTTTATCCAATTTTCACTGTTTTGGCCCAAATCATCTCCAGAATGTCCTGAAACTTTATTTATCTACAAAATAACACAAAACACATCAAAATATTCTCAAAACTTAAGAAACTATACAAAATATTAGGTTAAATGAGTGGGAAATAGTGATAGATTTACCACTCATCAGTGACCCTTAGGTAGATTTTCTTCCAGGATAGACATATACCTGTCGGACGGGGGTAGCCACAATTGGAACTTGAACTTAATGAATTCAGGTAACTTGGTTAACATAGACATATGATTAATTGGGTTATACTGGTATTTGCATCTGACCATCGGAAGATGCTTTTGCATATCCTCGTGTTCCGGGTTAACAGACTGATTTATTACACATATATAAAAGAATCAATTCATCATTAGAGTAATATTGTGTGGAATCACAACCCTAGATATTTGTGTCTTTTGTTTATTTTCCTTAGTATTTTCTTTTGTATTTTTATTTATTTATTTATTTAGTAAATCCACATTCAACCAACCAATCAACAATCATTCCATTCTCCATTTAATTAGATACTTGTAAATAAATAGTATCAATAATTAATAACAATAGTAGAAATTAAGTCCTCGTGAGATCGATATTTTAATACTACTTGAGCGATATGTACATTTGCGTTACGTGTGTGATTTCACCGATCAAATATGATTTACAAAATGTAAAATTCAGAGTTCACAATTTACTCATGGATTATAAAAACAACTAATAGTTGTTTTGTGTATTTCATAAAACAAAATATAATGTATTCCTTGTTACAAAAAAAAAAGAAAAAAAAAGAAGCAAATCTCATGTTCTTTTCATCTCTTTTCAAACTAAATTAACACAACATTTTCTTACAGATTCCCATACCAAGAATTTTTCCAAACTCCCGAAGCTGTTGTTGTTGATGCGGGCCATGCCACGCCGTGTTGGTGGTGCAAAAACTCATAGCGGATTTCAAATGGCTGAGTGGTGGCGAGTTAGGACATTTTCCAGGAGAAATGATGCATGATTTGTTTATTGGACCAAATCTCATTTCTTACATGACAAGAAATGCTACTTTTAGCATCGAAAAAAGAATTTAATGTTTAAGATAAATTTTCGTGTCAAAAATCAATATTCAACGCTAAATGATTAGTTCTTTTGTTTCGAAAATTACTTCGACGCAAATAATTTATCTTTAGCATTGAAATATTTATTTCGACGTAAAAGATTTGACATTAAGCGTCGAAATTTATTTCGATGCTAAAAACTTTACCCTTTTACGCCGAAAATAATATATCCACGCTAAAAGTTATACATTTTGCATCGATATCTTTTTCGACGCTAAAAGATTCTTACAACCCCTGATGGTTTTAACCCGTTTAGGAATATGTACAATTCTTACAGCATGTGGCCCGTAATTGTTATACCATATAACTTATCTCTATGGAAATATATGAAGGATTTGTTCATATTTATGTCATTGCTTATCTCTGATCTACGTTCCCCTGTAAAGATATGAATATTTACCTGAGACTATTAATCGAGAAGTTACAAACATTATAGAATATCGGTGTGCACACCTATGATGTAGCTTCTCGACAGTAGTTTCAAATGCATGCCGCATTATTATGGACCATTAATGACTTTCTAGCTTATGATTCATTATTTGGATGGAGCACTAAGGGTGTTGTGTGTGGCCCAATAAGCGTAGTGAAGGTATATATGGAAACATGTGTGTGCATGTGCATGATGAGTGTGGCTAGAAAGGTCAGTGCTGCTGTAATTTATCTATAATTTGATTATATGCTTATGAAATTTATTGTATGAAAATTCTAAATTTAAAATATAAATTTTGATAGTTGCGGTGAAAGTTTTAGTTTCTTATTTTGCATATGGCACCGGGTTCTCGCAAACGCCCTTATTCGACTCCTTCTACATCTGCAAAGACACATGCTAATCATAGGGTCTCTACTAGCACAAGTGACTCGAGTACAGCGAAGCCTCGAGGATGCAGCCATGGCCTGGCATTGATTAAGCATGTCAAGACCTACGGCCGCATCCGGATAGAGATATCAGATGATGGAGAAAGGCAAATCAAACAATATTCTTCATTCTTTACCAATACCATAGGTGCTGCTGTTCGGTTTGAAGTTCCCCAAAAATATATTTATTAGATAAAGATCATGTGGTAAACAAAAATTAATCAGATCTTCCCCATGCTACTTGTAAGTAAACTTACAGTATTGAGTTTCTTTATTTCCTATTTTTAAATTAATATTTATATTTAATTTCTAATTGGTTGATATTCCTACATGAGTGGTTTGATGTGGACCTAAAGAAACCAAACGTCTTGAAGTATCTCGACCACCACATGGGGAAAAGTTACACGGATTTCACGACAAAAGTCTTGAAAATAATATTCGACGAACATGGGACTTTGGAGGCTTCACGACACAAGCCTGATTGTATAGAGAAGCAAGACTGGACTTTCTTGTGTGAGCTCTGGTCGAGCGAAAAACACGATGTAATTTTTTAATAATATGAAATTGATAATTCTCTTTGTTTTTGTTACTAACAATATTGTTAAATACAGAATAAATATCATGCAAATGTGGAGAATCACAGTCACCTGTGTTTTAACCATTATGGAGGCTCCAATCCATTTTCCCAACACCGTGCCGAACATTCAGATGTAAATATACCCTAAATTATTTCTTAACATTTCATTAATTTTACTAACACTAACTGTAGGCACTGTATTTTTGCATATAAGTCCCGATGATGAGCCTCGTGCGGAGGCACTACCCTTTAAGTTGCGGAAGCCACAGGAAACGGACGTCAGAAGGGAAAATTCAAGAATCAATACCTTGATGGATTTAATTCGTTTACTTAGCTTTGGGTTTGCTCGTTGAACTTCTGTTTTAACTGTTAGCCTTGGCCCAACCCCCCCCCCCCCCCACAAGCCACACACCAAGCCCACACACCACCAAGCCACACACCAAGCCCACCAAAATGAACCAAACCCACGCCCAAGACCCCTTAACTCATGCCTAAAGCCTTCCAAAATAACAAATCCACACATTAAACACATGTTGAAATCAAACCAAATCACCTTCCAAAATTAAAAGAATCAAATCAAATCTCATCAATCACCTTCCTAATTAAATTAAATCACATGCCTAAACTAAATCAAATCAAATCAAATCCCACCAATTACCTTCCTAAAATAAATAGGTTTTTCCTTATGACATACTAATTAGAGATACCCCCCATAATTACGCAATATTCCTTCCCTATTTGCATAAGGATAACCCCAACCCTTGCCTATAAAAAGAAGCATAAACCAACCCTTCACTCCCCTAGCATTGACGCCCAAAACTCTCCTAAAAACTACCTTCATTGCCGTGAACAAGCCTAAAAAAACCATCCTCCATTGCCGCAACAAACAATCTCCACACAGCCCCCTGACCTTCACGCCATAACATCTTCAACAGCCCTCTGACCTTCACGCCATAACACCTTCAACAGCCCTCTGACCTTCACGCCATAACACCTTCAACAGCCCTCTGACCTTCACGCCATAACACCTTCAAACACCCATTGACCTTCACACCATTACCCTTCAAACAGCCCCCTGACCTTCACGCCATTGCACTTCAAATAGCCTGACCTTCACGCGCTGCCCCCCCATAAAACCACAAAAGACCGAGAGCAATCAGACAAAAACAGCCACAAATTGACCATCCAACAACCCCCTAAACTACGCACAAACAATCCACTGCAAAGCCTTCAATTATCGCAAAAAACAGCCCAATAAACTGCCTTATTACCACCGAAATTCTTCCCGGTAAACTGCCTTATTACCACCGAAAAAAATCCCTGAAACACTGCCCAAATACCGCAAAAATAGTGAGCAAACAGCAGCCGAAAACAGCGAGGCAACGAAGGAAAACAACGAACAAGTAAATCGAAAATGCTGCGGAGCATCAACCCTTCCGACAACCGTGTAACGCACTTCCAAGAGACGAATTAAGAGGTTAGACCTGATGGCACCTTTTCTATTTATTCCAGTTCTTTTTTTTTGTTATTTATTGTTATTACTTCACATGTGTATGATAGATTCATGTATGTTGTGGCCATGGGATGAATAAAATATGTGTTATCTCTTGCGGTATATCGGATGGAAGCCCGGACGTAAATTCCGTGGCCGAATCCGAATGGATGGTAGTGCGGTCTGCACTCGGGATACAATGTCACCTACCGCTTGAGAGACACTCATATTTCGTTTCATCCGAATTTGTGTTCATTCATTGTTTATTAGAAATAGTATGTTACTTTTATGCATGATTAGGTTGTTTAGTATGTTATTTTTATGCATGATTTAGTTGATTATTTCCAAGCATGATTTAGTTATTTCTTTTGCATTAGGAACTTAATTATGTCTCTTCTACGTTTATGTTTAGATTGTTATTTATTTACATTGCCATGCTTATCGACTTAATGTATTCATGAGATTGTGTGATTTCCGTTATTCCGACTTACTTTTATGCATGCAAACTTAGATATAGGTTATATGCAAACTTAGATATAAGTTATATGCAAACTTAGATATAGGTCATATGCGAACTTAGATGTAGGTTATTCTTGCGTAGACTCGGTTATATTATTACATAAATCCGTTCATTGCAAGTGGTATAAGTAAGGGACCATTCCGAACCCAACGGTTTGAGGTCTTCCCTTGCGAGGGGTGAGTGCGGCCTTAAATCATTTTCAAAGTTCACACTGGGTGGCGAATCCATTTTATTTCTCCGATTTAGTTCCCCCTTGGGCTACTCCGTACTCCCAACCGGGCCGCGAGCCTGGAACAGCGTCGATGATTTCTGTGTTCTACACTAACAACTACTTTATGTTTTTTTACAGAGTAACACGGGTGAGGTGCAGTCATTTCCAGAATTTTTCCGAGTGACGCACTACAGTGAGAAGAAATGGATCAACGAAGAAGCTGAACGTTGCTATGTAAGTTTTAGTATTTAAAATAAATTAAATATATTTTTAAATTAAATTTTTTTTCTTTTCTAGTTCAAACATTAAATTCAATTTTATTTTAAACAGAATGAAATGGTGGAGTTACAGAGATAAGAGACAGGGTCTGACCCTCTACCATATGAGGACTTGTCGCAATTGATTTTCAAGAACCAGACAATGTACAACATCGGACTTGGCACTCGTAAGAAGCCGACGTCATCTGGACGGACTATTGTTTCTTCTCCTACTCAAATGTGTCTTCATGAACAGCTAGCCAGCACCAAGAAAGAGTTGGACAATATCAAAGAATAGTTGAAGAATGCCCATGAGAAGCTACAGCAGGTCGTAGAGGACAATCGGAAGAAGATGCAGGAGTTTGACCAGCAAATTAGGACTTTTAGGCAGATGCTGGAGGCCTCACTCGGCCAAACTACATCGGTCTCGACCGCCCCTCCATCACAGCAGCAGTGATTATTATTTTCATTTGAATAAACATTCACAACAGTATTGATTGTTAATAGATCATGTATTTATTTTATTTAATAAAATTTAATTATAAATTTAATTTATTTATATATTTTAATTTATTTTCAAAATTTATAAGAACAAAAATAATTATTAGAATAAAAATAATTTTACTATTATTCAGTAACTTTATTTTTATTAAAATAATATTTTTCAAAAATAATTTGTAGATTCGAAGCTAAAGGTTCCTTAATAATAATTTTCTTATACCCTTTAGCGTCGAAATATTCAATGTTAAAAGTAATAAAATAATATTTATATTTTAATATTATTTCAGCTTTAGCGTCGAAATATTCGACACTAAAGGTAATAAATAAATTTTCATTTTTTTATTTAAAATACATTTAGCGTCGAAAATAAAAAATAAGTAAGTTTTTAATTAAGTACAAAATTATTTGAAGTCAAAAAATATTTGTTACCAAATACGTGATTTAGCATCGAAAATGGTTTCGACGCTAAAACGTCTCAAATTTATCATCAAAAATATTTTGACGCAAAATGTTATATTTTAGCATCGACAGTATATTTTCGATGCTAATAGTCATTGTTGTCCACGTTTTAGCGTCGAAAATATTCGACGCTAATGATCTTTAGCATCAATAGACGTTCTTTTAGCATCAATATTTTTCAACGCTAAAGACCTTATTTTTTTTTAGTGTTTTTTAAAGAAAAAGACTATCATTACTTTAAAGAGACGAAAATACATATAATGTTTGAAGGAAAGCTATCTTTCCAAATAACATGGTAATTAACGCTAATTGTAACTTTTGCAAGAGCGTGAGCAATAAGATTACAAAAACGAGAAGATAAACAAAATGTCTATCTAACCTAGCTAGCTTTGCTATAATATCTTCAATAATCCACAATATTTTTGTCATTGTGTTCTTCTTGTTAGAAATCAATTCTACTACCTGGATGCAATCAGTTTCCACCACCAGGAGACGAAGATTCGATTCTTCTGCAACCTGGAGACCAAACCTAACGGCTTCGGCTTCTGCTACCTAGACATCCCCATTGAAAGTTATGTCCTTAACCGTTGCACATAAGACACCCCCTTAGAATTTCTGAAAACTACCCCAAGGCCTGATTTGTAGATGCAAGACTTCATCACTGCATCTGTGTTCATATTTATCCATCCCTCAAGAGGAAGTTTCCATTATGGGTGTTCATAGGGTCGGGTCAACCCGCAACCCGACCCGACCCGACGTGACCCGACCCGACCCGTGCGGGTTCAACAACAAAAAATTGCAAAATTTCGACCCGACCCGATCCGACCCGAAATTTCGGATCGGGTCACGGTTTAGGTCAAAAAATTCGGGTCTGACCCGACCCGACATAATTGTAATATATATTTGTAATGATACAATTTTAACTAGAATTAATTGTTGATGGAATGGCAAAGTAATTGCTTGCTCATTAATGAGCCCCAAGTTCGAATCTCAATATGCCCAAATTTGAAATTTTTGTTTAATTTTTTTTAAAATAAAAAATGTTGTTGATGTGATTCGAACCTAAGATTAAGGGGATATAAACCAATGCTTTTGCCAGTGCAACTACACGCGTTTGTTGTAAAATTTGTATCAATAAAATATACATATTATATTTACAATATACTTTGTTGACCCGACCCGACCCGAGGTTTTTTGACCCGACCCGTTGCAACCCGACCCGCCCGGGTCAGCTTCTTAAATTTCGGGTTTCGGGTCAAATGACCCGACCCGATCGGGTCCAAAAAAAATCGAAAAACCCGACTCGACCCGACCCGTGAACACCCCTAGTTTCCATGTTCTATTTTCATCCTTTGATCGCTTGGCAGAAAAGTTCAGATCTGGAATTGATAAATACTAACATGAATCAATCATTGTTTCGGCTTTAGCAACTGATTTGGAGAGATCCTCTACATTCCCTTTAAAAATTTGGTAGTTCCGTGCTTGCCAAACCACCCAACAAATAGCCTTAACCAGCTCCAACTCCTCATTCTTCGGTGATTTCACCATGTCTGCCATCACGCCCATCAGGTCTACTCTCTCTGTTGCCTTAACCACCGAGAAAAAAAAAGAGTCAGCTTCCAGATTCTTTGAGCTTTTTTGCACTGTAAAAGGGCATGGGAAATTCATTCACATGGTGCACCACATCTTAAACATCACGAATCTTCAACAACCTTCTTCTTCCATTGATTCTCAGTTGTGGGTAATATATTAACAGCAGCTCTCCAAAGGAATATTTTCCATATATAATGGTCTTCTCTTGGTCTAACTGGTAATGGAATCTTCATTATCTCCTCAACATCCATTCGGTGGAAATTCCCCCTTAGGAAATCTTCATTCCATCTATTTTCTGCCAACAAGTCAGCCACATTTACCTTCACATCCAATATTGAAGCCATGATTGGTTTGAAAGAATTTGGCCTTGAGATCCATTTATCCTCAAACACCTTGACCTTTTGCCCATTGTCTATCCTCCAACGTAATAATTTATCAAATAATTATTTACCTCATAAGATACTACGCCATATGAAGGATGGATTCGAACCAAGCTTGGCTCTCTGGAAATCCAAGTTTTCAAAGTACATAGCCTTCAGAAGTTGGGCTACTAATGAATTTGGTTCTTGGATCACTCTCCACCCTTGCTTAGCCACCAAAGCTTGGTTAAAGGATCAAAGATCCCTAAATCCCAAGCCACCTCGAGTTTTTGCAAAACACATTCTTTCCCATTTAACCCAATGTATCATCTTCTTGTTTTTATCCGACCCCACCAAAACCTTGAGATTTCCCTTTGGATATCATCACAAACACATTGCGGCAACTTGAAAACACTCATTGCATATGACAATGCTGCTTGAGCCATAATTTTAATTAAGACTTCCTTATCCCCGCTCTAGAAGAATTTAGATTTCCAGTTAGAGATCTTACTTATGAATTTAAGCATGATCTCATTGAAAAAATTTGACTTATTTTTTCCAATAATCCCATATACTTCTCATGTCTTGACAATACCCTTAAATCGAAAATGCTTTTGATGGACTCCATTTGTTTTGTCCTGCCATTGAAAAACATAGAGCTTTTGTCAAAGTTAAAGATCTGCCCTGCGGCCGCTGAATATCTATCAAGAATGGACTTCAAAGCTTGGCAATCCTCAACATTTGCTCTGGAGAAAATTAGGCTATCATCTGCGAACAATAAATGAGAGATTGAAAGCTCTATGCTGAACCTCAAACCCCAAAATAGCCTCTGATTCTCGGCGCTGATAACAGTCTGCGAGAATACTTCTGCACATAGGATAAATAAGTATGGAGAAAGAGGACACCCATGTCTAAGCCCTCCCTATGGAGTTATATACCCCATCACCGAGCCATTGAGGATCACAGAAAAAACAGAACTTGTAATACACCACATAATAAGCTGAACCCACTCCCCACTTAACCTAAATTTCAACATAGCCTTCTCCAAAAAGCACCACTCAATTCTATCATAAGCCTTACTCACATCCAACTTAAACGCAACTAGGCCATTTTATCCTTTCGTTTTCCAGATCTTGTGCAAACATTCATAACTTATAATGATGTTATCAATAATAAGTCTTTATGGAATAAAAGTACTTTGGGTAGGCAAAATAACTTGGTGAAGGATAGGTTTAAGCCTATTAGCTATAGTTTTTATGATCAAACCGTAGATGACATTGTTGTATTTAGTGCTTGGAGCGCCAATCCGGATAATATATTTTACATTATATTTTATTATTTATTAATAAAATAACTACTTTTTCATTTCAAACTTTATTAATGGTAATGTCATTAAGCATATAAGATTGATATATAAATAAACTAAGAATTACATCGACCTTAGAATAGTCATGTAGTAATACTGGACATTGAGTGGTCTGATATTGGGATAGTATTACTATTATAAACTATTATTAAAGTAAGTATTCTTAGACGTCGATTTTGGAATACGGTCAAATTCCTATAACCTATAAAACTAGCACATGTCGTATATTGGAATTGGAGTTCCAATGGTTTAACCCGATGAACCATGAGCATAGAAAGCTCGTATAGACATGTGGGTATTCATTGGAGCGAATACTAAATGACTCACAAATTATTATTAATAGTTGGAAGTACACACCATCGTCAATAGGAATCTCCTCGAGTCGAGTAGCATATGTCATCCTTTGACTATAAAATAACACTGATTTTGTATGTGATCCTCCACACTTTAATGTCATGTATGTCAGATATCTTTCATGGTCTGGTTGCTAGATGTTTGTTGGGTGTGGACCGATACACCTGTTAATCAAGTGCGTATCAAGATAGAATCTGTCGGCCTGTATGTGTACCATAAGAGGTTTAGGTATCCATATGAGTAAGTCACAATTCATAATATTTTGGCGCCAAAGCAGATCACCTACGGTGGATCGCATATATCAAAAATGATTTCTGATTAGTTGTAAAGAATCATGGGTATGTCAACATGAGATGTGTGCCTCGGAAACTTGACGGTGTAATCTATATTTTCTAAGCACAACTCGGATAGCCTACGACGGAGGGATTGTTAAACATATGTGATGACCTCGACTTATATAGTTCAGAAAAATCGTTCGTTTTCTTCGTGAATTCGGTGGTGGCCGAATTGCGTACATATAAGCTAGGCTTATATGGCGAACATGTCTGGACTTAGAGAGTCCCACATTATGAAGTGTACTCGTTGAGCACTTGGGTAGCCGATAATTTTTTATAATAAATAATATTTGATATTATAATTATCAACTAAAATAATTAAGTATTTTTATATAACATTAATTATTTACTTTGACCCAATTGAATTAATTGGATCAATCGAAAATCACAAAATGGATTTGTTGTAATTTCATAAATATCTCTACCATTGGAGGATGTTTTGGTAATTATAAATATGTAATAATAGGTGTATTTGTCTTGATTTAATTGGATTAAATAAAAGTGATAGACAAATGTGATTAGTCACACCTAATTATACATATTTGGATAAATTGGATTAAGCCCACCTAAAAGTTGATTAGAACTTTTACTAATTAAAAATTGCATAAGTTTTGCTATAAAAGGCAAGCTTGAGTAAGTTTTTAATTAAGCTTGAGCTTAAGAAAGTTAAGCTTTTGAAAGCTAAAACAAGCAAGATTTAAAAATATTAGCCTAAGTAAAAGAGGTGTTTGGAGAAGCTTTGGAAGTTCTCTACAATATTTCAACTAGGAGAAATCAAGATTTGATCTTGGAATCATGCTTACTAGCATTGGAATCAAGATTGGATCTCGGAGTCAAGCTTGCTAATTTCGGAAGTTCTCTACAATATTTCAACAAGGAGAAGAAGATTTAATATTGGAATCAAGCTTACTAGGTGAGTTTGATCTTCTCTAAAGCTTTGTTTTGTATTTGATATATAATAACATAGCTTAATATTGAAATTAGACTAATGAATTGTGCATAGATGCTTTGGAAGCATAAACACAATATGATTGTGATTGAGTCAAAATATTTATGTTGGATATAAACATAAAATTAGAGTTTGGAACTCTAGATGAAAGATTAGAATTATGACTACCATTCAAGAATCATTTGACCACATTTTTCATGAGTCATTTTATTTTGGGGATTCTATTTTGGTTTATGTTTTGATTCAAAGAAATACATATATATATATATGTGTGTGTGTGTGTGTGTTGAGGTTCCTTTTGAAATTAAAATTTTTTTTTGGTAGCGTTTTTAAATGTGTTCAAGGATTTTAAAAAAAAAATTAAATGTGATCAGTGGCTGCCTTCAGTAGCACAGCATACTGTGTGCATTGTGTTGCAGTGCAACATACTGCACTGCAACGCAGAACACGCAGTGTGCTGCTACATATAGAGCACACGCGCTAGGCGCACAAGGTCCGATTTTGTCCCATTTTTGGTTTTCCGGACTTCAATTTATTGCTGATTTTTCCCTAAACACTTGTAATGGAATTTATTATTTCATTAAAATTTTTAAAAATACACCTATACTCAATTACCACGGGATATCGATTCGACCTTAGGGGTCCCACAACCGCCCCAACAGAATGGTATTTATAGTAGGTCTTAACCACACAACACGCGTTGCATGTTTGACATGTTTTTGAATCTATGCCTTTATAATTTTAATTTAATTATGCATAAGTCATATTGGATATGAATTGCATGTTTTAAATTAAAATTTTTATTTTGACCCAAGAATGTTAATGACTTGATTGTCATAAATCTCATGTGATTAGGTGATTGTTTTAATTAAGTAATAGTATTAATAATGTTGGAGGATTATTGGATAGTTCGTCTTGTCAATACGGAGATGAATGAGTTCTTACTACTTAGTGTGAGGGTATAAGTGCTCGAAACTTAGGTCGCTCTAGTAAAACATTAGATGTAGTTTGATGAGTTAATGTAGTCATCCAATACTGTCATTATTGTGAGGGTGTACTTACGAAGCTTATTAGTATACATTGACAAGTATACACCTGAAACACGTATTAATCTAAGATAGCCATTAGTGCGAGGATAAGAAACGATTCAGGACCAAACAAGGAGTCACGTGAATGTGATTGACTTTTAAGGTCTACCTAATGAGTTTATGAAGGCCAAGACCGTCATTAGTGTGAGGCTGGAGTAAATGTCATCGGATCCACTTCCCGTTATAAATTTTATATTGTAAAATTTCTATTTTTCTGTTAAAGGTGATTAGGAATTACGTAAAGTAGTGGGAGGGCACTAATAGATTTAAAATCCATAATCGTATTAGTGTTTTTATATTGAAATGAAAAATATTCTGCTAGTGTTTAATTATTATCTTGTAGATGGCTTTCGCAAATCCATTAGCGCGGCTTTTAGATTCTAATAAATTAAAAAGAGCCGAGAACTACTTAGAGTGGGAAATGAACATTCGCCTTGTCTTGGAGTCAGAACGATTGAGGTATGTTACGCTCAATCCAATGTGTATCGAAATTGTTCCTAATTTGCTCAGATAGTACATAGATGTACCAAATGCTTGGAGCATTATGAGAACGCTAAAGGACTTGTTCGAAGCAAATCAAGAAAAAGAGATATATCAAAGGTCTAATGAATTGTTCCACGCTACACTCAAGGATAAATGAGCGGTTAACATTCATGTTTTGAATATGATAGACCAGATTCGATATTTGGAACGACATGACATTATGATAAATGAAAGGCTAGGCCAAAATCTGATTCTCTCTTCCTTACCCGGTACATATGATGGCTTTGTGATTCATGTGATGCAAGCCACATATGAAAAGCTTCACAACATGTTATGCTCAGCAGAACATGATTTGAAGAAAGAGAATCTCACTTTGTACCCCTATGGAGGAGCAATCTCTTCAAAGACTTCTAGGAACTCTAAGAAGATTAAAATGGGAAATAAGAATAAAGATTACAAGAAACAAACTGCAAGACTGTATGTAGCTCGTGATGTATGTCTACACTGTAAGAAGTCTGCTCATTGGAAGAAAGATTGACCAGAGCTAAAAGGAAAAGAAGGAACCTCAGGTTCACTTTGTATTTTTCCTATTATTGACATCTCATTAGCCTTAGATGTAAATAGTGGTTGGGTGTTAGACACCGATAGTCCTACTCATATTAGCAACTCCATACAAGCCATGAGAGTTAAAAGAAGGCTAAACAAATGAGAGATCTAGCTTATAGTTGGAAATGGCGAGTCATTGGATGTCAAAATCATAGGAACAGTTGGTCTCGATCTCCCTAATGTAAGTAAATTATTTTACATGACTGTTACTATGGATTTTCTCTTATCAGACATATAATATCCTTACCGATATTAGATAAAGAATGATACAAAATAAACATTAAAGATAGTGCTTTATGTTTATATGATAAAGACAACTATTTGATATATGAATGTTCTTTATCTAATGGTCATTATGTTTTGGAAACATATAGAGATGTTTTTAATATAGATGAAAATACAAGTAAAAAATCTGAATTAAATAATACTGAATTATGACATATGAGATTGGGCCATATAGGTGTTAGACGTCTATCAAAATTGGTAAAAGATGGTTTGATGGAAGATCTTACCTTAGATCCTTATCTAATTTGTGAGTCATGTATCCAAGGAAAAATGACAAATGCTTCATTTCTTGGTGTTGGACACCGTGTTAAGATTTATTGGAACTAATATACAGTGATGTGTATGGTCCATTAAATCATGTCGCTCATGATGGTTTAACATACTTCGTGACTTTCATAGATGATAAGTCAAGATATGGATATGTATATTTGATGAAACATAAATCGGAAACATTTGAAAAGTTCAAAATATTCTGAAATGGAGTAGAAAAATATATCGATAAATTCATCAAGTGTCTTCGATCAGTTCGAGGTGGTGAATTTATTAGCGATGAATTCAGAATTTATTTAAGGGAGAATGAGATTCTCGCCTAATATAGCCCACCAGGAACTCCTTAACACAATAGTGTGTCTAAGCGAAGAAATCGTACTTTATTGGATATGATACGATCCATGATGAGCTATACATAACTTTCATATTACCTTTGGGGTTTGCTTTACTTATTGCTGGACACGTACTTAATAGAGTTCCATCAAAAGTTGTTTCTACGACCCCATATCAGATATGATACGATAGAAATCCAAGCCTTAGAAATTTAAAGATTTGGGGTTTCCTGCACACATTAGAGTTACGCAGCGGGATAAATTAGCACTCAGGGGGGGGTATGACTATAGGTTCGGTGGATATCCTGAAAATTCCATGGAATATCAATTCTATGATTATGAGCAACGAAATGTATTTGTTGTTCGTTTTGCCACTTTTCTTGAAAATGAATTTTTGAGAGAAAGTGGGAATTGTAGAAAGAATGAACTTGATGAGTTTTATCCCAATATTAAGGAACCTGAGATGGAACTAGAGATCCAACTAGGGAAAGGATCTACAACACAGGTTCTACGTAAGTCGAATAGAATATCAAGGCCTCCTAAAAGACTGTTTTTAACGTCTGATGTGAGCCTTGATGTTCTCCTCTTGGAGGAAATGGATCTGACACGTATAAAGAAGCGATATTAGATATCGATTCGGGAAAATGGAAGGGGATTCTATGTATGACAATCAAGTCTGGGACTTTCTTGAACTTCCTAAAGGAGTTAAACCTATTGGTTGTAAATGGGTTTATAAAAGGAAGCGAGGGCCCAATGGAAAGGTGAAAACCTTTAAGGTCAGACTGGTAGCGAAGGGTTACACTCAACCTCCTGGGATTGAATATGACGAAACTTTTTCACCAGTAGCCGTGCTAAAATCTATTAGGATTCTTTAAGCCATTGCTACATATCATGACTATGAGATATGGTAGATGGATGTGAAAACTACTTTCCTAAATGGATTCCTCGAGGAGGATATCTATATGGAACAACTAGAGGGTTTCGTATTCAATGAGTCTTCAAACTTGATTTGTAAGCTCCAGAAGTCTATTTATAGATTTAAACAGGCATCCTGAAGCTGGAATCCTAATTTTGATTAGATAATTGGATTATCGAATTTATCAAGAACGAGGAAGAACCGTGTGTTTATAAGAAAGTTAGTAGGAGCATGATAGTATTCCTTGTTTTGTTTGTAGATGACATCCTTGTCATTGGGAATGATATATGATTGATGCAAAGTGTGAAAGCCTACCTTTGCAAGAACTTCTCCATGAAAGACATAGGTGAAGCTTCCTATATACTGGGTATAAGGCTCTACCGGGATAGAGTTAGGAAGCTTATAGGGTTGTCGCAATCCATGTACATAGATAAAATATTAGAAATGGTACAGTTTTACAACCTACAATACAGTAAATGTACCTTTCTGATACGACATACATCTTTCGAAGAAAATGTCACCTCAGACTGAGGAAGAGAGAGTTAGAATGTCTAACTTGCCATATGCTTATTGTATTGGAAGCATTAAGTATGTTATGTTATGTATAAGACCTGACATCAGTTTCGGCGTCAGTGTGACAAGCTGATATCAATTTGATCCGGGTAATGATCATTGGACAACCGTGAAATATATCCTGAAATATCTTAAGGTTACTAAGGATAAGTTTCTCATATATGGAGAAGATGAGCTAAAGGTTAAGGGTTATATAGACTCCGACTTCCAGGGAGATTCTGATGACAGAAAGTCTACATACGGAAACATAATTACCCTTAATGGCGGTGCAGTTAGTTGGCGATGTTCAAAGCAATGCTCAACGGCTAATTCCAACACTGAGGTGGAATTTATAGCGGCTTCAAAAGCTGCTAAAGAAGCTGTTTTGATTAAAAAATTTATCACAAAACTCAGCATTGTGCCTAATATTTGAATTCGATCCCATTGTACTGTGTTAATAGCGGAGCCATTTCGCAGGCTAAGGAGCCAATAGTGCATTCCAAGTCTAAACACATGTAAAGGAAATATCGTGTGATTAGAGAAATTGTCGAATGAAAAGACATAGTGGTCTTAAAGGTTCAAGGACAAGACAACATAGCAGACCCACTTACTAAGGTCTTACCTCCTAAGTTATTTGATAAATATGTGGAGGAGATGGGACTACGGTACTATCCGGATTGGTACTAAGTAAGTAGGAGTTTGTTGGAGTTGGTGCTTGGAGCGCCAATCTGAATAATGTATTGTACATTATATTTTCTTATTTATTAATAAAATAACTACTTTTTCATTTCAAACCTTATTAATGGTAATGTCATTATGCATATTAGATCGATATATAAATATGGTAAGAATAACATCGACCTTAGAATAGTTATATAGTAATACTGGACACTGGGTGGTCCGATATTGTGATAGTATTACTATTATAAATTATTCTTAAAGTAAGTATTCATAGTCGTTGGTTTTGGAATACGGTCGAATTCCTATAACCTAAAAGACTAGCATATGTCGTACATTGGAATTGGAGTTCCAATGGTTTAACCCGATGAACCATGAGCATGGGAAGCTCGTATAGACATATGGGTATTCGTTAAAGTGAATACGGAATGACTCACAGATGATTCCTAATAGTTAGAAGTACACACCACCAACAATAGGAATATCATCAAATCGAGTAGCATATGTGATCCTTTGACTATAGGATAACATTGATTTTGTGTGTGATCCTCCACACTTTGATGCCATGTATGTCGGAGACCTTTCATGGTCTGGCTGCTAGATGTTCATTGGGTGTGGATCGATATATGATGAGTGGTATTTATATCACTATTTCCCACTCATTTAACCTTATATTTTGTATAGTTTCTTGAGTCTTGTGAATATTTTGATGTGTTTTGTGTTATTTTGTAGATAAATAAAGTTTCAGGACATCCTGGAGGTGATTTGGAGCAAAACTGTGAAAATTGGCCAAAAAGGGCATTTTTGGTAATTTCCAGCGTCGCGACGCCTAACATGCACCGGAGTCTGCTAACGTGTGCCGAGTCAACGGGTCAGAATTTGAGAAGTTTGACTTTGCTAACATGCGACGTGCCACGTGTCACCATCACAACTGATCTGCTAACGTGCGCCGTGCCACGTGTCATCATCCTACGGTGCCGACACTCACAATTGCCACATGTGCCACATGTCATCCTATGTCATCAACCACGTCATCGGACAATGAGTCAACCTTGCCACGCGACATGCCACTTCATCATCCACGTCAGCTGGTCAACGGAGTCAACATGCCACGTCATCATCAGCCAATCACGCCGTGACACATGTCGCAATCCTACGGTGCCGACAATTGATCTCAGTCGCCTTGCCACGTCATCGCCATATCAGCATAATAATTGAGCTCTTAGCCGCCACGCCACGTGTCGCCTTATCCTCTTAACCGCCTCGCAACGTGTCAAGCCCTCATTATGCCACACCAACTGTTCCAGCGTAGCGACGCCAAAGGCCTTGGCGTCGCGACGCTGGAAGCTTACCCGCGCCTATAAATTGAGCTCGAGATTTCAGTTTTTGTTGTACCATTCTCTCTCACTTCTTTGATGTAATTAGGGAGTTCTTCTCTCTCTAAGTTTCTTTTAATTTAATTTTGTAATTTTTAATTACGTTCTGTAATAATAATAATTTACTTTCTTTATTTTACAATTTTTACTATTCACTATGAGGAGGTAATTTCCCTGTGCTAGGGTGAAAGGTAATTCTTTTACTATTGCTATTTAGATTAATCTCCCTTAAATATAATATATTCACTATTTAAAATATTGACTTAATAAGGGATACCGCTATATTGGTCGGTTGGTAATTCATTTTAATCTGGTTTAAACCTGACTAATCAAGGATACCGCCAGATTGGTCGGTTGGTAATTTTATTTTGGTTCCGCCTTAATGGCTGGTTGGACTTAATTTGACTTAATCAGGATACCGCCAGATTGGTCGGTTGGTAATATTATCACAAGTTTATATATTATTTTCTGGGAGATATCTAAATTAGTAGTAGTAGAAATAATTCCTTTTACCTTAGCATTTTTATTTTATTTTACTTTTAAAGCCTTTACTTTACGCAATTACTTTTCAGCACTTTTATTTTATGGCTTTTACTTTTAAGTTTTTACTAGCCCTAGCTATGTGTCATAACTAAGTTAGTAATCTAGGGTTGTGATGAAATCCAATATCACCGGTTTATAAGGGTTAAATTATAATTTGGGTAATATAAATATTTATTTATTGAGTCTTAATCTTAATGCTTTTTATTAACTAGCCACTAATAAAATTGATAAGGTAAACTTAAAATGAACTAGACATAGGGATTTTAGGTTTAAGACCTCAGACTCAATAGCCCACGATCTTCCTTGAGGATAGATAACCCTTTAATAGATTTCCTTACAGGATAGGAATATACCTGTCGGGCGGGGGTAGCCATAATTGGAACTTAATATTAATGAATCCAGATAATTTGGTTGACATAGACATATGGTGCAATTAGGTTAAACTGGATATTTGTAGTTGACCATCGGAAGAGGCTTTTACATAATTGAGTGTTCCATGTTAACAAATCAATATTTTACCCAATTATAAGATAACAACTTCATCTTTAAATAATATTGGAATAAATCACAACCCTAGATAGTTTTTAATATTTAATTTTCTCAAAATATCCTTTCGAACAAATTTTATTTACTTGTCTTTAAATTTAGAATCGTCGCCATTTCAAATCAATCAAACAACCTGTTAGATACTAATAATCATTTGACCTCATAAAAAAAATTAATAGATAAGGTTTTAAGTCCTCGTGGGATCGATACTTTTTATACTACTTGAACGATATGTGCGCTTGCGTTTTACGCGTTGTTTGCACCAGTCAAGTTTTTTGGCGCTGTTGCCGGGGACTTAGTTATCTTTTACTATTATTTTAGGGGTTAGATACCTTTAATTGTATCTAATTTCTTTTTACTTATAATTTCTGTTTTATTGTGTTTCAGGTTCTCAGACACTTCATGAGACGAACCAGAAGCTTTGAAATCCGACCGCTTGACCCAGAAATTGAAAGAACCATCAGATAGTTGAGTAGGGAAAGGCGAGAAGGCCAAGAAGCCTTAGTCAACATGGAACCTGAACCTTTGGAGGTTGCACCACCAATTCCCATTCGAGACAGAACCATTCCGGTGGTAGATGGTCTCATTTCCTGTATTGTATTTCCTCCTTTACCAGCAAATGCGGGTGACATCAAAATTTGCATTCAGATGATTCAGCAGACAGTTCAGTTTGGAGGAAATGCAACTGAAGATCCTAATGCTCACATTAGCAACTTCCTGGAAGTTTGCGGCACTTTCAATTACAACCGAGCATCAGAAGAAGCAATGAGACTGCTGTAGGACAACAGAATTTGACGACGCTGTTCTAGGCTCGCGGCCTAGTTGGGAGTACGAAATAACATGGAGTCGCCACCCGGTGTAAACCGGGACAAAGATTTAAGGCCGCACTCACCCCTCGCAGGGAATACCTCAAACCGTTGGGTTCGGAATGGTCCCTTACTTATGTCATTTGTGATGATATGATTTGTGCAATAAACTAACCGAATCTATTCAACATTCATGCTCAAGGGTACTTAGATCTAACATGCTTTCATCCAAATAACTCCACACAATATAACACAACGAGCAAATTGAACCATTAAACCAAAGTAAACAAATAACTAATTAAACATAAACATAAACTAAACGAAACATCATGCATAAAAAATGAAGAAACAACATGCCTAAATAACACAATCATGCTTTGAAAATTAAATAACAAAACTAAATTAACTCATGCTTAAAATAATAAATAAACAGCCTAGAACTATGACATGCTCAAATACAAATTTGGATGAGACGAGATACGTGTATCTTAAGTGGTACGTGGCATTGTATCCCGAGTGCAGACCATACTACCGTCCATTCGGAATCGGCTATGGAATTTACGTCCGAGTTTCCATCCGATATACCACAAAAGGGAACACATATCCCGCTCATCCAATAATCACATCATGCCTCAAACGACTCTCATGCAATAATATTTTAAAATAAATAAAATAAAATGAAAGATGATAAATAAAAAGGTGCCCTCAAGTCTAACCTCTTTTGTCGTCCAAGAAAGGGCGTTACACATCCGTTGGAAGGGTGAATGATCCGCAACTCTTTTGGTTCACTAACTCAACGTCTTTCCTCGTTGTTTTGCTATTCGGGCTGCTGTTTTTTACTCCGTTTCGCTGCTATGTTTCAGGTCACTGTTTTGGGTGTGTTAATAGACTGTTTTGGGCAGTTTCGGGGTGTAGGTTTGGGCAGTTTCGGGGACTATTTTGAGGTGTGAAACAGTGCAGTTTTTCAGTGTTTTTGGGACAGATTTGGGGGGTGAAATATGCGACTAGACTAGGTTATTGCGGCAGTGAGGTTTGTGTATAAAGGGGACAGCTATATGAGGAGATGGCTTAGGTTTAGTGAATGGTGAGAGGTTGCTTGGTTTGTTGTGCCGAGAGTTTGCTTATTGGACGTGAGGGCTGCTCGGCTTTGCGTTTGATGAGGGGCTGTGGCAGTTGTTGTGGGCGTGAACAGGTCTGTGGCGTGAGTAAAAGGAGGGCAGGTGTGGACTGTGGCTAGCGTGAAAGGGAGGGGCTAGTGAGATGACTTTGCCACGTGAATGGAGCAGTAGATGCGGGCAGTTTGTGAGTGCGTGGTTTGTTTTAGCATGAGTGGGTGATGGGTTCTTGGTGCGTGAGGGTTATGGGTAGTGGCTGATGCGTTGATGAGGGGAGCAGGTCTGCGTGAGTCAATTGGTTGATTTATGAGGCTTGTTATTTGGCTTTAGTTTGGTCGGGCAGTAGGGTTTTGGTGCTTTGAGAGAGTTGTTGTTTGGTGAAGCGGCAGGTGGCGTGAGTGCAAGGTGTCGTGAAGCTTGATTTTTGCGTGGATGAGGCTGTATCGTGAAGGTGTTTTTTGCGTGATTAATTTGAAGGCAGGTGCGTGGCGTGAATGAGAGTGGCTGCCGAGTGCTGTGTTTATTGCATGGTCAGTGAGGTTGAGGGGTTTTAGTGAGCGTGAGTTTGGTGGCCGAGAAGAGTGCTGTTAGGTTTTTCTTTGTTTCTTTTTGTTCGGCCGTGAATGGAGTTCTTGGAGAGGGCCAGAGATGCCGAGAAGGGTTTTATTTTTATAGAGAGAGGGTAGGGGAATTAGGGTTAAGTTTGTGCATGTTTTGAAAGGAATAAAATTAATTAAATGAGGATTTATTTTATTAAAGTCAAGGAATAATAATAATTTGGGTGGGAATTTCTTAAATTAGGGGAGTGATTTAATTAAATTGGGAAGTGATTACTTTAATTTGATTTAATTTAATTTCACTTTAATTTGTTTTAATTAAATTTGGTTTAATTATTAGATTTAGTTTTAATTAAATTTCAATTTAGTTATTTAATTGGTTTTGATTTAATTTAATTAGCTTTAATTTGTGAATGTGTTTTAATTTAATTTAATTTAAGTTTAATTTGTGACATATATTTTAAATATTTTAATTATTTAATTGTGAGATTTGTTTTAAATGTTTTAATTATTTAATGGGTTTGGTGTGTTTTAAAATAGAGGTCCAACAAACGAACCCGAAACGAAACAAGCGAGTTAAATCCGACCAAAAGCTAATTTCCAACTTTACCATTCCAACGTCTGTTTCCCGCGGCTTCCTCAATCAAAGAGGTAGCGTCTCCATACGAGACTCATCATCGGGATTTATATGCAAAAATGCAGTGCCTACAGTCGCCCCCACTTTGATGGGACTTGTGCAGTGTGTGAGAATGACAATCCTATCAAAGTCTATGCAATGTTATTTTTACTT
Source organism: Zanthoxylum bungeanum (assembly GCA_019454045.1). NCBI lineage: Eukaryota > Viridiplantae > Streptophyta > Magnoliopsida > Sapindales > Rutaceae > Zanthoxylum > Zanthoxylum bungeanum. The sequence continues at coordinate 309,044 of SKCR01043251.1, forward strand.
ACCTGGCTCGCCAGCTGTCACCCGGTTTGCCTGCTGTGTTGTGTTGAGTTGAGTTGGTCTGGTTGTGCCATTTTCGGCATGCTGAACCCCATTCCCGAGGCATTGCTGAAAGGATGACTGTCCATTTTCGAACTATGCTCCATTTTCGGAGTGCCATTTTCGGCGACTGATGAGATAATGGTCCATTTTCGAACCGTGCTCCATTTTCGGAGTGCCATTTTCGACGAGATGTGATAATGGTCCATTTTCGAACCGTGCTCCATTTTCGGAGTGCCATTTTCGACGAGATGTGATAATGGTCCATTTTCGAACCATGCTCCATTTTCGGAGTGCCATTTTCGGCGACTGATGAGATAATGGTCCATTTTCGAACCGTGCTCCATTTTTGGAGTGCCAATTTCGGCGAACTGATGAGATAATGGTCCATTTCCGAACCGTTGCTGATGAGAGATAGTCCATTTCCGAACCATTACTGATATGAGAGTGGTCCATTTTCGAACCGATTTGATGATTTAGTAGATATGGTGGCGAGGCGCCTCGACCTATTGGGCTTTGTTCCCGAACCACCGAATGTGAACTGTGATGATGATGTAGTGGGCCCTCGACCCTGGGAAGCATCCTGGAACTGCAACCGATAACGGGGGCACCTCGCCCTGGGCACCTCGACCCAACACTGCTGATAATAGGGACCTCGCGCCTCAATATGATGATGTAGTGGGCACCTCAACCTTGGGCACCTCGACCCGGAACTACAACCGACAACGGGGGCACCTCGACCATAGGCACCTCGACCCAATACTGCTGACAATAGGGACCTCGCCCTCGAACTGATAATGATGTAGTGGGAACCCGCGACCCTGGGCACCTCGACCCGGAACTACAACCGACAACGGGGGCACCTCGACCCTGGGCAACTCGACCCAACACCGCTGACAATAGGGACCTCGCCCTCGAACTGATGATGTAGTGAGCACCTCGACCCTGGGACTCATCCCGGAACTACAACCGACAACGGGGGCACCTTGACCCAATACCGCTGAGAATAGGGACCTCGCCCTCAAACTGATGATGTAGGCCTCACCCCTGAACTGATACTGACGTGGGCCTCGCCCCTAGACTGATGTGGGCCTCGCCCCAGACTAATACTGATGTAGGCCTCTCCCTCAACTGATACTGACGTGGGCCTCGCCCCAAACAGATACAAATATGGGTCTCGCCCTCAAACTGATACTGATATGGGCCTCGCCCCCAGACTGATGTTGATGTGGGCCTCGCCCCCCACACTGATGTGGGCCTCGCCCCAGACTTATACTGACGTGGGCCTCGCCCCAAACTAATATTGATGTGGGCCTCGCCCTCAACTGATACTGACGTGGGTCTTGCCCCAGACTGATACTGATATGGGCCTCGCCCCCAGACTGATGCTGATGTGGGCCTCGCCCCCCAGAATGATGTGGGCCTCGCCCCAGACTTATACTGATGTGGGCCTCGCCCCAGACTAATACTGATGTGGGCCTCGCCCTCAACTGATACTGACGTGGGCCTTGCCCCAGACTGATACTGATATGGGCCTCGCCCTCAAACTGATACTGATATGGGTCTCGCCCCTATTTTGATACTGATATAGGCCTCGCCCTCAGAGTGCCATACCCGGCAAGACCGATTCTGATGCTAATGTGGGCCTCGCCCCCAGAATGCCATACCCGACAAGACTGATTCTGATATCTCCATACCCGGGGTGTCGTACCTGGCCAAACTGATCTGATGTCTCCATACCCGGAGCGCCATACCCGGCAAAACTGATACTGATGATGAGGTGGGCCTCACCCCCAGAGTGCCATACCCTGCAGAACCGATGTTGTATCTCCATACCCGGAGTGCCATACCCGGCAGAACCAATGTTGTATCTCCATACCCGGAGTGCCATACCCGTCAGAATTGATGCTAGTAATGATGTGGGCCTTGCCCCCAGAGTGCCATACCTGGCAAGACTAATACTGATAGTTAATGTGGGCCTTTCCCCCAGATTGCCATACCCGATAAGACTGATACAGATGCTGATGTAATGGTTCATTCCCGAACTGTTCTGTATGAGATGGTCTAGTCCTGAACCGTTATTGTGAGGTGGTCCATTCTCGAAACGTGCTCCATCCTCAGAGTGTGATTCCCAACTTTTTGATGATGTGTGGGTCTCAACCTTTGGACTCATCCCCAAATCTGCTGGTGAAGTCGGCCGCGTCCTTGGATTCATTCCCGAAACTCTGATAATATGGGCCTCAACCCTAGGATTCCTTCCCGGATTCATTACAAAACTCTGCTGCTGTGGGCCTCAACCCTGGGACTCATCCCCAAACTGAAACTGATATGGGCTTCAACCTTGGGACTCATCCCCAAAACTACTACTCATATGTTGCTTGATTCTGGTTGGCTTGTCTTTGCCGCTTTCTCTTTTTCTTCTTTGAAACCTGTGAATAGAAAACAAAACAAACACAAAAAAGAATGCAAAATATGTTACGTGTATGCATGCATGCATGAATGAATGAATTTCATATTCCGATGGGTTAGGTCTTTCCCCCAGTTCTCCAAGTGATTGCTCAATCTTCTCTCTGGTCTCATGGCTCAATTTCTTGTCATTCTTCTTATTCATGGGGTGGTAGACTGGTCACTCCCAATCTTAATTTAGTTTTCTGTTCTTCACTGTTTGCACTTGGTCAAGATGAACCACATGGTGGGGCCTTCCATATCATCACGTTATATCACATGCTACGAGATAGTCCCAATAGTTATACATATTATCGTCCTCAAGGAATGCTCAGTAATGAAACCAGAGAACATTCAAAAAACTCAATGCAACTCAAATCTGAGTTTTGAATAAATGATCTATGCCAGTCTCAAAGTGTGTGTGTGCAAAGGTTCTTTCACAGCTTGATCCTTAAGCAAGCCAACTCGATGATTTCGTTTCAAAAATCGGGATCGGTGGGTCAAACCAACCTAGATGTCTCAATTATACGCAATTGCTTTTCCATGCTCAATGTAGCATGGCTTTATCTCTCTTTTCCTTTGTCTCTCATTTTTCCTTTTCATTTTGAACTTCATTTTTTTTTCTCTCTTTTTTTTTCTTTTTTTTCTTTTTTTTAACACACCTACCCTTTAATATAGCATTTCTCCTCATGGTGGTCCTAATACTCGCCCATGGGTAGCTTCACGCTTATCGGTTATAGGTGGTTCAATTCTTTTCTTTAGAGACTTTTCTTTCATTTTCAACCATACCACACATCATAACATAAGCAAATCAAGATAGACATCTAAGCAAACGGTCATTCACCGACCTACAATTTCTTCGACTAGTCACTTTGCTAACTACTCAGGTTTTCACTGCTAAGAACCATAATCAAGTGCTTACGAGTCTAACATAGATCAATCACTCAAAGTATCAGATAAAAGCACGTCAAGAGTTTATCTTTTCTAAGGTTTCGCCCTAAAGCAATCAATTTCATCATTGGACTTATGTTTAACTATCAATGACCAAAAACAAATAATTTTTTTCTCTATTTTTTTTCTCTTTTTTTTTCTTCTCTCTTTTTTTCTTTTTTTTTTTTTTATTTTTTTTCCTTTTTGAAGGCCCCTCCTAATGGTCTTTCTATCCTTTCCGTAAGCTTTTCAGTTTCTTGATTCACGTTTGCTAAACTTCTCTTGACAAGCCCTTTTTTCCTTCTCTAACCCAACGAATATCTACGATGGCTTTCAAGACATGGGTTAACATGATGCATGTATGCATGAGATGCATGCGACATATGAGATATAATATGTATGTGGTTATCAAAAGCATAAAGGGGCAACTTCTATATGATATACAACCATGGTTCTCATGCGGGTTTATGACAATGCCTTTGATTGAGCTCCCTCAACCCACTATAGAAACGGTCAACTAATGCACAAATTATACACATCACAATACATGATTTCCAGGCCGATTCTCTATCCCCAGTGGAGTCGCCAGACTGTAGGACAACAGAATTTGACAACGCTGTTCTAGGCTCGCGGCCTAGTTGGGAGTACGAAATAACATGGAGTCGACACCCGGTGTAAATCGGGACGAAGATTTAAGGCCGCACTCACCCCTCGCAAGGGAATACCTCAAACCGTTGGGTTCGGAATAGTCCCTTACTTATGTCACTTGTGATGATATGATTTGTGCAATAAACTAACCGAATCTATTCAACATTCATGCTCAAGGGTACTTAGATCTAACATGCTTTCATCCAAATAACTCCACGCAATATAACACAACGAGCATATTGAACCATTAAACCAAAGTAAACAAATAACTAATTAAACATAAACATAAACTAAACGAAACATCATGCATAAAAAATGAAGAAACAATATGCCTAAATAACACAATCATGCTTTGAAAATTAAATAACAAGAGTAAATTAACTCATGCTTAAAATAATAAATAAACGACCTAGAACTATGAGATGCTCAAATACAAATTTGGATGAGACGAGATACGTGTATCTTAAGTGGTACGTGGCATTGTATCCCGAGTGCAGACCATACTACCGTCCATTCGGAATCGGCTATGGAATTTACGTCCGAGTTTCCATCCGACATACCACAAAAGGGAACACATATCCCACTCATCCAATAATCACATCATGCCTCAAACGACTCTCATGCAATAATATTTTAAAATAAATAAAATAAAATGAAAGATGATAAATAAAAAGGTGCCCTCAAGTCTAACCTCTTTTGTCGTCCAAGAAAGGGCGTTACACGTCCGTTGGAAGGGTGAATGATCCGCAACTCTTTTGGTTCACTAACTCAACGTATTTCCTCGTTGTTTTGCTATTCGGGCTGCTGTTTTTTACTCCGTTCGCTGCTACGTTTCAGGTCACTATTTTGGGTGTGTTAATAGACTGTTTTGGGCAGTTTCAGGGTGTAGTTTTGGGCAGTTTCGGGGACTATTTTGAGGCGTGAAACAGTGCAGTTTTTCAGTGTTTTTGGGACAGATTTGGGGGGTGAAATATGTGACTAGACTAGGTTATTACGGCAGTGAGGTTTGTGTATAAAGGGGACAGCTATATGAGGAGATGGCTTAGGTTTAGTGAATGGTGAGAGGTTGCTCGGTTTGTTGTGCCGAGAGTTTGCTTATTGGACGTGAGGGCTGCTCGGCTTTGCGTTTGATGAGGGGCTGTGGCAATTGTTGTGGGCGTGAACAGGTCTGTGGCGTGAGTAAAATGAGGGCAGGTGTGGACTGTGGCTAGCGTGAAAGGGAGGGGCTAGTGAGATGACTTTGCCACGTGAATGGAGCAGTAGATGCGGGCAGTTTGTGAGTGCGTGGTTTGTTTTAGCATGAGTGGGTGATGGGTTCTTGGTGCGTGAGGGTTATGGGTAGTGGCTGATGCGTTGATGAGGGGAGCAGGTCTGCGTGAGTCAATTGGTTGATTTATGAGGCTTGTTATTTGGCTTTAGTTTGGTCGGGCAGTAGGGTTTTGGTGCTTTGAGAGAGTTGTTGTTTGGTGAAGCGGCAGGTGGCGTGAGTGCAAGGTGTCGTGAAGCTTGATTTTTGCGTGGATGAGGCTGTATCGTGAAGGTGTTTTTTGCGTGATTAATTTGAAGGCAGGTGCGTGGCGTGAATGAGAGTGGCTGCCGAGTGCTGTGTTTATTGCATGGTCTGCGTGAGGGTTTTTTTTTTTGTTCGCCGGGTGGTCAGTGAGGTTGAGGGGTTTTAGTGAGCGTGAGTTTGGTGGCCGAGAAGAGTGCTATTAGGTTTTTCTTTGTTTTTTTTTGTTCGGCCGTGAATGGAGTTCTTAGAGAGGGCCAGAGATGCCGAGAAGGGTTTTATTTTTATAGATAGAGGGTAGGGGAATTAGGGTTAAGTTTGTGCATGTTTTGAAAGGAATAAAATTAATTAAATGAGGATTTATTTTATTAAAGGCAAGGAATAATTATAATTTGGTGGGAATTTCTTAAATTAGGGGAGTGATTTAATTAAATTGGGAAGTGATTACTTTAATTTGATTTTAATTTAATTTCACTTTAATTTGTTTTAATTAAATTTGGTTTAATTATTAGATTTAGTTTTAATTAAATTTCAAATTAGTTATTTAATTGGTTTTGATTTAATTTAATTAGCTTTAATTTGTGAATGTGTTTTAATTTAATTTAATTTAAGTTTAATTTGTGACATATATTTTAAATGTTTTAATTATTTAATTTGTGAGATGTGTTTTAAATGTTTTAATTATTTAATGGGTTTGGTGTGTTTTCAAATAGAGGTCCAACAAGCGAACCCGAAACGAAACAAGCGAGTTAAATCCGACCAAATGTTAATTTCCAACTTTACCCTTCCAACGTCCGTTTCCCGCGGCTTCCTCAATCAAAGAGGTAGCGTCTCCATACGAGACTCATCATCGGGACTTATATGCAAAAATGCAGTGCCTACAACTGCGGGTTTTTCCATACTCCTTGAAAGACAGAGCAAAAACATGGCTACAATCATTACCAGCTGGATCCATCACAACTTGGAACGCTCTAGCCATAAAATTCCTTGCAAAATACTTTCCACCAGCCAGAACTGCAAAGTTGAGGAATGACATCACATCCTTTGTGCAGCAAGATTCAGAATCCATGTACGAAGCTTGGGAAAGGTACAAAGATTTGCTCCGGAAATGTCCTCACCAAGAGATTCCAAAATGGCTTCAAGTCCAAACTTTCTATAATGGACTTTCTGGACTGATGAGAACCACAATCGATGCTGCTGCTGGAGGAGCTTTAATGGCAAAAGGAGAAGATCAAGCCTGGGACCTAATCGAAGAAATGGCTAACAACAATTCCTTATGGCCAACAAAAAGGAGCATAATTCAAAGAATTGCAGGAATCTATGAAGTTGGAGCCAATACAGCAATCAGTGCCAAGTTGGATCAGATATGCAAATTTATGGAGACTCTCAACACTCAAAGCACCATTGGATCCACAAGTTCACCATATGGAGGAGCACCAGAACCAAACCAACTTGAAGAAACGGTGAATTATGTCAACAATTTCAACAGACAGGGGAACAATCCATATTCCAACACCTACAACCCAGGGTAGAAGAATCATCCTAATTTTTCATGGAGCAACAATTCAGGGCAAAAGAACTATCCACCATCTGGATTCCAGCAACAGAATAAAGGCCAATAGCAGACAAATGAACTAGTGATGGCAGAGATGTTAGCTCAATTAAAAAGATATGAAGCTATGATTCAGAGCCAATCAGCTTCCATCAAAGCACTGGAGAATCAAATCGGACAACTGGCCAATGCTCAGAGTTACAGACCACCAGGTAATCTTCCCAGCACCAAAAAACCCAATCCAAGGAACCCAGGGAAGGAGCAATGTCAAGCCATTACTTTGAAGTTTGCTCCTTTCTTGGAGATTTTCAAAAAGCTGCACATTAACAGACCTTTTGCAGAAGCCTTCGAACAAATGCCCAGCTATGTAAAATTCATGTAGGACATTCTTTCACGAAAATGAAGATTGGGAGATTACGAGACAGTAGCTTTGACAGAAGAATGCAGCGCCATCATTCAGAGGAAGCTTCCCCCGAAGTTGAAAGATCCTGGCAGTTTCACTGTACCTTGCACCATTGGAGAACATTACATCGGTAAGGCTTTATGTGATTTAGGTGCCAGTGTTAATTTAATGTTTTTTCTATTTACAGGAAACTGCAAATTGGAGAAGCAATGCCTACCTCGGTATCTTTGCAACTTGCTGATCGAACGCTAGCATTTCCAATAGGAGTCGTTGAAAATGTGCTTGTCAAAGTTGACAACTCATCCTTCCAGCAGACTTCATCATCCTTGACATGGAAGAAGACAAAGAGTAGTACCTATCATTCTTGGGAGACCATTTTTAGCTACAGGTAAAAATGTGATTGATGTACAAAAAAGGAGAACTAACCATGAAAGTGCAGGACCAAGAAGTGACATTTAATGTTTTCAAAGCCATGAAATTTCTGATCGATGAAAAGGAAGAAGAAGAATGCTTCAGAATTGATGTTGTTGATAGTATTGTTCAGAATACTGAGTCAAATCCCACGGATACACTTGAAGCTAGCATCACCAACATGACTGACATTGAGCTAGATGCTGAAATCTTGGAATGTATCAACTACCTTGACAAACCATTCCGATTTAAAGCAATACCACCAGTTGAAAGCTTGGAACTGCCAAAGAAAGATCGAATCAAGCCTTCGATTGAAGAACCACCGCAGCTGGAACTAAATTTACTTCCGAGCCATCTCAGGTATGCATTTCTTGGAAACTCTTCTGAATTACCTGTCATTATTTATTCTTCACTAACATTGGAGCAGGAAGAAAAACTACTTAGAGTGTTACTAGAGCACAAAAGAGCTATTGGCTGGACTATAGCAGACATTTGAGGCATTAGTCCATCATTTTGCATGCATAAGATTCTGATGAACGATGAGTACAAACCCACAGTAGAGCATCAACGAAGACTCAATCCAATCATGAAAGAAGTTGTGAAGAAAGAAATCATCAAATGGTTGGATGCTGGCATCATTTACCCCATCTCAGATAGCACTTGGGTGAGTCCTATGCAGTGTGTGCCAAAGAAATGAGGAATTACTGTGGTCACCAATGAAAAGAACAAACTGATTCCAACAAGAACAGTGACTGGATGGAGAGTATGTATGGACTACAGAAAGCTAAACAAAGCCACGAGAAATGACCATTTTTCGCTACCATTCATTGATCAGATGTTAGACAGACTGGCGGGACATGAGTTCTATTGCTTTCTTGACGGATATTCAGGGTACAATCAGATTGCTATTGCCCCAGAAGATCAGGAGAAAACCACTTTTACATGTCCTTATGGTACTTTTGCTTTCCACAGGATGCCATTTGGATTATGTATTGCCCCCGCCACTTTTCAGCGTTGCATGATGGCTATTTTCTCAGACATGCTGGAGCAGAGTATGAAGGTATTTATGGATGACTTTTCTGTGTTTGGAGATTCTTTTGACCATTGCTTGCAAAATCTGGAACAGGTATTACAAAGGTGCGAATATACAAACCTGGTACTCAATTGGGAGAAATGCCATTTCATGGAACAGGAAGGCATTGTTCTTGGACACCGGATCTCACAAAAAGGAATCGAGGTAGACAAAGCAAAGATTGAAACAATTGAAAAACTGCCTCCACCAACATCTGTCAAAGGGATTCGGAGTTTTCTCGGACATGCAGGTTTTTATAGGAGATTTATCAAAGACTTTGCCAAGATTGCTAAACCTCTTTGCAATCTTCTGGAAAAGGATGTGCCTTTCAACTTCACCAAAGAATGCCAGGAAGCTTTTGAGATCTTAAAACAGAAGCTGGTCTCTGCCCCCATCATTGTAGCACCAGACTGGACTCTTCTATTTGAAGTGATGTGCGATGCTAGTGATTTTGCTGTAGGTGTAGTTTTGGGACAACGCAAAGCAAAGATTTTTCACACCATTTACTACTCCAGCAGAACTTTAAATGAAGCTCAACTCAACTACACAACCACTGAAAAGGAGTTTCTCATAGTTGTGTATGCTTTTGACAAATTCTGCTCCTATCTGCTGGGTCCCAAAGTGGTGGTCTACACAGATCATTCAGCAATCAAATATCTGATCACGAAGAAAGATGCCAAACCCATATTGATCCGTTGGATACTTCTTCTGCAAGAATTTGACGTGGAGATTCGAGACAGGAAAGTAACAAAAAACCAGATGGCAGATCACTTATCGAGGCTCGAGAATGGAGAAACAGCTGACAAAGAACTGACAATCAAAGAAATTTTTCCAGATGAACAGCTGTTTGCCATAAAACAACAGGAAGTCCATTGGTATTCTGACTATGTCAACTACATTGTGTCAGGAAAATGGCCGTTGGAATGGACAACTCAGCAACGGAAGAAATTATTCAAAGAAGTCAAGCACTATGTTTGGGATGAACCGTACCTGTTTAAACGATGTGCTGATCAATTATTGAAACAGTGTGTTCCACAGGAGGAGGTCAACAGTGTTTTGCAACACTTTCATTCATCACCATACGGCGGACACTTCAGCGGAAACAAAACTGCAGCCAAAGTCCTTCAATCAGGTTTGTTCTGGCCCACACTTTTTAAAGATGCTTATCTTTTTGCTTTTCAATGTGACATGTGCCAGAGAACGGGGAATATTTCGAGAAGAAATGAAGGACCATTGCAAAACATTCTGGAAGTGGAGATATTGATGTATAGGGTATTGATTTCATGAGACCCTTTGTTCCATCATTTGGAAACTTGTACATTCTAGTTGATGTAGATTATGTCTCCAAATGGGTTGAAGCAATTGCACTACCATCCAATGATTCAAAAGTGGTGATCAAATTCCTGAAAAAGAACATTTTCACTCGGTTCGGAACACCTCGGGCAATCATCAGCGATGGTGGCTCACATTTCTGCAACAGATACTTCGATGCACTCCTATCCAAATACGGAGTTACTCACAAGGTTGCCACAGCTTACCATCCACAGTCAAATGGACAAGTTGAGGTTTCAAACAGGGAAATCAAAAGAATCCTAGAAAAAACCATTGGATCAACAAGGAGAGACTGGTTTACAAAACTGGATGATGCATTATGGGCCTACCGAACAGCTTACAAGACACCCATTGGTATGTCCCTATATCGATTGGTATTTGGGAAAGCATGCCTTCTACCAGTTGAGCTTGAACACAAGGCGTACTGGGCACTGAAGAAGTTGAATCTTGACTCACAAGCTGCAGGAGAGAAAATACTTCACCAACTCAATGAATTGGAGGAATTTCGCGTACAGGCTTATGACAATGCCAAATTATACAAGGAAAATACCAAAAAATGGAATGACCGAAAAATAATACACAGACAGTTGGAACCAAGGCAGCAGGTTTTGTTGTACAACTCGAGATTGAAACTTTTTCCTGGAAAGTTGAAATCTAGGTGGTCCGGACCATTTGTGATCACTCAGGTTTTACCATATGGAGTTGTTGAGTTACTGGATCCCAATACCAACAACACATTCAAAGTTAACAGTCAGCGTGTCAAGCACTACTGGGGAGAATCATTCGAGCGACAAAAAAGAAAGTGTCACACTTTTAGATACAGCATAACGTTTGAAAAGTCACGTCTAGCTGACGACGATTAAACTTAGCGCTCGCATGGAGGCAACCCATGCAATTTTTGTATATATTGTAATTTGGTGTGATTTAATTTTGTGTGTTTAGTTTTTGCAGATTAAGTCATTTCAAGATGGAAGGAGCTCTCGCAAATCTTCACAAGCAATTTCCTTCTCTCCCTCAAAAATCTCTAATGAAAGTTTACAAAGCTCGCTTGGAACAGATGAGGTTATTGACGATCCATGGTGTTCCCAATGACATTCGTTGGTTAATTGAAGCACGAGTCCGATTGGCAGGTGAATCCTCTGACTCCTTTATTTCACATCTGCCTGGTTTTGGAAGAAGCACCTATGCAAAGAAACGAAGAGCTAAGCAAATGGGTGTTTGTTACAAATGTGCACGTTGGAATTGCAATACTCGTTGTCATTCTTTAGAAATGGTGTATGTTAATCGCGAAGACAAAATTAAATTCATTAGAGATGGCTTGAGTAAGGAGTCTTTAGATGATATATCTTCGACTCTTGAGACGCATCCCAGTGGATATGTTCACATAGACTTTCGCAGATTACATACACAATTTCAAAAAGAAAGACAACAGTTAAGTCTTGGGAATCTGACTCAAAAAGACCATGTTTGCTAATTTATAAGAAAATTGGATGGGAAGCTTGTCCCTCACGCATAGACGTCAATCAAGCTATTACTTTTCTTGTGAATATTATATCTCTTTGTCTTTTCCTAATAATTGTGATTTGTTTTGTTATTTTCTTTTATTTCCTCGACAGGATCCAGATCTTTTTGACTATCACGATCTATTTTACTATTTTGCTACTAATCGTCCTTTGGAAGATGCTTGTGCTATTTTTACTCACCCTTTTCAGGTATTATAAATTCAACTCATCATTGCACTTTTGAAGACATCCCGAGTAAAAATGGAAGCCACTTCAAGAAGACGAGTTGAAAACATTTGTACTGTTGGTACTAAACCACAATACATAGAAGCAGCACATGAATTGGGTCGAGTTTTAGCTGCAAGGAATATGCACTTAATATATGGCGGAGGAAATCTCGGACTTATGGGGATCGTTTCAAAGGCCGTACAGGAATGAGGCAGTCCCGTTTTGGGAATCATCCCAAAACCTTTGGCAGATGCAAATCTTATTGAACCATCTAACGGAGAGGAACTGATCGTGCCAGGTATATCTGAACGACTGATAGAAATGATTAACCGTGCTGATGCTTTTATTGCTTTGCCATGTGGCTTGGGCACATAGGAGGAAATTTTTATTGTACTATCTTGGGCGAACCTGAACATACACCAGAAACCAATTGGACTGTACAACGTTGATGGGTTTTATGATTTTCTTTGTGTGTTTCTTGATGATGCTCGGAGAAATGGGTTCATATCAAAACCTTTAAAAGAACTCATCTTTACAGCCAGAACTGCTCCAGATCTAATAAACCAACTCATAGCCTATGAACCAAAAGTTGACCCTATCATTTCAAAGATAAATTGGTCCGAGGACGATCGTGGTAAGAGGCGTCGAATTAATCTGGATCTTAACCTTTAATTTTCCTGTAAAATTCAGCTAACCAGGTACGATATTCTAAACTCTTCTTCTACTTTTTAAGACATTGGGGACAATGTCTCATTTAGGTTTGGGGGAGGGAATTAGTTGATCAGTACCTTATGTTTAGTTTGTGTGTTGTTTTTATTTTTAGTCCAAAATTTTTCGAAAAATACAAAAACAAATTGAAATTTTTTCCAAAATTACAAAAATATTTTTCGTTTTTGTGTTTTGACTAAAAATGTGAAATTGGTAAGAGGTAGCCGAGTAAGGAATTTCTACTCCTGAGACGTATCTCAAACCTATTTCAAAACAAGTTAATTTTTGTTTATTTCCTTTTGAATTATTTAATTTGTGAATTCTCCATAAAACGGACTAAAATGGATCTTCTTATGCTCAGTTGGCAGGTATTATCAACATACATAGTAACATACAGACATGAGCTAAAAATTGAAAAGTTTGTAATATTCAGTGCTCTAGTTTAATTGGAGGAAACATCTCAAAAAAAGCAATGGGGTAAAAAAAAAAAACGTCTGAGATCCGGGTTATTAAGTCTGTAAGGGTGTTTTAACACCTAGTGCCCAAAGCTCGCTACATGGATCAAAGATGCTGTAAAAATATATATATCTGAAATCTGAGTAATTAAGTCTGTAGGGGTGCTTTAACACCTGGTTCCCTAAAGCCAACTGGTTTGGGAGCCACCGACCTAAAGCTCGCTACATAGATGGAAGATATTGTATATAAATAAAAAATAGAGAAAAAATAAAAGAAAAAATCAGAAAAATCAGAGAAAAATTATTCCATTGCTACAAAAAGGTGTGAAATCTGATAGAACTTTAGGACAAAAATATTACTCTCTTATCAACTGCACTTATGACTGTTGTGGGAAAAAATGAATTGATTAATATTTTGTTGGCTGTGTATATGGAGAATGGTAAATATAATCGGAGAATTTACTTATTCAGTAATTTAGAAAGAAACAAAACAACTAGTAACTTGGAGTAGAAGTTTCACCTGATTAGTCATTAACTTCTTTATTCTCTTTTCACTTGTCTTTTTGCTTTTGTGTGCATTAGTTTTAACTAAATTTTTACTTTTGTAAAATGTTTGTGGGTATCATTGCTGTAAACCCTCACGAGACTACAACTCGTCCACTAGGGACACCTAGGGGTTTAAAGGCTTGTTGCATATGCTAAATGCAACCGTGATACCTACGAAAGTGGCTTAGTTAATTTATTTATGTTATTTTATTCTATGTTTTGCTCGAGGACTAGCAAAATGTTAGGTTTGGGGGTGTGATGAGTGGTATTTATATCACTATTTCCCACTCATTTAACCTTATATTTTGTATAGTTTCTTGAGTCTTGTGAATATTTTGATGTGTTTTGTGTTATTTTGTAGATAAATAAAGTTTCAAGACATCCTGGAGGTGATTTGGAGCAAAACTGTGAAAATTGGCCAAAAAGAGCATTTTGGTAATTTCCAGCGTCGCGACGCCGGGACCTTCAGCGTCGCGACGCCTAACATGCACTGGAGTCTGCTAACGTGCGCCGAGTCAACGGGTCAGAATTTGAGAAGTTTGACTTTGCTAACAAGCATCGTGCCACGTGTCACCATCATAACTGATCTGCTAACGTGCGCCATGCCACGTGTCATCATCCTACGGTGCCGACACTCACAATTGCCACATGTGCCACATGTCATCCTATGTCATCAACCACGTCATCGGACAATGAGTCAACCTTGCCACGCGACATGCCACTTCATCATCCACGTCAGCTGGTCAACGGAGTCAACATGCCACGTCATCATCAGCCAATCACGCCGTGACACATGTCGCAATCATACGGTGCCGACAATTGATCTCAGCCACCTTGCCACGTCATCGCCATGTCAGCATAATAATTGAGCTCTTAGTCGCCACGCCACGTGTCGCCTTATCCTCTTAACCGCCTCGCAACGTGTCAAGCCCTCATTATGCCACACCAACTGTTCCAGCGTAGCGACGCCAAAGGCCTTGGCGTCGCGACGCTGGAAGCTTACCCGCGCCTATAAATTGAGCTCGAGATTTCAGTTTTTGTTGTACCATTCTCTCTCACTTCTTTGATGTAATTAGGGAGTTCTTCTCTCTCTAAGTTTCTTTTAATTTAATTTTGTAATTTTTAATTACGTTCTGTAATAATAATAATTTACTTTCTTTATTTTAAAATTTTTACTATTCACTATGAGGAGGTAATTTCCCTGTGCTAGGGTGAAAGGTAATTCTTTTACTATTGCTATTTAGATTAATCTCCCTTAAATATAATATATCCACTATTTAAAATATTGACTTAATAAGGGATACCGCTATATTGGTCGGTTGGTAATTCATTTTAATCTGGTTTAAACCTGACTAATCAAGGATACCGCCCGATTGGTCGGTTGGTAATTTTATTTTGGTTCCGCCTTAATGGCTGGTTGGACTTAATTTGACTAATCAATGATACCGCCAGATTGGTCGGTTGGTAATTAAATTCCCTTACTGCCTATATGGCTGGTTGGACTTAATTTGACTTAATCAGGATACCGCCAGATTGGTCGGTTGGTAATATTATCACAAGTTTATATATTATTTTCTGGGAGATATCTAAATTAGTAGTAGTAGAAATAATTCCTTTTACCTTAGCAATTTTATTTTATTTTACTTTTAAAGCCTTTACTTTACGCAATTACTTTTCAGCACTTTTATTTTATGGCTTTTACTTTTAAGGTTTTACTAGCCCTAGCTATGTGTCATAACTAAGTTAGTAATCTAGGGTTGTGATGAAATCCAATATCACCGGTTTATAAGGGTTAATTATAATTTGGGTAATATAAAGATTTATTTATTGAGTCTTAATCTTAATGCTTTTTATTAACTGGCCACTAATAAAATTGATAAGGTAAACTTAAAATGAACTAGACATAGGGATTTTAGGTTTAAGACCTCAGACTCAATAGCCCACGATCTTCCTTGAGGATAGATAACCCTTTAATAGATCTCCTTACAGGATAGGAATATACCTGTCGGGCGGGGGTAGCCATAATTGGAACTTAATATTAATGAATCCAGATAATTTGGTTAACATAGACATATGGTTCAATTAGGTTAAACTAGATATTTGTAGTTGACCATCGGAAAAGGCTTTTATATAATTGAGTGTTCCAGGTTAATAAATCAATATTTTACCCAATTATAAGATAACAACTTCATCTTTAAATAATATTGGAATAAATCACAACCCTAGATAGTTTTTAATATTGAATTTTCTCAAAATATCCTTTCGAACAAATTTTATTTACTTGTCTTTAAATTTAGAATCGTCGCCATTTCAAATCAATCAAACAACCTGTTAGATACTAGTAATCATTTGACCTCATAAAAAAAATAATAGATAAGGTTTTAAGTCCTCGTGGGATCGATACTTTTTATACTACTTGAACGATACGTGCGCTTGCGTTTTACGCGTGTGTTTGCACCGGTCAATACACTAGTTAATCAAGTGCATATCAAGATAGAATCTGTCGGCCCGTATGTATATCACAAGGGGTTTAGGTATCCATGTGAGTTAGTCACGATTCTTAAGACTTTGGAGCCAAAGTCGATCACCTAGGGTAGATCACATATATCATAAATGATTTCTGATTAGTTGTAAAGAATCGTGGACATATCTATATGAGATGTGCGCCTCGGAAACTTGACGATGTAATCTATGTTTCCTACGCACAACTCGGATAGCGTACGATGGATGGATCGTTAAACATATGTGATAACCTCAACTTGTATAGTTCAGAAAGATCGTTAGTGTTCTTCGTAAATTCAAAGGTGGCCGAATTGCGTACATATAAGCTAGGCATATATGGCCACGTGTCTGAACTTAGAGTGTCCCATAATATAAAGTGTACTCGTTGAACACTTAGGTAGCCGATAATTTTTGATAATAAATAATATTTGATATTATAATTATCAACTAAAATAAGTAAGTATTATTAGATAATATTAATTATTTACTTTAACCCTATTGGATTAATCCAAAATCACAAAAGGGCTTTGTTGTAATTTCATAAATATCTCTACCATTGGAGGATAATTTAGTAATTACAAATATGTAATAATATGTGTATTTGTCTTGATTTAATTGGATTAAATCAAAGTGATAGACATTTAACTAATCCATTAATTAAATTTTATCTTGATTTAATTAGATTAAATCAAAGTGGTAGACAAAGGTGATTAGTCACACCTAATTATATATATTTGGACAAATTGAATTAAGCCCACCTAAAAATTGATTAGAATTTTTATTAATTAAAAATTATATAAGTTTTGCTACAAAAGAAAGGCTTGAGCAAGTTTCTAATTAAGCTTGAGCTTAAGAAAGTTAACCTTGTGAAAGTTAAAACAAGCAAAATTTAGAAATATTAGCTTAAGTAAAAGAAGTGTTTGGAAAAGCTCTGAAAGTTCTCTACAATATTTCAACAATGAGAAATCAAGATTGGATCTTGGAATCAAGCTTGCTAGCATTGAAATTAAGATTGGATCTTGTAGCCAACCTTGTTAACTTTGGAAGTTCTCGATAACATTTTAACAAGGAGAAAAAGATTGGATCTTGGAATCAAACTTACTATGTGAATTTGATCTTCTCTAAAGTTATGTTTTGTATTTGATACATAATAACATAGCTTGAAGTTGAAATTAAGCTAATGAATTGTGCATGGATGCTATGGAAGCATAAACACAATATGTTGTGATTGGGTCAAAATATTTATATTGGACATAAACATAAAATTAGATTTTGGAACTCTAGATGAAAGCTTGGAGTTATGACTACCATTCTAGAATCACTTGACCATCTTTGGGTGACCTAGAATTGTTCATGAGTCATTTCATTGTGGGATTCTATTTTGGTTTATGCTTTGATTCAAAGAAATATATATATATAATGAAAATATATTTTTATTGTAAAATATGTGTTAAGGTTGGTTTTGAAATTAAAATTATTTTGGGTGGTGTTTTTAAATGTGTTTAAGGATTTAAAAAAAAAATGTGATCAGTGTGCTACCTTCAGTAGCACATGTAGTGTGTTGCTGCATGCAACCAGCGCTGCATGCAGCCAGTGATGCATGCAGCGTGTGCTACATGTTGCAGCTGCATGCAGCGTACGCGTACGCGGCTGGGCGCGCACCAGGTGCGCAGGGTCCAGTTTTATCCCGTTTTTGGTTTTCCGGACTCCGATTTATTCCTGATTTTTCCCTAAACACTTCTAATGGAATAAATTATTTCATTAAAAATTTAAAAATATACCCATGCTCAATTACCATTGGTTAGACTCATTTCCGCTGCGCGGGCACCGATCCGATCCTAGAGGTACCACAACCGCCCCAACAGACATTACATAAGCTAATTGGCCTAAAATCAGACATTTTCTACGGCTTTGTGATCTTTGGAATCATAGCAATGTAAGTGTGATTAAGAGGGGCTATATTGCCTTACTTATTGAGCACATGTAGACATGTTTTTGTGACTCATTTACCCACGACTTCCCAGTGTTTCTGAAAAAATCATGCTTGCAATCCATCCGGTCATGGAGCCTTCATTGGAAATATTTGTGACAGTGCTTCCATAACTTCCTTCTCAGTAAAAGGCTTCCCAATGTGATTATTCATCTCTAAAGACACTCGAGTTATACATTCTATGTTCTGCCAATAGAACTCCAAGCTTGTAAAAATACTCTGAATATACTCACAAAATACTCTTTCCATATCTTCCTCCCTCTCAACCCAGCGACCCTGCTCATCCTCCACCCCTCAGATTTTATTCTTCATTTTTCTTGTCGAAGCCTTTTGATGGAAAATTTTCATGTTTTTATCTCCCCTCTGCAACCAATCAACCCTCGACCTCTACTTCCAGTAAGTTTATTCTTCAATCAATCATTTATCAATCAGCCCTTCAATCCTTCTAATTTCCCACCCTCATTATATTGTATATTTGCGTCTTTATATTATCTAAGCTCTCGTAATAATTTTTCAATCTCCATGTTTCTCCCCGTAAAATCATGTCTACTCCAATCGTTAAGCCTCTGCATCGAAATATATATGCTACTTCCATAAAGCTCCCGATTTTATTTTCAATATTCCTCTTGCCTAATGCCTACCACTTCATCCTTATTAGCTCTTTACATCTCCCATAAGTGCTCCACATATCTTCATAATGGACCCTCTTTGACAAGAAATTTATGCCTCCTCTGTTTTGTTTCCTTTCCTTCACCTCCATTAGAACCGGACAGTGATCAAAACTCAAGGAATCAACATTGATCGCACACCCATTATAGAAATATTGTGTCCATTTCTCATTACACAGAAAATGATCCAACCTTTCATCAATCAAACTTGGTCCAAATCTTCTATTTGACCAAATATAAGGATATCCCTTAAACCCCAAATCACTCAGTGAGGAAGCTCTAATGGTGTTTTTTAAATCGAGAATAGTCTGCCAACATTTTTAAGCTCCCCTTTTCTTTTCATCAACATCCATTATTTCATTGAAATCCCCAAAACACAACCAAGGTAGTGGAAAAATATTATTTAAGCGTTCCAACAAACACAATGTATGCATATTTTGGTTTCTTTCTGGGTGCCCGTACACAGCAGTGCATCTCCACACCATCTGATTTTCCCCATTTACAATAGTGTCAATATGGTAACGGTGAGTAAAATCGGTTTCGGTTTCGGTTCCGCATGGAACCGAAACCTATCCAAAAAAAATTGATTCTTAACTAAGTGAAGTCGAAACCTACCCAATTATATATGGTACCCTATTAATCGGTTCCAATTCGGTTCCGCATGGAACCAGAACCTACCCAATTAAATAGGATACCATATTAATCGGTTCCAATTCAATTCTGGTCTTGTTCTGATTTATCATATTTATTTTTTATTGTCAAACTTTGAAAATACAATTATTTCTCACACTTGAATATTACATAATATTCTTGGCAACTGTCCATACATAAATAAAATAATAAATAAAATTGCATATTGTTTAATATTTTTGACTCAATACATAACATTCTTGTAGGAAGTGTCTGGGTTTAAATTGGTTATGAAAATTGGGTTTTAATTGGGTTATGAAATTGGGTTTAAATTGAATTTTAATTTGGGTTTAAATTAGGTTTTAAAATTGGATTTAAATTGGGCTTAATTTGGGTTATGAAATTGGGTTTAAATTTGATTTTAAAACTGGTTATGAAATTGGGTTTAAATTGAGTTTTAATTTGGTTTCGAAATTGATTTTAAATTTGATTCACAAAACAGGTTCCGATCCGGTTCTGATTCCGTCCATGACAGAATTGGAACCTGACCGTTTAAATTTGGTTCTTCAATTTTGGAACCGCAACCGGTCCAATTCCAAACAAGAAAAATCGGTCCAGTTCCAATCGGTTCCAGGTAGAACCGGAACCGGTGCGCAGTATACGATTTCACCTCCACCTCAACAATAGAATCCCATAACAGTGCTAGCCCTCCACTAAACCCAATTTTATCTACACTAAAACAGCAGTCAATATTTAACTTTGAACTAATACATTTCATTTGTGCACCCGTTAACTTTGAAATAATTACCAATTTTTGTACAAACGTTGGCGCAGAACTGTGCGTTTTGAGAAACAAAAGGTGAGCTGGTTTAAGAATAAACCAATTACCAAACAAATTAAATTTGAACAACCCCAAATTGATGAAAACACAACAAAACCAGCCCCAAATTGATTCGTTCACCATCAATACCCTGGCATCCCTCGATCATTTATGAGCGAGTCCTAAATTGCTTCGTTTTATTTCTCGAAATCTCACCAACCAATTTTCTGCGTTCACCATCACAAACTGTAACAACCAGTTATAGGCTCCAAAGTCCAAACAAAACAAAAAAGGTTTCATTTTTATTTTATTTATTTTTCGACATGAAAAATAAATTAAATTAATTTTTTATTAACTAAATATAATTGATAGGCACAAAAAGCAAAAGCGTTTTGAACCATAGTCATTTTCAAATCAACCCACCAGTCTTTAGCAAAAATGTGCCACGATGCGCAGGTTAGCAAATCCAGTATTTGTCAAATCAACCCATCGGTCAATCCACTGGTATTTTGAATGAAATTGAGTTCTCGATTTCTTAGTTAATCCCTAATTAATTGTCAGATTTCTCCCAGTTCACCTCTAATCAACTGTCAGATTTCCGCTGGTAAGACGGTATAATTAAGTTCGTTGCGCTTTCGATCTTCCACCCATTGATCATCGTCATTCTAGTCGAAGACCGGACAATCTTTACATTTCCAAAATTTTCGATTTGGATTCATTGATATACTTAAAATCCATAATTTTTTGTAACCATTTTGGCATTTGCGATATCGTCAACGTTCCTTAGAATTTACACTTGTGCTAGATGACACTGTGATTATAAATTAACTGAAAAATACATAGCATATTTTCAACATAAACTGAGTCACTGAGATAAAATATTCAAATAGTACATATTCATCAAAGCTACAATATTATGACAGAAAGCAGTTCATATTCATCTTGACATAACAATAATACAAAGAGCAAGCAGTACATAATTCTATTGCAAGCTAAGTTCTATTCAACTATTCTATAAACTTGTCAAAGTGTCAAATCAAGCAATTGGATAAAATAATCAAAAGATTCAAAGAAAATTGGTATTTACCTAAATCAAGCGATTGGGTTTTGGCTGGTGATGTTCGGTGGAGACTCACACTTGCTTCATTATGATTCGTTCTTCGTTCATGTGAAAACCCAAGTCGTTCTTCGTTCTTCATAATTAATTTTGGCTGCTTCGTTCTACTTCGTTTTGACTTCGTTCTGGTTCAATTTGGGGTTGATTCTGTTGTGTTTTCTTTAATTTAGGGATGTTCAAAATTGCGTTAACGTTTTGGCAATTTGAGGCCGTTAGTATTTAGTTTGTTTGGCAATTGATAGCGGAAGTCATCTGGTCGGATGCGTGGAATGCTGAGGTGCAGAGATGATGTATTAAGAAGAGCCTTGCTTGTAGTGACCCTTGTAGAGTTGCAAGAAAGGCAACAGATCCCAAAAGGGTGAGTAAGACATCTTCTATCTTAGGTTGACATTTGATTATGCTTGTTTGTTATACAATGGTTTTGATATTTGTTTTACGGCTCGGGTCTGCTCTTGTACCGCCGAGACCGATGTTTCTTTTCGACTCGGGTCTGCTCTTGTACCGCCGAGATCGATGTCTCTTTCCGGCTCGGGTCTGCTCTTGTACCGCCGAGACCGATGTTTCTTTCCGACTCGGGTCTGCTCTTGTACTGCCGAGATCGATGTTTCATTCCGGCTCGGGTCTGCTCTTGTACCGCCGAGACCAATATTCCCTTCCGGCTCGGGTCTGCTCATGTACCGCCGAGACCGATGTTTCCTTCCGGCTCGGGTCTGCTCTTGTACCGCCGAGACCGATGTTTCTTTCCGGCTCGGGTCTGCTCTTGTACCGCCGAGACCGATGTTTCTTTCCGGCTCGGGTCTGCTCTTGTACCGCCGAGACCGATGTTTCTTTCCGGCTCGGGTCTGCTCTTGTACCGCCGAGACCGATGTTTCTTTCCGGCTCGGGTCTGCTCTTGTACCGCCGAGACCGATGTTTCTTTCCGGCTCGGGTCTGCTCTTGTACCGCCGAGACCGATGTTTCTTTCCGACTCGGGTCTGCTCTTATACCGCCGAGATCGATGTTTCTTTCTGGCTCGGGTCTGCTCTTGTACCGCCGAGACCGATGTTTATTTTCAGCTCGGGGCTGGATTTCGTTCCGCCGAGGCCGCTTGGTTATTTGGCTCGGGGCTGGATTTCGTTCCGCCGAGGCCGCTTGTTTATTAGGCTCGGGGCTGGATTTCGTTCCGCCGAGGCCGCTTGGTTATTCGGCTCGGGGCTGGATTTCGTTCCGCCGAGGCCGCTTGTTTATTCGGCTCGGGGCTGGATTTCGTTCCGCCGAGGCCGCTTGGTTATTCGGCTCGGGGCTGGATTTCGTTCCGCCGAGGCCGCTTGTTTATTCGGCTCGGGCTGGATTTTGTTCCGCCGAGGCCGCTTGTTCTTTCAGCTCGGGGTCGGGTTACGTCCCACCGAGTCGGCTCTATTGGTCTGGGGTTGTGATATTCCCCCAGAGCCAAATGTTCTTTCAGCTCGGGGTCGGGTTACGTCCCTCCGAGTCGGCTTCTTTGGACTGGGGATGTAACATTCCCCCAGAGCCAAGTCTTTCTTTTAGCTCGGGGTCGGGTTACGTCCCGCCGAGTCAGCTTCTTTGGACTGGGGATGTAACATTCCCCTATAGCCAAGTCTTTCTTTCAGCTCGGGGTCGGGTTACGTCCCACCGAGTCAGCTTCTTTGGACTGGGGATGTAACATTCCCCCAGAGCCAAGTCTTTCTTTTAGCTCGGGGTCGGGCTACGTCCCACCGAGTCAGCTTCTTTGGACTGGGGATGTAACATTCCCCCAGAGCCAAGTCTTTCTTTTAGCTCGGGGTCGGGCTACGTCCCACCGAGTCGGCTTCTTTGGACTGGGGATGTAACATTCCCCCGAGCCAAGTCTTTCTTTTAGCTCGGGGTCGGGTTACGTCCCACCGAGCCGTCCTCTATTAGTCTGGGGATGTGACATTCCCCCAGAACTAAATGTTCTTCTCAGCTCGGGGTCGGGTTACGTCCCACCGAGTCGATCGTCATCAGCATAAGGGCAAAGCATTTGCTCCACGGGTAGATATCGGGATCCTCGTTGACTGAGCACATGAAGGTGGCAGGAAAAACCAGATTTGCAGCCAAGAAATTTTTCTCTGCTGTTCCTGGAGTGACCACCGACGGATTCATCGGCACACCATCTTTTTTTATAGTTCCCGGCATCAACTCGCAAACTCATTGTTACCGAGAACTAGGGGATAGATATTGATGGTGTTTTTAAGCACTATGATATTTAAGCAGCACGGGATGGGTAAAAGGGTAAATTCCCTTGTTGATCGAGATCATTAATACCGACCCGACCACATGAGTTAGGGGTCGAGCGCTTATGATCGGTAACCCGACCACTTAAGATTGGATGACTGGCCATTATCAGATCGACAACAGCATTCTCAGTTCAAATGACTATTATGACCGACCTCATGAAGACCGACAGATAGCGAGATATGCTCCAGAAGATGACACCTTATTCTTGCGGATAAGATGACAAGTTATCCTATTTTCATGGGGAAAACTGGTGTGTCAGAGTCCTAGTAAGATAAAGAAAGTAAGGGTAGTTTTGATTAGGAATCCTTATGGGAAAAGAGAATAGTTTTGACTAGGAATCCTTATGGGAAAAGAAAATTGTTTCAACTAGGAAATTCTTGTACAAATAGGAATATGATTTCTACACTATTACAAATAGAAGGGTAGAGTATGCATAAGGAAAGGAAGTAAAAAGTTGAGATCAAGATCATTATTGTGAGACTTGTAAACAAAAGAGAGAGCTGAGAAGCGTGTTTGAGTAATAAAAGTATCATCCTTTTTGTGCCCGTGGACGTAGGTTGGATCTAGCCAGCCGAACCACGTTAAATCTCTTTGTCGATTGGCGTATTATTTGTCTTTTGCTAAGTTTGCTTTTGGTCCCCCATAACCAAACAAATTCACTATTGAGGGAGGATTAGTCTCGGGAGTAATATTCCCATATTGCCCCTGAGACCAAAATCAGCCATCAACAATATTAATTTGTTAACTACAAATATGAATTGTATATTTAATAAAATCAGTTTTTGCAATTAGTATTATCGAACACATATTCACTGTTTTTATCTTTTTTAATATGCCTACCAAACATATATTACCGTTTTCATATTTAAAATACTGAATATAGAAAATGATACCAAACGCGTACTTAAATTTAGAATACAGCAACAAAAAAATAATACCAAACTTGCTGAGATCTGATGAAGTGGAGTCTCTCCTTAGGGTTTTCCTCTGAAAACTCTGAGTGAAAGGGTTCGTGGGTTCTCTTGCCCGGGGTTAGTAGGGGTTCATTGCCTCTTGTTACTTTCGTTGAGTTTAGCTCTTTTTGGGGGATGGATTGCCGATTAATAGTCACCAATCTCATGTATCCTTAGTGGAAAAGTGGTGATACTTGGTTGTTCACTCATGGATACAGAGGAATTAATTAGACGGTGCAAAGCCATCTCATTGGGTGAAGAAGAAAGTGCAGAGACTGCTTTTAGTGAGACGATGAAGACAAAGGGTGAACAGGTTGTAGCAGGATGCTTGGTTGGGAAAATCTTTCAATATAGGGCTGTTAATGGAGAGGGATTAAGACTGGCAATGCAACAATTGTGGAGGACTGTGAAGGGCGTTAAAATTGAAAGCCTAGGCGATAACATCTTCATGTTCAAGTTTGGATCTGATATAGACAAACGGAGGATTAAAGCGGGGGGTCCTTGGCATCACGATGGAGCGTTAATGGTCCTGAGCGAGCCGGTGGGCATTGGGGATATCACAAAACAGGAGTTCAATCTGGCCTCCTTTTGGGTTCAGGTTCATAACCTCCCGATTATGTGTATGAATAGTGACACCATAGAAGAACTGGTCAGACCCATCGGAATGGTGGAAAATGTGTGGGTGGAAAATGAGGGAGAATGTTTCGGGAAATATGCTCGAGTGAGAGTAGTAATCGATATCACTAAACCCCTGAAAAAATTCTTAAGATTGGTCCATGAAGGTGGAGAAGTTATTATTTTGCCGCTGTTGTATGAGAGGCTTCATGTTTTTTGTTTCCTTTGTGGATGTCTGGGGCACCAGTTGAAGGAATGTCAAAAATACACAGGACAATCACTGCACCTACTTCCTTACGGACAATGGCTAAAAGCGGCTCCATGGAATAAACCTCAGCAAGGGAAAGGAAAGGGGAAGAATCGATCGGAGGAAGATAGGGAAATTCGTAGTAACAGCTCAAACTCCTGGGATGAAAATGGCAATAAGCTGGCTTTGGTTCCGCAGGAAAATTCAAGCAACCCAATCCTTGCTAAGAAGCAGACCCTAAGAGACGATGGGGTCGAGGCTAGTACGGAGGGAGTAGGTAATGATACTTTGTTGGGACCTCAACAGCAGATGGGACATGAGAGATCTGCAGACCTAAAAAGCTGTAGGGATGGGAAACTGAAGCAAAAGGTTAGCAGCTTTAAGAACATAGGAAATGACGGGGAGAATGAAAGCGATAGGAGGGGCATAATGGCGGGAAATCTAGGGGTGACTGAGATGGGCTTAGAGGGGCTGCTTCCCAAAACGGTTGAGGCCCAAAAAGAAAAAGCTGTTAAAGCAGCTATCCGGATTGATAAAAAGAAGCCCACAGAGAAAAGGAAGTGGAAAATGAGGGCAAGGGAATGGCTTGGGCCCATGGAGGTTGATGGGAAGGGTCAGTTAGGGAAGAGATTAAGAGAAGACGATACAAGTGGGGGGAAGAATGTTAAGAGAAAAAAGAGAGTCAACATAGATGCAGAGACGGTATCAACGACCGAGAACCAGAATTCATCGGCGGTGGCTGAAATCCAGCCCCGCCGAACCCAATGAATCTCTTAAGTTGGAACGTTCGGGGTCTGGGGAACCCCCGAACGTTCAGAGCTCTTCATAAGCTTCTCCAATTGTACAAGCCAAAGATTTTATTTGTGTGTGAGACAAGGTTAACGGCTGTACAAATTAAAGCGGTTAGTATTAAACTGAAATTTGATTGTTGTTTTAGTGTTGACAGATGTGGCATGGGAGGAGGTTTGGCTCTGATGTGGGATTCTTCGGTAAAGGTCATCATTAAATCCTACAGCCTTCACCATATTGATGCGCTGGTGCATGGAGATGATAAGGTGATTTGGAGGTGTACGGGGGTGTATGGGCATCCGGAGAAAAACCAAAATGAACATACTTGGAAATTGCTGAGGAGATTAGCATCCCTGTTTTCACTACCATGGGTATGTTTCGGCGATTTCAACGAAATTTTGGATGTAACTGAGAAGAGAGGGGGTAACGATAGAAACTGGAATGAGATAGCTAAGTTTAGGGAAGCTATTAATGGGTGTTCTCTATCTGATATGGGGTGCAGAGGTTACCCTTTCACTTGGTCCAACAGGCGATGGGGTTCAAATTTGGTGGAAGAAAGATTGGATATGTTTCTGTGCAACGAAGAATGGGTAATAAATTTTCAGAATGGGCGAGCCTAAACCATTGATTCGTGGTGCTCAGACCACAATCCAATAATGTTAGAAGTTATAGAAAGAAAGCAGGTTCGGGTGCCAAAATGCAATAGACTGAAGAGACGATACTATGAGGATAAATGGAGCAATTACAGCAAGTGTAAGGAAATTATTAAGGAAGAATGGCAGGAGAGCACTAGGTGGGAGAGAGAAGATGTGGTTAAACTCTTTCAGAACTCAGCTAAGAATACTATGGCGAGGTTGAAACGGTGGGATGTATCAGAATTTGGAAGTTGAAAGGAAGAGCTGAAACAGTTAATAGAGACTTTAAAGACCTTCAAAGAGGTTGGAAGTTCTATAGAGGATGGAAGAAATATTAGAACTGTAGAGGGAAGAATAGACCAAATTCTGAGGGATGAAGAGGTTTATTGGAAACAACGTTCAAGAGCAGACTGGCTTAAGGAAGGGGACAGGAACACTAACTTCTTCCATCGAAGGGCTTCAGAGCGTAAAAGGCTTAATCGGATATGGGGTATCGAAAATGACCAGGGGGAGTGGACTGAAGATGAATCCGCAGTTGAAGGTACCATTTGCGACTATTTCCAAAGACTCTATACTAGTTCGAACCCATCTCAGCAGCAGATAGAAAATGTCACCCAGAAAATTAGCCCTCGTCTTTCAAGGGATATGAATGATAAGTTAGGGGAAGCCTTCACGGAGGAGGAAGTTAGGGGAAGCCCTAGCACAGATGTGCCCCACTAAATCCCCAGGACCGGATGGACTGCAAGCATTATTCTTTCAGAAACATTGGGCTACTGTAGGGCATGGTGTAACTTCTACATGTCTGCAGATTCTCAATAATCAGGGGGATACCACCCCTTTAAATCACACTCATTTAACTTTGATCCCGAAAGTTCCAAACCCAAAGAGGATGTCGGAGCTAAGGCCAATTAGCCTCTGTAATGTGATTTATCGGATTGTGGCTAAAGCCATAGCAAACGGGCTCAAAGGGATCCTTCATCAGATTATCTCTACAACTCAAAGTGCCTTCATTCCTGGGAGGCTAATTACAGATAATGTGATAGTAGGATACGAGTGCTTGCATAAGATTAGATATGCGAAAGGGAAGAGAGATGGGCTGGTTGCTTTGAAATTGGACGTAAGCAAGGCCTACGACAGAGTAGAATGGAGTTTTTTGGAGAGTGTGATGAGGAAGATGGGCTTCGAATAAAGCTGGATTAGTAGGATTATGAGGTGCATAACCACATCGTCCTTTTCGGTTATAATTAATGGTACAGCAAGGGGCCTTATTAAGCCGCAGAGAGGGCTCAGACAGGGATGTCCATTATCCCCATATCTATTCATTCTGTGCTCAGAGGCTTTTTCACAGCTTCTTAAAGAAGCGGAACAGCGAAAGGATTTTCAGCCTCTAAGATTTAGCAAAGATATTTCAATTTCTCACTTATTATTTGCCGACGATAGTCTAATCTTTTCTAGAGCAGCAGTAGGGGACTGTCAAGCATTGAAGAAAATTTTCGACAGTTACGCAGAAGCCTCGGGACAAATTTTCAACTTCGATAAAAGCTCTATGCTTTTCAGTAGCCAGACTAAACCCGCAGTTATCAGAGCAACCCAAGACATATTCAACCTCAATGTGGTGTCCCGCTATGAAAGGTATTTGGGGCTGCCTGCGATGGTAATAAGGCGAGTTTCTTCAACGAGGTGAAATTGAGAGTGATAAGCAAGATATCTAATTGGCAGTCAAAGCTCTTCTCAAGTGGGGGAAAAGAAGTCCTTATCAAAGCAGTAGCTCAGGCGATTCCCGCATATGCAATGAGTGTCTTTAAATTGCCTCAAAGAGTGTGCGATGATATTCAAAAGGCGATTGCAAGATTTTGGTGGGGCTCTTCGAATGAGAAAAGGAACATACATTGGGCCAAATGGGAAAATCTCTGTCACTCAAAGATTAGAGGGGGATTAGGCTTCAAAGATCTTTCCATGTTCAATCAAGCCTTAACAGCAAAACAGGGTTGGCGGCTGATGCAAACACCTGACTCCTTGATAGCTAGGGTGTTAAAAGCAAGATATTTTATAACCTCTGATTTTTTGACGGCAAAGCTAGGCTCCAACCCATCATATATCTAGAGAAGCATTCTGTGGGGAAGACAAGTGATGGAAAAGGGAATGAGATGGAGAATTGGGAATGGACAGAGAGTAGGAATCTTCAGGGATAGCTGGATTCCAAGACCTGAAACTTTTAGGCCAATCCTGAACGCAGAGATGGATAGGGAAGCGACTGTTGCGGAGTTGATTAATGATAGTCAGTGGAATGAAGAATTGATAAAGGCGAAGTTCCATGAACTGGATGCAACTGAAATCTTAAAGATCCCCTTACCAAGCAGACCGCATGATGATCAAGTGGTGTGACATTATGATAAGAGAGGTATGTACTCGGTTAGGAGTGGTTACCAAGTTGCGCACAAGAGGAAGTATCAAACCTCAACTAGCAGTGGTGATATGGGGAACCATTGGAAGACAGTTTGGGCTACAAATTTGCCGGCCAAGATTAAAATATTCTTTTGGAGGGCAGTTAACAATCTGCTTCCTACAGCCCTTAATCTTTGGCATAAAAAGGTCTTGGAGAACCCCTTTTGTAAGCGGTGTAATTCTCAGGTGGAGTCTACTTACCATGTATTTTTTGAATGTAAACACGCAAGGAAAGTTTGGAATTTTACCACTTTTTGGGAAGCAATAAAGGCAACTATTACTCAAGATGTTTTCGGGATGATTCAGAAGCTAGTCAAAAGCGCTGAGAGGCGAGGATGGGAACTGCTTTTGGCGCTTTGCTGGGGTATATGGCGAGCACGGAACATTTCACTTTTTGAGCACAAATATGAGAATCCCGAAAGAGTAGTTGTGAGAGCAGAAATCGAATCAGAAAACAGTAACATAATAGTGCAGCAAGGAGTGGACCTGGAGAGCCATGGAAGGGCAGAAGCTTTGAGGGAGTGGACACCACCCCCTGAGGGTTGGATCAAAATGAATACGGATGCAGCAATTGACAAATATAAGGGTATTGCAGGTTTGGGAGTTGTATTTAGAGATTGCAAAGGAGAAGTGGTGCTAATAGCCATGAAGAGTATTAGTTCGGATGGAGATGCGGAGGCCGCGGAAGCAGAAGCTGTTAATTTTGGGTTACAAATGGCAGAAGACGCAAAGATGATGGATATTATTATAGAATCTGATTGCAAACAAGTAGTGGATCTTATAGGTAACAGGAAGGGCACTAGAAAGGAAATTTTCTGGATCATTTTGGAGATTTTGGAGAAATTGAAAAAGCTCAAGAGGAACTCAGTGTAACATATTTCTAGACTCTGTAATGGTCTTGCCCATAAGATAGCAAAGTTAGCCGTAGGGGCTCTTTGTCCTGTTATGTGGAAGAGTGACTTTCCTTCAAATATCAAGTGTATATTGACACTTTTCAGTAATGATAATATTTACCATTAACTTTCAAAAAAAAAAAAAAAAAAAAAAAAAAAAAACTTGCTGAGATCTGTATATTACCATATTTGGTACTACACCGATATACAATTGGTTGGCATATTAAGGCTCCATTTGTATTTGTTAAGCAATTAATAAGCCCTTGCAACTGTTATTTGTGTGTGTGTTTTTTTTTTTTTTGGAGGAATGTTATTTGAGAGTTATATAACTTCATCCTAACAGTTATTTGATGAAAAATCTATATTAACTTTTATTATTTTTGTCAAAAAATATATTTTCCCAAGCTTGAAAAGCCAATGGACTTAACGAAAATAATAATTGAAAACCCACATCCTCAAATGGATTCGGCATCTAGAACATGTAGCAAAGTTATATTTTGAATGCGCAGGATCAGGGATCCAACCAAATTTAACTTTAAAGTTCCCTTTATTCAAGAACAACATGCAAGAAGACTACATTTAAATAGATAATATTTATATATAAAAAATCTCAGTAAGTTATGCAAAAAACATTAGTCAAATCTCCTGTAAAATAATTGTCCATTTTATACACAGACGAAACTCGATAACATCGGGTCAATAGAATTCACTGGGCAAACCAAGAATAGATTATATACTACTACTATACATACTAATCCAAATTATTGATAACCACAAGCTGAACAAGTAACGTATGATCAACCATGATACCAGATTAATTAGCACCGACGAGGAAAGGATGCTGGCAAACTCCACACTCAATAGTCTCAGAACCTGAGCTTGGAACTTGGACCTGCAACAATTCTCATAATCAACCACAAATTTTCATAAGGTATATATCACAAGATATCTTAGCCTTTTTCATATGCATTGATATGACAGTCTAAAACGTGTCAAAAATTGTGTAAAAATGCTACTGATCTTTCAAATTAATGGTGTACAAGGATTACAAACCTGCAAATGGACAGTGCAAGTTGGACAAGCAACTTCCCTCATCTGTCTGCTGGATCCATCAGACTTGGCGCCTGAGAGAGAGAACAAATCAATCAGAACTGTTTATAAAGTCTCAGAATGAGACCTATGCATCCAAATAAAACTTTAAAAGGAAGCAGATACAGCCAATTTCATATTTAAAAAAATTAAATACCTGATGATGCCTTGCGATTTTTCTCCATTTCCTCCTGTCACAATTGATATGCAACAGATGATATTACCACCAGCCATTTAAGTTTAATAGTTCCATTAGCTCAGCAAATAAAGTTAAAGTTGTGAATTACTAAACAACGGTTACCTGAAGCTTCCTTGCAAGATCCTCATGACTCTGTAATGCAGGTTTATTAGCTGCTTCTTTAGCATTACTTAGCCTCTGAGTCACTTCTGCCTATAAAGGATAATGACACTGTAAGAAGAATAATCCTAGATCAT
The DNA here is from genome assembly GCA_019454045.1 of Zanthoxylum bungeanum. Taxonomy (NCBI): domain Eukaryota; kingdom Viridiplantae; phylum Streptophyta; class Magnoliopsida; order Sapindales; family Rutaceae; genus Zanthoxylum; species Zanthoxylum bungeanum. The sequence continues at coordinate 340,906 of SKCR01043251.1, forward strand.
AACAGAATAAATTTATAATACACTAGGAAAAGGATAACTGTATGCAGTACATCCGTATTAAAGTGACTTTGAATAAAGACACAGGTAAGCGTCTCCAAGAAAAATAAAAGATAAGGGGAGGATGATTAGCATGCCTCCCCTTTTATATAGAGCGTGCAAATGGAATGACTGCATTAATCACTTCAATATTCGCCATGCTTGCTGTATACAGACAGCATATATACTTCAATGTTCAATGAGGTGAATAAAACATGAAAATCATTGCAAGGAATTGTTCAATGATTAAGGCAAAGAATCCAAATCACGCCAGCAATGATTGTCCCCACCTAAGATTGTCAAAAGGTCAGAGAACTCATAAGCATTCACTTCAGAGAGACTGATTCACAAAACCGGAAGTAAGTGGATACCAGGATATGACATCTTATGTTCACCTAAATCTGCATGTTTTCAGACAATTACTCCACCCATCAGCATAAACTATCTCATCGTTTCTTGCTGACTATGAACAGAAGTATTTTCTTCTTTATTTCAGGTTCATGGAGAAATCAACAGTAACCAACTAAATCATGCAAACTCCAACATCATTTTCCATCAACTTCACGGCCTTCCCTAGGAAGCTCACGAGTAATCATGACAATAGCTTGTCAAGATACCACAAAAACTTGGGTGGGGATTGGCGAAACAAAAAGAAAAATATGATTAAAAAAACATGTGAACACCAGAAACTTTTCTTAACAGCAAATAGACTAGTTTCTAAAAACTGAAAAAGTGAAATGTATAACCCAGCACTGTTAAAATTTTAGCTTTCCTAGCATGATTAAGAAGGCCCTTGAGATTTTAGAGAAGGTCAGTAAGCAAATCTATAACACATACCATGCATCGGTCACAAACTCGAACTGGTTGAGCGTTCTCATCAGCAGTAAGGGCAATCCTACCATGGGTACACTTATCACAGAAAATATCACCACAGTTCCTGCAGTGATGCTGAAAATGTGGGGAAGATCGTGAGGTTGAGTACAAATGCATACATAGATCATAACCCATGAAACAGATGTACCTTGCGTATAAAAGCTGAAAAATCTGTCCCACATGCTGTACACTTGGAAACAGCTTCATCAGGGACCTAAGAAAAACAAAATAATAAAATAAGCATAACTTAAAACTCTAAGAATACTAGTCAATATACAACCTTCTTCAAATTCCAAAAAGAAATTCCATACAATGCAAAAGGTCAACATACATGATAAATATATAGAAGAAAACACCTCTCTTAGAACTCTAATCTTACCCAATGATCTTTCTCCTCGTTGCCAGGTTTCACTAAGTTCATCCAATCACCAAAGCCTTTCTTCTTCTCCCCAGGCTGTTCAGCTGTCTTTAAGGAGTCCGAAGACCTGCTTCTTCCTCCACCCATCTCCTTCAACTGCAATCCAAAGTAACACGAGTCGCTTTTTTTTTTTTTTGAAAGTAACACAAAGCACTTTAATAAAACAGTTAAAAAGAATAAAAATGCACAAAGTACCATGTCATTACTCCTAGATGACTTGAATCAGAATCAAGTCATAAGTATTCGACAATTTTGATGAAAAAGCAATAAAAATTCTCTAGAAGTGAAGTATTGCGCAATATATACATTATATAGGTCATAACAGCCACACAAAAGTGGCATCAATATGACAAACGAGAAAGTAACTTTAATGAACATAATAGTTATTCCCATCTTATTTATACATTATGAAATGCTTCAAACAATCTCAATTTACCCGACAATATGATAATACCCACTTAAAATACATACAAACCCAAATTGAAATTCATGAGTCAAGCCAAGTCCGAACCTGATCATGAGTAAAATGTCAATAGCGTACTACAGCTACTCTCTCTTGTTTTTTTAAGCCATTTCTGCTGAGACATCTAGTTCAGTTATAAATTTTCATTGACAAATACCGAACGAGCATAAAATATTGACATTTTCTTTCTATGGAAAAATAATAATAAGAAAACCTAGACAATAAATTATATTTCCATGACTTCAAGAACCGAACCTGTACAGTTGCAGCTGTCACTATGTCCAAAAGGGTGGTGGCAGTGTAACTATTTGATTGTAATCTAATACGTCTCGGTTCAATGTCCACAGAACTCTTGGACCAGAATGCCAAGGTAGACAAATCCGCCAGCTACATTAAGAAACAAAAATGCATCTCAGTATTACGCCAGAAAGTACCAGTGGGCAGTGAGAGATAAATTCAAGAAGGGGAATCAACAACTCACTTCGCAGCTTGTGATATTCTCAAGAGGATATATTCTCAATGTCCGGCTAGTATTTGGATCAAGCATACGGATTCCATCCAAGCCAATCTGCAAAATAAATTTAACACCATGGACCATACAATAGGAATGCATCAATGAATCATGAATCCTACAGATAAAACAAAAGATAATAACAAACAAACGTTTCCAAATAGAATTACAAAGGATTCTCCACGCATCTGTCCAAAACTCCAATACATTTTTATGTACTATATTTATAAATAAATCACTAACCACAGTCATAAAACTATGCAGAAACTGAATAAATTCCAATACCATGATGAATACATTCCAATCAACTGTAACTATACAACTTGATCACTACATTCTTTTGATAGTTTTTCAGTATCTATCTATCTACATTCAAAATGAGATAAAACAAAACGAATCCACCAATACCAGTAAAACAGGCCAAATGAACTAATAATTATGCAAACAGAACTAAATCAATATGATTGAACTAACCTGGCAGAGAACATCCATGGTGCTCTGGCCCCCACTTTCCGCCAACAATTTGACCCGAAACTTCTGAACTCCACTCTTAACATCCTGCTGGGTTTCCGCCTTCGGAACTGCTCTCACAATATTACTTGAACCCGAGCCCCCTGATGATCGTGAGTCCTTCCCAGATGGGAAACTGATTGATCGCCCATAATCATCAAACAATGTTGAATTCGATGACGTTGGAACCGTGCCACGTGCCCCATACGGCTCCAATTTGCCACCTTCATACGCATAAACATCGTCCCCATATCCGTCATGCTGCGGCAAATTAACACTCTCCGATCCCTTTCCATAAATATCGGAGCCCAAATTCGAACGGCTTCCGTTATAACCTCCGTATTTATCATCAAAATACCCAACACCGCTATCGAATTTCTCTGAATTGGGATTCTCGCAGAGCTTATCATACATTGGCGTGACCGATGATCCTACGTGGCTAAAAGGAGCGGATGAATAAACGGAGGAGTAAGGCGAGTTGGGATTAGAAGTTGGCGGGGCGTAATTGGAGGCCGTCTGATGCTGATCAAACGTCAGGAAATAAGCCGGCGGTTGTTGTGGTGGTTGGTAGGGTCCATAGGAATCGTACGGCGGGAAATTCGGCGGTTGTTGCGGAGGGGTGGGATTGACTGAAGAAAGCGAGATAGGGTTTGGTGGGGATGGTGTTGCTGTGGGTGTCCCTGGGGTGTATGTAGGAGCCGTGGGAGGGACAGGATCCGGATTTTGAGAATACGGAGGGTAATTTTGGGAATACCCCGAGTAATCGGAGGGAGAGTAACTGGTGCTAAACGGCGGAGCCGATGCGTATGACCTTGGTTGAAGATCCGCCGTTGGATTAGGGTTAGGGTTAGGGTTAGGGTATTGGTGATAATAGGAGCTGTAATCTCCTTGCTGCATATCGGAAAATGATGATTGATAATTAAAGGCCAAGGGATATGTTTGTTCTTGAGGTTTCTATTGGACGCTAAGGCGACGAAGAAAGAATTAGAAGACTGGGAGTTGAAAGATGAGAGAGAGACTCGCGTGTTATCCCTTCTACAAGGAACTTATGCGACACGATACAATTTTTCCGCTAATTAATCCCTTATTTATTCCGGTGGTTTGTCATGATTTTTTATAATATAGTATGATATAGTTCAAATTATTATTTATTTTGCTCATATTCATTAGTGTTTGTCATGATTTTATAATTTTATATTCATAAAATATCCTTAACAAAATTTTAAAATATCAATTCTACCATATTAAATATATTATATTAATAAACAAAAATAGTTAAATTCACATCTCGATTAAATTCGATGAAATTTTTATATGTTATGGCTTTTTTTTTCCAAATATATTTTTATTAAGAATGTGATTTTTCATATTTGTTATCCATTTTGTACCTTAATTTTTATTATAATTTATTACTTTTAGATTAATGGGTAATAATTTGATATGTGTTTGGTGATATTTTAATAAGAATTTTTTATGTCTTTTATTTAATCTGATTTCTGGCCAAAAAAAAAAAAAATTGGATTGAATATGATTTAAAATGAATTTATGTGTTTAAAGGTATTTTAGTCATTTTATCATTTTTGAAACCATACCATGCCATCAAACCAAACAAAAATATATTATTTAACCATATCATATTATACCATCTTCCCAAATATGGTAACGATAATTACAGTACAATACCATATAATATCATACCATACATTAGTAAATTATTATGCACTTCATCCAAACAAGATGTAACACGCAGACGCAATTAGAAATGGCAAAAATTATATAGGAATGGATTTGCGGGGACCGGTACTTTAGGGTTATATAAGGAGATAAATTTTTTTTTTTTATTGGTTGAACATGTCGAGTATGGTATTGGCATCACAGTTAAAATAAAAAGGTAAAATCTGAGTTCGTTAAGTGCGGGTAAGAAGACAATTTTCGTATTCGTTGATTGAACGGGACGGGTACTGATATTGACATCCTCCTACCATATCTAATCGGTTGTCATCCCTAGATGCAACTATATTGCCATCAGGTATTAAAGTGGACCCCATAGTTTACTATTGATCGGGTTGTTACCGTCTGATAATGAAACCACTTTTTCTTAGGCTATATTTGGATTGATGGAATACGATGGTCTATAATAGAATGTAATCCACTGAAATGGAATGGAAAAGAACAGAACGAAATGAATAGTAACATATCGTAATCTTGTTTGGGAAAAAGAAGATGTTTATAAAGAGTAATTGAATTGAATGTAATAAAATAGGTTTTAAAGACAATTATGAGTAACATGTTATAGAACTAGATAGGTTTATAATAGAATGTAACCCAATGAAATGAATAAGAACGGAACGAAATAGAGAATAACATATCATAAGCTTGTTTGGGAAAAATGAGATGTTTATAATGTAATATTCCAAAATATTATTTGGTAAATAAATAATAATTGAACGGAATGTAACTAGATAGGTTTTAAAGACAATTGTATCATTTTAGATTCTAAAAGTTAAAAAGATAAATATTTTAATATTATTTTTTAGGGGCAAATTTGTTTTAAAATATAATATTATTTTTTTAAAATTTACGTTTGATCTCCAAACCCCCGATTTGGGCAGCTCGTTTATAATTACTTAACGTCATTTTTTCTTACACTCAATTTCTTCCCCTCTCACTAGGGGTGACAAAATGAATCAACGAATCGAATTTGTATCGAATCTTAAACAAATCGAATCAAAATGTGATGGATTCGTATTCGATTCGTTTATTAAACGATTCCTAATATCAGGATTCGTATTCGATTCATTTATTAAACGAATCGAATACGAATATTCGTTTAGTCATGATATTATTCAATAACATAATTTACCATAATTTATTTACATAATTTTTCATAAATATATACATATGAAATATATAATATATAATTAATATATTTACTAAAAATAGCTCACCAAATATCGAACAATATTATTTTTTCTATGATAATTAGTCATAATTTCTCGAGTCTTCATTGAAAAATAGCAATAACTAATAAAATGAATTCTAAACGAATCAATGAATTTAAATTCGTATTCGATTCGTTTAATAAACGAATCGAATCGAATTGACTCATTTATTAAACGAATCTATTTTTTCAACCCCGTATTCACTTTAAAGCGAATCGAATCGAACTACTAAATGAATTCTAACCCAAATTATCACCTCTACCTCTCATTCCATTCCATCACATTCCATCAATCCAAATAATGAATTTTAAATATTTTAAGTTACATTACACACTATTTCATCTTCTTTCATCAATCCAAACATAGCATTAGGCTTTTGGTGTCTCGCGTTTAATCCTTTGACATATACGCTTAAGTTCCAACACATTATATGTGCTTATACTAAATTAGAAGAGTCATAATAAGTTTAAACTCTTAAAATTCTTCTCATCTACTCCATCGTCATATAAAAAGACATAAATATAAATGATAAAATAATATTATTCCCTCCCTCCCATAAAGATAGGCTTGTTTTCCTTTTTCATTCGTTCCAAATTATAGTCAACTATATGTTTTTAAAGTATAATTGAGTTCTTAGCTGTCCAATATACACATATTTAATATGTCTTGTTATCAACAAATATAAACTATCATTAATCAATTGTACTTGGAATAATAAGTAAAATTATAGGTACATTAGCAAACATATAAATAAAATTTACTATAATAATTATATTAACTAAATTTTCTTAATATGTATGAAAATAGAAGTAAGCTTATCTTTATGGGACAAAGTGATTATTATGATCGATATGTTCCGCGAAAAAATTGGTAAAAATGATCTTTACATTTATACATTATCGATCAGTCTTTTTCAAATATTCATATCTCTGTCATCCGGATCCTGCAAACTAGAGATGAGCAAAATTGATTTGAGTTCTGGTTCCAAGTGGAACTAGAACCTACCCATAAAAAAATGAATTCCTAACATTTTAGAACTGAAACCTACCCAATTAAATATGATATCATATTTATCGGTTCCGTTCCGATTCCGGATTACCCTATTTTCCATTTTTTAAAATATATTTTTGTTTCATTTAAAAAAAAAATACAATAATTGATAATTGATTTTATTCCATTTGTTCAATTTACGTTTAATTTGGGATTTAGGTGGACTAAATATATATTATTTAAGTAAGAAACTTGGACTTTCCTTAAATTTTTTAATTAAAAAAAATATTTGATTTTATAATTTGGAAATCAGTTCCAAAATTCGATTATGGTTCCCACCATATTAGAACCAGAACAGGACAAAAAAAATCAGTTCCCAACATTTTAGAACCGGAACCGACTCTAAATGATCTGGTTCCGTAAATTGAAAATCGATCTGATTCCTTGCGTTTCCAAGTAGAATCGGAACTGATACTCACCCATACTACAAAACAGATTAAAACTCACCCGTACTACAAAACAGATTAAAGTTTGGGTAAAAGTCAGTATATACTCCTCGCATTGAGAGTTTCCAAAATTGTTCCAATCACCGATTGCTTGTACTTTTTGAATCTAGAGTCTAACAAAGTCAATCTGGCTGTTACTGATAATCATTTCCTCTCGTATAGGGTAAGGATAATTCGAACTGCTCTCATGTGAAGATATGAGAAACCTTCTTTTTTTCGGTTAGAGTCGAACTCATCTGGAATCTCCATAGTAATATTTTGTTCAACTTTTGTAGTTTTAAGGAAACACTGATCTAACTTGGAAGACTGAAAATATTCTTTAAGCCTAGGATGCCTAGTATAGATAAGTGTATGAACGTTACGGGTGACAGAATTAGGTCTTTTATACAAGTTATAGGTGTTTAATAGGGTATGGAATACTCACTGACTTGATCACCTTCTAGAATATAAAAATATTCCACAAGATTCTCTACTTTAGAATAGACTCGTCTAAAACATGAATAAGGTAAAGAAAGACTAGAAGATAATTTAATAAGATCACTAGAACTAGAGGAAGATTGTGTCTAAGAACTCATGATGGTGTGGATGATTATCTTTACTAGCACTCATATAGATACTCCATACTCCATGATACCATCTTTCTTGACAGGTCAACACGTGGCACTGATACGTCATACAACCATAGTCACAGTCATATGGTCACACTGTCACATAGCTTACACGGTCATATAGTCAACAATCATAGTTATATAGTCACACAGTCACAATCACATACACTCAATCACATAATCAGAGTCACATAGTCACACACTCAGAGTCATAATCACAGTCAAAACTAGTCACAATGTCAGTCACATACATAATTTTCAGTCACATTTATCAGTTACAATGACAGTTATAATACTTAATCATATTTTTTAGTCACAGTATAAGTCATATACACATTACTCAATCATATTTCTTTGTTACAATATAGTTACAAATACTCAATCATAGTTAAAATATCATTTTACATTCCTAAAAATATATTTTAACATGTATAACCTTTAAAAAAAATCATTGTTCACGTGAACAGTTACCTAGAAAACTGTGTGATATCTAATCTTAAAAAAAGCATTATGAACAGTGAAAATTTCACTGTTCACAATGGACAGTGATTTAAAAAATGCAAAAAATATAATGTTAGAATGGATATATGTAAAATATGGATATAAATATGGTAAAAGTCAACTTAGGACTATAATTTGAACTAGATACGAAGAATCTTATAAAATTATGATTATTTATGGAAATCAATATGAGCTTTTCCTTTTTTAAAAGTAGTAGTGGTGGAAATAAATTTTTAATAAATCTCTATATTTCTATACTTTAGCGTTCCAATATCATCCAAAATAAATAACTTTCTCTTTTTATTATATTATTTTTTCTTTTAAGTGATAGCCGGTGTACAAGTTCAAATTCATTTTTTATCCTCTTATCTTTATAATATTTGAATTTGAGTGGCAAGTTATATAAAACTACTTAGAAACTCGGTCACGCCCTTAAGTATAGTATTATTATTATTAATTATTAATTACGAATTACAAATTGTTATTTCTGCTTTGTTTTTTTGTACAATATAGAAGCTGCGTGGTTGCTAAAACAAAAGTATATAAATAAGGTGTCAACATAATTTCAATTATAAATATTGTAGATTATATTCCAACAAACAAACAAACTTTATCATCCATAAAAAAATTAACAATTACTTTTTTGTATTGAATTGTATTTAAAATATCGCAAGTTATTTTTATTGTTTTCATTATACAAATGTGGTAAACAATATAATTGGCAAATTATGTTTAAGACAATTACAATAAATAGGAGAAAGTCATTGGTACATTGAAGGTAATGTAATTGTTAACAGACAAGTTTTGTTTGCAGAAAGAAAGCGAGTAAGGTTGGGATCTCTTGGAATAAAGTCCCAAAAGAGTTGTTTGATTTGATTGAGAAATACTTCCGAGAGACGCAAACAAACAATCCTAATAAGTTATCTAAGAAAATAAAATTACATTTGCTTTTACGAGTCTTTTGATTTTTCTTTCATTTTTCTTTTGATATTGACTTTGAACTTATATAGTGGTGAAGATAAATGTATGATAAAGGTGTTCACGGGTCGGGTCGGGTCACGCGAAGGTGAAACCCGATCGGGTGCGAGTCGGGTCGGCAAAAAAAATAATTTTTTTAATGAATTAATTATTTTGAAATATAAATATTAGTTATTTTATGTTCCAAAAATTATCATATATATAAAGTTTTAATACAACAAAAATAATAAACAAATGAAATAAAAATAAAAACTTTAATAATAATAATAATTTTTTAGAAAAATAATAAAAATATTATGGGGTCGGGTCGGATTTTAGTATCAAACCTGTTGCCCAACCCGAAAATTTCTGGTCGGGTGGAAAATTTGTAATTTTTTTTAGACCCGAGCAAGTCAGGTCGGGTCACGTCAGGTCGGGTCGGGTCACGAGTTGACCCGACCCTATGAACACCCCTAATGTATGATAACTGACAGAGCGATTTATCCCACATTATGTAACTCCTTAACTCATTTTCCTTCATCTGACACTTATAGCAACTGCTATAGTCGTGCCTCAAGACTGTGGTAATTGTTGGGTCGTGTTCCACGTTGTGACTTCCCACTTTTGATAAATGTTGGAAACGTGTCCCAATTTGTTCAACTATCAGATCATATTTGCGCAACTACTCCTTGGTTCGGTTGTTGCGTGGCCGATTGGACGACTTGGTTGCCTGGTCAATTGGGCGATTTGGTTGCCTAGGCAATTGGACAAATTTGATTGTTTGGGTGATTTTCGTTTCTCTTTTCATTTGGACGAGTTATCCCAAACTATTATTGTGTCACATCACTTGTCCTAATTGAACAACGTTACCTTTTTGTATTTCTTCTAACATCATCCAACTCTTGCGAGTTTTGATTGTCTAACAGTGATTTTATCATATTTGCAGTTGAATTTGATATGACTATCATTTGTTTGGGAAAAATTACAAAACTTCTTTAATATTTAATATTTGATGAAATTAAGTAAAATCTTTATTATATTTTAAATTTGAGTGAAACTCTCAATTGGAAATCCCTTGTAACAGTTATGTGCAGGACCCAAATTACATCATCCTCACTATAGTCCTACGTAACACTCAATATGAGAGCATTATGTTGTGGGAAAAAGACCATTAAATCCTCAACATTTAAATATCCTATTTTTTAAAAAAAAACATATAATCTTTTATTTTTTAATAGATTTTATTTGTTTTAACAGTTAAATGATTTATATTATTCATTTGTGAAATTACATCATAAATATATAAAATTATATTTTTTCCATATAAAATAATAAAATTTATTAAAAAATAAAGTCAACATGTTTTTTTTAATATTAAAAGGTTTTATGTCATTTTTATTAAATATTAAGGTCGGAATATAAAATCAAGAAAAAAACAGGGGCTGTTTGGGTTAAGATTTAACTGGGTTTATTCTTCTGCTTATAGTCCCCCTATTGTTACGCAATTTACGTGGTTGTGATACCAGGCGCTGGGAGCTCCGCAGCAGAACCTCTTTATACATCTCAAGACTAGGGCCTCCCTGGGCACTCCTCATATTTCTCAGAATGAAACACTCAAGACCAGGAACTACCTAAGTACTTCCTCATATTTCTCAGAATAAAACTTTCAGTTTGATATGCTCACGCCATCTCGAAAGGACATCACACGGCTTTCCATAGCCTTAATAGTCCTCAATGAGTACACTCTTTTGAATATCTTTCTTACTTTGTAACAAACTGGTTGTATGAGAGAGAACCAATGTCTTGGGAAAATAGTAATAAACTGATAATATATGAGAGAGAACTGATGTCTCAATAATATAACTCTTTTCTATTACAGAGACCAGAAAAGGATCAAAACATTAATACAAGAGAAAATTCTAATACCATGAATCTAATCATGTTCTGATGTGCAAGATCCCTTGAAGGGCAAGCACAAAACATACTTGTGATCAGCGTGATGAAGAATGAGGGCTATGAGGCACACATAGAACTTTGGCTTTCGAGAAGAAAGATGGAAGTTTAGTGAAGACTCATGTAAGCAAACTTAAGTAATATTCAAGATCAAGCCTGCTTAACAAACTAAAACCATCCTCCTTATATAGGCTGGAGGAGGGAAACACAAAACAAACATAAGGAATCTTGCTAGGACATGACCCTTACTCAAGATAAACGATAACCATAAACGTGGCATAAACATAAATAAAGAAAAAGCTAAAGCAAAGATGCTAAAGCTGACACAAACTAAAGCTAAAGTTAAATCAAAAGCTGACTCTGACAAAAGCAAAAAGTAAAAGCAAGATAATGACAACTGCTTTTACAAAAGCATAAAAAGATAGAGGCAATGACGCCACAAACATAAAACACAATAATTACAGTGGATTAAAACTGTAACCACGCAATTTTTTTTCATACGTACAATTAGTGTGACATTGGAATGCTAACGGGGGAAAATTCTGAGACGACTTAGAAACCCGTGGACCTTACTCAATTCAGACCTAATGGGCATATTGATAGCTAATGGGCCTAAGTGTAGATTAAAGGAGTGCCCATTTTCTTTCATTAAACCAAATTTAGTCCAAGCCAATATGTAGGCCCAATCAAAATATATTTATACTTGGCCCAAATTTAAATCCCAAATGTTGTCTAAAATTTCTAGAAAAATCCTCTAAATTCTTGAATTGTAAAAAGGGAAAAAGTAACAAAAATTTTGGCAATTTCTTTCTCCCTTGGGCGTGAGGTAGAGAAGGGGTGAAGAATGAGGAATTTCATTTTTCTTTCACAAAATCCTAAAGAAAATCAAGAGCTAACCATCACCAAACAACCTTAGGAAGAAAAAGAAGTAGCTTGAGGAAATCCATTAGGAAAGAAAGGCTTGGATTTAAGGTAAGTAAGACATGACCCAAACTTTGATGCTTTGAGTTTTAATGGTTTGATGATGGTAGTATGTTGTTGATTAGTAGAAATTTGATTATTGATGGTTGTTTGATTTAGAAGCTCATGTTTGGGTAATTTTTGATATCTCATCCTAGTTAAAATATTAAGTAGGGATGATGAGATTTTGGTGATGTTGGGATGTTAGAAGTATGATATAATGATAAATCAGATGTTGTGATTGTTTATGGTTGTGTTGGAATGAGGTTTGGAGTTAACCATGAAATGAATGAAAAATCTGGGTCCTGGAAATTACTTCGCGTCGCGACGCCATTGAGGCTTGTGTCGCGACTTGCAACGAGGCTGAACCTCGGATTTGGACCTGATGGGTTCGCATCGCGACGCAACTGGGCTGGCGTCGTGACGCATATCAAAACCAGAACCTATGTTTTATCCAAAGTCATGAGGCACGATGCGTGACTTTTTTTTTCAATTTTTTTTAAGTTTTCCCCACTTCATTCAAAGGGATAGAATACAACCTAAGGGACCCGTATCAATATTAAAACACTTATGCACAACATGTAGAAGGATAATTCAATTAGATTAATAAACTTAATTTAATTTCGAGCCGTGTTTTACAACTCATGATCTAACTAAGTTTATTCCAATTAGATACTCGACATGAGCCACGTTATCCCTCGGCGACGTGAAACAGAGTTGACCAGACTTCAAATCTGTCAGTGGATTCTTTTTCTTTCAAAGTTGATTTGAAATTACTTGTTATTAATCAGAATTTACTTTAAATGCTTTAGGGCATTAGCTATATTAATTATCAATTATTTCTTATGTAAAAATATTTTGAGAAATTTTGAGATTTAAAAGCATGAGTATTTCTGATTTTGGAGGCATGGGGGAAAAATCCACCTCAGCTCTGACTTATGGAATCGACGGACAAAGAACGTGTGCACACGTAGTTCAAGACTAGGGGGACGGCGATACGTAACGCCCCTTAACCTTAGTTTCAGAGTGAGGTAGTAGCATGGATTATCACTTCTTACTCTAGTTTAGTGGCTTGGGGGACGGCGATACGTAACGCCCCAAGACCACTAGTTAGGCGTATGGGGAGACGGCGATACGTAACTCCCCCATGCGTCAAGTTTTTTACACTACCATAGATTTCTTATACAACAAGTATTTCATAAATGGTTTTTCTCAAGTTTAAAAGAAAAGAATTAGTTTTCAAATAAGGATTTCAGAAACGTTTAACAACTATAAGTGATTTTAAACATTTACTCTGATACAATTTCTTTGATTTTGTAGCTCCACTCACTAAGTTCCATAGGACTCACCCCACCACTTCCCAGTTCTTTTCCAGGATCCGTCTTTTGGTGAGCCACATGCAGCTTTTGGAGACCCAGCTCGAGGATAAGTGTTACGCTGCAGTCACTAGTTATGGGGTCCATCATTCCAGACCTATATTCATATAGAATGTAGTTATCTGAGATTTCATTTTGATGTATTGTAGACATATGTTTGATAATGTGTATACAATAACTACTTTCAAATATGTATATATTTCATGATCTTGTACTTAAGTTTATTTTAAGTTTTTAAGTTTGTATGTGTAACTAGTTATAAGATTGCATAGTATTAAGATAAGAGCAAGTGTTCATTTGCATAAATTAGAGACTTAGGCGACAGTGAGATCTGTTGTCTGCCTGTAACATTCCCGTAATGGGGATGTTACAAAGATGGTATCAGAGCATGGTCTAAGGAGTTAGTGACTGTAGTAAGAGAGTAGTAGTGTCTTGTATATGTAGTATACCCGGGGTACTACTATATATAAGAGGTTGTTTACTTTGGTAACCCTGTCTCGTGGTATCGATGAGTGGTAAATAGATCACTATTTCTCACTCATTTGACTTAATATTTTGTATATTTTCTTGAGTTTTATGAATATTTTGATGTGTTTTGTGTTATTTTGTAGATAAATAAAATAACAGGACTCTCTGGAGGCAATTCGGGGTCAAAACAGTGAAAAATGGACAAAAAGGGTAAAAATGTAAATTTCCTGCTAAAATGTATCATTTGCTAACGTACGTCGGAGACTGCTAACATGTGCCGAACACATGGACCAATCAGAGAAGTTTTGCTATCAACATATGCCTGCCACTTGTCAACATCTGCTAACATGCACCGGACACGTGTCACTATCACATGCTATTGACACTCATCATTGAAACACATCATTGCTAATATCATGCTGACATCAGCGTCGCGACGCAAACAGCCTTACGCGTCGCGACGCTAGCCAATAATTGAGATAATAATTCTGCTAATGCCACATGTCACCATCTCACGAAGCCAGCGCCACGTGTCTTCAATTAACGGCACGTTGCGACACGTAATATTCCACGCGTTGCGACGCGTGAGGTAAAATTTTACCTATAAATTGAGGCCGAATTTCATTTGTAAAACCATACTTTCTTCTAAGGAATTCCTTAAGAATACTAAGAAGATTGTATCTTATTTGTTTATTTACAGCTTTCAATATTTAATTTTCACATTAGCACTTTCTTTGATTTACTTTTCAGTCTTTACTTTCTGTATATAATTTTAATTACTTTTACGCAATAATACTTTCTTTTCTTTACTTTTCAGTATTTACTTTTCAGCAATGAGGAGGTAACTCCCCCCTGCTGGGGTGAAAGGTAAAGCTTTTATTACTAATATTTAGATTAATCTCTTTTAATTATAATATATAAACTATTTAAAATCTGACTTAATGAGAATATCGCCTTTATGGTCGGTTGAACTTAATTATAAAATTGATTTTAACCTAAATAAACTGGATACCGCCTGTATGGTCGGTTGGAATTAATTAATTTGACTTAATCAGGATACCGCCTATATGGTCGATTGGTAATATCACGCAAAGTTAATATATTATAATAAGGGAGATATCTAAATAGAAGTAATAAAAGTGCATCCTCTAACCCCCAACATTTTCTTTTATTGTACTTTTACATTTTTAAATTTCCAGCATTTACTTTCCAGCATTTACTTCCAGCATTTATTTTATTTAATTTCCAGCATTTACTTTACGTCTGTTATTTTATTTAAGCTTTTATTAGCCTTAGATATGTGTTGTAACTAAGTCTGTTATCTAGGGTTGTGATGAATTCCAATATCACCGGTTTATAAAGGGGTTATTTTATAGTTTGGGTAATATAAAGGTTTATTTATTAAGTCTTAAGCTTAATGCTTCTTGTTAACTGGCCATTAATAAGATTGATGTGGTAAACTTAAAATAAACTTGACAAATGAATTTTAGGTTTCAGCCTTAAACTTAATAGCCCACGATCTTCCTTGAGGATAGATAACCCTTTAATAGATTTCCTTACAGGATAGGAATATACCTATCGGGCCGGGGTAGGCACAATTAGAACTTAATCTTAATGAATTCAGGTAACTTGGTTGACATAGACATATGATTAATTGGGTTACACTGGGTATTTGCATATGACCATCGACAGAGGCTTTTGCATAATTTCGTGTTCCAGGTTAGTAAACCAATATATTACACAAATATGAAATAACCATTTCATCTTTAAAATATATTGGAAGAATTCACAACCCTGGATAGTTTGATAATATTGAATTTTCCTTTAATTTACTTTCGCGCTGTTTAATTTACTTGTTTTAAGTTTAAAGTCACCATACAATCAAACAATCAATCCATTAGATACTAATAAAAAATTGGCTTCATAAATTAATAGCTTAGGTATTAAGTCCTCGTGGGATCGATACTTTTTATACTACTTGAACGATACGTGCGCTTGCGTTATACGCCTGTGATTACTCCGGTCAGGTATGTCTTATTCTTATTAGTTATAATTCCTTTAAATATAATTGACTATTTTTCTCTCTTAATTTCTTAGATTCCATGTCACCCAAGGGAAGAACCGGAGTCAGAGGTAGACCCAGGCATGGTAGGGCGCCACAAGGCATAGATCCGAATCAGAGATCAGTAGCACTTCCCCCTGAGCTATATAGGGGGCAGAGAGTGGAGTCCGTACATGAGAGTGGTGTAGGGGAAGGTAGAGCAACACCAGTGGTTTAGCCTAATGACCAAGTAGCTACAGGTTTATAATAGATTCAGTAGTCAGTAGCAGCTTTAGCCCAGTTGATTACCCGTCAGCAGCAGCCACTAGGCCGAGAGCCAAGAGCTGCAGAACCCATAGTTCCTATTCCACCACCTCTTGTAGTATTATTATCAATGTCTCACCAAACAGTAGTTCCTCCAAACAGTCCAGATCCTACTACCTTCCAAGCAGGACCTTCTGCTATGCCACATGAGCCACCTCATGTAACAGTTCAGGTTATGCAGCGATAGGTGCTGCTAGTGTCCTTACACGACTTTCAGAAGCTTCATCCTCCCACATTCTCGGGAGTATAGACCTCCCCTGACCATTACGGTTTTATTGAGGAATTGGATCATATATGCATAGCTTTGGGGTGTTTTTCGGAGAGATCGGTGGAGTTAGATAGTTTCCAACTGAGGGATGTCGTCAATACATAGTTTATGTCCTTTCGAGACGGTCGGCGATGAGATACTCCTCCACTGACATTGGTTAAGTTCAATATAGCTTTTTTGTCCAGATTTTTATCGTAGAGAAGAGATGAAAGTGAAGAGGTTTGTTAATGGGCTTCGAGACTACTTATTTCACTCCATTCACTTCACAAACGCCACTACCTACACTCAAGTTTTAGATGATGCCTTGCGATTTGAAGCGTGGGCCAGAGAGAGACAAGTAGAGAGGGAGTTTTGAAAGAGACCTTGATCAGAGAAGAGGGCTAGGCCGTAGCAGAGTGGCCCTGGTAGACAATAGCAGGTGTCAGCTCCGCTTACTACACGTAGAGATATGGGTTCAGTTCAAGAAGGTCAGGATCGTAGACCGACTTAGAGTGCCCCCTCTCGTGCAGTTTCTTCTCCCTCTGTAGCACAGCTTGAGCGAAGTCTTCCATTATGTTCGATATGTGGGAGGACTCATTCGGGGACTTATCGATCTGGGAGTAGGGGTTGTTATCGGTGTGGACAAATGGGCCATTTGAAGAGAGACTGTCCAGTACCAGCAGATTAGTTGTCGTCTTTCAGTGCCGCTCCATCTGCACCCCAGCCACAACCTAACAGAAGTGTAGGAGGAGGAGAGTAGAGACCAGTGAGTAGAGGAAAAGCAGTAGGGAATGAGGCAGTCAGTATGGGATCAATGACATGCTTCCTCCAGCAGAGTTCGGGGCAGGGTATATACCCTCACCCCGAGGAGGCATAGAAATCTAATGCAGTTGTCATAGGTACATTATTGATTGATTATATGCAAGCAAGGGTGTTATTTGATTCTGGTGCTACACACTCTTTCGTGGTACCGTGCTTTGTAACCCAGACGGGTAGAGACACCGAGCCTCTAGATTCTCTTATCAGTATAGCTACACCAGTAAGAGGTCCTATAGAAGCTACACGGGGTATGAAACAATGTTCTGTAGATATTGATGGGTATACTTGCTATACTGATTTAGTAGTATTGAGTATATTGAGCTTTGACGTCATTCTAGAGATGGATTAGTTGGCTACGTATCATGCAGTACTAGATTGTCGGGAGAAGATCGTTACATTACATGTTCCTGATTGACCAGTAAAAGTTTTTCAGGGAGATATGAGTGTAACGCCTCATAATTTGATATCAGCAATGAAAGCATTTAAGCTACTTCAGAAGAGAAACATTAGTTATTTGGCATATGTGACATATAACAGAGTGGAAAATATAGACCTTGATCGGATCCCGATGGTGAGGGAGTATCCTGATGTATTCTCAGATGAGTTGCCTGGATTACCGTGGGATAATGAATTGAGTTTTGTATAGATGTAATACCAGACACCCAGCCTATATCAATTTCCCTAAACATGATGACCCCTACAGAGCTCAGGGAGTTGAAGGCACAGTTACAAGACCTGTTGGATAAAGGCTTTATTCGCCCTAGTGTGTCCTCGTGGGGTGATCCGGTGTTATTTGTGAAGAATAAAGACGAGACACTACGACTGTGCATAGATTATCGGTAGCTAAATAAGGTGACAATCAAAAATAAATATCCACTGCCAAGGACTAATGATCTATTTGATCAGTTACAAGGGGCCTAGTTTTTTCAAAAATTGATTTACGATCGGGTTATCAATAATTGAAGATTAGAGAGAGTGATGTCCCAAAGACGGCCTTTCGAACCAGATATGGGCATTACGATTTCCTGGTAATGTCATTTAGTCTGATCAATTCCCCTGCAAAATTTATGGATTTGATGAACATGGTGTTAGATCTTTTCCAGACCGGTTTGTGATAGTCTTCATTGATGATATTATGGTGTACTCAAGGAATGAAAAGGAGCATGCAGAGCATTTTCATTAGGTGTTGAAGACACTGAGAGAACATAAGTTGTATGCCAAGTTCTCTAAGTGTGAGTTTTGGTTGACTAGCGTGGTATTTTTGGGGCATGTGGTGTCTAAGGAGGGGATTGGAGTAGATTCTCAGAAGATTGAGGCTATTCAGAATTGACATCGACCTAAAAGTGTAACATAGATTCGCAGTTTCTTGGGGTTAGTAGGGTATTATAAGAGGTTCGTAGAGAATTTCTCCAGAATAGCTGCTTCATTAACACGATGAACTCAGAAGAATAAGAAGTCTGAATGGTCTGATGATTGTGAAAAGGGTTTTCAGGAACTCAAATGCTGATTGACTACTGCTCCTGTTCTTGCTCTGCCAGTGGGATTAAGAGGATTTACAGTGTATTGTGATGTTTCTAGGGTGGGATTAGGATGTGTACTGATGCAGAAGGGAACAATGATTGCTTATGCTTCCAGACAACTGAAGGCTTATGAATAAAATTATCTTACTCATGATTTGGAGATGGCTGTAATAATATTTGCTCTGAAGATATGGTGGCACTATTTGTATGGTGAAAAGTTTGAAATTTTCACTGATCACAAAAGCCTTAAATATATCCAGAGTCAAAAGGAACTTAATCTAAGGAAGAGACGGTGGATAGAATTATTGAAGGATTATGATTTCTCCATTCAGTATCATCCATGCAAAGCTAATGTTGTAGCTGATGCCTTAAGTAAGAAGTCTATGGGGATTTTGGCCCATCTGCCAATTGAGAGATAACGCCCAATCTAGCAGATGCAGAGTTGTATACAGGATGGAGTGAACTTTCAAGTGACGGCCCAATGAGTGTTATTAGCACAGATTCAGGTTCAATCCACCGATAGATGAAATCAGAGTTGCACATGAAGCAGATCCTGAGGTGTAACAAATTAGAAGCAGGTTGCAGCAAGGTACGAAAGACGAGTATCTATAGACAATGAAAATCTCATCAGGAGGTAGAATAAAATTATTGTTCCTCCAATTCTGGATTTGAAACACTCGATACTAGAGAAGGCCCACACTTCATCATACACTATGTATCATGAGATCACCAAGATGTATCACGATCTCAAAGATCTTTATTGGTGGAATGGCATGAAAAATGATGTAGCAGAATTTGTCACAAGGTGTCTCATTTGTCAGCAGGTTAAAGCAGAACATCAGAGACCAGCAGGGAAATTACATAGTTTAGACGTTCCAGAGTGGAAATGAGAGAAGATCACTATGGATTTTATCATTGGGCTTTCGCGTACCTCAAAAGGGTGTGATTCTATATGGGTGATCATGGATATATTGACTAAATCTACACACTTCCATCCAGTTAAAACCAACTACACAGCAACCTAATATGCCAACTGTACCTGGATGAGATAGTGTCATTGTTGGACAATTATGACCCATAGCATCACTATTTGTACAGATCATGGTGTTGTTGTACAAATTAACTATGTGACAAAGGAAATTGCCCTTTTATCATTTGTAATTAGATTACCAAGATATGTAAATGATAGAAGGTCCTTATGATTAGTTCCGGATTGAGATGATATAAGACAGTATCAATCCATGAAGGTTTAATCATTAAATATCCATAGTCGGAGTATTATCGAGATTGGACATCGATAATGCGTAAAAGACTAATATTACACTTGTGCGTGTTGTGGGAGCATAACGACATAGTTCTCATATATTTGGGTATTGGATACTCATGCAAGTGTAATAGGAGGTTGTGTTTACCGATGGTACGGAAAAAACTTCACTCTGGATAGACCCCTCGGAATTCCATTGGTAGTATGACTATATGTCTATGGAAGTCCGAATCATGGTAGGTGTATTTGGTCTTAACCTGAGACTTGCACCGCTAATACTTGCGACAATCAATATACTTTGGTTTTGGTCGTCCAGGGCTTTAACAGGTTCTGTGTACTCCTCTTCTGGGTATATTGAGAATCGTAGTGTATTGGGTGTGATGTCAAGAAGGAAGTATCACTCCAGTCATAGTGGAGATGATGATCACGTAGGATACGGAACTGGTGCTCTTTTATGCTGCAGCTATCGGGATAAAATGACTAGGTCATGTTTATCCGATTATAGAGACTAGTTACCAGAGATCCGATATGTGCTTTGTACGGGGCAGACACAATTCCAGCCCCAGGCCTTGCACGTGACATCCGATGCTGGATCGTAATACGCAATACTACGTATACTACGTCTGATATAGATCACATATTCCTATAAGAATATTTCTGGAGAATTGGGTAGGCACGGTGCTTTGCTAGAAGCCAACCATGTCTTGTAAATCGATAAAAGCGTAGTACTAGGTACGTACGTGTTCGGATAGTCCGACGACCGGATTTACTGCCAACATATCCGGGGATCTCATGGGTCGCTTCCCGAAGATTCACCGATGACGTATGACTCGCACTTTATTAATATGAGATTAATTAGATGAGAGAGAAAATTAATCTAGGATTAATTACAGAGATATTTTATCTGGGATAAAATATTATTTAAAGAGAGAGAACGATTAATTTGGAATTAATCGATAAAATAATATATTCGATATATTATATGAAATTGGATTTCGACGCGAAATTGAAATTAGATTTCAATTCGGGCGAACGAGTTAATTTAGAATTATTCGTTAGCGACGTGAATAGTAATTTTGCTAGGCATAATTATTTAATTAAATTTGATTTAATTACGTCGCAACGAAAAATTCGCTAATTCGGAATTAGCGAACCCAAACCCGGGAGTGTTTGCGGGCCTACTGGCATTTCGAATTCAAGTGCGATCCATAAGTCACATCAAGCGTCAAATCACTAGTCAATCAAGTGATGAAAGTCACATCACTTTGAGTGAATCGATGCTTGTCATCATTGATTGATATGAATAGTGATGTGAGTTGTTGTAGGCATTTATTGCCAATTTGGTTCCAAATTTTGTTGACTTTTTGAAAGGCATTTACAAAATTTTTGGTATATCATTTTTTAATTATTTTTTAGAAATCAATTAAGTGTATTAGATACACAAACCAACAACCAACTCACTCTCTCTCTCCCTCCTTCTACCTCTCGGCCTAGGGCCATTCTTTCTCCTTTTGGCTTGCCAAAACCGTGAGCAAGAACAAGAACAAGAAATTTTTGTGGCAAATTTTTCTTATGCTAGCACATGAAGAGTCATCCAAAGGTGATAGGGAAACAAATTCATGAGCATGGAATCACAACACAAATCTTGGAGCTTGGAGATCCATCCATGGAGTTGACCGAATTTGGAGGAGCACAAAAATAGCCCATTGCCGAGAGCTTCTTAGGAGGAGCAAAAGTTTTATGTTCGTCGCATCCAAAGCCGATCAATGTAAGTATCATTCTGCCATACTTCTTTTGAGCATTCACACATGATTTCATTGCATGAATTGATCTTGGGACTAACCTAGTAACCCAACAATGGTATCTTGAGCCATTTTGAGCATGAAATATAATTAGGGTAAAATTGGGTAAAAATGATTTGAGCATGTTTTGATGAGATTGATTGTTTATATATGCTTGAATGATGATAACATGGTGTTATGCATGATCAATTTGATGAAAATTGGATTGGATCAATTTTTCCCCAAATTTGAGACTTGGCCGAAAGTTTAGTGTTGCCCTAAGTCATGGTATTTTTGATTTTGATCATTGGATGAGTTGAAATCATTTGGAAAATGTTGATTTAGGATTTAATTGGATTGAATTCGGAATCGGACATAAAACCCTACAATTGCTGTGAGTGATAGCATGGAAAATGATTGATTTTTTGATTCAATTGTGTTGGACATAAGTTGATGATGATAAGCATAATTAATTGAGTAAATTGATATTTTGAAATATTAATTTGGTTAATTAATTATGGTTATACACTTTAGATTAATTTAATTGTGAAATTTGGAATTTTGTGATTTAATTAATTGGGCTTATTTTGGAATTGGGTTTGAAAAGTTGTAATTGGATTAATGGGCTTGGTTGGGCCAAGTTTGGTTTAGGCTAATTGGTTGGATCCAATTGGGCCCAAAACCATATCCATAAAGTCCAAATATAACTAATGGACCTTTAATTTTAATTGGGCCTAATGGGCCTAAATTGGTTTCTTGGCAAATAAAGGTGATTCCTTAAATAGGCTTTGGTATTTGGGTTTGACCCATATTGACCAAAGTCCATGCCTTATGAAATTAATTAAAAGCCCATTGGACTTTAATTAAATTGACATTGGATGTTAATTGGGCTTTGAGACCCGTAAAGATTAGATTTAGAATCTAAGTCGTAAAGGTTCGTTAATAAAGTGTAATATTTAATTTGGAATTAATTAATGAATTAGTATTAAATACGAATTAAATTGGATTTAATATTGTAGTTTAATATAATTCAAGAATTCGTACTTTGAGTACTTATTCGTAAAACGAGTCGGACTCGCGCAAAATCAAATCGTTGTTTGAACATTGGATGGTCATTAATATCAGATTAATTAATTGGATTAGATTGATTGATAACATGCTTTGTGTGAATACATGGATGCGATGTATGAATAATGTATATCGGATGGATATTAGATGGTGTGAGGGCAATTTTGGAAATTGTTGTAATAATTTAGAATTATTAATTGGACCTGTGTGTCCAGCCTATTACCTCTTGACTCTTTGTATTTCTCTTCTCACCTATTCCCCTAAATGTAAATGAGGTTTCTTTAGAAGTGTTATGTAATCGGGTAGAAGTAATACTTGTGCTAGCGGGAGAGAGGAAATAGAGAGATTTGTTCTAGGAACAATGTGTTTAAATATCCATCCGCATATCATTATTATATTTATTTATACGCGCCTTATTATGTTTTTAGAATGCATGTTTAAGGGTGTATGATGATGAGACCTAATAAAGATAATAAATTGGTTGCCAATTTACGCAAAAAAACCCTCAACACATATTAAGCATTTTTCCTTCCATTGAGTGATTCTTACTCAAGATCCAAGATTGGCACTGGTTTGTTGGCCAAAGTCAAGACCTTTGTCCATCGCGGATGTGTTTGAATCATGAAGGCTTTGTTCCATATCGGTGTCTTGTCCAAGTTGTGATTTGTTGGCCAAAGTCAAGATCACTTATTGTCCATCGACATCGATTACGAAGCTTTCCATGGTCAATGGGTCACGCTTAACTGGAATCACTAAGTTTTTTGTGCCAAAGCCAAGGCTTAGTTGATTCAGAGGAAAAAGGTTAGGGAATATATTGGATATATTGGCATATATAAGATATATGTTTCCGACTTGGATGTCCACCTACTGGATCTAGGAATTGGATGTGATCCAATTGATGTTAGAGATCTACCTAGTTAATTATCATACAATTTGTTGGCCAAAGTCAAGATTGTGTGTTATTTAACGGGATCCTAGCCCACTAGGAAACAAGGTTTCCCGAATACTCTACAGAGGGTTAGAGGCTCGCTGAAAAAAGAGGGAGGCAAGTATTAAATTTGCAATATTCGTTTAGTTACTTGCCAATACGCGCTCATTTCATTTTTTCGTCAATAATTAATATAGTAGTTGGACTAATATTTAATAGTTGTTTTAATTAAACAGTTGGACTGTATTCAAACTATTTCAATTAATAGTTGATTTTATAATTGGATTATAGTAATCAATATAATTGAATTTAACCAATTAAATTATAGTTGATTATATAGTTAGACTATAGTAATCATTATAATAAATAGTACCTAAAATCGTTGATTTGATAGTTAGACTATTGGAATCAAGATAAATGAAAGATTAGCGTTTAGAACATAATCTTGGGAGAAAATTTTTTTAAACGACTTTAATTTTCAAATTGGGAATAAAACCTCAGGATAGTCCTTTATTTGATAGAGTGACGTCTCGAGCCTAAGCCCGGAGTTGAGCAAATAGTAGAACATGATATTTGGAATATTCATGTGATGATAACTTTAGTGCTTAATCTGTTATGCTTGCCGCAAAGACTCCTTAATTTCTTAGTTAGAACTAAGGATTAGATCCTTATAGTATGATATTGAAATTGAAGGATCTTCATAGATCTATCCTTAGATCTTAGAAGTACTAAATTGCAATAGTAAACTCTTGGAGAGTTAATGGCTATGCTCAAGGAGACAAAGCCAAAGTTTGCAATAAAGCAAGAAGCGCAAGGCGCATCTTATTTCGACATTCTATAAGGCCAAGGCTTGGCCGAAGGCTTTTGGGGTGTGGAAAAGGGGCAAAGGCAAAATCATTATAATCTTCTGGGAAGACAAAGGACATATCCCAAGATGTCGGCCTAAACTGTGGAAAACGGGGTCACTGAAGCGTGACTGCCGTATGGACAAGGCAGACATGAAGGAATTGAAGACGGGCAAGGCTCCGACTTCAAATATGTTTGTCATCAACATGTTCACTACTAGTATTAAAATTGGATTTTAGATACCGAGTGTGGTACATAAATATGTACTGGTGTGCAATATCTACTGATTAGCAGGATACTGACTTCAGTTGAGATTTATCTGCGAGTCAGAAACGGGACGACAATCGCTGTTTTAACCGTAGAAACCTAAGTTTAGGAACTACCCTTCGGGTGTGTACTTAAATTAGGAAACTGTTACAATGTAACTAGTTTGACTAGAAACATTATCTCTATATCAGGGTTTAACCCGTTGCGGGTATACCTTTATATTCTAGAACACTAAAGTGTTTTATTTCATAAAGATGATATTGAGATAAACACATTAGATGTGAATAACAGTATTTATATTTTGAATATAAATAATCTCAAACGTATAACATGACAAACAAATAGCTCAAACTGATTTAATCAGTTGAGACTTATAAGTGGCATTGTTGTCTGGGACACATTAACAAGACTCATATATCCACACTTTCGAAGAGTGGATACTAGGACAGATTTGATTCTATTCAAATAATGTCTACGAATCTAGTTTATTAGGCAAAATGCCTGAAATACTTTTTACTTGGTAAAAGTGCAAATGCCACTGATCTGTTAGCCTTTGTTCATAGTGACGTAAGTGGGCCCATATCTAGCTAGGCTAGAGGTGGATATGAATACTTCGAAACCTTTACGGATGTGGCATCGCGTTATGGTTATATGTTTCTTATGAAACACAAATCGGAAACTTTTAGAGTTTCGACACGAAGTAGACAAACAGATCGGCTAAAGTATTAAAACATCATGATTGGACCATGATGAAAATACTTAAGCAATAATTTTCTCAAATACTTGAAAGAGTATAGTATTCTTTCAATAAGGACTCCTCCCGGAACACGTCAATTTGACGGTGTGTCCGAATAGAGAAACCGAACCTTATTGGACATGATAAGGTTAATCATAAGTCACTCTGAGCTACCATTTTCCTTCAAGGGATACACATTAAACAGTGCAAAACTTATTTTGAATAAGGTTCCATGAAAATCTGTTTGACAGACTTCATATTAGATATGAACAGGAAAGAAACCGAGTTTCTCATTCCTGAAGATTTGGGAATGCTAGGCATAAGTTTGGATGATACCAAACTAAAACCCAAATTGGATAAGTGCCTAATTTATAGGTTACCCTAGGGAAACCAAAGTATAGTACTTATACAACTCACAAGAGAACAATTTAATTGTTGCTCGCCATGCAGTTTTCCTAAGAGGAATACCTATATGCAGTGGCAAGTGGGAGGAAAGTAAAACTCGATGAAATCGGAGTAATACTATTCCAGGCACCGAATCCTATTGGAACACAAATAGTTCATCAAGGATGAAACTATACCGCAATCTTCGAATACACAAGAACCACGTAAATCGGAGAGAGTCAGAAAACAACCTGGGAGGTATGGGTTTCTGATCTCACCTCATAAAGATGTCAATCTTATTGAGGAATACGAACTGACTACGTATGAGGAAGTGATACAAGGTTTCTACTCCCTATTATGGCAAAGTGCCATGATGTCCGAAATGGATTCCATGTAAACCAACTATGTTTGGACACTAGTTGATGTACCGGAAGGGATTGTGCCTATTGGTACTATATGAGTCTTCAAGGAAGACATACATGGATGGCAACATACCAACGTACCAAGCTAGGCTTGTAGCGAAAAGGTATCGTTATCAACATTGTGTCGATTACGACGAAATCTTTTACCTGTTGCCATGGATAAATCCATTTGGATAATGCTTGCTAATGCTGCATGTTTCATTTATGAAATATGGCAGCTGAATGCCAAAACCGCTTTCCTTAACGGAAACTTTTTGGAGGATGTTTACAACATCCTGACGGTTTTTTCGTACCAAAACGAGCAAACAAGGTTTGCAGGTTATTCGATCCATTTATGGATTGAAGCAAACATTGCGTTCTTGGAATTATAGTTTTGATGTAATCATAATGGTATATGATTTAATTCAAAACGAAAATGATTCTTGTGTATATAAGGAGATTAGTGGGAGCGCATTGACAATGATTGTCCTATAAAATGATGATATATCATTTCTTGGAAATGATATTCCCATAATATAATCGGTGAAAGCTTGGCTTTCATGAAAATTCTCCGTAGAATTCTTGGAAGAGACAACCTTTATTCTAGGAATAAAGATCTACTGGGATAGATCTAAAAGTTGTTGGCACTCTCCGAGAACTCGTACATTGAAATAAATGTACGCGACCTGGTGTCTCAAACGCTTTGAGCATATGGAGTCACAATTAGGCCAATCCAAGTGATAGTCACTGGATTGATGTTAAGAACATCCTTTAGTATCTTAGAGGAACTAAGAATGCTTTCTTATACTATGGAGAAGGAGAACTTGAAGTGACTGGGTTCACTATTGCAAGTTTCCTAACCGATTATAACGACTATAAGTCGTAATAAAGGCACTATAAAGTTTGAATAACAGAACAATGAGCTAGAAATCTTCCAAGCAAGACACTGTTGCCGAATAAACAACAAAAGCGGAATATTACTGCAGCTGAGGCAGCAATAGAAGCCTTTTGGATCGATAATAATCCTAATCAGATTAGGAATAGTTCTGTTAGCAGCTGAGCTAGGCTACAACACATGCTAAAGAATCAATGGTCTCATCAACGATCCAGATATATACTTCAAATATTCATCTGATTCGTTTGGATCATACATCGTGGCGATGTGATGATCAAATAAATCGCATCAGATGATAACACTACAAATCCGCTGACGAAAGCATTTCCTCAGCAGAAGTTTGAGTGAACCGTACATAGTTCGGGTGTAGGACACTTTAGTGATTGGCTATAGGCCAAGTGGGAGATTGTTGGACAATTATGACCCATAGCATCACTATTTGTACAGATCATGGTGGTGTTGTACAAAATAACTATGTGACAAAGGAAATTGACCTTTTATCATTTGTAATTAGATTACCAAGATATATAAATGATAGAAGGTCCTTATGATTAGTTCCAGATTGAGATGATATGAGACAATATCAATCCACGAAGGTTTAATCATTAAATATCCCTAGTCGGAGTATTATCGACATTGGACATCGATAATGCGTAAAAGACTAGTATTACACTTGTGCGCATTGTGGGAGCATAACGACATAGTTCTCATATATTTGGGTATTGAATACTCATGCAAGTGTAATAGGAGGTTGTGTTTACCGATGGTACGGAAAAAACTTCACTCTAGATAGACCCCTCGGAATTCCATTGGTAGTATGACTATGTGTCTATGGAAGTCCGAATCAGGGTAGGTGTATTTGGTCTTAACTTGAGACTTGCACCGCTAATACTTGCGACAATCAATATACTTTGGTTTTGGTCGTCCATGGCTTTAACAGATTCTGTGTACACCTCTTCTGTGTATATTGAGAATCGTAGTGTATTGGGTGTGATGTCAAGACGAAAGTATCACTCCAGTCATAGTGGAGATGATGATCACGTAGGATACGGAACTGGTGCTATTTTATGCTGCAGCATCGGGATAAAATGACTAGGTCATGTTTATCCGATTATAAAGACTAGTTACCACAGATCCGATATCTGCTTTGTACGGGGCAGACACAATTCCAGCCCCAGGCCTTGCACGTGACATCCGATGATGGATCGTAATACGCAATACTACGTATACTACGCCTGATATAGATCACATATTCCTATAAGAATATTTCTGGAGAATTGGGTAGGCACGGTGCTTTGCTAGAAGCCAACCATGACTTGTAAATCGGTAAAAGCGTAGTACTAGGTACGTACGTGTTCGGATAGTCCGACGACCGGATTTACTGCCAACATATCCGAGGATCTCATGGGTCGCTTCCCGAAGATTCACCGATGACGTATGACTCGCACTTTATTAATATGGGACTAATTAGATGAGAGAGAAAATTAATCTAGGATTAATTACGGAGATATTTTATCTGGGATAAAATATTATTTAAAGAGAGAGAACGATTAATTTGGAATTAATCGATAAAATAATATATTCGATATATTATATGAAATTAGATTTCGACGCGGAATTGAAATTAGATTTCAATTCGGGCGAATGAGTTAATTTAGAATTAATTCGTTAGCGATGTGAATAGTAATTTTTCTAGGCATAATTATTTAATTAAATTTGATTTAATTACATCGCAACGGAAAATTCGTTAATTCGAAATTAACGAACCCGAGCCCGGGAGTGTTTACGGGCCCACTGGCATTTCGAATTCAAGTGCGGTCCACAAGTCACATCAAGCGTCAAATCATTAGTCAATCAAGTGATGGAAGTCACATCACTTTGAGTGAAGTGATGCTTGTCATCATTGATTGATGTGAATAATGATGTGAGTTGTTGTAGGCATTTATTGCCAATTTGGTTCCAAATTTTGTTGACTTTTTGAAAGGCATTTTCAAAATTTTTGGTATATCATTTTTTAATTGTTTTTTAGAAATCAATTAAGTGTATTAGATACACAAACCAATAACCAACTCACTCTCTCTCTCTCTCCTTCCTTCTACCTCTCGGCCTAGGGCCAATTCTTTCTTCTTTTGGCTTGCCAAAACCGTGAGCAAGAACAAGAATAAGAAATTTTTGTGGCAAATTTTTCTTATGCTAGAACATGAAGAGTAATACAAAGGTGATAGGGAAAAAAATTCATGAGCATGGAATAACAACACAAAGCTTGGAGATCCATCCATGGAGTTGACTGAATTTGGAGGAGCACAAAAACAGCCCATTGCCGAGAGATTCCTAGGATGAGCAAAAGTTTTGTGTTCGTCACATCCAAGCCGATCAATGTAAGTATGATTCCGCCATACTTCTTTTGAGTATTCACACATGATTTCATTGCTTGAATTGATCTTGGGAATAACCTAGAAACCCAACAGTCATTACATGGAGTACCTGTCTCAATCGTTTCTGACCAAGGTTCTCAGTTTACCTCTAAGTTTTGGCAGTTATTTCATGAGGCTTTGGGTTCCCAGTTATGCTTTAGTACAGCCTTCCACCCTCAGACGGATGGTCAGACAGAGTAGACTATACAGACTTTATAAGACATGCTTCGGGCTTGTGTGATTGATTTTGGGGGTAGCTGGGACCAACATTTGCCACTTATAGAATTTTCTTTTAATAATAGTTATCAAGCAAATATTCAAATTGCACTATTTGAAGCTTTGTTTGGTAGGAAGTGCAGATCCCAGTTGGATTGTTTGAAACCGGGGAGCAGAAGTTACTAGGGCCTGATTTAGTACAAGATATGGTGGAAAAAAGTAAAATTAATCAGAGAAATGATGTCTACGGCTCAAAGTCGCCAGAAACGTTATGCATACCACATGAGAAAGGACTTGGAGTTCCAGGTGGGGGACTTTGTGTTTCTAAAAGTATCTATTTTTTAAAGGAGTTATGAGATTTGGCAAAAATGGTAAGCTCAGCCCTATGTTTATTGGGGTTTTCCAGATACTTCAGAGAGTTGGAGGGAGGGCTGATGAATTGGCGTTTCCACCCCGCATGGATAGAATACATTCGGTTTTCCACATATCTATGTTACGAAAGTATTTGCGTGATGAATCTCATGTGTTGGAGCCCTAAACAGTCGATATCTGTCAAGACTTATCTTATTCGGAACAACCAGTAGCTATCGTGGTTAGAGATAAGAAAGTTACGATCTCGATGGATTCCCTCAGTCAAGGTGATTTGATAATATCACAAGGAACAAGAGGCTACATGGGAACCAGAAGAAACCATAAGAGAGCAGTACCCCCACCTCTTCATAGATGAAGGTACACTCCATATCCATTAAGTATTTTGATTCGAGGACGAATCATTTTAAGGGGGGAGAATTTGTAACGACCTAATTTTTTTCATAAGTTCAATTATTGTGACATTGGAATGTTAACAGGGGAAATTTTGTGACGACTTAGAAACCTGCAGACCTTACTCAATTCGGGCCTAATGGGCCTAAGTGTAGATTAAATGAGTGCCCATTTTTTTTCATTAAACCAAATTTAGTCCAAGCCAATATGTAGGCCCAATCAAAATTTATTTATACTTGGCCCAAATTTTAACCCCAAATGTTGTCCAAAATTTCTAGAAAAATCCTCGAAATTCTTGAATTGTAAAAAGGGAAAAAATGACCAAAATTTTGGCAATTTCTTTCTCCCTTGGGCTTTAGGTAGAGAATGGATGAAGAATGAGGAATTTAATTTTTCTTTCACAAAATCCTAAAGAAAATCAATAGCTAACCATCACCAAACAACACTAGGAAGAAAAAGAAGTAGTTTGGGGAAATCCATTAGGAAAGAAAGGCTTGGATTTAAGGTAAGCAAGGCATGACCCAAACTTTGATGCTTTGAGTTTTAATGGTTTGATGATGGTAGTATGTTGTTGATTAGTAGAAATTTGATTATTGATGGTTGTTTGATTTAGAAACTCATGTTTGGGTAATTTTTGATATCTCATCCTAGTTAAAGTATTAAGTATGGATGATGAGATTTTGGTAATGTTGGGATGTTAGAAGTATGATATAATGATAAATCAGATGTTGTGATTATTTGTGGTTGTGTTGGAATGAGGTTTGGAGTTAACCATGAAAGGAATGAAAAATCTGGGTCCTGGAAATTACTTCGCGTCGTGACGCCATTGAGGCTTGCGTCGCGACGCGCAATGAGGCTGAACCTCGGATTTGTACCTAATGGTTCGCGTCGCGATGTAACTGGTCGGCGTCGCGACGGGTATCAAAACCAGAACCTATGTTTTATCTGAAGTTGCGAAGCGAGGGACGATGCGTGACTTTTTTTTTTCAATTTTTTTTTTAATTTTCCCCACCTCATTCAAAGGGATAAAATACAACCTAAGGGACCCGAATCAAGATTAAAACACTTATGCACGACATGTAGAGGGATAATTCAATTAGATTAAGAAA
Source organism: Zanthoxylum bungeanum (assembly GCA_019454045.1). Classification (NCBI taxonomy): domain Eukaryota; kingdom Viridiplantae; phylum Streptophyta; class Magnoliopsida; order Sapindales; family Rutaceae; genus Zanthoxylum; species Zanthoxylum bungeanum. The sequence continues at coordinate 373,000 of SKCR01043251.1, forward strand.
CTTAATTTAATTTCGAGCTGTGTTTTACAACTCATGATCTAACTAAGTTTATTCCAATTAGATACTCGACAGGAGCCGTGTTCTCCCTTGGCGACGTGAAGCAGAGTTGATCGGACTTCAAATCTGTGAGTGGATGCTTTTTCTTTCAAAGTTGATTTGAACTTACTTGTTAATAATCAAGATTTACTTTAAATGTTTTAGGGCGTTAGGCATATTAATTATCAGTTATTTCTAAGGTAAAAAAGTTTTGAGAAATTTTGAGATTTAAAAGTATAAGTATTTATGATTTTGGAGGCATGGGGAAAAAACCCACCTCAGCTCTGACTCATGGAATTGACGGACAGAGTACGTGTGCACACGTAGTTCAAGGCTAGGGCGACGGCGATACGTAACGCCCTTAGACCCTAGTTTCAGAGTCAGGTAGTAGCATGGATTAACACTTCTGGCTCTAGTTCAGTGGCTTGAGGGACGTCGATATGTAATGCCTCAAGACCACTAGTTAGGCGTATAGGGGGACGGCAATACGTAATATCCTCATGCGTCAGGTTTTCTACAGTACCATAGATTTCTTATACAACAAGTATTTCAGAAATGATTTTTCTCAAGTTTAAAAGAAAAGAATTAGTTTTCAAACAAGGATTTCAGAAATGTTTTACAACTAAAGTGATTTTAAACAGTTACATTGATACAGTTTCTTTGATTTTATAGCTCCACTCACTAAGTTCCATAGGACTCACCCCACCACTTCCCAGTTCTTTTGCAGGATCGGTCTTTTGTTGAGCCACGTGCAACTTTTGGAGACCCATCTCGAAGACAAGTGTTATGCTGCAGTCACTAGTTATGGGTTCCATCATTCCAGACCTATATTCATATAGAATGTAGTTCTCTGGGATTTTATTTTGATGTATTGTAGACATATGTTTGATGATGTGTATATGATAACTACTTTCAGATATGTATATATATTTCATGATCTTGTACTTAAGTTTACTTTAAGTTTTTAAGTTTGCATGTGTAACTAGTTACAAAACTACATAGTATTAAGATAAGAGCAAGTGTTCATTTGCATAAGTTAGAGAATTAGGTGATAGAGGGATCTGTTTCCTGCCGGTAACAGACCCGTAATGGGAATGTTACAAAAATAGCTTGGCTGGCGAGCAAGGATATGGTCGTCTTTGTATTAATAATCTTCTCATTGATCTTTTTCTCGTGGAGACGTAGGAATATCTCTTTGAATAATCTGGGACTCAAGACTGTGAGAGAATTTGACCTTGTTGTATCCTTATATGACACACTTAGAGGATTCTTCAATAGTGGTAAAGAGGCGCCAAGCCTTATCAACTTTGTTGCTTTCAAGACTCATTTGTATTGAGTCTGCATAGAGAGCTTTAATATCACAACTGTGACGAAAGGTTAGCTTTGTAGGAAAAATTTCATCATAACTAAAATAAGAACGCAGTTTTAGTCTAGATGGCCAATGAACGAGTCTACAGTTAGAGAGTTGGTGAGAATGCATAATTCAGATAAGATGAATAGGATAAAAGACTTTAGAATAATCATCCGTCTATTCAAGAGAGATTGTTTCGATACAAACAGTAATACTTTCGTGCCGTTGGTACCATCTATATAAGATGTTGCTGATGTTTGGAGGAAGTTCACATAGACAAGCTTCATTAATGCCTAGATTTTCTGATTGGATATGACCTTTTCCAAGGACAAAGCCATTAAGGAAACCAAATTCAAACAAATCTCCAAGGCTCTATTTGTACTGATCATAGAACTTATGGTTATTAGTGAATACCGTAGAATGATAAGTATCATATTCACAGTAGGAGTCCTTTGTAGAATGTATTGGAACATGCCATCTGACTTTCAATCCCAAATACTTGCGAGGATGGAACACCATTTTTTAAAACTAGTCGGAGTCATTTGTATAATGTATTCTACAATCTCCTTAGGCAAAAGAGCGGAAGGACTTTCATCAAGGCAATCATAGATATTTGACCAAAGATTGTGCACATATCTAAGATCAATATTAGCATGGTCAGAGACTGGCCACCAATAAAGCTTTTTATGAGATCTTGCCTTGGCACTTTGATCTTCAGGATTGAACTCCAAAGGAATAAGAGTGGATGCCATGAGAGTAACACAAAGATTTATAATGAATATAAAATCTTCATGTATCCTTTTATAGTGAAAAGTTGTAATGGTTTCTTCATGAGGAATGAAGTTTCACAATGTCCAAGCCTATAAAGATCTGGCAATGTCTGTCATTGATATGACATTGATCTACTTCAGGTTCTTTACAGCTGTTGTCTGGGCAGGACCCAAGGTAGGGCTCTCTTCTTTAAGAGGCTGGACAGCTAGCTTGTGTCTTTGGACAAATGCGGCAGGAATAACTTGAGATAATTTACAATCCCAAGAAGCTGATGAATTTGCTTTCAGGACAGGTGATCATCAGGGGACCGAAGTAGTTCATGTGCTATATGTAGACCATGCTGATATTTTCCATCATGGAAGTGCATCTCGAGGAAGTCAATACTGGACTGACCAATATGACTTTTCTTTTCTGATAACATAATACCATGGGCTTGGACAATGGATTCAAACTGTTCAAATAATTGATAATGGGCTTTTGGGTCTTTTGAGAACATAAGAATATCATCAATGTATATAAGAGCATTGTGTAAGATGGGCTCAAATATACAGGTCATGGCCTTTTGAAAAATAGATGGGGCTACTTTGAGACCAAAAGACATAATTTTACATTGGTAATATGTATTGGGAATACATAAAGCAGTTTTGTATCGATCTACTGGATCAATACCAAGTTGCCAAAATCCGACTTTCAAGTCAAACTTTGAAAAGATATGGGCATCTATAAGATGGACAAAAAGAGAATTGATTTTGGGTAAATGAAACTTATCATCTTGGAGAAAGTGATTGAGAGGTTTGTAATTGATGACTAGTATCTTTTTTCCTCGAACAACTTCAGATCTCTTTTCCACATATAAAGCTTGGCACGCCTAACTTGACTTGGTAAGCTCAATCAAGCCTTGCTTTAATAGATCATTTCACTCTTATTGTGCAAGTGATAAATCAGAACGTGTCATCCCCAGATGTGTTCCTTTAGTGGGATTGATGCCTTCATTAAGTTTGAATGGTAATTTAATAAAGAAGTTCTGATTTTTTCCATAAAGGTGCTGGATGGTTGAACTGAGAGTGAGAGTCACAACATAATGTGAGAAGCTTGTTGGAGACGACTGAATAGTTAGGTGGAGCTTCTGAGAGGGAAAACAGTTTAAGGATGGTAGTAATTTGCTTAACTGAATGTTTAAACTGAATACCATCAGGAAAAAATTGAAGATTTTTAGCTTGATGATAAACATCAAAACCGATAAGCGAAATTTTATCAAGAAGATTAGTTCCTAACACTATTGTCCATACTATGCACTATGGGAAGAACTGAATACCAATAAGAATTCTGGTAATGAGATCAGTTCTGAAAATTTTTCCATCTGCTGCCGTGAAATACTCATGATGTTCTTTCCAAAATTGCTGACGAAGAACTGCAGGGTACATCATACTCATATGCGCACATGTATCAATAAAACCAATTAGTGAAATATGCATGTCGTATTTGGACGGCATGATTTGGATTTGGACCAAAGGGATATGAATGGTTTTTTGAACTGTGAGAGTTGATGAATGAGTGGATGGAAGGTTGTATGGTTGTGAACAGTATGCAGGGATGTAATCAGATAACTCATCATCACTGGATGATTCAGAATCTGAAGAAGAATAAGCAATAACAAAGATTGTGTTTGGAGTGGATTCTTTTTGTTCAGAGAACAATAATTCTCTTTCAACATCTTCAAGGTCGAGGATTGTGCTTTGATGAATCTGATCAATTAACTTGGCTGCCTTATTTGGCTTGTTAGGACAATTCTTGGAGAAATGCCATTTTCTTTCCGCATATGAAACATCTGTTGGATGTCTTTCCTTTTCCACAGAATTGCTTCTTTTTAAAAAACTTAAACTTTCGTTTATAGTCCTTCTTGTTTTTGTAATTCTTGACCTTCTTATCATATTTTTGAAAATATGATTTCTTCTTGGATGGACAAGTACAATTCTTATATTTGCACTTGATTTCCAGGTAAGACTTTTGGCAAGATGTTCAAAGGCTTTCAATGTTCAAGCATCATCTTGAACATGTTTTGATTCTCACATAGCCTTTCACGAGCTAAGAGAGTCATCTGGTGAAGTTCTCCTAAAGAAATATCTTTCATTTCTCTTTTAGTCTAGAGAATTGTTCTTGGTATTTCTGGCTGTAGCTCAGTTGGTAAAGAAGTAACATACTTATGTCTAAGGTTAGCATCATTTACGCCATTCAAAAGGTTGTACTTTTGGGACATATGTTGGTCATGGAAATCCATATCTTTTATTTTCAACGAACAACATTTCATCTAGAAATAGTCTTTTCTTGCTTGGTTGTCAATGGATGAGACATCTTTAAGGAATTTCATGTGAATTAATCTGAAGGGAAATCCTACGGATTCAACCTGAATGAACTGCATCTGTTTGTAAGCTCAAGAGCTTGAAACCAATCTTTGAGAGATACTGTGAATATCGTAGAGAATTCTTTAAGTACTTCATTGAGAGTTGTATTTAGCTTGGTCATCTGTAAATCGATCCACGCAGCCATTTCATGAATTTTGTCACGCTATTTGGATGGTGGAATAACATCAAAGGTAAACCATAGACCACTCGTTGGTTTCAATGGTTCTTTTGGTGGTGACTGTTCTTCCATATGTTCATCTGGTTCTTCTTCTATATACGTTAGTTGTTACGTATTGGAACTAGTGGAAGTTTCCATAAGTAAGGTCGTGATATCTGCAAGATCCTTTTTAGAATCTGTAGTTTGAGACTGAGATTCAATTGCACATCATTTGCGGCTGATCCAGAGAGTTCCTCTCCAGATGAGGAATCATTAGTAGGCTAAGAGACAAGTAGGTTTGACGGTTCTGGGACATGTGGGTTAGGTGTAGGAATGAACTGAATAGGTTCAGGAACAAGTTCAAGAACAAGTTGTGAAGTTAACTATTCTGGTGGTTGGTGTGGTAAGGTTGATGGAATGTCTGATAACGAGACAATGGATTTTTGGTATTTAGGTTGAGGTTGTATAGACGGTTCTGCTTCCATTCTTAAGGATGAAGAAATGGGTATAGGTTTGGTTCTTTGTGGTCTCGGAGTTTCCAAATCTCAGAAAATCTCGTGGGTTATTTTGAAAGGTTTAGGTGGTTCTGGAAATGACGGTGGTTGATAAAATGGGTTGTATATAGTAGTTGGAAAGGTTGGGAATATAGTTGGTGATTATGGAAAAAATATTGGTTATTGTGGAACTATGTCTGCCTCAATTCTTGCAAGTTTAGTTTTCAATCGTCTCATCTCAGCTTCCTTTTGGTTAAACTCATAACCAAAGTTTCTATGTTGTAGCATCTGTCTAAGATATGCATTGAGCTGAGTAACTTTTTGTTGAAGCTTATTGTAAAGGTGCTGGACTTGCACAACAAAGCTATCAACTTTTTCTTCTTGAGCTTTTATTCTAGTGACAGCCGCATCCATCTTTTGATCAATCCTTTGCCGGATGACATTTTATGCTCTGGCATTTTATGTTTGCCAGTTTAAGACAGTTTCAAACTATTGTGGTTCTTCTATCTGACCACTAGGTAGAATAATAATTTTCCGCATAAATAGTTTGTATACCACTTTCAACTGTGGGTCTGTCTGTTTGTTCAAGGATGGCAATTCTGCATGATAAGATGTCGATTCTTATTAGAACATCATGCATGTTGAACAGGTTGAAGAGCTGATGGTTTGATTAACTCTAGTTTGATCTTACTTCATTCTTCATCTTCATGAAGTATCTATAAAGCTCCTTGGTAGTTATGAAAATGTCTTTCTTTCCTTTCTTTTTCATGTACCCATGGTTGGATACCAATCCAAGGACTAGGATTGTCTGTATCATCTCTCTTGCGAGGTTTTTGTGGTTTGCAAGGAGAGTGGACCTTTCTTGATCTTCTTCTCCTCATGCGAGAAGGGTAATCATCATCATCATCATCTTCAAGGCATGTGCAATCAGGATTACACATATGGGTTTCAAAAAGATCCCATATGAAATGACCATTGATCTTATCAGTGTACACCGGCGATCCATCAGGATTAAATGAGTGAACATGAATCTCAACTTCTATTGGATATGCAACTGGAGTGATCATTGAACACAACAGGGTTAGCCCATTTTGGATGGGTATACTGGATCTATTTGGCTGGCTAGAAGTATCGGGCTTAGAGAAAATAGTTTTAACATGTCCATCATTTTGTCGGTGGAAACTAGATTCAGCTGTTTGGATATGCTCAGTTTTCTAGTGATACTTCTCATAGTTGGTCAGCCATTCTAAAGGCATAAGCTGCTGAAGCTCATCCTTTGAGTTTGGATGATGGTTGGTATTTCTTATGTGCCTCATATGATTATCAAAGCATCAGGGGAATTCTGGGTTTGAAGGTCAATGGAGTTGTTTTGTAGTCGGTAGGCTATTTGGTTGTGCAAGGTAGCAATTAAGGATGATGAGGTTAAATCGACTTCAAAGATCTGGACTTGGATTTTTATGGCTGTAGGAAGGTTGAGATCCTTCATGGACATGTTGAAGTTTGGTTAAAAGGTTAATATCACACTTCCAGCATGTAAAGTTGTAAGGCCTGTGCCAATGACCGCATGTTGATACTTCATGTACCTTGTGTCTAGCAAAGCTAGTCTGGCTATGACATGTAAGCCTCTTCTACCATGAAGGGTAAGAGCAAGATGAACCGTTCCAAAGTGAATGTGGGTGTATCCTTCTATTTTCCATCCAGTAACACATATGGAAGAATATCAAGAGTGACATACTATTATTGTGATGTTGCTTTCAAATAACACTGATCAAGTCTGGAAGACTAGACAAACTCTTTAGTAGTAGATATTTTAGTAGACACTAAAGTTCTAATACTATGGGTAACAGAACTCTTATGATGATAAACATTATACAGACTTAACAAAGGTAAAGAATACTCACTGATCTGTGCATCTTCTGGGACTTGGGTATACTCTACCAGGTTTTCTATTTTTGAAGCAAGTGCTTTTGTACAAAATCTATGAAGAGATAAAAAAGACGAAAGTATAACTGGTTCAAAGATACTATTATTATTACTTAAGCATTTTGTAGGTTTTGTAGACATAAATGTTGGGTTCTCCTATCTACTCACCTCTATTCTATCCATACCTTATGAGAAAAATTAACAATGTGGCTCTGATACCAGACATTGGGAGCTCTGCAGCAGAACCTCCTTATACATCTCAAGACCAGAGCCTCACTGGGTACTCCTCATATTTCTCAGAATGAAACACTCAAAACCAGGAACTACCTGAGTACTTCTTCATATTTCTCAGAATAAAACTTTCAGATTGATATGCTCACGTCATCTTGAACGAACATCACACTACTTTCCATAGCCTTAACAGTCCTCAGTGAGTACGCTCTTTTGCATATCTTTCTTACTTTGTAACAAATTGATTGTATGAGAGACAACCAATGTATTGGGAAAACAATAACAAATTGATAATATATGTGAGAGAACCGACGTCTATTCATTGGAAGAAGGAACAAAGATAATGACAGTGACAGTTCCATTCTTGAAAAATATTTGCTCACAAAATCTTTGTTGCCAGTCAAGCAAGACAATTCACTTTTACGGCGATGACTAAGGCCACAGAGCCGATAGCTGGCAATTTTTTGGTAAAAACAAAATAAACCAAATATGGTAGGCAATTTGTTGGGAATTTTTTATTCGCGGAATTCGATTCGTATTGAAAGATGTATCCGAAAATATTATAATGTTCCATTAACTTATTGAATCATTTTAATAAATATATATATATATATATATATATATGGAGAGAGAGAGAGAGAGATGGTTTCAATTGAATTTGCGGGCTTCCTCAATTGGCCAATACAATTGTTGATAATTTGAGTTAGACTTGGTCACCGGTTCAGTTTGGTTCGGTTCCGAATCGGAATTTCACGCTTGTGGAACCAGAAACAGAACAAAATCAAACAGTTCCGGTTCGATTTCAGGTTGAGGTTTTTTAATTAATTTAAAATTTTAATTTTAAAATCGATTTCTAAATTATTAATTTGAATTTATATTACATTAAATTAAAAACATAAAATTAAAAATAAAATAAAAGAGCTTGAACTTAAATTTTTAAAAATTTAAGTTGCCTACGTATCATCTTGGGGTGAGAGGAATCAAAGCTCACGTAGTTCTATTATATTTTTTAGATATTTCTTCATTATAATTATTTACTCATCATCATTATTTTTGTCTGTTGTTGATCCTTCAGCTCCCGTTCCACTTGCACTTGCATATGCATTGTAGAATAAGTCTTCAAAGTCATCGGGGACATCTTCTTGTTGCCTCAGATCAGCTCGGGTCCAATAATCCACACATGATGTTGCTTATAAAGTGCTTGGATGTAATGAAGATCGTCTCGTTTCCAAAATATTATCTCCTCAGCTAAAGGCTTGTTCAACCGCAACTGTGGAAATAAGTGATGTCAGCACCTCTTTAGTAATAATTGATAAAACAAGATAGGTATTTTGATGTCGGTTCTACCAGTCAAGTACTTGAAAATTTTTACTTACTAAACTTTCAAAAGGAAACTCGAAATTGATAGATAAATAATTATCTAATTCTGGATTGTTAGTCGTGGTTTCCCTCTATCTTTTATTTCGTTGTAGTAACCAATGATCACGTACGCTAAGTCTTGAATGTATTACAGGGTTTCGCTACTAGATTGTCATGATGATTGCAAGTTATATCTACTGACATAATCATTAAATAAATCTATTAAATCAATTTTTATTCCATTTATTAAATTTCTAACATTAATTTCATCATATATTCCTAAAAATGCATAGTAAGTTTGTAAGTCATTATTCAAACCTTCTAATTTAAATATAGGATCAAAAACTATGACAATAAGATAAAGTAATGAAATGTCTTTAAAATAAGTCAATCATTTTATATTCATAACAATAATAGCTGAATTAAAACAATACCATTAATATTTGAACTTTCAACATGTTCATTTAGAGTACTAATAATATTCATACATTCAACAATTAATAAATTTATTGTAGGATAATAAACTCTACTAAAAATATTTTTTGCATTATTAAAAACTTTTAAAAGTTCTAAATTTTTTCCACAAATATCCCATTGACTAGGCAAAAGTGTTATATGTTGAACATGTTGGGAAAAAAACTACACAATACATCTTTGTATTGAAAAGCTTGAGTTAAAATAAAATAAGTTAAATTCCAACGAGTTGGAACATCTCGTGAAAATTTTACCGATTTAACACAATTTAATTTACAAAACGTGCCTCATTCTTTCCTAATATTAGAATATGACCAGATACAATTAAGTGCAATCTTAATAGGATTAATGTGATGTTCTAAAAAGGTCAGACCATCTTGAATACATAAATTAAAGACATGCATGTGCAGCGAATATGAAAAAATCAATCTCCCAAATTTACAGATGCATTGTCAAAACCAATTGTTAAAATTTACCTAATAAATCATATTCATCAAAAATTACTTTAATCATTTTATAAATATTTTGTGCAATATGATACTCATCAAAAACTCTAAATGCAATAAGTCGTTTTTACATGTTCCATGATGCATCAATCTAATGACAAGTCACACCCATGTATGAGTATGTTTACCAATAGGCACTCCAAATATCAGAACAAATAGAAAGACTACCTTTAATATCTTTAAATATTTCAATTAAAATAATTATACCATCTTTATATAATTTAAAAATTTGTCGTTTTGTTATAATTATAGGCATTTTACAGGAAGCATGATTTAAAATATATATAAAACATAATTAGTAAAAGTAATTTTTCACCAAAACTTAAATAAAGATGTCTCATACAAGTAAATTTAACAAATTCTTCTATATTTTTAACATCAAAATATTTTAATAAATCTAAAGAACTCGTACCTCTACTAGATGAAGCGTATCTGCCTATTTGAGTTTGTGTTGTATCAAGTCCAATTTCAGCGGTATGATGTTTATCCAAGTGTTTGTTCATATTTTCATAACCGTCAGTAAATTTGTAATATACACCACAATAGTTGCATATTGCTCTTAGACCTTCATTTTCAGTCTCGAGTAAATGAAAATTAATTTTGAAAATATTGGAAGATCGAAACTTAACTTCTCTTCTCCGTGTATCGATACTTTGGTCGATCTCTTTGGATGACACATTGGACATGGTGTTCTCAGATGAGCTTGCCATTTTTTGTTAATATTGAAGAATTGTAAAATTAAATCAAAAAGATAAATTGAAAATGAGACAATTAAAGAAATTGAGAGAATTGAGAATTAGTGTGTTGAAAAAATGAATTATATGACACACATTTATATATTTTTGGATTATTTTTGTGATAAATAAATTACCCTTAAAACTATCATTTTATTAATATTATTAAGGGTAATTTAATAATTAAATTTAAAAAAAATTAAGGCAGCAGAGAGTCGTTGCTTCATGCAGCCTGAGGCCAAACTGTTGGGGCGGATGTAGAACCCATAGGGTCGGATCGGAACCCCGCTTAGCGAAAGTGGGTCTAACCCGTGGATATCTGGGATGTGTATATTTTAAAATATTTTTTGTAAAACTATATTTCGTTTCGAGTCCGTAGGATCAAAATGGAGTCCAGAAAATCCGAAATGGAGAAAATGAAGTCTTAGTGTTCATCAATTCTAGATCTTGGGCGTCGAGACACCCCAAAGTGCTAGAGAACCCGCGAGAGCTGAACGTCTCGGTGTCGCGATGTGGAAGGGTGGGCCTCACGACGCTTCTAGGTCTGATGCTCGGTGTCGCGACGCTGGAAGGTCAGAGTCGTGACGCTGCCCTAGGTAGTGAGCATTTTTCAACTTCAAACTAATACTAAACATTTCCAATTTTCTCCTAATACTTCAATATACCTAAAATCCAATTTTAGCATCTTAACCATCATCAACACATGTTATACAACTAACATACATGTATTCTAAATTAATATATGTATTTGTTTGAATCAAAATACAAACCAATTTAGAATCCCACCATGAAATATCTCATGAACAGCTCTAGTTCACCCAAATGTGGTCAAGTGATTCTAGAATGGTAGTCATAGCTCTAAGCTTTAATTTATAGTTCCAAACTCTTATTAATTGTACCATGTCCAACATGAACATATTTGACCTAATTACAAGCATATTGTGTTTATACTTCCAAAGCATCCTAACACAATTCATTAGTCTTATTTCAACTTTAAGCTATGTAATCATGCATCTAATACATAATTCATCACTATATGCCTCACTAATGAAAACTCACTAATGAATAACATAGCTTAAGAGAAGTTCAAACTTACATAGTAAGCTTGATGCAAAGATCCAATCTCATTCTCTTTGTTGAAATGGTTGGAGAACTTCCAAGGTTTGCAAGCTTGACTCCAAGATCCAATCTTGATTCCAATGCTAGCAAGCTTCACTCCAAGATCCAATCTTGATTTCTCCTAGATGAAATGTTATAAAGATCTTCCAAAGCTTCTCTAAACACTTCTCTAACTTAGACTAATTTCACCAAGAATTACTTATATTTAGCTTTCACAAGCTTAATTAAAACTTTGCTCAAGCTTGCTATTTATAGCAAAAATTAAATAATTTTTAATTAATAAAAGTTCTAATAAACTTTTATATGAGCTTAATCTAATTTGTCCAAATATGTATAATTAGGTATGACAAATCACCTTTGTCTACCACTTTGATTTAATCCAATTAAATCAAGACAAAGTTTAAATAATGGATTAGTTACATGTCTACCACTTTGATTTAATCCAATTAAATCAAGCCAAAAACACCTATAATTACATATTTGCAATTACCAAAATATCCTCAAATGGTGGAGATATTTATGAAATTACAACAAAGCCCTCGTGTTAATTTTGGATTAATCCAATGAATCCAATTAGGTCAAAGTAAATAATCACTGTTATCCAATAACATTTAATTATCTTAGTTGATAATTATAATATCGAATATTATTTATTAGAAAAAATTATCGGCTACCCAAGTGCTCAACAAGTACACTTCATATTGGGACTCTCTAAGTTCAGACACGTTCGTCATATAAGCCTAGCTAATATGTACGCAATTTGGCCACCTCCAAATTCGCAAAGAACACGAACGACCTTCTAAACTATACAAGTCGAGGTCATCACATATTTTTATCAATCCCTCCGTCGTAGGCTATCCGAGTTGTGCTTAGGAAACATAGAATTAGGAAACATAGAATACACCGTCAAGTTTCCGAGGCGTACATCTCATGTCAATATGTCTATGATTCTTTACAACTGATGCAATCCACCCTAGGTGATTGTCTTGGCCAAAGTCTTTAAGAATTGTGACTTACTCAAAAGGATACCTAAATCCATTATGGTACACATTTGGGCCGACGGATCCTATCTTGATTCGCACTTGATTAACCAGTGCATCGATTCACACCCAACGAAAATCTAGAGCCCAGACCATGAAAGTTTTCTGACATACATTCATCAAAGTGTGGAGGATCTCACACAAAATCAATGCTAATCCTATAGTCAAAGGATCACTTATGCTACCCGACTTGAGGAGATTCCTATTGACAGTGATGTGTACTTTAAACTATTATGAATCACCTATGAGTAATTTAGTATTCAGTCCAACCAATACCCACAAGTCTATATGAGCTTCCAAAGCTCATAGTACATCGGGTTAAACCATTGGAACACAAATTCCAATATACGACATGTTCTAGTCTTCTAGGTTTTAGGAATTCGATCGTATTTAAAACCTACGACTAAGAATATTTACTTTAAGAATAGTTTATAATAGTAATACTTATCACAATGTTGGACAACCTATGGTCCAATATTACTACAAGACTATTCTAAGATCGATGTCATTCTTAGCATATTTATACATCAATTTAATATGCATAATGACAATACCATTATTAAGATATGAAATGAAAATGTAGTTATTTTATTAATAAATAATAAAATATATAATACATTATTCGGATTGGCGCTCCAAGTACCAACTCCAACACCAATGGCTAGCCGTTGGGTCTGTAGCCGTTAGGAAAAATGGTTCCAGTTGGAACCGTGGAACCTGACAGTTCCAATGGTTTCGATTCAAACCGTTGGAATCGTCCGGTTCTGTTCGGTTCGGCTATGGTAGAATCCTAACCGAACCGAACAAATCTGGTTCTGGTTCCGAAATCAAAACCGGTTTAAACCGAAATCGGTCAGTTCCTAACGGTTTGGTTCGATTTTGATTCTGAACCGGAATCGTGACCGGGTCTAATTTGAGTGCTTTTGTCCCCTCCTCTCAAAGACCCCATTCTAAAAAATTACAATATTACTCATCTCCTTTACAAATCATATATATATATATATATATATATATTTATTGGTTAATTTATTAATTTATTATTTTTATCTTATTAATTAAATTCATTTATTTAATATATTTTTTTTACTTTATTTATTTTTTATATCTTTTATTTATCATATTTATCTTTTTTATACTTTATTTATCATATTGTAATAAGAAGTAATGTGTATATCATAAAGTGTACCAAAAAAAAACTTTGGAGGTAACATAAATTAAAATTTATAGTTTTATATATTTTCATGTATTTTTTGAGTATATATATATATATAATATATATATATATATATATATATTATATATATATATATATATATATTTTCGCTGAACAGGCCTAATATAAGATTGGTCTAAAATACTTTTCATTTTAAAAAAGTATTTGTTCGCAAGCTATACATATAATCATTTTTATCACAAATGAAAAATTATTACTAACATAAAAGAGAACATTTTCTATTATATATAAGTAGTTTTAAATAAATTAATAAAGAATCAAAAGGAAATTAAATAAATAAAGAAACATAAAATAAACATAAATATATATAAGCGTTATTAAATAAGTAAAAGAGAAAATGATATAAATATAAAGAAAAAATAATGGGGATAAAAAAAATAATTAAATCAAAAAGTAAAATAAAATAATTAAATAATTAAATTATAAAATAAATAAGGAAATAAAATTGAATTTTATCTTCGCGATTTTCAGACATCATTCCTAAAGAACGACAACAAGTGTTGCACGTCCAGCGTGCACATTTATAACAAAAACTTAATTGTTTAGCTCTTCGTTTCTCGGCATAGGTTTTACCCTTAAACCATACATGTAAGAAATGAAAGAGTCAGATGAATCACCTGCCAAGAGAACCCTTGCTTCAATTACCCAATGAATATTACTAGGAATACCATTGATCATAACAAGTCTCATTCTTTCGGTACATGCTTTGTAAATTTTCATCAAAGCATTTTGGGGGAGAGAAGGAAAATATATGTGGAGTTTTGTAAGAGTTTCTTCCATGCCTTGATTGTAGGGTATCAATAATTTTAGGAAACTAAAAGAACCGATTTAGAGTCACAGAGTACCATTATCCGCTGTTTAACCGGGATGAAAAACTCTGACAAAAAGAAAAAATTACTGCAAAACTCAAGAAAAATGAGAATTATAAAAATACAAAAGAAAATAACATCTTTAAATACATCAATCATGGTACATTGGGTTTGAAAGGAAAAAAAAATTCTTGAAAATTTGAACACTCCAAAATTGATTTCAGACGTTGTCCATTAAATACATCACAATCCCTAAGATTCTAAATGTCAACAGCTCCATATGGGTAAGCATGTTTCACAATAAATGGGTCACTCCATTTGGATTTCAATTTTATAGGAAATAAATGAAGACGAGAATTATAAAGTAAAACTTTTTGACCAATTTCAAATATTTTTCGTGAAATTAGACTATCATGAAAGACCTTAGTTTTAGCTTTAAGAATTTTTGTATTCTCATATGAATCATTCCTTAACTCTTCAAGTTCATTTAATTGCAGTTTACGTTCATGTCTAGCATTTTCAAGGTTTGAATTGAATGCTTTAATAGCTCAATATGCCTTATGCTCAAGTTCTACAGGCAAATGACAAGGTTTTCCATAACCTAGATGATAAGGAGACATTCCCAAAGAGGTTTTGAAAGCTATTTAGTATGCCCAAAGTTCATCAGTCAGTCGAAAAGACCAATTTTGCGATTTGGGTTGATCGTTTTTTCCAAAATTTATTTGATTTCCCTATTTGCTAGTTCAACTTTATGTGTAATTTCATACTTTTGCATTAAAGAATCAAAAGGCTTGTTGAAAAAGTGTTTACCTCCATCACTTATAATGGTCCGAGGGATTCCAAATCGACTTAAAATATTTTTTAAAAAAAATTAATCAAAATTTTGTGATTATTATTTCGACAAGGAATCACCTCAACCCAATTTGAGACATAATCGACTGTAACTAAAATATATAAAAATCCAAATGATGGTGGAAATTGACCCATGAAATCTACTCCCCAACAATCAAGATTTTGATGACAATTATGATATTTAAAGGCATCATATTTCTTTTTGAAATAGATCCCAACTTTTGATAATTATCACAAGTTTTGCAAAAAGCATATGTATGTTTAAAAATGGTGGGCCAATAAAATCCACACTACAAAATTTATGCAGTGGTTTTCTTAGATGAGAAGTGACCTCCACATGCTTCTGAATGACAAAACTGAATAACACTACTTATCTCATTGTTCGGAATGTATCGTCATAAAATTTGAACATGGCAATACTTGAACAATTATAGATCGTCCCATTAGAATCTTTTGAATTCGGTCAAAAATTTCTTCTTGTCTTGGTGGCTCTGTTGGACAATTATGACCCATAGCATCACTATTTTTACAGAACATGGCGTTGTTGTATAAATTAACTATGTGACAAAGGAAATTGCTCTTTTATCATTTGTAATTGGATTACCGGGATATATAAATGATAAAAGTCCATATGATTAATACCAGATTAATAAGATATGAGACAATATTAATCCACTAAGATTTAATCATTAAATATCCCTAGTCATAGTATTATCGAGACCAGACATCGATAATGCGGAATAGACTAGTATTGCACTTGTGCGCATTATGGAGGCATAATGGCATAGTTCTCATATATTTGGGTATTGGATACTCATGCAAGTGTAATAGGAGGTTCTGTTTACCGATGGTACGGAAACACCTTCGCTCTGGATAGACCCCTCAGAATCCCATTGGTAGTATGACTGTGTGTCTATGGGAATCCGAATCAGGGTAGGTGTATTTGGTCTTAACCTGAGACTTGCATCGCCAATACTTGCGACAATCAGTATACTTTGGTTTTGGTCATCCGGGGCTCTAAGAGGTTCTGTGTACGCCTCTTCTGGGTATACTGAGAATCGTAGTGTATTGGATGTGATGTCAAGATGGAAGTATCACTTCAGTCTTATGGAGATGATGATCACGCAGTATACGGAACTAGTACTTTTTAATACTGCAGTCATCAGGATAATATGACTAGGTCATGATTATCCGATTATAGAGACTAGTTACCAGAGATCCGATATATGCTTCGTACGGGGCGGACACAATTCAAGCCCTAGGCCTAGCATGTGATATCGATACTGGATCGTAATACGTAATACTACGTATGCTACGTCTGACAAAGATTACATATTCTTTTAAAGAATATTTCTGAAGAATTGGGTAGGCACGATGCTTTGCTAGAAGCCAACCATGTCTTGTAAATCAGTAAGAACGTGGTACTAGGTACGCACGTATTCGGATTGTCCGATGACCGTATTTACTGCCAACATATCCAGGGATCTCTTGGGTCGCTTCCCGAAGATTCACCGTTGAGATTTGACTCGAACAGAAAATTAATCTGGGATTAATTATGAGAGAGAAAATTAATCTGGGATTAATTACGGTAAGAATTAATCTGGGATTAATTAACAGAGAAAGAATTAATCTAGGATTAATTGCGTCATGAATTAATCTGGGATTAATTCATGAAGAAGGGAGAACGCGATTAACTTGGAATTAATCGATAAAATAAATTTAATAGTTAAATTGGATTTTTCTATTTAATTTATTTAAATGGGCTAAAATAATATATCGGATATATTAATTGAAATTAAATTTCAACGCGGAATTTAAAATTGGATTTTAATTCAAGCGAATGAATTATTTTAGAATTAATTCGCAAATGACTTCCGTAATAATTTTGCGAGGCATAATTATTCAATTAAATTGGATTTAATTACGTCGCGACGGAAAATTCGTTTAATCGGATTAAATGAACTGGGCCCAAAGTGTATTGTGTAAGCCAACTAGATTTGGAATTAAATGGGTGAGACCCATGACTTACATCAATTGTCATCAATTGATGGAAGTAGTTGGAATAGTGATTGGATCTTTTAATTACAAAAACCTACCACACTTTGAAATTAACTTTTGTATTTGTTTTTGGAAAACATAAAAAAACTATTCATTCTCTCCCTCTTTTTCTCTCATTGCCGAATACATAGCTCCTTGGAGGACAAAATTTTTCTTTCAATTTTTGTTCAAGCTAGCACTTAAATGAGTGAATCAAGGTGATAAGGAAACTCACCCGAGAGTATGGAACTCGATTTCAAGCTCCGAAGCTTCCAACACATCCAACAAAGAAGGAATTTTTGAAATCTCCTCAACCAATCAATGTGAGTATTCCGAAACTCTCTTGATAATTCACACACGAATCACTCTTAGACAATATTGGCATGTTCTAGAAACACTTACAATTGGTATCAGAGCGATCTAAGTTTGATTTGGAATTCTAGGGTTCTTAAACTTTAATTTGGGAATTTTGTGTCTGGAGCTTGATTTTCTTAAATTGATGGTTCGGTTGAGTTTATAAGATGTTGAATTGGATTTGTGCATTGTTGGATTTGTGAAATATTGATTAGATCAAAAATTCTCAAATCATAAGCTTGGCCGAATATATACCCTAGAATAAGCTCATGGGAATTTTTGAAATTTGACATATTGAATGTTTTGTTGGCATGATAGAAATATTGAATGTTGATTTAAATTGGATTGAAATCAAATTGAATGATTTTTGTATGCCTTTGCCGTGAGTTTGAAGGATGTTTTAGAATTGATTTTGCTTCAATTTTTGTTGGACATGAATTGAAAATGATGAGCATGATTAATTGAATTAATTAGTATTTTGGAAGCATTAGATTATTTAATTAATTATGGTAATTACACTTGAATTGAATTAATTTGTAATTTGGAATAATGAATTAATTTAATTGTTGTATTTGGGCTTAATGGGCTTGGTTGGGCCAAGTTTGGTTTAGGATAATTGGTTGAATCCAATTGGGCCTAAAACCATTTCCATAAAGTCCAAATATGATAATTGGGCCTTTAAAATTTTAATTGGGCCTAAGTTGATTTTTGGCATAGGGTGATTCCTAATTGAGTCTTGGCATCTTGGGTTTAACCCATAATTGTCAAAGCCCATTTGTACTTTAATTGAATAGTATTGGATACTAATTGGGCCTTTGAGACCCGTTAAGATTATATTTGGAATCCAAGTCTAAAAGGCACTATTAAAAGTGTAATTATTTAATTTGGAATTAAATATGAATTAGTATTGAATATAATTTAAATTGGATTTAAAATTATAGTTCGATATAATTCAAGAATACGTACTTTGAGTATTTATTCTTAAACGAGTTGGACTCACGCAAATCAAATCGTTGTTTGAACATTGGATGGTCATTAATTCAAAGATTAATTAATTGGATTAGATTGATTGAATAACATGCTATGTGTGAATACTTGGATGTATGAATGAATAATGTATATCAGATGGATATTATAAGGGTGAGGGCAATTTTGGAAATTGTTGTAATAAATTTAGAATTTATTAAATTGGACCTGCGTGTCCAGCCTATTACCTCTTTTCTCATTGTATTTCTCTTCTCACCTATTCCCCTCAATGTAAATGAGGTTTCTTTAGAAGTATTATGTAATTGGGTAGAAGTTTGAATAGTGCTAGCGGGAGAGAGGAAAGTGAGAGATTTGTTCTAGGAACAAGTTTGTTATATATCCATCCGCATATCATTATTAAATTTTATTCGCGCCTTATTATGCTTTTAGAATGCATGCTTAAGGGTGTATGATGAGACCTAATAAAATATAATAATTTGGTTGCCAAATCACGACAAAAACCCTCATTTTATATTAAGCGTTTTTCTTTCCATTGAGTGATTCTCTCTCAAGATCCAAGATTGGAATTGGTTTGTTGGCCAAAGTCAAGACCTTTGTCCATCGCGGATGTGTTTGAATCATGAAAGCTTTGTTCCATATCGTACGCCTTGGGCAAGTTGTGATTTGTTGGCCAAAGTCAAGGTCACTTCTTGTTCATCGGCCTCGATTACGAAGCTTTCCCACTATCAATGGGTCACGCTTAACTGGTTTCATTAAGCTTGTTGAGCCAAAGCCAAGGCTTATTTGATTCAGAGGAAAAATGTTAGGGAATATATCGGGTATATTAGAATATATTGGATATATGTTTCGGACTTGGAAGTCCACTTACTGGATCTAGGAATTGGATGTGATCCAATTGATCTTAGAGATCTACCTAGTTAAGTTTCATACAACTTGTTGGCCAAAGTCAAGGTTGTGTGTTATTTAATGGGATTCTAGCCCTCTAGGAAACTAAGTTTCCCGAGTACTCCACTGACTGAGGGTAGAGGCTCGCCGAAAAATAGTGGGAGGCAAGTATTAAATTTGCAATTTCGTTTAGATACTTGCCAATACGCGCTCATTTCTTTTTCGTCATTAATTGTTTATATATATTAGTTGGACTAATATTCAATTGTTGTTTTAATTAAACAGTTTGACTGTATTCAAACTACTTCATTTATAGTTGATTATATAATTGGATTATAGTAATCAATATATTTGAATTTAACTAATCAAATATTAGTTGATTATATAGTTAGACTATAGTAATCATTACATTAGATTGTACCCGAAATCGTTGATTGGATAGTTGGACTATAGCAATCAAGATGAACTGAAAGATTAGCGTTTAAAACATAATACTGGGTGAAAATGTCTTTAAGCGGCTTCAATTTTCAAATTGGGAATAGAACCTCAGGATAGTCATGGGAGCCAAGAAGTTACTTTATTTGATAGAGTGACATCTAGGGGTGGCAGAAAAGCCCGAAGCCCGGCCCGACCCGGCTTTGGCCCGGCCCGGGGTGGAAAAAGCCCGGCCCGAGCCTTAAAATGAAATCCCGGCTCGGGCTTGGGCCCGGACCGGGCTTTCCAATTTTGTCCCGGGTTCGGCCCGGCCCGGGCCAAAATAAATAATAATAATAAATATATATATATGTATATATATATATATATATTTTTTAATATGTTGATATCATTTTTATTTGTTTTTAGCATTTAAATTGTTAATTTATCAATGAAACTTGTGATTTATTTATAAATTATCTTTGTATATAGTGTAAATGTATTTTATATTTGTATATTTTTAATATTTTTAATTTTTTTTTAAAAAATTCGGTCCCAAAAAGAGCCCGAGCCCGGCCCGAGTCGGGCCGGCCCGGAAGACTCCCGGGCCCGGGCTTTTTTTTGTTGTTGGCAGGGCTCGGGCTGGGCTTGGCAAAGCCCGGCCCGTCCCGGCCCGTTGCCACCCCTAGTGACATCTCGGGCCTGAGCCCGGAATTGAGCAAATAGTGGAGCATGAAGACTCATGGTAATGATAACTTTAGTGCTCAATCCGTTATGCTTGCCGCAATGACTCTTTAATTTCTTCGTCAGAACTAAGGATTAGATCCTTATAGTATGATATTGAAATTGAAGGATCTTCATAGATCTATTCTTAGATCTTAGAAGTACTAATTGCAATAAGAAAACTCTTGGAAAGTTAATGGCTATGCTCAAGGAGACAGAGCCAGAGCTTACAAAAGGGCAAGAAGCGCAAGGCGCATCTTACTCCTACATCCCAGAAGGTCTAGGCTTGGCCGAAGACTTCTAGAGATGTGAAAAAAGGGTAAAGGCAAAATCGTCACAGTCTTCTGGGAAGACAAATGACATATCCCAAGATGTCTACCTAAACTGTGGCAAACGGGGTCACTAGAAGCGTGACGGTTGTATGGACAAGGCAGACATGAAGGAAGTGAAGGCGGGCAAGGCTCCGACTTCAGATGTGTTTTTTATAAACATGTCCACTATTAGTTTTAAAATTGGATTTTAGATACTGGATGTGGTACATAAATATATGTACTGATGTGCAGGATCTGCTGATTAGCAGAAGACTGGCTTCAGTTGAGATCGACCTATGAGTTGGAAACATGACGAGAGTCACAGTTTTGGCCGTAGAAACCTAAGTTTTGGAACTGCCATTTGGGCATGTACTTAAATTAGGAGACTGTTATAATGTATCTAGTTTGACTAGGAACATTATCTTTGTATCTAGTTTAACCCGTTGCGGGTATACCTTTATATTCTAGAACACTAAGTGTTTTGTTTATAAAGATGATATTGAGATAAGCACATTAGATGTGAATAAACAGTATTTATATTTAGAATATAAATTAATCTCATACATATAACATGACAAACAAATAGCTCAAACTGAATTAATCAGATAAGACTTATTTGTGGCATTGTTGTCTGAGACACATTAACAAGACTAGTATATCCACACTTTCGAAGAGTGGATACTAGGACAAATTTGATTCTAATTCAAATGATGTCTACAGATCTAGTTTATTAGGCAAAGTGCCTAGAACACCTTTTACTAGGTAAAAGTGCAAGTGTCACCGATTTGTTAGCCCTCGTTCATGGTGACGTATGTGGGCCCATGTCTAGCTAGGCTAGAGGTGGTTATGTGTACTTCGTAACCTTTACGGATGTTGCATCGCGTTATGGTTATGTGTATCTTATGACACACAAATCAGAAACTTTTGATATATTCAAAGAGTTTCGACACGAAGTAAGAAAATAGGCCGGTAAAAGTATTAAAAACATTACGGTCGGACCATAGTGTAAAATACTTAAACATATAAGTTTCAAGATTACTTGAAAGAGTATAGTATTTTTTCACAGTGGACTCCTCACAGAACACCTCAATTGAGTGATGTGTCCGAACTGAGAAACCGAACTTTGTCGGACAGAATAAAGTTAATGATGAGTCGCTCTGAGCTACCAATTTCCTTCTAGGGATACGCATTAAACATTGCAATACTTATTTTGAATAAGGTTCCATGAAAATCTGTTAGACAGATTTCATATTAGATATGAACAGAAAAGAAACCGGGTTTCTCATTCCTGAAGATTTGAGGATGCTGGGCATATGTTTGGATGGTACCAAACTAGAACCCAAATCGGATAAGTGACTATTTGTAGGTTGTCCTAGGGAAACCAAAGTATAGTACATATACAACTCACAAGAGAACAATATAATTGTTGCTCTCCATGCGGTTTTCCTAAGAGGAATTCCTATATGCAGTGGTAAGTGGGAGGAAAGTAAAACTCGATGAAAATTGGAGTAATATCGTTCTAGGCACCGAGACCTCACGGAACACCAACAGTTCATCAAGGATGAAACTATACCAATAATCTTCGAATACACAAGAACCACGTAGGTTGGAGAGAGTCAGAAAACAACCTGGGAGGTATGGGTTTCTGATCTCACCTCATGTAGATATCAATCTTATTGAGGAAGACGAACCAGCTACCTATGAGGAAGTGATACAAGGTATCGACTCCTTTTATGGAAAAGTGACATGAAGTCCGAAATGGATTCCATGTATACAACCAAGTTTGGACACTGGTTGATGTACCAGAAGGCATTGTGCCTATTGGTACTAAATGAGTCTTCAGGAAGACATACATGGATGGCAACATATAAATGTACACAACTAGGCTTGTACAAAAAGGATATCATCAACGATATAGTGTCGACTACGATGAAATTTTTCACATGTTGCCATGATTAAATCCATTTGGATAATGCTTACTAATGCTGCATATTTCATTTATGAAATATGGCACATGGACGTCAAAACTGCTTTCCTCAACGGAAACCTTTTGGAGGATGTTTACAACATCCTGACGATTTTATTGTGCCAAAATATGCAAATAAGGTTTGCAAGTTAAATCGATCCATTTATGGATTGAAGCAAGCATTGTGTTCTTGGAACCAACATTTTGATGAGATCATGATGGTATATGATTTCATTCAAAACGAATATGATTCTTGTGTATATAAGAAGGTTAGTGGGAGCGCACTGACAATGAATGTCCTACAAGTTGATGATGTATTGCTTCTTAGAAATAACATTCCCATAATATAATCGATGAAAGCTTGGATTTCATTAAAATTCTCCATAGAATATCTGGGAGAAGCAGGCTTTATTCCAGGAATAAAGATCTACTGGGATAGATCTAGAAAGCTGCTGACAACCGTACCAGAGTTCGTACATTTTTGAAATGTATGTGACCTGATGTCTCATATGCTTTGAGCATATATAGACGATATATGGCCAATCTAGGTGATGGTCACTGGATTGATGTAAAGAACATCATTGAGTATCTTGGATGAACTAAGGATTCTTTCTGTATATATGGGGAAAGAAGAACTTGAGGTGACTGGGTTCACCGATGCAAGTTTCCAAACCGATAAAAACAACTGCAAGTCGTAATAAGGGTACTATATAGTTTGAATAACGGAACAGTGAGCTGGAAATCTTCCAAGCAAGATACTGTTACCGAATAAATAAAAAAAGCGGAACATTGCTGCAGCTGAGCTAGGCTACAGCACAGGCTAAAGAATCACGGTCTCATCAATGATCCAAGTATGTACTTCGACTATTTCATCTGATTCTTCGGATCATACATCGTGGCGATGTGATGATCGAATAAAATACATCAGATGATAACATTGTAAATCCGCTGACGAAAGCTGTTTCTCAGCAGAAGTTTGAGCAACCCATACATAGTTCAGGTGCAGGACACTTGAGTGATTGGCTATAGGCCAAGTGGGAGATTGTTGGACAATTATGACCAATATCATCACTATTTGTACAGAACATGGCGTTGTTGTACAAATTAACTATGTGACAAAGGAAATTGCTCTTTTATCATTTGTAATTGGATTACCGGGATATATAAATGATAAAAGTCCAAATGATTAGTACCAAATTAATAAGATGTGAGACAATATTAATCCACTAAGGTTTAATCATTAAATATCCCTAGTCGTAGTATTATCGAGACTGGACATCGATAATGCAGAATAGACTAGTATTGCACTTGTGCACATTATGGAGGCATAATGACATAGTTCTTATATATTTGGGTATTGGATACTCATGCAAGTGTAATAGGAGGTTCTGTTTACCGATGGTACGGAAACAGATTCGCTCTGGGTAGACCCCTCGAAATCCCATTGGTAGTATGACTATGTGTCTATGGGAATCCGAATCAGGGTAGGTGTATTTGGTCTTAACCTGAGACTTGCATCGCTAATACTTGCGACAATCAGTATACTTTGGTTTTGGTCATCCGGGGCTCTAACGGGTTCTGTGTACGCCTCTTCTGGGTATACTGAGAATCGTAGTGTATTGGATGTGATGTCAAGATGGAAGTATCACTTCAGTCTTATGGAGATGATGATCACGCAGTATACGGAACTAGTACTTTTTAGTACTGCAGTCATCGGGATAATATGACTAGGTCATGATTATCCGATTATAGAGACTAGTTACCAGAGATCCGATATATGCTTCGTACGGGGCGGACACAATTCAAGCCCTAGGCCTAGCATGTGATATCGTTACTGAATCGTAATACGCAATACTACGTATGCTACGTCTGACAAAGATTACATATTCTTTTAAAGAATATTTCTGAAGAATTGGGTAGGCACGATGCTTTGCTAGAAGCCAACCATGTCTTGTAAATCAGTAAGAACGTGGTACTAGGTACGCACGTATTCGGATAGTCCGATAACTGTATTTATTGCCAACATATCCAGGGATCTTGGGTCGCTTCCCGAAGATTCACCGTTGAGATTTGACTCGAACAGAAAATTAATATGGGATTAATTATGAGAGAGAAAATTAATCTGAGATTAATTACGGTAAGAATTAATCTGGGATTAATTAACAGAGAAAGAATTAATCTGGGATTAATTGCGTCATGAATTAATCTGGGATTAATTGCGTCATGAATTAATCTGGGATTAATTGCGTCATGAATTAATCTGGGATTAATTGCGTCATGAATTAATCTGGGATTAATTCGTGAAGAAGAGAGAACGCGATTAACTTGGAATTAATCGGTAAAATAAATTTAATAGTTAAATTGGATTTTTCTATTTAATTTATTTAAATGGGCTAAAATAATATATCAGATATATGAATTGAAATTAGATTTCAACGCGGAATTTAAAATTGGATTTTAATTCAAGCGAACGAATTATTTTAGAATTAATTCGCAAGCGTCTACCGTAATAATTTTACGAGGCATTATTATTCAATTAAATTGGATTTAATTACGTCGCGACGGAAAATTCGTTTAATCGGATTAAACGAACCGGGCCCAAAGTGTGTTGTGTAAGCCAACTAGATTTAGAATTAAATGGGTGGGACCCATGACTTACATCAATTGTCATCAATTGATGGAAGTAGTTGGAATAGTGATTGGATCTTTTAATCACACAAACCTACCACACTTTGAAATTAACTTTTGTATTTGTTTTTGGAAAACACAAAAAAAACTATTCATTATCTCCTTATTTTTCTCTCATTGCCGAATACATAGCTCCTTGGAGGAGAAAATTTTTCTTTCAATTTTTGTTCAAGCTAGCACTTAAAGGAGTGAATCAAGGTGATAGGGAAAATCACCCGAGAGTATGGAACTCGATTTCAAGCTCCAAAGCTTCTAACACATCCAACAAAGAAGGAATTTTTGAAATCTCCTCAACCAATCAATGTGAGTATTCCGTAACTCTCTTGATAATTCACACACGAATCACTCCTAGACGATCTTGGCATGTTCTAGGAATACTTACTGGCTCCAATCTAGAGGTTTGATGAACACTAAAAAGTGCACAAAATTTAATCATTTTACACTTATAGTTTCATTAATCCTCTTAATTTAGCACATTTGAAAAAAAAAAAATTTAAATTTATGCTTTTATATATTTAATTTGATTTTTATTTATTGTGTAGGTGAAATAATACTTTGGATGCATAACTAGAAAAATGAACGTGAAATTTGGATTTTGGAGGCCAGAAACTTAAAATGGTGTTTCTACCGTGTACAATTTCAGAAATTCAAACTTTACATAATTTTCGTAAATTTACCATAACTTTTTACTCCGATATTGAATTACGGCAATTCTAGTTCCAGATGAAAGAAGACTTAAATATTTACAACTTTGATGTTTACAAGATTTTCTAGTTCTGAAGTTTTCAAGGCCGAAATGGATAAAAAAAAAGCCAAAGTGTGTTATATATAATTATTAAAGCAAAAAAAAAAAAAAAAAAAAAAACAAAATAAATAAATAAATATGGAAATTTTAAAGTTGACAAATTTGCATTGCATTATTAAATGCAATGCAAATTTTTCAAAGATGAAGGTGTTGAGTATCTCTATAAATAGAGGTGCTCTACACCTCATTTTTTTAGTCTGATTTCCACAATTCTATCTCAAAATTTTTGGAATTCAGCTCTTATGTGTTTATTTTTTTAAAGTTTTCTTGTAATTTCTTTTTCTTTCAGTAATAAAATTATGAGTGTTTTCATTCAAATCATGAGCAGCTAATTTCATTTTGTCGGGGTAATGAGTGAAGCTTTTAATATAAAAATATAGATTAATCTTATTTATATTATAATATATAAATTATAATCTAATTAATATTTAATTTAAATCTGAATTAATTATTGACAAACTTTGTTACCGTCCATATGGCTGGTTTTATTTATTTAATATAATTGAGTACCTGACTAGACTTGTTATAGACAAATGCTATCACTGCCTTTATGGCTGGTTTTATTTATTTTGGCATAATTAATTCCTCAAATAGATTTACTAGGTAATATTTACAATTTATATATTATAAAATGTAAGATTTCTAAATTTGAAATATTAAAAGTGGATCCCATAACCTCAGCATTTTATTTTATTGTTGCATTTTGATTTAAAATTTTCAATCACTTCAAACAATTCATTATTTTTATTTTCACTCGAATTATTATTTTATCCTATTAAATCTATTCCATGTGGATCGACCCCGGACTTATCAGGTTATTTTATTACTTCGATACTCTTATACTTGGGAGTAAAAGAACCAATTTGTGAGTGTGTCAAGTTTTTGATGTCGTTATCGGGGAATATAATTTAGTAGATAGAATAATAATTTTTCTTTATTTTTATTTTATTTTATTTTATTTTTCTTTCATTTTGTATTTCCTTTCTTTTTGTTGTATTTTCTGCATCTTATTTTCTTTCTTCTTTGCATTTGTGTAGATCCAAGATGTCCTGATTGATCATAAATGAATCATGAACCTAGACATCTCACATACAGACAAACCCTGTACTTAATTCTTCAAGGTTATGAGAGACAAAAAAATCAATTTACATGGAGCTTGAATTTTTCCACAGAATTTCTTGAATCATCCCTATCTAAAGATTCTTCTATAATTTTTTGTGAGAGCCTAATTCAAGAAATTGAAACAGCTGAACAAGAAATTCAATTGAAATCTGAATTGACAAGAATCAGATGATGTTTTAAAGATCTAATTATTACATTATTTTCTTTCTTTTGTCAATTTTTTTTATTTTTTAAGTATTGCATTTGTATATTTAAATTTTAGCATATAGTCTGCATTTAGGTTGCATGAGACATTATTATCGATCATCTAGCGATAGATTAAATAAAGAGTCTCCATCACCTTCATCGTGAGTCAAAACAGCAGAGAACCAAATAGAAAATCCATCTGCATGAGTTGAAAATCCAGTTGATCAAGAAAAAACGAGTCTCAGCATGACGATCTTAATCATCCTATGACACTCGGACAATTCGTGAATCCCACTAGGACAGGTCACCATCTTGTATTGTTTTCCCTCAGATGCATCACGTTTCAATTTTAAACCACGTGTCATCCAACTTTTACCCACATTCCACGGTCTAGAATCAGAAAATCCTTATCAGCACTAAAAGGGAATTTTAAGATGTATGTAACGCTTGCACAAACCAAAATTACAACATGAATATAATTCGACTAATGTTTTTTCCTTTTTCTTTAAATGATAAAGCTAAAATTTGGTTGTAGAACCTTAGGTCAGGATCCATCCGAACATTGGATGATTTGTAAGAGCAATTTCTGAAAAAAAAATTCTCCCTTACAGGACAAACTCCTTTAAGAGGAGAATCACAACTTTCACACAAAAATCGGGGGAGCAGTTTACCAATGTTGGTAAAGACTCAAAGAGATGTTAAAGGTTTGTCCACATCACGAATTTGAAACATGGAGGCTGGTTTCCTACTTCTACGAGGGTTTAATACCCCAAGGTAGACAAGTAGTGGAAATGATGTGTAATTGTGAGTTTAGGGACAAAGATCCTGAAGATGCACTAGATTACCTAGAACACATAGCAGAGAATGCAAAACAATGGGACACAGTTGGCACTTATGAGTCGTCTGTAAAATCACAGCCATCTGGTAAAGGTATGTTTAACCTTTGGGAAGACCATGACCTTTCTTCTAAGTATGCATCTCTAGCTAAAAAAGTTGAGGCATTAGAAATGAAGAAGAGTGAACATGTCAAGTCAGTTCAAGAAGTCACATGTCATATCTGTAATTCAAATGACCATATCACACAAGTTTGCCCAATCTTTCCAGCCCTGCAATAATTTCTCCACGACCAAGTCAGTTCCATAAACACCTTCAAGAGACCAAATCTAAATCCATACTCCAAAACCTACAATTCTGGTCAGAGAAACCATCCAAACTTCAATTGGATGAATGATAACCAAGCACAACCATCGAAACAACTTCCCCAGGTACACCCGAATCTTCAAAACTCCTAGAATTTTGCACCATATGTCCCACCGCCTTGGAAAACCCTTGAGGATACCTTGCATGCTTTCATCGAGAAACAGGAAGCCATCAATAACCAAAATGTGGAAACAATGACTGATCTGAAAGATATTTTCTCCAAAATCACATATGCATTGACCATTAATGAGAAATGGAAGTTTCCTACCCAACCACAGCCAAATCCCAAGAGTTATCAACATCCTCACGAGGGTAGTTGTGTTAGTCAACACATAGACCAAGTCAATTCAGTTATTACTCTTCGCAGTGGTAAAATCATCCATAAACCTATTCTTGAACCTCGTGAAGTTGAAAATAAATCAGATTCAGAGGGTAAAGAATGGGTTGATGAATCATTACCTATCGTTGATGATAATAATTTTTCTCATGCACCCCTATTTCCTCAAGCATTGAAAATAAAAAAATTGAACCATTCCCTAGAGATATATGAAATATTCAAACACGTAAATGTCAATATTTTTTTGTTAGATTCCATCTAACAGATACCATATTATGCCAAATTTCTGAAAGACTTGTGCACCGTTAAAAGAAAACATCAGGTAAAAAAGAAAACTTTTCTAACTGAACAGGTAAGTTCCATTCTCTCAACCATTAATGCATTAAAATACAAGGACCTTGGTTGTCCAAATATTTCATGTATGATTGGAAAAAAAAATTGAACATGCTTTGCTTGATCTTGGAGCCAGTGTCAATTTGCTTCTATTTTCGGTTTACTAACAACTTAATATTGGCGAGTTAAAACCAACATCAACTACTCTTTTACTTGCCGATAGATCAGTCAAGGTACCGAAAGTAATTATGAAAGACGTGTTATTATAAGTCGATAAATTCATATATCCTGTGGATTTTATTGTCTTAGAAACATAACCTGTAACAGACAGTTATAAGCCAATTCCTATAATACTTAGTCGCCCATTTTTAGTAACAGCTAATGCTTTAATTAATTACAGGAATAAAATCATGAATTTTTCCTTTATCAATATGACGTTGGAGCTTAATATTTTTAACATGTGCAAATAATCATACGATGAGGACAGTGAAAACGAGAGCATGGAACTAATTGAATCAATTTTGGAGGAACATATTCAGGTGAGTTTATCTGATCCCATGGAAATTTATACTGTTAATTTTCTTGAATCAAGTACAGAATTAGATTCAGATATTTCTAATGATTTTTTACTTGATTCTACAAAGGTACTAGAAGATGGTGGAGATAAATAAAATTTTGAGGAACCAGAAGCGTTGGAAGAAGAAAAACATGAGGAAGCACTCAAATTGGATTTAAAGACTTTGCCAGAAGGATTGAAGTATGCATTTCTTGGAGATGAACAAACTTATCATGTGGTAATTGCTTATTCCCTCACAAGCAATCAAGAAGGTAAGTTGTTAAATGTGTTGAAAGAACATAAACTGGCAATTGGATAGACTTTAAAAGACATAAAATGCATTAATCATTTGATCTGAACACACATAATATATTTATAAGATAATGCTAGGACATATCGTCAACCCTAAATAAGATTGAACCCTCACATGAAAGAAGTGGTAAATAGAGAAGTCCTTAAACTTCTTAATGTATGCATTATCTACCTTATCTCCGATAGTAAGTAGGTAAGTCCTACACAAGTTATGCCAAAAATGTCTTGAATTATTATCGTCAAAAATGATAAAGGAGAATCAATTCCAACTCGAATCCCATCTAGTTGGCGTATGTATATTGATTATAGAAAATTAAATGACGTCACTAGAAAAAATCATTTTCCTTTACTTTTTCTTGACCAAATTTTAGAAAGAGTAGCAAGACATCATATTATTGCTTCTTGATGGTTACTCAAGTTATTATCAAATTTTCAGTACTTTAGAAGACCATGAAAAGACTAAGTGTGGCAAAAAAAATCTGGGCTCAGTCTGGTCCGACTCGGCCCGGGATCAAAAAACTCAGGGCAGACTTTAAAATGAGAGGTCCGGCTAGAGCCCGGGCCCGAGCCAAGCATAACTAAAAAACCTGGGCCCAGCCCGAACCGGGCTTAAAATAAATAATATATATAAATGATATAATTTCATTCCTCAGTTTTGCAGTTCTGACTGTGGGGAAAGTACTTTGCAAGGAATTTGGTGGCTAGAGTGTTCCAAGTTTTGATGGAACCTGCTGGTAGTGAATGTAGCCAAGCCTTAACTCTGTCTTTCAAAGAATATGGGAAAACACGCAGTCTCATTGCTTCTTCAGCCGCTAGGTTTTAATTGAAAGTGTCGCAAACTTCTAAGAAGTTGCTAATGTTAGCATAGGATCTTCAGTTGCATTCCCCCCAAACTGAACTGACTGTTGTATCATCTGAATGCATGTTTTGATGTCAAACGCATTTTCTGGTAAGTGAGGAAGTACAATACATGAAATGAAGCCGTCAACCACCTGAATAGTTGTGTCTCGAATGGGAATTGGTGGTGCAACCTCCAAAGGTTCAGGTTCCATGTTGATCAGTGCTTCTTGGTCTTCTCGTCTTTCCATTCTTAACTGTCTGATGGTTCTTTCAATTTCTGGGTCAAACAGATGAATTTTAAAGTTTCTGGTTCTTCTCATGTAGTGTCTGAGAACCTGAAACACAAGAAAACAGAAATAATAAGTAAAAACAAATTAGAAACAAGTAAATGTATCTAACCTCAAAATTAATAGTAAAAGATATATAAGTCCCCGGCAACAATGCCAAAAACTTGATCGGTGAAATCACTCGTGTAACGCAAGCACATGTATTGTTCAAGTAATATAAAATGTATCGATCCCACGAGGACTTAATACCTAGGCTATCAATTTGTGAAGCTAAATGTTACAAGTATATAATAGATTGGTTGTTTGATTGGACGGTGATTTTAAACTAAAGACAAGTAAATAAAACAGTGCGAATGTAAATTAAAGGAAAATTCAATATTATAAAACTATCTAGAGTTGTGAATCCTTCCAATATCTTTTAAAGATGAAGTGGTTATCTCATGTTTGTGCAATATATCGGTTTATTAACCTGGAACACGAACTTATACAAAAGTCTCTTCCGATGGTCAGATGCAAATACCCAGTATAACCCAATTAATCATATTCCTATGTTAACCAAGTTA
Organism: Zanthoxylum bungeanum; assembly: GCA_019454045.1. Classification (NCBI taxonomy): domain Eukaryota; kingdom Viridiplantae; phylum Streptophyta; class Magnoliopsida; order Sapindales; family Rutaceae; genus Zanthoxylum; species Zanthoxylum bungeanum. The sequence goes on from SKCR01043251.1 coordinate 405,398, forward strand.
CCTGGATTCATTAAGATTAAGTTCCAATTATGGCTACCCCAGCCCGACATGTATATTCCTATCCTGTAAGGAAATCTACCTAAGAGTCTCTTGCCCCAAGGTAAGATCGTGAGCTATTGAGTCTAAGGCTGAAACCTAAAATCTATTTCCCAAGTTCAATAAATGAACCTTTATATTATCCAAAATATAAAATAACCCCTTATAAACCGGTGATATTGGAATTCATCACAACCCTAGATATGGTATTTAGTTACAACACATATCTAGGACTAGTAAAGACATAAATAAAGTAAATGACATAAAGTAAAGGCTGGAAATTAAAAAGGTAAATAAAGCAATAAAGAAAATGCTGGGGGTTAGAGGATCCATTTTTATTACTTCTAATTTAGATATCTCCTTTATTATAATATATAAACTTTGCATGACATTACCAACCGACCATATAGGCGGTATCCTAATTAAGTCAAATTTATGATTAATTCCAACCTACCATAAAGGCGGTATCCAGTTTAGTCAGGTTAAAATCAATTTAATTAAGTCCAATCGACCATAAAGGCGGTATCCCATTAAATCGGGTTTTAAAATAGTTTATATATTATAATTAAGGGAGATTAATCTAAATATTAGTAATAAAATCTTTACGCTTCACCCCAGCAGAGGGGAGTTACCTCCTCATACTGAAAAGTAAAATGAAGACTGAAAAGTAAAATAAAGAAAGAACTATTGCGTAAAATAAAAATTAAATACCAAAAGTTGTAAATAAACAAACAAGATACAATCTTCTTAGTATTCTTAAGGAAATCCCAAGAAGAAGGTATGAATTGGAATTCTGATTTCGGCCTCAATTTATAGGGAAAAATTTGGTCTACGCGTTGCGACACGTGAAGTATTGCGCGTCGGGACACGCCGTTGATCTTCGACATGTGGCACACGCTTGCTGAGATGATGACACGTGGCATGCGGCTGTCGGCAGTTGAATTATTACCTCGACATCATGACGTATGAAGGCTTGCGCATCGTGACACTGACGTAAGTAATGACATGTAGTGTCGGTAGCATGGGATGATGACACGTGTTCGGCGCACATTAGCAAGATTGCGGTGATGTTGACATGTGGCCGGCGCATGTTAGTAAGTGCGTATGATAGGAAGTTTATCTGATGTTGACACGTGTTCGGCGTATTTTAGCGGTCACGACGCAGAAGTGTTGCTCGTCGCGATGCTCAAATGACAATTTTGCCCATTTCCTCTGTTTTTCACTGTTTTGGCCCCAATTTGATTCCAGTGAGTCCTGAAACCTTATTTATCTACAAAATACACAAAACACATCAAAATATTCACAAAACTCAAGAACCTATACAAAATATTAAGTAAAAGGACGATAAATCATGATATATTTACCGTTTATCAGTCTTTATAGATGATATAACTGTTTTTGGAAACTCATTTGATAATTGCTTGAATAATTTGGAAAATAGTTTGAAAGGATGTGAAGAAAAATGACTTATGTTAAACTGGAAAAAATATCATTTCATGCCTAATTTAGGAATTATTTTGAGGCACGTTGTGTCATCTAAAAGTATTGAAGTTGACATGGAAAAAATAGAGGTAATCTCTAAATTACCACCACACAAAATAGTCAGGGAAATCCGTTATTTCTTATGACATGCATGATTTTATATGAGGGTCATTAAAAACTTAAGTACCATTTCCAGAACATTGTGTAACCTCCTATTAAAAGATGCAACATTTGAATGGATAGAAGAATGTCAAAAATCATTTGAAAAGATTATCAGTCTTTTAACTTCTGCTCCTATCATGCAATCACATGATTGGTTTTTTCCTTTTGAGCTAATGTGTGATGCCAGTGATTATGCAGTTTGTAACATCCCCGATCTGGGGACGCCACTGTCATGGAATAAGCCGTCCTCTTCCTCTGAGCCTCTAACTATGGACAACATTAATAATCTATCTGGAACATAAACTCACGCATGGGACCATTGCCCAAAAATAATAACATGAAATGCAACTTAATAATTATGGCTTGTGTACTCAATAATGATTCTGTTTACAACTTTATTCATTGACACTTTATCTTTTACATGTACAGACTCTACTATACATAATGCATGATTCATAACTTTACTTGACTCTGGCTGAACTGTAACTCTACACTCAATCTGGTGGACTCAAACATAATGCATGATTCATAACTTTCAGGTTAAAATCTATTTCAAGACTTATTTTTAAAGTTTTAGGGCGTTAGCCTTATTTAATTATCAGTTACGTGTTAAATGAGATTTGATTTGAAAGTTTTAAAGTTTATCAGTAATATTTTTATGTTTTTCGAGGCATGGGGGAAAAACACACCTCAGCTCTTACTTATGGAATTGACGGACAGAGACTGTGTGCACACACAGTTCAGGGCTAGGGGGACGGCGATACGTAACGCCCCTAGACCCTAGTTTCAGAGTTTTGGAGGGTAGCATAGATCCGCAGCCCCAGTTCTAGTTTGTGGCTTGGGGGACGGCGATACATAACTCCCTAAGGCCACCAGTTTCAGGGACATGAGTGGCATACTTTGGGGGACGACGATACGTAACGCCCCAAAGTCATGGATTTGCACTTCTGGCTCCAGTTAGGCGTGTGGGGGACGGTGATATGTAACGCCCCCATGCGTCAAGTTTTTCTACAACACCAGAGCTATCTTTCACAGAAAGTTTTCAGAAAAAATGATTTCTAGTTTTAAAGAAAAAGAACTAGTTTCAAAGAAAGTTTTCATAAAAGCTTTAAGTATAAATGGTTTCATATAATGTTCTAATTCAGTTTCTTATTTTGGTAGCTCCACTCACTGAGATCCTCTGGACTCACTCCACCACTTCCCAGTTCTTTTGCAGGATACTTCTTTTGGTGAGCCATGTGCCATTTTGGAGACCCAGTTCCAGGACAAGTATTACACTGCAGTCACTAGTCGTCGGGTCCATCATTCCAGAGCTATGTTCATCTAGAGTGTAGTCCTCTGAGATGTCATTGTATCAGTAACATGTGTTTGTTGTTGTATACATGTTGTAAATACTCTGAGTTATATATATATATATATGCATATGTTTGATTGTGTGATCTTACTTTCATGTTCAATTAGGTATTCAAGTTCGCATGTGTGATTCAGTAACATTACATGGCATTAAATGTAAAAGAAAGTGTTATAGTTCATGTGTTAGAGGCTTAGGCGACAGTGAGATCTGTTGCTTGCCAGTAACATTTCCATACTGGGGATGTTACATGGGGAGGAACTGGAATGGATTAAAAACTAACTTGGGAAAATTTTGGTCTTGCTTCGCGACACAAAGTGTTGTGCGTCGCGACGCAAACTTCTAGAGACGGCTCTAAATTTCCTTCTACGCGTCGTGATGCGAAACCCTTTTTGCGTCGCAACGCGAACCTAATTTTCCAGGTTCTACATTTGCTTTCTCAAACCAATTCTTCCCAAATGCATTCCCATAACTCATATGTCACTTTTATTGCAACAAGCATTCCATTAGACCTCAATAACATCCATAACATAATCAATATCTCACTCAATATTAATTTATATCTTTTCTATTGACTTTACTTAATCTTTTCCCAAAATTGCACAAGTTGGGAGTTTTCCCCCAATCATTACTTTCTTAGCACAACATCACTCATTTATCATCACATAATATTTTTTAAGCTTCAATATGAATAAAACTCACCTTATATGATCTACTCAAACCCCAACCATTATCTAATTTCATATGAAAAAGTTACGGCCCGATTACTAAAAGTTGTTCGTGGTAGAACATAAACTAAGTTTTGCATCAAAATTTCATGGGATCTTCTGAATGTCCCAAATGCCATTTTATGAGCACGTACTTTCTTGAACATGATTTATATTAAGTATTATGCCTCCGAATTGTAATAGTCGTAAGGCTCTAGTACCTTACAAGTCATCAGGTTTACCGGATGTTACAAATTCTTCCCCCTTTAATTAGGATTCGTCCTCGAATCCTCTTTAAAACTGAAATCATGTAGTCTGTTTAGATCTGAGATTCTCAATACAAAACATTTCACCGCAAGCTACATAACACACATGTTATTCCTTAGGTCACCTACTTGCATGGCCTGATACTTTACTTTATGCATTACTCTTCTTCTTCTCCTAATATCAATTTCATGTGTGGTATCTCTTCAATTTCTTGATTAAATGGGAATTACTTGCCCTTGCTTTGTAAGAGTTCTACTAAGTACTTAATACTACCATTAAGCTACGAACATTGTTACGTCCTACGAAAATCTTATTCTTCGACTCCTCACTTTGGCTAGCTTTATTTATCTCAATCTGGTTCTTTCCAACATGTACTTTCGAACTTCTCTCAACTATTTGCGTTATCCATGGTTAAGTCTCTCGCGTGTACTGATTCCATTCTGGTGTAAGTGTAAAAAAAAAATCTCTTGTGTCTTCCCGTAACACTCTTTACGTATCACAAACTGGTGTTCGTCTCCATAACTTAACTATTTAATCATATACATACTTTTGCTTAAATTGTATTCCTTTTCTCGATGTTATTTCTAGCGATTTGGTTCTAGTTATAGTTCATATTCTGTCTCGTATCCTCTATTATCATAACTCAGATACTCACAAATTTGTAAATTCCATTCTTATCCAATGACCGTTTATATAACTTATAGCTTGAAATTTCACCCGCTGTACTACATGTAGCATTATAGTAACTTATATTTTCATTTTTATATTATACTATAAATGTACCAAAAGCAACTTTAAAGTGAACTTATCTCCTCGGTTCCAATACTATGCTACAATTCTGCCAAACCACCCATGCCCGTGGCTAAGGCCGTCCCAAACCCGTAGTGGTTTTGTCAACTTAGACTAGGGCTGAATACTTTATATGGTTTACATGAGCTAACACATAAGGGATCATTGGTTTTATTTCAATACCCAAAAACCTTGTTGTTACGCACTTCTGTCTTCACTTACTAAGTATTCTTCTCCTATTTTATCCTATAACTGGAACTTTTATGGTCTATGCTTCCTTATCTGAAGGATATCCTCTCTTACCTGTCTCTAGTCATATTCAACACTTTTTTTCGTATTCCCATCACTTCTAGACTAATACTTTATCTCTTCATCGCTTCATCTAGACAGTTTCTTTCCTAGATCTCTTATTTCTAGCTACTTTCTTCTTCTATTCTGCTATTGTCTTGAGCCTGAAGGTTTTATGTTTTGGTCTCTTTTATTATGCATTTACTTGTTTCTGGGAGTATCTTGGGACAATAATCGAGGTCCATCTTCGTTACTGTGGTGTGGCTAGGGTTGGGAGGGTGGGGTTTTGGGTCCTAAAGCCTTTTCCAGTTACGATGTTTTCGCTAGCTAACCACACTATAATTATATATGTGCTGTTTATCCATGAACTTAAGATTCTCTTATTTGCATATCTGGTGTCAACTTCCAACTTAAGTTCTTTTATTACCAACCATCTGAACCACTCCTTTAAACTTTACCCATAATTTCTTTAGGGTTATTGGTTATACTACCTCTTACTGAGAACTTTCATAAGGTTCATACTCTCTCAAACTCCTACCATATTTCCACTGTTATACTTTCTTACTAAGTTTCGCTATGTTATTTTGGTTTTCCTCATTATCTCGATTTCTTGACCCTCTAAGGTCACATTTCCCTTGGAAATTCCATATTTACAACTAATTATGATATAAATAATGTATCTTTAGCTTGGGTGATGCATTCTTACTACTCCTTTCTTTTCTGGTATGGTGGGAAATTTATATGAGTTGGATACTTTACTCCTGTGTTGCTATGTGGTGTCTACTTTATTCTCTCACTCTTTTAAGCCTTTACTTCCTTGAAAACTTTCCGCCCTACTATATATCAGGTTATCCCTTCTATATTTGGCTAAACTTATTGTAACTACAACTATTCCATCTTGTTCAAGATATTACAATCTTCTGATTCTCATATAGGTCCTGTTAAACTTCTGGGTTTGACTGTCACATGATCTGTTTATCATGTCCAATATTATTCTTTATTTATTTATCTTCTCATTGGGCTCTAAATTGGGGGTGAAAGCACGATTTCTTTGGACATCTGAAAGTATAAGTTTCTGTTAAATGGTTTAAGTCCAACGATGGTCTAGTTGGGTGTCTACACACTTACTGGTGTTGGGGTTGCTGAACAAAAGAGTCATTGCTCATTCTACTGGGGCTGCACTGACTATTCTAAGTCTTAAGGTTTTCACAACCTTTTTTAATTATGTCGAGGTTCCCATCTGTGTATTTAAATTTCATTATCTATGCTACTGTAGATACTGGTCTTTCTTAATATTTTGTGTTTCCCTATTCTTTCTCTGGGCTTTATGATGTACTACTGTGACTGGTAATGGTTCATTCTTATGGGTTATTTTCTAGGTCTTTGCTCTCTACTCTCACTATCGGCTACGGCTATGCCATTTAATGTTTATTTGTTCGTGCTAGTAATCTTGTTAACTTCTGAGTACCTTCAATCTCATGGGTCTGTATTTTCTAAATTCACGTGGGTTTCTATTGGTAATTATCTCATCTATGAGTTCTACTACGGTTTGTCTATTCTGTGGACTATACTAAGTTCCCTCTTTTCTAGCTTAGGAGGCTTCCTTGGTCCTTTCTGGGTAGTATGTCTTCTCAATTTACTACTTTTGTCTTAGATTATTGATATTATGTAAAATGAGCTTTCGTGTGGCAATCTTTTTCTATGCTGGCACTGGCTGGGACGATCATTTTACATCTCAACGAATATTGACGTTCATCCACTCTAACTCCTATGAGTCTAAGTTTGGGTGTCTAGAACCCTACGTCCTTGGTGACACCTTGTGTCCATTGAAAACTTCACGGCTACTTTTGTCTCTCTGTCTATTCTTCGCGATTCGAGGGAAAACTGATTATCTCCACAAGGTATCCGAAAACTATTTGATTCGTTTGGAAGAGTTTTCTAAAAATAGAAGAGATCTTACGAAAAGGAAAGAAAACTTACTTAGGTGTACTAGGCTTTTTTTTTTCTCTTATTCAGGTTTGTCCTCTTTTCTTATTTCCATAGGCTTTGGCATTTTCTTACCTATCTACTACGTACCTCTATCTTTATTTGCTTCTAATTGCTTAAGTATCTACATTCTATCTTTTACCTCTCTTTCTAACTTTTTCTTTCTCAATCTACTTTCCTGAGTTTGTTTTCCTAGAACTTTACTATCTCTTTGTGTCTCTTTACCTTTATTTATATCTTTGGTTTTCCTCACTTTCTTATAGCTTTCCTTTCCCACTCCCTTAGGTAACTTTTTTTAGATCTTTACTATCTAGTTATATAGCTCGTTCTGAATTTCTAGTGATAGGCCAGGATAACTACAGGGAAATTCTCAACTTGGGTCTAGAGTATAGTTATTCTCATAAGGAATACTATTTGAATAGTCTGGGAAAGCTACTAACCTGTCTATGGATATTGAGGATGTACTAGAGGATCAGATACTGGAGAGGTAGTGCCTTGCATACAATTATCCCGGACATACTGCGTATACCAGACCCCAGCACTCTGCCCACTGCAGTCACTGACTCCCTAGACCAAGCTCGGATACCATCTTTATAACATCCCCGATCTGGGGACGCCACCGGCAGGGAATATGCCGTCCTATTCCCTTGAGCCTCTAACTATGGACAACATTAATACTCTATCTGGAACATAAACTCACGCATGGGACCATTGCCCGAAAACAATAACATGAAATGCAACTTAATAATTATGGCTTGTGTACTCAATAATGATTATGTTTACAACTCTATTCATGAACACTTTATCTTTTACATGTACAGACTCTACTATACATAATGCATGATTCATAACTTTGCTTGACTCTGGCTGAACTGTAACTTTACACTCAATCTGGTGGACTCAAACACTCTAGTGACTACCCTCAGTATCTGGGGTCCTACAAAATAAAACACTGGGAGGGGGTTAGATTGTTTGAATTATCTAAGTGAGTGGACGATATAAAAAGAAATCTGAAATACTGTTGCAAAGATGTTGAGTTTTAAATTCAAAGTTCAGAAATGGCTTAATTTGAAAATCTCTTTTCTGGTCTGAAAACTCTGAATTCATCTATGAAATTCTTCTGAAAACTCTTTTGTAAAATTTATCTTTCCTGGAAGTCTCTTTCATAAACTGAAAAAGATTTCCTTTCTTTCTAGAAAACTTTTCAAAACCTGTTTTTCTGAATGTTTCTTATAAAACTACTGTTTTCGGAAAACTTTCTTTTCTGAAAACTGTAACTGAAAACTATTTCTATAATCTGTATCTGTTTTTGAAAAATCTGACGTATGGGGGCGTTACGTATCGCCGTCCCCCCATATGCCTAACTAGAGCCAGAAATGCAAAACCATGACTTTGGGGCGTTACATATCGCCGTCCCCCAAGCCACAGAACTAGAACTGGGGGTGTGGATCTATGCTACCCTCAAATCTCTGAAACTAGGATCTAGGGGCATCTGTCATCCCTAGTCTTGGACTAGTATCTAGGGGCGTTACGTATCGTCGTCCCCCCAGTCCTCTACATGTGCACATGTTCTCTATCCGTCAATTCCATATCTGAATAAAGTTTTATACTGAGGTGGGTTTTTCCCCCATGCCTCGAAAACATAAAATATTTTCTGAAAACGTTTCTTTCTCAATATAAAGCTCAAATCATATATTTTTATGAAATGACTGTAATAATTAAAGAATCTACGTCCTAAAGCGTGAAAGTAAGTCTGATATAGAAATAACAAAATGAAAGTTAATTTTAAAAAAAAGGTAGTGTCCACTCACTATTTTGGAGTTCCGCTAGTCTTTCTTCACTTCGCTGAAGAACTTGTGGTTCCTGCAATGATCTGTCACCGATAATTTCGATTAGAGGAATGGACTAAAAATATATATATCAGAATCAATCTAAGTTTGCCTATTCAAGTAAATGCTATCACTTTTAGGCGTAACGTACTCATATCATGATATAATATATACTTACTGGTTGATACGAGACTCTTAAGGTGGTTTCTAACAAGCTTGGGTGGAACTGGAATGGATTAAAAACTAACTTGGGAAAATTTTGGTCGCGTGTTGCGACACATACTTTCTAGAGACGATTCTAGATTTCCTTCTACGCATCGCGATGTGAAACCCTTTATACGTTGTGACGCGAACCTGATTTTCCAGGTTCTGCATTTGCTTCCCCAAACCAATTCTTCCCAAATGCATTCCTATAACTCCTATGTCACTTTTATTGCAACAAGCATTCCATTAGACCTCAATAACATCCATAACATAATCAATATCTCACTCAATATTAATTTATATCCTTTCTATTGACTTTACCTAATCTTTTCCCAAAATTGCACAAGTTGGGAGTTTTCCCCCAATCATCACTTTCTTAGAACAACATCACTCATTCATCATCACAAAAGAAATTTTATAAGCTTCAATATGAATAAAACTCACCTTATATGATCTACTCAAACCCCAACCATTATCTAATTTCATTTATCCCCAATGCATAACTTCTCAACACTTCCACACACTAATCGACCTTATCTAATGCTAATACTATCATTACACTTCTCTAAGTACATGCCAATAACTTAAATAAAGTTAATTAAGCAATCCAAACTCTAGGGTATGATGAGTCCAGATTTGGGGTTTGAGTCTCTTGTTCAAATTGAAAAATTAATGACAAAGTGAGAGTTTGAAGCTTACCTTGTGTTTCTTGAAGCTTGAAACCATTACCACTCATCATGGTTTGATATGAGAAAGAAGAGACCAAAGCTCACGTTTTTATCTCCCTTTTGTTTTGAAGGAGATGAATGAATAGTGCCTAATTTATAGGTAAAAGGGGCTGAGTTTGTAAAGAAGTGAATGGCTAAGATTTGGCCACATCATCACATTCTAGTATTTTCTCGAAATTTACTGTTGCTGTTAGGAAAATCACGATTTTTGACCCATTTAGGATCCGAATTTGGAAAATTATCCAACGTGAAAGTTGTATCTCGCGGTCTTAGCTTTCTGACGTTATAAAATTCATAAATATTGGAGATTTTATGAAAAAGTAATGGCCCGATTACTAAAAGTTATTCGTGGTAGAACATAAACTATGTTTCGAATCAAAATTTCATGGGATCTTATGAATGTCCCAAATACCATTTTATAAGCACTTACTTGCTTGAACATGATTTATATTAAGTATCATGCCTCCGAATTGTAATAGTCGTAAGGCTCTGGTACCGTACAAGTCATCAGGTTTACCGGATGTTACACAATTGGCTTTGTATTAGGAAAGAGAAAGGAAAGTAAGCCATATGTAATTTATTATGCAAGAAGAACTTTAAACAGTGCACAAATGAATTACACTACCATGTAGAAAAAACTACTTGTTGTAATATTTGCATTGGATAAATTTTGATCATATTAAATTGGTTCCTCAACCGTTGTTTATTCTGACCATGATGTTGTTAGATATTTGAAGTATAAACGGGATGCAAAACCAAGATTACTACGATGGATTTTGTTGCTTCTAGAATTCAATCTCACAATCAAGGATCAGAAATGAGTAGAGAATGTGGTTGCAAATCATTTATCGAGACTCACAAAGGAGTCATCAATTGACACAACTCCTATCAATGACTTTGTTCCTGATGATTTTTTATTGTCTGTAAATACAATGCCTTAGTATGCTGATATTGTTAATTTTCTTGCAACAGGAAAAATACCTCCAGATTGGAGCCATCAAGACAAGATTCTACTAGGATGATCCATATCTGTTCAAGTATTGCCCTGATGAAATTTTTCGACGATGCATACCAAATAATGAGATAAGTGGTGTTATTCAATTTTGTCATTCAGAAGCATGTGGAGGTCACTTATCATCTAAGAAAACCTCATCAAAAATCTTGCAGTGTGGATTTTATTGGTCCACCATTTTTAAAGATACACATGTTTTCTATAAAACTTGTGAAAATTGTCAAAAGTTATGATCCATTTCAAAAAGAAACCTGATGCCTTTAAATCTCATCATTGTCATCGAAATCTTTGATTATTGGGGAATAGATTTCATGGGTCCATTTCCACCATCATTCGGATTTTTATATAATTTAGTTGCAGTAAATTATGTCTCAAAATGGGTTAAGGCGATTCCTTTTCGAAACAATGATCATAAAACTGTGATTAAATTTTGAAAAGAAAATATTTTAAGTCGATTTGGAATCCTTTAGGCCATTATAAGTGATGGAGGTAAACATTTTTGGAACGGGCCTTTTGAGTCCATAATGAAAAAATATGGAGTTACACATAAAGTTTCCACCTCCTATCACTCTCAGACAAATGGTCAAGTTGAACAAGGAAATAGGGAAATGTAGGACACAGAGATCGGTGTTTTGTGTGTATGCGTGAGTGAAGGGTTGTAGTGGGTGTGTTACGGCTGAGTCAGTTAGAGTGAGTTAGAGGCCATGAGTGTCTCCCGTGTGCATGTGTTTAGGTTTGTCGGTCAAAGAGGTAGTTTTTGTTGCTTTGCGTGTGTGGTGAGTTGAATGGTGTCGTGAGGGGCGTCTGCATGTATTAGGGTTTATTTGTTATTTTTTGAGTTGGCCGAGAAAAAAATGGGAGAGGAGTGTGTGGAGAGGAGAGAAGACGTGTTTAGGTTTGTTTTCTTTTCATAAAAGTGGGTTAGGTTTTTCCTTGTATGGGTTGGGAACAAAGATTGTGCAATAATGGGGGAATATTTATTTAGTTTGTTATAAGGAAAAGATTTGTTTAATTTAGGAAGGTGGTTTGTTTTAGTTTAGGAAAGAGATTTATGGGATTTGATTTTATTTATTTAATTTAGGCATGTGATTTATTTAAATTAGGAAGGTGATTTGTTTGGATTTTAACATGTGTTTAATGTGTTGGATATTTTTTGGATTGGGCTTGGAGGCTTGTAGGCGTGTGGGATGGCTCTTTGGTGGGCTTGGTGTGTGGTTTGGTGTGGGATGCGGGGATTTTTGGGCCAAGTCTAACAGTTAAAACAGAGATTAATCGAGCGAACCCGAGGCTAAACAAACAAATTAAATCCAGCAAGGTGTTAATTTCTTGAATTTCCCATTCCGACGTCTGTTTTCCGCGACTTCCGCAACTTAAAGGGTAGTGCCTCCATATGAGGCTCATCATCGGGTCTTACGTAAAAATGCAGTGCCTATTAGAGGGCGTTCAAGCCGTTACTTGACGTAAAAGCAAAGGAGGATGTGAGCCAAAATCATAACTATCAGTCCATATTGTTTCAATTTATTGCTTTGATTTCCTTTACTTTAATTTACTATTTTGATTTACTTTAATTTATTGTTTTGATTTACTTTACTTCAATTTTTGCTGATAGTATCTAAATTTTTTGACTTTCACGATCTATTTTATTGTTCATCTGATAATTGTCATTTTACAAGTACTAGTGCTTTTATTACTCACCTTTTTTCACTATCCATAAATACAACTCTTCATTTCTCTCTTCGACACACCCAGATAAAAGAGTGAACAAAAATGGAGAACATTTCAAAACGACGAGTCACTTATATCTGTGTGTTTTGTGGAACTAGCTCCGGAACTAAACCAAAATTTGTTGAAGCTGTAAAAGAATTAGGTAGAGTTATGGCGGAAAGAAATATGCACTTAGTAGATGGTGGTGGCAATCTTAGATTGATGGGATATATTTCAAAGGCCGTGCAAGAAGGTGTCAGTCAAGTTTTAGGGATCATTCTAAAACCTTTGGCAAACCTCATCATAAAATCAAATTGAGAAGAATGCAATGTCTCAGGTATGTTTGAAAGACTTAATGAAATGATTAATCATGCTGACGTTTTTATTGCTTTACCAGGTGGGATAGATATGTTGGAATAAATATTCACAGTTGCATCATGGGCGAACTTGAACATTCACAGAAAACTCATTGGACTACTCAATGTTGATCACTTTTTCGATTTTCTTTTAGTATTTATTGGGGATGCCAAAAGACTTGGGTTCATTTCGAAACCGGTAAAAGATATCGTGTTAACTGCAAGAAAAACTGATGAATTAATTAACCCACTCTTCGCTTAGAACCAAAAATCGACCTTATTCTTTCCAAATTAAACTGATGTTATAACAATCGTGGCAAGAAGCGTAGAGTGGACTTGGATCTTAATCCATAATATTTCTTTTAAAAAGTCATATATTCAATTTTCAATTCTAGACTAACCAAGTGATGTCTTCTAAACTTTAGTTTTTCTTATTCAGATATTGGGACAATGTCTCAATTCAGTTAGGGGATGGGATAATTGACTAGATAGTTTTCGTTTTTATGTTTCATTGTTGTGTTGTTCTTTCAAAAACATTTATTTTCGTTTTTGTGTTTTTGTTTTATGTAAAAAAAAAAAAGAGTTTTTATTATGTTATTTTGCTTTGTTGTTTTTTTTGTGTGTAATAAAAAAAAAACATTGGTTTGTATTTATCTTGTGCTTTTCAAAAAAAAATTATACACACAAGCCAACACTAAATTTTCGACTAACCAAGTGGAATTGTTGTTCAGAGATGGCAGTGTAAGGAGTTTTCGCTCCTGAGATGCATCTCAATATTCGTAACAAGTTATTTTTATTCCTTTCTTTTTGAATCATTTAAATTTGTGAATTCTCCATAATATTGATTAAATTTGATCTCCATATGCTCATTTGAGAGGTATTATATACACACACGGTAACATATGATCATGGGTTGTAAGTGAGAATTTTGTAATATTCAATTCTTTAGTTTGTTGAAAGTAGCACCTAAAGCCAGTAGAATTTGTGTTTTTATTCAAAAAACATTAACCATACTTTTGTTTAGTAACTGGACATCTTGCCTTAGTAAGTAGTGATTGTTCGTGTAAAATGGTAGAGCTTAAGTTAGTTTTACAAAATGACAATAATAATCAAGCTTTTACTTAGTAACCAGACATCTTGCCTCAATAAGTAGTGATTGTTCGAGTAAAACAGTAGAGCTTGTGTTTGTAAAAAAAAGTATGTTTGAATAAGATTGATTTCGCAGGCTCTCTAACTCAAGCAATTAAGTCTGTATGGGTGTTTTAACACTTAGTGCCCTAAGGCCAACTGGTCTGGGAGTCATTGGCCCAAAGCTCGTTACAAGGGTTAAAGAGAAAGCTTAAGGAAATCAGACACTTCTCCTTTTTAACATCTAAGATCCGAGCAATTAAGTCTGTAGGAGTGTCTTAACACCTAGTGCCCTAAAGCCAATTGGTTTGGGAGTCACTGGCTTAAAGCTCGTTACAAGGATTGAAAATATTTATTATTATAAAAAAAAAACTATTTTTGTATATAAATAAATTAACATTGCCAAAAAGATGTGGATTCTGATATAACTTTAGGAAAAAACATATTGCTCTCTTTTCAACAAGACCTGTAAATATTGTGGGCATAATGAATTGATTGATACTTTATTTTATGAATGTATGAAGGAATGTAAAAAGTACGGGATAATTTATTTATTTGATAATTTAGAAAGAAATGAAACAATTACTAAATTGGATAAGAATTTTCCTTTTTAGTTTTCGCTTAAATTACTAGAGACTAGTAATAAGCTGGTAAGGGAGCGTGATGAACACTAAAAATTGCACATTTATTTAATCATTTTACACTTTTAGTTTCATTAATCCCATTAATTTAGCACATTTGTAAAATAATAATTAAATTTATGTTTTATATATTTATTCTGATTGTTATTTCTTATGTAGGTGAAATAATACTTTGGATGCATAACTAGAAAAATGGACGTGACATTTGAATTTTGGAGGCCAGAAACTTAAAAGGGTGTTCTAACCGTATATAATTTCGGAAATTCCAACTTTACATAATTTTCGTAATTTGGCCATAACATTTTACTCCAATATCGGATTGAGGTGATTACAGTTCCAAATGAAAGAAGACTTAAATATCTATAACTTTTATGTTTATAATATTTTCTAGTTCAGAAGTTTTCAAGGCCGAAATTGATGAAAAATTCAAAGTGTATTATATATAATTGTTAAAGCAAAATAAATAAATATGGCCAATCCACCGAAGTTGAAAATTTTGCAATGCATTATTAAATACAATGAAATTTTTTCAAAGATGGACGTGCTCTGTACCTCATTTCTTCAGTCTGATTTCCATAATTCTCTCTTAAAATTTGTGCAGTTTCAGCTCTTGTATATTTTATTTTTTTTAAAGCTTTCTTGTAATTTCTTTTTCTTTCAGTAATAAAATTATGAGTATTTTCATTCAAATCATGAACAGCTCATTTTATTTTGCTGAGGTATAGGGTGAAGCTTTTAATATAAAAATATCGATTAATCTTATTTATATTATAATATATAAATTATAATCTAATTTATGTTTAATTTAAATCCGGATTTATTATTGACCAACTTTGTTACCGCCTATATGGTTGGTTTATTTATTTGGTATAATTGAGTATCTGACTAGACTTGTTATAGACAAATACTATCACAGCATTTATGACTAGTTTTATTTGTTTTGGCATAATTAATTCCTGAAATAAATTAACTGGGTAATATTGATAATTTATATATTATAAAAAGTAAGATTTCTAAATTTGAAATATTAAATGCGGAGCCCTAGCCCCAATATTTTATTTTATTGTTGAAGTTTAATTTAAAATTTTCAATCACTTCAAACAATTCACTCTTTTTTATTTCCACTTGAATTATTATTTTATCATATAGAATCTATTCTCTGTGGATCGACCCCGTACTTACCGGGTTATTTTATTACTTCGACACTCTTATACATGGGAGTAAAAGAATCATTTTGTGCATGTGTTAAGATATTTTTCCTATTGCTAGAAAATTGACAATATTAGCATACCAAGATATTGTATTTACAGAAAATAAAAAATCATTAGGAAAAGAGTCATTGATAGAAGTTGTGTCAATTGATGACTCATTTATGAGTCTCGATAAATGATCGGCAACCACATTTTCTATTTTTTTCTTGTCTTTGATTGTGAGATTGAATTCTTGAAGCAATAAAATACACCTTAGTAATATTGGCTTTGCATCCTGTTTAGACATCAAATATCTAACAGTTGCATAGTCAGAATAAACAACGGTTGAGGAAAATATTAAATATGATCGAAATTTGTCCAATGCAAATATTACAGCAAATAGTTTTTTCCGTGGTAGTGTAATTCATTTGTGCACTATTTAAAATTCTACTTGCATAATAAATTACTTACGACTTACCTTCTTTTCTCGTCCTAATACTACTCCAACTGTATAATCACTGGCATTAAATATTAGCTCAAAATGCAGAGACCAATCAGAGGATTGTACGATAGAAGCAGAAGTTAAAAGACTGATAATCTTTTCAAATGATTTTTAACATTCTTCTGTCCATTCAAATGTTGCATCTTTTAATAGTAGGTTACATAATGGCCTGGATATGGTACAAAAGTTTTTAGTGAACCTCATATAAAATACTGCATGTCCTAAGAAAGAACGAATCTCCCTAACTGTTTTTGGTGGTGGCAATTTAGAGATTACCTCTATTTTTACCTTTTCAACCTCAATACCTTTAGATGACACAACATGACCCAAAACAATTCCTGAATTAGTCATGAAATGATATTTTTCCCAATTTAACACAAGTCATTTTTCTTCACATCTTTTCAAAATATTTTCTAAATTATTCAAGCAATTATCAAAAGAGTTCCCAAAAATAGTTATATCATTTATAAAGACCCTAAATAATGTTTAGCCATGTCACTAAATTAACATGCATCGTTGGAGTGTTGTTGGTTCATTATAAAGTCCAAAAGGCATTTTCCTAAATACAAATGTTCCAAATGGACATGTGAATGTGGTCTTTTCCTGGTATTCTAAACCAATGAGAATTTGATAATAACCTGAGTAACCATCAAGAAAACAATAGTAGGGATGTCCAGCTACTCTTTCTAAAACTTGGTCAAGAAATGGTAAAGGAAAATGATAATTTTTAGTGGCGTCATTTATTTTTATATAGTTAATGCACATACGCCAACTAGATGGGATTCAAGTTGGAATTGAGTCTCCTTTATCATTCTTTACGACTGTTATTCCAAACTTTTTAGGCATAACTTGTGTAGGACTTACCCATTTAATAGACACCAGTTTTCGCCTCTGGTCCACAATTGAGAATTTGAGTAAAGGAGGGCGCTAGCGATCCTGCAAGACAAAGTAGAGTGAGCGGGAAGCTACTACCCACCGATGTTGCGGATGTCGTAGGTGCTCCGATGCTCAAATCAATGGCGAAGACGAGCAAATAGCGATGGAAGAACAAGGTTTGAAGTTACTTTGATCTTCGTTGACTGTCGCGAGGGCGGTGGGTTGCTGTTTTGAGGGTAATGTGTTTTAGGAACTCTAGTGAGATATGCTCTCCCAAAAACCTCTCCCATCTTCTGAATTGTGGATCATTTTATAGGCTATCAAGATATGGGTTTGATTAAATACTTAACTCTTTAGTGCCCAAAATGACCAATCACGTGGGGTCATTAATCGTAAGAAATATGTTTCTTTAGTTTGGTAGCCAGTAAGTCTAAAGGTTTTTTGGGTAGCTTCTCCTTTGTGCGTGGGCCTAAAAAGTGTTCAGTCAATTGACCCAACTTTGGCCCGTGAATTGGCTATTGGGCCTTAGTTAAGGTAATTTAAGTCTAGAGGTTTTAGCTCAAACAAGGCCTGGATATTGTGTTTAGAGGATTTGGACTCTTATTCGATATAGGTAACATGGTAAAATGATGATTATGCCCTTGGCCCAAATTTAGCCTGTATAGTTTTTCCCCTACTCTCTAAGTCAATGAGTCATTGGGTTAGAGAGTAATCAACGAGTATGTCGTCTGGAGTGAAGCACGTAAGCATACATGGACATAGATGTCATCTGGACTTATTATAGGTCATACCATGTTGATGGCGCTGAGTATATGTTTGGGGATGATCCTCAATCGACCAACCTTGGGCATGATGTCGTTGGACCTACCAAATGCAACAACTTATTAATGAAACTAAGGAAATGTCAAGAATGAACCTCAATCGACCAGACGATCATAAATACTCAGGGAAAGTTCTCGTCCACTAGATAATCTCCAGCCGACTGGACTTCAAAAGGACCGAGAGGGAATTTTCAATGCCATCTGGACCAGATGAAGGCCCAAGTCTTGAACTCTACTCAACATGAGCTATGGGGAATGTTCCCAGACGACTGAACTAGGTGAAAGTTCAAGATAATCTTCGTTCGACTGGTCAGAGGACCAGCGATGTCTTTCTATATCGTCTGGACCATTTGAAGGTCCAGATCATGATCTTGACATGACATGAGCCATGAAAAATGTTCCTAGTCGACTGAACCAGATGAAGGTTCAGCATAATCTCCAGCCGACTGGTTAGAGGACCAAAAGAGTGTTCAATGTCGTCTATACCAGATGAAGGTCCAGGTCTTGATCTTGACTGGACATAAGCTATGGGGAATGTTCCCTGTTAACTAAACTAGATAAAGGTTCGGGATAATCTCTATTCGACTGGTCAGAGGACCATGGGTGTCTTTCAATGTCGTTTGGACCATATGAAGGTCCAGGTCATGATCTTGACTCGACATGAGCCATGTGAATGTTCCCAGTCGACTGAACCGGATGAAGGTTCAGGATAATCTCCAGTCGACTGGTTTGAGGACCAAATGAGTGTTTAATGTCATCTGGACTATATGAAGGTCCAAGTCTTGATTTTGACTCGACATGAGCCATGAGGAATGTTCTCAGTTGACTGAACCAGATGAAGGTTTGTGATAATCTTTGTTCGACTAATCAGAGGACCAAAGGAGTGTTCAATGTCGTCTGGACCATATGAAGGTCCGGGTTTTTATCTTGACTGACATAAGCCATGGGGAATGTTCCATGTCGACTGAACTAGATGAAGGTTCAGGATAATCTCCAGCCGACTGGACCTGAAAAGGACCCATGGGAGTCTTCAATGTCATCTGCACCAAATGAAGGTCCAGGTCTTCATGTATGTCGTATGACACTGCCTGCAAGTGTCAAAATCACATTCATAGCAAGTGATGGAGCAGGAATATTAATACATGTCATCTGGATATTTACTCGAGTGGTCAAGTTAGTGGCCATTTGACGTAAAGAACATATCCTGTTGACTGTATCGAGAATAGATTCTTTATCTCTCTTTTGTGTAGTCTGGGCAAAATGAAACTTGTAATTTGGAGGAATCCAAAGATAGTCTCCACCCGACTTGATGGATTCTTTTATTGTGTCGAACAGAACGTGATTTTGCTAAGACATTGTCTGCGTCTTTGAAACTATGAACAAGGTTAATATCAAAGTAAAATGTTTTTATATGTCATGTGGAGACCATGTAGTCTGAGCAATTAATGGATTTCTAAATAACTATATCGTCTAGAATAAAAGATGAGACTCTTATAAGGCCAAACACTTTTTATAGCGACTGGAAAGGATATCACAGATGGAGGATGCTCCGCTGCCGTCTGGGATAGCTAGGGACCGATAAATAAGGCCTCATGTAATCTAAAAAGGACAAGTTTTTAAGTTTATCATGTGGGCGAATAAAAAGATCTTGATCATTGTCATTGGCCATATGAGTAATTGAATTGACTTCCTCTTAGATGACCCTAGTCGATGACTTAGAATGTCCCTTCTTACTCATAGGGCCGTAAGTAGTTTTCGTGAAATGGGCCTCTAGATAATTAGACTTTTGCTTGTCATCACTATAGCCCTAGTGGGAATTTCAAGGCGTCATTTTGGAGGTAAAACGAGGCTCCAAAAGAAGGGGAATATAATAGGGCCATGAAGGCTCATTTGATCCATTCATAAAAAATCTTCTCATCTCGCTTTCAAGGTATTCCTCATAACTTTCCTTGTGTTCTTCATTTCTTCAAATTATAGATTCAAACTGTTCTTGGATAAATAGGCCATTTGATTCTTAGGTTTATTCAATATTTATAGAATTGGGTTTGAAGATTATGGTTGTTTGATCTTTGGGACGTAGAGATTTGATAGGGTTTAGCTATTTATTAACCATATTCAGTGTAGCAGATATTGAGTGAGGATTCAACGGATAGTGGTGATACAAAGACGTACACTGGATCTTCTAGTGAGTCGACTGGAGAAAAAGTTGGTATTGAGTGGTCGAATAAACGTTTGTGTGGTGCTGGGATCTTGACAATAGTTGTACTGCCACTAGGTATACCTAAGAATGTAATACCTCTAAGGACTTACCTGCCGATAGGGAATCGAGTGAGGATCCGAGTACTAGCGAGCCGATAAATATTCTGACTAGGAATCCAATTAGTCGAGTAACCGAACAGTCCATGAGGGTGATGAAAATAAAATATAGGTTTCCCTCCTCGATTGAGGTTATATTAGCAAGGTCGACTGAAAGGATTGATTACAAAATACCCTGGTAGGTTGGGTTCTACGAGCGTCTGTTTGCTGATGGATTGAGTTTTCCCATACCCAGTTTAGTGTGGGTAGTATTTGATCATTTTGGATTAGCCCCTTCGCAATAGACGCCTAACACGTGGAGAATTTTATTTTCGGATGAGTGCATGACGTATGAGGTGTGGATAAAGTTTGGGGTTAAAGATCTGCTCTACACATATTACTTGAAGAAGCATGTGAAAGATAATGGGAGGTATCATTTGTTTATTCGACAAAAGAGGGAGCACTTCGTGTTAGGCCTGACTACGAACGACAGAGGGGATTGGCAGAAATTTTATTTTTTTGTGAGAGAGGAGAATATTTTTGGGTCGACTGGGGCTGGTCGTATCTCTGAATACTGGAATATGTCGAGTGAGTGTATTTCTTTCTATACAGTATTCCATTATTTACTTATCGACTGGCTAATGTTTATCACCTTCATGTTTTGCAGGTTCAACCCGAAATAGTTCATTTGAAGTAACTCCAGGTGTCGTTGCGAACACGAGATAATTGTTGAATCTACAAGCTCCATAGAGTAATTGGAAGGTCGTGTTAGAGGAGAAGAGGTTGAGGCTGAATCCATTGTGGAATAAGGTATTTGATACTAAAGGTAATCATTTTGTTCCTAATAGAAAAATTTTGACTATCATATTGAGCACTTGGTCTTGTCAACTGACATTCGAAAGGCTACTATTTTTATAGCCACTAACACCTGGAGAAAGTTTATGCGCAGCTGAAATCATGTCGGGTCGATACAAGGTGCCCTTACTTGAGAAGATGGAGACCAATGGAAGAGCAAAAAGGCCAAAGGAAAGGAGTCTGAAGTTCAGGAAGTTGAGGTCTTTGCGCCAAAGGATGTTGTTTCGACTGAGACTCATGCTGTATCAATACCACCAACCGATATGGATGTTGTATTGAGGAATAGGAAAGCCGTGTTTGAAGTGGAAAAAGACCTGAAGAACGTCATAGTGAAGATTCCTCATGGGTCGACAGTAATTTCTAATACCCTTCTAACCTCTTTAAGTTCATCAAGAGGCTCCTTCTTGAAGAAGATGAACATAGGCTTACTTAATTGGTCCCAACGGAGACAAGCAAGAAGATTGCAGCGTTGAGTTATCAGGTAAGGGTTCTCAGAAACTTTCTTCTCTTTTACGTTTTCTTTTGTTCGAATGGGAAATAACACAAATGTTTTTCCAGACTATGGAATGTGTCCTCTTCCTACAAGAGTTTTTCGAATCGAGCCAAATGCGAACGAGGGAGTTGGAGAAGTCCAACACGGCGGTCAAGAAAGAGAATGCCGAGGGTTTGCATCGCGACGCAGCCTTAATTAATCAGCTACCGACACGCGTCATCACCGCGTCATCATGACGTCAGCATAATTATTGATCTGCCGACAACCGCCATCTACTGTAACGCAATGCGTGCCATGTGTCAACATCTCAACAAAGCCATGTACACGTGTCATCAATCCACGCGCGTCGCGATGCGCAACACCTTCTGCGTCGCGACGCGGAAGCCTGAATTTTGCCTATAATTTGAAGTTGATTTCATTTTCCAAATTCATACTTTCCTTAAGGTTCTTAATAATGATTTAAGGATTGTATCTTGTTTGTATATATTAATAGTAATGTATTTTTATTTTTAGTAGTAGTAATAATAGTTTATTTATTTTATCTTTCTTTTATGTTTTGTAGTTAATTTCCGCTTGAGGAAGGGTGAAACTTTTATTATGATAATTTATATTAATCTCCCTTAAATTATAATATATAAATTATCTTAAAACCTGACTTAATAGCATACCGCCTTTATAGTCGGTTGGACTTAATTAAATTAATTTTAACCTAACTTAATTGGATATCGCCTTTATGTTCGGTTGGAATTAATTAAAATATGACTTAATTAGGATATTATCTATATGGTCAGTTGGTAATATTATGCAAATTTATATACTATAATAATGGAGATTTCTAGATTTGAAATAGTAAAGGTGGATCCCCTAACCCCAGCATTTTATTTTTAATTTAGGAAAGTGATGAAGCACAATATTCGCGAGTTTAATAATTGATTTTCTAATATAATGGGTAATATATTAGGCTTGTTTATTGAATTTTAATCTTACTGCTTCTTGTTGTCTGATCATCAATAAGATTGATGTGGTAAACTTAAAATGAACTTGGAAAATGGATTTTAGGTTTCAGCCTTAGATTCAAGAGCTCACGATCTCACTTTAGGGGAGATTTTCTTCCAGGATAGGAATATACCTGTCGGGCGTGGGTATCCACAATTGGAACTTGAACATAATGAATTTGGATAACTTAGTTAACATATGAATACAGTTAATTGGGTTACTTTGGGTGTTTGCATCTGACCATCGGAAGAGGCTTTTGCATATCTTTATGTTCCAGGTTATCAACTGAATGATTACACAGATATAAGAGAATCAATTCATCATTAGAATTATATTGTGTGGAATCACAACGCTAGATGTTTGTTTTCTTTATTATTAATTTCCTTTGTTTTATTTTGTATTTTTATTTATTTAGAAAATCCACATTCAACCAACCAATCAGCAATCATTCCCTTGTCACCCTCATTAGATACATGTAAATAAATAAAATCAATAATTAATAACAACAATAGAAATTAAGTCCTCGTGGGATCGATATTTTTATACTACTTGAGAAATATGTGCGCTTGCGTAACTTGTGTGTTTACCATCGATCAGAGGTTTTTGAAGCTGAGAAAGAGGCTTATAAAGAAAGCGTACATTCCTTGGAGAAGGCGAAGGGTGAGTTGGAAGAGAGGTTGGAAGGGATATGTTATGAGGCCATGTTAATTTAGATGAGCAAATTGATGAGGCAATATCTAGCTGGGGAGCATAAGCATTAGACTCCCAAAAAGTGGATAAAGGAGCAAGAACGGTATGAGGCTGGGATCTCTTTGTCAGATGAGGAGATCGAAGAAGCTGAAGAGGGTATTCCAGCTGCTGCAAAATCTGTCAGCTCGGAGGGAAAGGTTGCAGCAGAGAGGGAGTTAATAGAGTTAGTAGAGGTTCCTAAATAAGTTGAAGAGAAGATCACTGAGGTTGGCAATGGGTTGGGTTTTAAAGAGAGTCAGATTCTAGAGACTGAGGTCGCTTCTGCCTCTGATATACAAAAAGCCCATGTTGCTGTCACTTCCCCAGCTGAGGATCCGGAAATTGATGCTGCTGAAGACTGAAGATTGCATTCCTTTTTTATAGTTGTAACACTGACGGCCAGTGGCCTTAATGTAAAAACCTTATTTTACTATAACAATCTTTCCATCTTTTATATGAGAACTTTCGTTTGTAGATCTTTTCGTCGCCTGAAATTTTATTTTTTTAGATATGTCACATAGATATTTAAGTGATCTTAACTTAAAATGGCATTTCCTCAAACCAAGTTATGAAACATTGGAAAGAATTTAACAAATCCAAAATTCGAAGTGAATAAAGATTTTAACAAATCCAGAATCTGAAGTGAAGAAAGGCTAAAAGGTAGTCTCATTGTCCCCTAGTCATAGAGCAGTCACTAGTCGAGTGGTTGGTTTATGACTTATAATAAGGGGATCTTCTTGTAGAATCGCTTGAGATGTATAGCGTTCCGGCTATTTTGAATATGTCTATCATCTTTAGTTTTCAATTTGTAGGCTCATTGTCCAACTATATTAGTGATGACGTATAGGCCTTCCAATGTAGGTCCAAGCTTCCCATCTCTAACTTCCTTGGTGTTTTGAAAGACTTTGTGGTAGGGTTGGTGCTCGGAGTGCCAATCCGGATCGTATTTATGTCCGATTCATGAATACGAACAATTTCTTTTTCCATAATATTACTTATTTATGGTAGTACTTCTTGCTTTTATTAACATATTCATCTAATTACGATTATATTGAAACTAAATATGGTTTAGTGATATGTATATATTAGAAAAAGACCCGATAATATATTTGTAGTGCTCAGTTACAAAGTAGTTTGTAATTAACATTGGGAAGTGTCACTACTAAAAGTATATTATCAAATAAAGTTCATGGTCAAGATTTACTAACACGGGTCGGTTAGGAAAATCCGCTAAGACCAGTACATGTCGTATATCGAGACTTAGTCCGATGGTTTATCCCAATGAACCATGAGTCTTGGGAGACTCGTATAGACATGTAGGTATTTATTTGATAAATACTGAACGACTCACTGAAGATTTCCTAATAGATGGTACACCAACGTCAATAGGAATCTTCTCGAGTCGAGTAGCATAGTGGTCCTTCGATTCCTACATGCGTTTGCGATCTAGTAAATCCATGGTCGTGGTATAACTTTAGAAGCGAGTTCCGAGTGTTATTTAGAGATCGTAAATTTAAAAGTCGACTATATTATACCTTAGGGATTTGACGTTCTTATCTATATCATCGGTATAATATTGATAGCCTGTTACAGAGGGATTATATGTATGCAATGACCTCGACTTGCATAATTTAGCGAGATTATCCGTGGTCGTCATAATTCATGAGTGGGTGGATTATGGACACGAAATTGGATTCAGTGACTGATAAACCTAAACTTAGAGAGTCCCACAATATAAAGTGTACTCGTTGAGCATTTGGGCAACGCGTTATGAATAATATAGATTATTCATAATACTTCACCGAATTAAAAGAGTTAATTCGAGTTGTTTAAATAGTTAAACGAAAATACATACATTAGGGGCATTTCGGTCAATTAATAATTATTGTATTTGATACAAGATTTGATTTGATACATATTAATTAATTGTCAAATGAGACTTTGACACATGTCATTAATATATGTATTTGTTATTTAATGTAAATAAAAATACATATATAATAATAATCGCATTAATTAATTATTTAGGTATTTAAATATGAAATATCTAAATAATTAAATTTTATCAATATTACATAATTGTTATGCAATATGTTTGATTATTATTGGTTACATGTGGCATGATTTTATTAAGCTTAAAGTTTACAAATTGGATTTGTTAATTTAAAGCTTATTTTCATTATTTAATTATATTACTTTACCAAATGACCAAAATACCCCTCTTTTACCCCTAAGTCGGTTTTGGCTTGATTTTTTAAGTTGAAAATTTTGTTTTCTCCTTTCATAAGACTCCATGGTCGAACACCTCCATAAAAGAAAACTCCCAAATTTTTTTTGAAGATTCAAGGAAGAAAGTGAAGAAATTCAAGAAACAGTTTAAGGAAATTACAAGATTTTGAGGTAATCTTCATTAATCTTAAACTTAGAAAGCTTGTTTCTTATTCTTGAATATCTATAATAGTTCTAGGGTTTCTTCATTTCTTAGATTTTGGGCTTTTTGATTTGGAGGATGAATTTGGAGGCTAGATGCATGTGTGAAGTTTGATTGATGATATTAGTGTAATATTGATTCAATTTTGTCATTTGATGACTTGTTGCTATTCTAGAGTGTTATGAACACTCTTATAACTCCTAGAATTGTTCTTGAGTTCTTTATAGGTGGTGGCTTTGGTTGCTGTTAGTATTAATATGATTAATATTGAGAAAATTGGATTTATAGCATGAAAATGATATTTTTTGTTACAAAATCATATCTGGAAATTCTGTGATTTTGGTGATGAAAAGTATGTTGTATAAATTTATTGGATGTGTTTTGGGCATTGGAACAATTGTCAGAAATTATTTCGGAGTTGAAATATGCGAAAACGGTGAAAAACAGCGTTACCGGGTGAGTTTCTGGCTTACCGAGTGTCCGTTGTCCAAACAGTGAATTTGTCACTTTTTGCGCAGCCCAAGAACTGCCCAAGTACTATTGGGGCTGGCCTGGGCAGGCCTCATGTGTATTGGTTTGTCGGTTTGGACAAAAACGCGTTTTATGCCATTTTGTGGAAAAATGTTTCGTAAGAGTTTCGCGATGTTTCTAACCTATTTATGTTGTTATTTGATATCAAATAAATATTTTTAGGTCTAATATGAATGAATTATTCATATTGGATATTGAATAATTTATTTGGTAATTTTAAAAGTTTTAAAGTTACGATTTCACCCGAACCGCTCGCTTCCGCTGCTTCTGCTCTAAAACCCCAACAGAAATTGTATCAGAGCAGGTCTGATCCTTCATCCATTACATTTTTCATACTTGGTATATGATATATAATCCAATTTTGATGTTTGTATATGCATTTAATTTAGATATTTCTTGACTTTTCGATTCTACGCTAACGGGAAACGTAACGGAAATTTAATGGTTAAGTTGAGTTATGTTTTCTAAGGTAGAATTGTACTGTTTAGAAATTGATCTAGATTAAATTATTCATTTGATGTAGAGCAATTCTTTCTTGAGGAATATCCCCGCTTAAATAAGGCAGTCTAGTGACATGTATTGGATGCATGTTTCTTGGTCTGTCTTGTCAATACGGTTTATGGGTATTTTTCTATGGCTGCATCCGAGAAAGTGCCAAAGCAGTGAGGGTGTAGTTGATAGAATTTTATCGATGCCGGATGTATATTTGATACTAGACAAATTCAAGTGAAAGTGGAAATCCTGAACGTGCCAAAGCTGTCAGGACTACATCAGTAGCTTGAGTTTGTCATTGGCAAGTGAAGCCTTGATACGCCTCCTTGTGAACATGTCAAAGTTGTCATAACGAGAAACGGTCAGGACCAAAACCAAGAGTCACAGTGAGTGTGATTGACAATGAGTTGTCTACCTAATGAATATACGTAGGCGGGATCGTGCCAAAGCTGTGAGTCGAAATATATTCATGGGGTCCACTTCTCACTATGGAATTCGATTTAATTATTGAATTCTCATTTTCCGTTGGGGATTATGGTATTACGTAAAGTAGTGGGAGACACTGCTGGGTTAAAAAAATCCAAAACTAAAGCAGTGTGTAATATTATGGAAATTGCTGCTTTTGTTTTCCTTTATTTTATATTGTTAATAGAATTAAAATTCTAATCCACTGCATGCATATTATTTGAATATGTTTTCTGACTTAACTTATGATTGCTTTTTTCTAGAATAGGTTCTAGAATTTTAGTAGACTTGGATATTGTTAGATAAGTCAAAACCATCGGGAACTATTATTCCGATTTTCTTGAAAATCAAGATGGTTAGTGACTTAGTTGCTAAGTCACGATAGGTAATCTAAATAGATATATGTTTTAGGATATAATTGTCTAAAGAGAATATTTTCTTGTGCAGTAAGAATTGACGTGAATTAGTTCATGTCTCGAGATTCTTGACTGGCATTAAGAAAACTCCATTAGGTATTTGTTTATCTTATAATGATGTTTCTTGGCATTAGTGACTTTTAGAAGTCACGTGTTTGACACAGTTTGCTAATCAAATATTTGCAATTGTTGTGAATAATTGAAGGAAAATTATAAAGCTAAAGAAATTATATGTGTATAGTTGTGTGTAGAGAATACGATTCTCATAATACGACAACTGTAAGTATTAGATACCAGATCTCCCATCTAGTTATTTAAAATATTGTTTAATGATTGTTTTGATATTTGATATCAGAACTTGCGACTATTGGATAGTTATTTGTTCTTTATAAACAGTTATTTCATATTTTAATATGACTAATAGTGTCATTGATGAAGAGATAAACATTAAGAAAAATAATTGGTTAAATAAATAACTTAGAACAATGCTTTATGAGATTTTATCACTTAATCATTAGATGCTTATTCCGTATGGTAAAGGATGGTCTGATACAAGATCACACCATATATCCTTATCTATTTAATGAATATTGTATTCAGTATGGGATTAAATCTCATTTAACCAATGATCGTCATTGGACCACAGATTTATTAAACTAATACATTGGATGTATGTAGTTTAATGAATTAGAAATTGCCTTGAATAGTTTTCTTTACTTCGTAACTTAGTTAATGAGTTGTCATGACTTAGTTGTGTGTTTCTAAAAGAATACATATTGAACGTCTTGAATGGTTCGAGAACATCCAATATGTTTCTGATGAAACACAGATAGAATATTTTGAATGGTTCAAAGATATTCTATTTGAAGTGTTGAAAACTATATTTTTAAAATTCATCGTGAGTCTTTGAATTGTTCAAGGATGTTTTATATTATCAAACATATGAATTTATGGCAATTAGTTTTAAAGTTATTTAATGAATGTGATTCTTACTCAATATTATTCTTCTACTATTCCATCATGATGGAATTGATCAGTGGGAGAAATAGAATCTTATATGATCTGATTCATTTGATATTGAGTGTTACCGAATTAGTTTTCAATACTCTTAGGGATATGCTCCAATTACACTAATTCATCTTTTTAATTAATGTTCCATTAGTTTCTACAGTTACGTATATGATATATAAGTAAAAAATTCGAATCTTGAAAATTTTGAGATTTGAATCTTTCTTTTGTATAATGGTTATATAATTGAAATGTATTTGAGCCGCGGAGGTACAAGCAAAAATTTATCATTTATTCTATTTAATAAAATATTGTATTTTATTTGATAGAATATCTTTTCTACGATCCCGAGTAATAAAATTGTTTTATTACTTGGTGTGTAACATCAGATGTTAACAATTGAAGAAAAGACTTGACTTATTGAAGTCAAATGGGTGAGTAATAAACTATAAATGGAACTACATAATTAATAAGATGAAAAGACCCGTAGACATCTTCCATATAAGTCCAGTAGGATGTCAGAATCATTTGTGAAGTATTTGATACTAAATGGTTCTTTTATTTTCTTATCGAAGAAAATTATCCTATAATTTATAGTGGGAGTGATATTTGATATCGATTTCAGAAGTTAACATTAAACCATAAATCTAAGATTGTTCGTAGCTTACTACAATCAAATTTTTGAACTTGATTAAGCCTTCATTATGAATCGTTCATAAAATGTGCAAATTGTTTGCGCAGCAAAAGCAAAGTGAGCTTATTAAAGGTTTGACCTTTATAGTATGACAGTGAGAAAGGTTATACTCAACAATCTATTGTAGATTCTGAGAAAATTTGTCTCTAGTCACACTATTTGAACAATTAAGGATTTATTGGTTAATGTTGAAATTAAACTATGTATTTTAGCTAGGAATACAAAATGGCGTTTCAGAATGGTTTCTTCGAAGAAGAGATACATTGTGATTTCTTTGTTTGAATAATTTATTCTGGTATGGCCCTGGAGTTTGTATTCTGTTAAGATCACAGTTTGATATACTAGCTTATAGAGCCTATTATAGACTCAAATAAGTTTTCCATAAATCTGTGTTCTCTAATTTTGATTACAGTCAGATTGTCTGATTTTATCAAAGCATAGAGAGCACATATGTGATAAAAGGGTTAGTGGGAGCGTACATATATATTTCTAGTATTGTATATCCTAACGACATTATCATTATTAATTTAATAATGAAATGTTTATGAGCTAAAACATTTACCTAAGTCTTCTTTTCTCCGTGAAAGTAGTGGGAGTAGTCTCTGTTATATTTGATATAAAATTTTATATATGATATAAAATAAGAGACTTGTGAGATACTCTCATTAGTCTTACATTAGATATGATCTAATAAATGACACAACAAGACTATCTGTGTGACAATTAGTATAACTGTTTGACAATTAGTGTGTCTCTTGTATATAGTATTTATCTTTCGTAATGGATGATTTATTTGTCGAAAGAGAAATTGATTAGAATTTGTAGTCAATCTTATGCATTATAGGATGATGGCATAATGAATAATATTTATGCGATTAAAAATATCAATTTAGTCGTAATTGTTACGAACTATTTTGATATGTTATAGACCATATGATGTGTCTTGAAACATGTTCTTTGTTATCTTTGAGATATTAAGAACAAGTTTCTTATTCATGGAGAATATAGTCTTCAACCATTAGGATCAAATTAATTTTGAGTCTAATTATGACATTAGACAGTCTACATCATATAGAGTCAGAAAAGATGCATTGGGAGTGTCACGAACGATTCTACTATGTAAGTGGAATTTGTTGTAACTTATGAAGTATTGACTTATGAAGTTGCATAGTGACCTTATAGATTAGAAGTTTTGATATTAGTATTAAGCTTTCGGTTATCTGCATAGTATTTGGATTTGATCCCTAAATACATAGACAACTCAGTAGCTGTAGCACAATATTGATGTCGCATCTGAGTCATATTGATGTATAACTTAGGTTATATAATATATGAATGATGCTGGATAAGGGAAACGATTGGGTTTGTTGGACAAACTCAATATGTTATAGCGTGCTTACTTGTTGTTGCCGGACTCTTGAGTGCTATGTCAGCTCTTGAGAACCATGTGTATGTAATGCATGTTGAGATGCGTATATGATACCGTGGATTGGCACTAGTGCAAGTGGGATAAATTATTAGGGTTAGTGCTCGGAGTGCCAATCCGGATCGTATTTATATCCGATTCATGAATACGAACAATTCATTTTTTTCTATAATATTACTTCTTTAGGGTAGTACTTCTTGCTTTTATATACATATTCAATCTAATTACGATTAGATTGAAACTAAATATTGTTTAGTGATATGTATATATTAGACAAAGACCCGATAATATATTTTTAGTGCGCAGTTACAAAGTAGTTTGTAATTGACATTGGGAGTGTCACTACTAAAAGTATATTATCAAAAAAGTTCTTGGTCAAGATTTACTAACACGGGTCTGTTAGTAAAATCCGCTGAGACCAGTACATGTCTTATATCGAGACTTGGTCCGATGGTTTATCCCAATGAACCATGAGTCTTGGGAGACTCGTAAAGACATGTAGGTGTTTATTTGATAAACACTGAATGACTCACTGAAGATTTCCTAATATATGGTACAACCAACATCAATAGGAATCTTCTCGAGTCGAGTAGCATAATGTTACTTCGACTTGAAGATAACCAATGTGGATATATGAGTTATCCTCCACACTTTGATGCCAGTCATGTCATCGATCTATTTAGATCAGACCTTCGCCTGTTCGTTGGGTGTGGACTGATGTTTATGATATCCAGTGCGTATCAAGATAGAATCCGTCAGTCCTGTGTACAGGGTATAGGTTTCCTACACGTGTTTGCGATCTAGTAAATCCATGGTCGTGGTATAACTTCGGAAGCGAGTTCCGAGTGTTATTTAGAGATCGTAAATTTAAAAGTCGACTATATTATACCTTAGGGATTTGATGTTCTTATCTATATCCCCGGTATAATATTGATAGCCTGTGATAGAGCGATTATACGTATACAATGACCTCCACTTGCATTGTTTAGCGAGATTATCTGTGGTCGTCATAATTCATGAGTGGGTGGATTATGGACACGAAATTGGATTCCGTGACGGATAAACCTAAACTTAGAGAGTCCCAAAATATGAAGTGTACTCGTTGAGCACTTGGGCAACACGTTATGAATAATATAGATTATTCATAATACTTCACTGAATTAAATGAGTTAATTCGAGTCGTTTAAACGGTTAAACGAAAATACATGCATTATGGGCATTTCGGTCAATTAATAATTAATATGTATTTGTATTTGATACCAGATTTGATTTGATACATATTAATTAATTCTCAAATGAGACTTTGACACATGCCATTAATATATGTATTTGTTATTTAATGTAAATAAAAATACATATATAATAATAATCGTATTAATTAATTATTTAGTTATTTAAATGTTAAATATCTAGATAATTAAATTACATCAATATTACATAATTGTTATGCAATATGTTTGATTATTATTGGTTACATGTGGCTTGATTTTATTAAGCTTAAAGTTTAAAAATTGGATTTGTTAATTTAAAGCTTATTTTCATTATTTAATTAGATTAATTGACCAAATGGCCAAGATACCCCTCTTTTATCCCTAAGTCGGTTTTGGCTTGATTTTTTAAGTTGAAAATTTTGTTTTCTCCTTTCATAAGACTCCTTGGTCGAACACCTCCATAAAAGAAAACTCCCAAAATTTTCTTGAAGATTCAAGGAAGAAAGAAATTCAAGAAAAAGTTTAAGGAAATTACAAGATTTGGAGGTAATCTTCAATAATCTTAAACTTAGAAAGCATGTTTATTGTTCTTGAATATCTAGAATAGTTCTAGGGTTTCTTCCTTTCTTATATTTTGGGGCTTTTTGATTTGGAGGATGGATTTGGAGGCTAGATGCATGTGTGAAGTTTGATTGGATGATATTAGTGTAATATTGATTCAGTTTTATCATTTGATGACTTGTTTCCATTCTAGAGTTTTATGACCACTCTTGTAACTCCTAGAATTATTCTTGAGTTCTTCATAGGTGGTGGCTTTGGTTGGTGTTAGTAATAATATGATTAATATTGAGAAAATTGAATTTATAGCATAAAAAATGATATTTTACAAAATCAGATCTGGAAATTCTGTGATTTTGGTGATGAAAATAATGTTGTATAAATATATTGGATGTGTTTTGGGCATTGGAACAATTTCCGGAAATTGTTTCAGAGTTGAAATATGCGAAAACGGTGATAAACGGCGTTACCATGTGAGTTTTGGGCTTACCGGGTGTCCGCTGTCCAAACAGTGAATTGGTCACTATTTGGGCAGTTCATGAACTGCCCAATTACTATTAGGGCTGACCTGGGTAGCCCTCATGTGTATTGGTTGGTCGGTTCGAACAAAAACACGTTTTATGCCATTTTACGGAAAAACATTTTCGTAAAAGTTTCGCGATGTTTCTAACTTATTTATGTTGTTATTTGATATCGAATAAATATGTTTAGGTGAAACATGAATAAATTATTCATATTGGATATTGAATAATTTATTTGGTAATTTTAAAAGCTTTAAAGTTACGATTTCGCCCAAACCGCGCGCTTCCGCTGCTCCCGCGCTAAAACCCCAACACTTTGCGTAAGACCCAATCTCCTTCCTTGAATGTTTTGCACCCGAAATTCTTAACTCATCAATGGTATCAAGACTGTGGTTCAAAAGTTGTTGATTGGAATCTTCTTCGAGCCACTGGTAGCGTAGGGACGGTATGCATCTTTCAGCCGGGATTACTGCTTCAGTTCCAAATGCTAGTGAGAATGGGGTTTCCCTAGTTGAAAAATGAGCAGTTGTCCTGTAGGATCACAAAACTTATGGGAGCACGTCTTCCCATGCCCCTTTTGCTTTTTCCAATATTTTCTTCATAGTGTTCATATCAGTCATGTTGGATGACTCGGCTTGACCATTGGCTTGAGGGAAACATGGGGTTGAGAAGTTGAGTTTGATACCTCAATCCTTATAAAAGTCTTGGATGGTGGCTGATGAATTGAGAACCATTATCAGTCATAATCTCTCTCGGTAATCCGAATCGACATATGATATTCTTCCAAATGAAGGCTTGTACTTCTCGATCTCGAACCCTGGCGAAAGCTTCGGCCTTAATCCATTTGAAGTAGTAGTCTATAAGTGCAAGCATGTAGACTCACTGGCCTGGGGCAGTTGGGAGTTTTCCAATGATATCTATCCCCAACTTCATGAATGGCCAATGAGAAAGAATGGGATTGAGTCTTTCTGGAGCATATGTGAGGCTGGGGCGAACCTCTGACATTTCTCACATCTACGTGTGAAGTCTACAGCGACGGCTCGCATGGTGGCCAATAGTATCCTGTAGTGTGGGCTCGGCATGCGAGGCTTCTTCTCCAGAGTGATTCTCATATTCTCCTTCATACAATTCTACCAACACATGGTCTGCTTCCTGGGGAGTAAGGCACCTGAGGTAGGGCCCGGAGAATGACCTCTTCAAGAGTTAGCCATCATAGAGAGTGAACCTTACAACTTGGCGTTGAATCTTTCAGGCCTCAGTTTTTTCTACTGTGAGTGTTCTATCTTGCAAGTATCTACTGTTGGAGTCATTCATGAGTCGGTTGGAATGATTGGGGTAAAGAGCTTATCTCCCTCATTCCAGATGGCTGGCCATTACAAATATACTACTGGAATTGATTGCGATTTGTCTCCCTGCATTATCGAACCAAGGGTGGCCAAAGCATCTGCATAAGTATTCTCAATCCTATGAACTTGTGATATTGTGATTTCCTCAAATGTCGACTGAAGTTCCTTCACCTTCTGTAAGTAAGAGACCATTTGTGAGTCTCGTGCTTGATATGACCATTGGAATTGGTTAAAAATTAGCTGGGAATCTGATTTGACTTCTATCTTCCTGGCTCCCAATTTCTTGGCCAAATTTAGTCCAGCTACAAGAGATTCATACTCGACTTCATTATTGGTGACTTTGAAGACACACTTAAGTGGCTATTGTAGTGTGTCGCCTTCCGAGATGGAGAGCATAATTCCCAACCCGTATCCACGCTTGTTGCTACATCCGTCGACTGTAAGTTTCCAAATCGGAGGGGATTTGTAGGCTGAGGATGAAGTCAACCACGAATTCTAGTAGAGCTTTAGATTTGATCGCGGTCTGTGGCTGGTAGGTGATGTCGTGCTCTCCAAGTTCCACAGTCCATTTCGTCAGTCTCCCAAAGAGCTTAGGTTTATGGAGGATGCTCCTCAAGGGGTAGGAAGTTTAGACAATAATTGGATGCCCTTGGAAGTATGGGAGCAGCTTTCGAGCAGCTGTAATCAAAGCAAGTGCCAGCTTCTCCATTTGGGTGTAGCATGTCTCCACGTCGAGTAGGGTTTTACTCACATAATACACAGGAAGTTGTGTTCCTTCTTCTTTTCTAATCAAGACTGCACTGATAGCTCGTTCTAAAACTCCCAAATAAAGGTAGAGTATCTCATTGTCGACTCGTTTAGAAAGAAATGGTGGAGTTGTCAAATACCTCTTGAGTTCCTTTAAAGCTTTCTTGAGGGCATAGAAGAATAAAAAACTTGTGTCTGCTGACTTGGAGATGAACTGGTTCAAAAATGTGATCCTCTCTGCAAGTCACATGACATCTTTCAGGCTGGTGGGGGAAAGAATGTCAAGGATGGACCTTATTTGATCCGGGTTGGCTTCAATACCTCATCGAGTGACCAAATACCCAAGGAATTTTCCCGAAGCGACACCGAAGGTGCATTTCGTAGGGTTTAGCTTCATGTCGTACTTCCTCATTATGTCGAACGCCTGCCTCAAGTGCTCTAGATGTTGTTCAGCCTCTAATGATTTTACCAACATGTCGTCTATGTAAACCTCCATAGTTTTCCCAATGTGTTGGGAGAACATCTTGTTGACTAGTTGCTGGTAAGTGGCTCATGCATTCTTGAGTCTGAATGGGATCACCTTGTAGCAATAGATACCTCTGTTGGTGACAAAAGTTGTTTACTTCTGGTCGTTTGGGTGCATGAGGATCTGATTGTAGCCCGAATATGCATCCATGAAACTCAACAACTAGTGCCCCGCTGTCGCATCGACCATTTAATCAATATGAGGCAATGGGAATGAATCCTTTGGACAAGCTTTGTTCAAATATGTGAAGTCAATGTAAACTCGCCACTTCCCATTCTTCTTTCGAACTACCACAACGTTGGCAAGCCACTCTGGATACTGAACTTCTCTTATACCCTCATTTTGAAGAAGTTTTTGAACCTCCTCATCGATAATTCAGTTCCTTTCAAAGTGAACTTTTTTCTCTTCTGTCTTACCAAGGGATAGTCTGGATCCAGGCGTAGCTCGTGGATTATCATCTCTGGGTCTATCCCGGTCATATCTTCATGTGACCATGCAAAGCAATCATGTCGCTCATTAAGGAAGTTAATTAGATCTGACCGTAGCTTGGGCTCAAGGTAGGCCCCAATCTGAGCTTTATGGTCCGCAAGTTGGGCGTGAATCTGGACCTCATCGAGTTCCTCAATGTTGGGATGATTTTTCTTGGACTCACAAGGTCATTCCTGTAATTGCTATGCTGAGTGAGGTTTTTCTTTTAGAGTCGTTTGATAGTAACTTTTCGAGACAAGCCGGTCCCCTTTGATCTCTTGGATGCCCCACTTGGTGGGCAATTTCAACACTTGAAGGTAGGTTGAAGAAACTGCCCTCATATCATGGATCCATGGTCAATCAACAATCAAATTGTAGGCTAAGGGGAAATTTAGGGCCAAAAATATAGTGATTTTGTTGACCCCACCAGCGTATACTGGGAGGGATATTTCTCCCAATGTGAACTTATGCTCTCCACTAAACCGTATCAGCACAGTCGAATGTCGCATGACCTTGTCTAACTCGTCTTCCATATCCTTCAGGACGGCAGTGAAGATAATATTGGCTGAGGACATTGTATCAACCAACACCCGCTTAATCATAAAGTTTGCAACTTACAAAGAGATTACCAGGGCATCGTGATGTAGGTTCTTTTGATTGGAGTTGTTATCGTCTGGAAATTCGATTTCCAAATTGGTGATCACTTCGTTTATTAACAATGTAGGACGGGGAATTTCTAATATAATTGCTCTCGAATGTTGTTAGACGGCTGAGTATGAGACACCACTGACTTTAGATCCCCCTGAAATAAAATTTATTGTATTGTTTATTGGAGGTGGTGGTGAGGGTCGTCTCCTCGTCCGTCTCTTTCATCTCTTCGGGCCAATGTAGCATTGCCTTTTCTCGGTGAGCAAGTCTTTCAAATAGCCCTTGTTCAGTAACTCCAGCACATCTAGCCTTAGGACCACACAGTCATTCGTCATATAACCGAAGTCTCGGTGAAATTGTAACATCCCCAATCCGGGAGATGCTACCGGCAGGGAATAGACTGTACTATCTCCTTGAGCCTCTGACTTCTGACAACTACTATTCTTATCTTATATGTATAAACTTATGCATGGGACCATTGCCCAACTCATCAACCATATATGCATAACACTTTTAATACTGCGTACTCTGTTTAAATACACATTGCAACTCTAACAATGATTTCTATAATGCAATATATATGTAATCTTTACTATATAACATATATGTTACATGATATTTTCTGACTCTGACCGAACTGGACTTTGTCCCTGACTTGACCTGGTGGACCAATTCCCTAGTGACTGCCATCAGCATCCATCCTCTCGAGTTCGTCCTCCGAAAATACCTGCAAAACAGAGAAACTGGGAGTGGAGGGTTAGACCGTTTGAACGATCTAAGTGAGTGGGCGATTTAAAACAAAAACTGAAATACTATTATGAAAATGCTTGGTTCTAAAATCAAAGTCCTCCCAGGAAATAATTTTATATGAAAACTTTTTTCTTGTCTAAAAACTCTGAACTATTTTTCTGAAAATCTTGTCTGAAAACTCTTTTGTAAAATTTATCTTTTCTGAAAGTCTCTTATAAAACTGTTGTTTCTGAAAACTTTTCTTTCTAGAAAACTTCTCTCTGGAATATATTTCTTAAATCTGCTTTTGAAAATCTGGTTCTGAAAACCTGTATCTGAAATATATGTTCTAAAAACTATTTCTGAAATATCTATTTTTGAAAACTTTTTTCTAAAAACTGATCTCTGTCTCTGAGAACCTGACGTATGGGGGCGTTACGTATTGTCTTCCCCTCATACGCCTAACTAGAGCAAGGAGTGAAAATCCATGATATTGGGGCGTTACATATCACCGTCCCCCAAAGCATACCACTACATGTCCCTGAAACTAGTGGTCTTAGGGCGTTACGTATCGTCGTCCCCGAAACCATTGAACTAGAACTGGGGGTACGGATCTATGTTACCCTCCAAGCTCTGAATCTAAGATCTAAGGGCTTTTGTCATCCCTAGTCCTGAACTATGATCTGGGGACATTACGTATCGTTGTCCCCCCAGTCCTCTACATGTGCACATGTGCTCTCCGTCAATTCCATATCTGAATCAAGTTACATATTGAGGTGGGTTTTTCCCCCATGCCTCGAAAACATAAAACTCATACTTTGAAAACATCTCTTTCTAAAACATCATTAAACCTAAAGTAACTGAAATCAGATTTTCGCTAATGCCCTATATGCTTTTAAATGTAAGTCTTACATTCAAACATTTAAAAGAAAAGCAAATCAAGAGAAAAGGTCCACACACTAATTTTAGAATATAATTGATATTGCTTTGCTTCGTTGAAAAATGTTGCGGTTCCTGCAATGATCTATAATTGAGAAACTCAATTAGAATATAAGTCATGGAACTTGCTTCGGAACTAGGTTAAATTTATCCATTTGAACACTTGTTATCATTCAAGGCGTATGATACTTATAATATGTTGTAATGTATGTATGTGAACTGATAAGAGACCCTTAGGGTGACCTCTACAAACTAGTGTGAAACTGGGATGACTAAAACTGATTTGGGAAAGTTTTTGATCATGCGTCGCGACGCCACCCTTTAGGCTTCGCGACGTGCACACACACATGAAGAATCCAGTGAGCAACTCTGCATTCGCATCGAGACGAGGGCCTTTACGCGTCGCGATGCGCACAATTCCATAAACCTATCTAGGAAAATTCCCAACACGCGTCACGACGCAAGGCCAATATCAGGGCCTAACTTCAACTTCTCCATGCCTAATTCCTCAACACTCATCCTACACTTCCACACTAACACTTTTGCACAAACATCTCATTAAACTACCACATTCATTCCTCATATTCCAAAATACCTTCACCATAACATCCTTTATCTCATAAATTTTAACTTAACTCATTATCTAAGATTTCTTAATTCTTGTATCATCCTTCATTGAAACCAATTTCTTAGCTTGCTATCTACCTTAGTGCAATTACTAGCATGCCAATGAAACCACCATAGCATTATTTTATTAAAATTCCATAACTTAAAATTTGGGTAAAGATTTTTTACCTTATCTTACTTGATTCTCCTTCAATATTCCAAGCTTCGTAAGTTGTTATCCCCATTCTTTAGCTTGTTATGGAAAGGTTTGAGTATACTTTCCTCTTCTTTCATTCTCTCTTCTTCTTCTTCTTCCTTCTCACGTCCATCTCTCTTTCTCTCAAAATTTTTAGGATATGTGAGTAGTCCTCCTTATTTATAGTAGGGGCTTATTTGACCAATTTGCAACATTTTTAATTGAAGAAAAATCAGAATTTTTGAGAAAAATGTGGAATTATCTAGATAGGTCCGCAATTACTATTCATCTGAATTTTTGAGTCGCTTTTTGGACCTATTTCTAGTTTGAATTTCGAAAAGTGTTCAACGCGAAAGTTGTAGATCTCGATCTCAACTTTCCGATGATATAAATTTCATAAAATTAGATTTCGTATGAGAAAGTTACGGCCCAAATACCATGGGCTGTCCGGAGTGGAACATTATATAGTTTCGTATCGGAATTTCGAGAAATTCACCGATTGTCCCCAAAGTCATTTCATGAATGCATATGTGCTCAAACATAATTTATATTATTTAACACTCATCCCTCGATATAATAGTAGTGGGATTTTCGGTCGTTACAGAAATTCACACCATCTGCTTATATCTTTCTTGGTGGATTCGTCTTTGGAGTGTGGGTGCCATTTCACCTCATTTCCCATATTTTTTAGGATTGAAACCAATTCTCCTGGAGAAACGGTGAAGTTATAGTCTGGAAGTCTTGGCCTGTTTAGAGAAGCCATTTCTTGGACCCTATTAGGTAAGGGTCGACGGTCAAAATCTCGGTTAATTGGATGATGACCCATCCTTTATTGAACTCTTCTGTCTACTGGCTGCGGAGCTCTGCCAGCGAATTCTTTTGGTCGTTTGGGAGGGATCGGTATCGGCTCGCTGTGTAGACTAGAGGAAACGTCTCTATTCTTGTTCCTCTTATCTTCTTCCCATCTGATCTTGATTTGGGCTCGGGCCATGACCTGATCCATAGTGTAGCACCAGAACTTCGTTAGCTTCTTATAAAACCCACTGTCCGCTAACAACCTATTCCTGAAAGCTTCAATAACGGTCGAATGATGGAGATCTGGAATGGAAATTCTCTCCTTATTGAAGTGCACTACGTAACCTCGCAAAGACTCTCATTTCCTTAGTTGAATTGCATTGAGGTCGTTTGCGATTTTCTTTAGCTTGCAAGAGCTGGCAAAGTGCTCTACAGATTTATCTGTCAATTCTTGATAAGACCTAATGGTTCGGTAGGGAAGATTGATGAACCAAGTGAGTACAGGGCCTGCCAATGTCTCTCTGAATCCTCTGTACATCCCTGCTTCCCACTGGTGTAGGGCTAGACCCGTGGACATCATCTTGTATTTCTAGTGGATCACATGGTCATCTGGCTCTGTAGATCCGTCGTATAGCTTCATATCTGGAGTGCTGAACTTCTTTGGGAGCTCAATAGAAGTAATTTCTTCCAGGAAGGGTGTATCCGAAATTATTCTGGCTCTACTTTTTTTAACTGGTAGCCTGACTCATGGTAAGCTGAACAAAATCACTTCTTTGAATTCCTTCATTTCCTTACGCATTGACGAGGCAACTTGATGTGCTCCGTCATGTGGAGAGGTCTAGTGACCTTGTGGAAGGTTGTTTGACGATGGATTGTCATTTGCCACATCAGTGAACGCTCCCAAGTGCTCGGCTTGTACAGTAGGGTTACTGGGTCAATCGGGAGTTCTTCGTTATGGGAGGTCGAGGAAATTTGTTCTATCTGCTTCTCAAGGTTCGTATTGGAGCTTCGCATAGCCAAGTTCTCTTCCTCAATGCTCGTAACCGTTCTTGGAGAATGGCCAATTGCGCGATAACAGGATCTGGTGTATGCATGCCGCCTGTTTCCATGAGTATATGTGTTTGAAAGGATTGTAGTATGAAAGATTTACGCTTGCTATAAATCGCTAAGGCCCCATGGTGGGCGCCAAATTATAGACACTGATTTTCATCTCTGGTCCACAATCGAGAATTTGAGTAAATGAGGGCACTAGCGATCCTGTAAGACAAAGTAGAGTGAGTGGGGAGATACTACCCACCGATATGGTGGATGCCGTAGGCGCTTTGACGCTCAATTCAGTGGCGAAGATGAACAAATATCGATGGAAGAACAAGGTTTGAAGTTACATTGATCTCATTTGACTGTCGTGAAGGTGGTGGGTTGGAGTTGTGGGGGTGAAGTGATTTAGGAACTCTAGTGAGATATGTTCCCCAAAAAACCTCCTCCATCTTCTGAATTGTGGCTCCTTTTATAGGCTATCAAGATATGAGTTTGATTAAATGCTTAACCCTTTAGTGTCCAAAAGGGCCAATCACGTGGGGTCAGTAATCGTAAATTGGCTACTGGCCCTTAGTTGTGTAGTCGATAAGTCTAAAGGTTTTTTAGGAAGCTTCTCTTTTGTGCGTGAGCCTAAAAAGTGTTCAGTCAATTGGCACAACCTTGGCCCGTGAATTGGCTACTGGGCCTTAGTTGGGAATAATTTAATTCTAGAGGTTTTAGCTCAAACAAGGCCTGGGTTTTGTATTTAGAGGATTTGAGCTTTTATTCGACATAGGTAACGGGGTAAAAGGACAATTATGCCATTGGCCCAAATTTAGCCCGTACAAGTAGATAATGCCTACATCAAGAAGTTTAAGGACTTCTGTTTTTACCACTTCTTTTATATGAGGGTTCAATCTTCTTTTGGGTTGATGATATGTCCTAGCATTATCTTCTAAATGTATTTTATGTGTGCAGATCAAAGGATTAATGCATTTTATGTCTTTTAAAGTCCATCCAATTATCATTTTATGTTATCTCAACACATTTAACAACTTACCTTCTTGATTTCTTGTGAGGGAAGAAGAAATTATCACAGGGTAAGTTTGTGTTAGTGTTCCTAGAACATGCCAAAGATCTAATAAGCATGAAAACATGTTCATAAATTCAAAATAAGTTGCGGAATTACTTACATTGAATGGATTTGAGCTTTAAAATTTTGAGAGGAGATCTCCAAGATCCGAGCTTTAAGTGATGATTCCAACTCTTGAAGTAGTTTCCCTATCACCTTAGTTGATTTCTCCAAGTGCTAGCTTTGTTGATTTTGCAACAAAATCAAAGAGATGAAGGAAAGAGGCTCACGCCCATGAAGAGGATTTTAGGGTTTCTCATTTCCAAAATGTGTTACAAGTGTGTAGAGTGAAGAGAGAGAGAAGGCTTTTTGGTTTTGTTAAAGGGTTTTACCCTTTTACCCAAAACCATGTAGTTGGGGTAATTTGGTTTCACCTAAACCAAGTGGTTGGAAAGTAAGTGGTTTTGGCATAAATGCCAACCACTTTCCAACCACCACTTCACATGTGTGACATGTGTGAAGTGGGCCCCACCATTTTTGAATTCAAAACTCAAAATGTCTCTACGAACATTTGTCGCGGCGCGGTTCCGTTTAATCCGATTAAAAGAACTTTCATCGCTAAATAATTAAATCTAATTTAATTAAATGACGATGCCTCACAAATATATTACGAACGTCGTTTATGAA
Organism: Zanthoxylum bungeanum; assembly: GCA_019454045.1. NCBI lineage: Eukaryota > Viridiplantae > Streptophyta > Magnoliopsida > Sapindales > Rutaceae > Zanthoxylum > Zanthoxylum bungeanum. The sequence continues at coordinate 448,354 of SKCR01043251.1, forward strand.
TTAATTCTAAATTAATTCGTTCGTTTGTATTAAAGTCAGACTTTAATTTCGTAACGAAATCCAATTCATATTAATATATCCAATATATTAATTTTAGCCCATACGAATAAATTAAATAGAAAAATCAAATTTAACTATTAAATTTATTTTACCGATTAATTCCAAATTAATCGCGTTCTCTCTCTTCCGAACACATTTAATCCCAGATTAAATAATACCTCAATTAATCCCAGATTAATTTTCTCCATCTTAATTAATCCCAGATTAATTCTCTCTCTTAATTAATCCCAGATTAATTCTAATTTAAATCAACTGTCATCGGTGAAGCTTTGGGAAGCAACCCAAGAGATCCCTGGATATGTTGGCAGTAAATACGGTCATCGGATTATCCGAATACGTGCGTACCTCGTACCACGTGCTTACCGATTTACAAGACATGGTTGGCTTCTAGCAAAGCACCGTGCCTACCCAATTCTCCCGAAATATTCTTACTGGAATATATAATCTATGTCAGGCGTAGTATACGTAGTATTGCGTATTACAATCCAGTATCGAATGTCACGTGCTAGGCCTGGGGCTGGAATGTGTCTGGCCCGTACGAAGCACATGTCGGATGTCTGGTAACTAGTATCTATAATCGGATGAACATGACCTAGTCATATCATCTCGATGACTGCAGTACTAAAGAGCACTAGTTCCGTATCCTACGTGACATCATCTCCACTATGACTGGAATGATACTTCCGTCTTGACATCACACCCAATACACTACGATTCTCAATATACCCAGCAGAGGCGTACACAGAACCGGTTAAAGCCCTGGACGACCAAAACCAAAGCATATTGATTGTCGCAAGTATTAGCGGTGCAAGTCTCAGGTTAAGACCAAATACACCTACCCTGATTTCGGACTTCCATAGACACATAGTCATACTACCAATGGAATTCCGAGGGGTCTATCCAGAGCGAAGCTGTTTTCCGTACCATCGGTAAAACACAACCTCCTATTACACTTGCATGAGTATCCAATACCCAAATATATGAGAACTATACCGTTATGCCCTCACAACGCGCACAAGTGTAATACTAGTCTATTCCGCATTATCGATGTCCAATCTCGATAATACTACGACTAGGGATATTTAATGATTAAACCTTCGTGGATTGATATTGTCTCATATCATCTCAATCCAGGAACTAATCATATGGACCTTCTATCATTTATACATCTATGGTGATCTAATCACAAATGATAAAAGAGCAATTTCCTTTGTCACTCGAATGTCATAGTTAATTTGTACAACAACACCATGATCTGTACAAATAGTGACGCTATGGGTCATAATTGTCCAACAATCTCCCACTTGGCCTATAGCCAGTCACTCGAATGTCATTCACTCGAATGTCATACACCCGAACTATGTACGGTTCGCTCAAATTGCTGAGGAAATGCTTTCGTCAGCAGATTTGCATGATTATCGTCTGATGCGATTTATACGATCATCACATCGCCACGATGTATGATCTGAACGAATCAGATGAATAGTCGAAGTATATATCTGGATCGTTGATGAGACCATTAATTCTTTAGTCTGTGCTAACGCCTATCTCAGCTTCTAACAGAACTATATCTAATCTTATTAGATTTATTATCGACCCAAATGGCTTCTATTGAAGCTTCAGCCGCAGCAATAACCCGCATTTGTTGTTTATTTGGCAACAGTATCTTGCTTGGAAGATTTCCAGCTCACTGTTCCGTTATTCAAACTGTATAGTACCATTATTGTTATTGGTTAGGAAACTTGCAGTAGTGATCCCGTCACTTCAAGTTCTCCTTCTCCATAGTTTAAGACATCATCCTTAGTTCTCTAAGATACTAACGGATGTTCTTAATATCAATCTAGTGACTATCACTTGGATTGACCTGTTTGTGACTCCATATGCTCAAAACGTATGAGACACCAGGTCACATACATTTTTCAATGTACGAGTTCTCAGAGAGTGTTAACAACTTTTAGATCTAACCCAGTAGATCTTTATTCCTAGAATAAAAGTTGTTTCTCCCAAGATTTCTACGGAGAATCTTTCATGAAAGCCAAGCTTTCACCGATTATATTATGGGAATATCATTTCCAAGAAATGACATATCATCATTATTTAGGACAGTCATTTTCAGTGCGCTCCCACTAACCTCCTTATATACACAAGAAACATTTCTCGTTTTGAATTATATCATAAACCATTATGATTGCATCAAAACGATAATTCCAAGAACCCAATGCTTACTTCAATCCATACATGGATCGAATAATCTGCAAATCTTGTTTGCTAGTTTTGGTACGACAAAACCGTTAGGATGTACAACATCCTCCAAAAGGTTTCCTTTTCAGCAAAGTGATTTTCCCGTTCAGCTGCCATATTTCATAATTGAAACATGCAGCATCAGTAAGCATTATCCAAATGGATTTAACGTGGCAACAGGTAAAAGATCTCGTTGTAATCAACACAATGTTGATAACGATACCTTTCCGCTACAAACCCAGCTTAGTACGTTGGTATGCTGCCATCCACGTATGTCTTCCTTGAAGACCTATATAGTACCAATAGGCACAATGCATTGCGATACAACAACTAGTGTCCAAACATAGTTGATATACATGGAATCCATTTTGGACTCATGGCACTTTGCCATAATAGGGATTCGATACCTTGTATCACTTTATCATACGTAGTCAGTTTGTATTCCTCAATAAGATTGACATCTTTATTAGGTGAGATCAGAAACTCATACCCAGGTTGTTTTCTGACTCTCTCTGATCTACGCGGTTCTTGTGTATTAGAAGATTACTGGTATAGTTTCATCCTTGATGAACTGTTTGTGTTTCATTAAGGACTTGGTGCTTTGAATAATATTACTCCGATTTTCATCGAGTTTTACTATCCTCCCACTTACCACTGCATATCGGTGTTCCTCTTAGGAAAACTGCATGGCGAGCAACAATTAAAATTGTTCTCTTGTGAGATGTATAAGTACTATACTTTGGTTTCCCTAGGATAACCTACAATTGGCACTTGTCCAATTTGGGTTCTTGTTTGGTATCATCCAAACATATGCCCAGCATCCCAAATCTTCAGGAGTGAGAAACCCAGTTTCTTTCCTGTTCATATCTAATATGAAATCTGTCAAACAGATTTTCATGGAACCTTATTCAAAATAAGTATTGCATTGTTAATGCTTATCTCTTTTGAAAGAAAATGGTAGCTCAGGGCGACTCATGATTAACCTTATCATGTCTAACAAAATTTGATTTCTCCGTTTGGACACACCGTCAAATTGACGTGTTCCAGGAGGAGTCCTCATTGAAAGAATACTATACTCTTTCAAGTATATGAGAAACTTATTGCTGAAGTATTTTTCATCATGGTCAAACCGTGATGTTTTGATACTTTAGCCGATCTGTTCGTCTATTTCGTGTCGAAACTCTAAAAGTTTCCGATTTGTGTTCTTCAAAAGAAACACAACCATAACGCGATGCCACATCCGTAAAGGTCACGAAATATTCCTATCCACCTCTAGCCTAGCTAGACATGGGCCCACTTACGTCACTATGAACAAGGGCTAATAGATCGGTGGCACTTACACTTTTACCAAGTAAAAGGTATTTTAGGTATTTTACCTAATGAACTAGATTCGTAGACATCATTTGAATGGAATCAAATCCCTCCTAGTATCCACTCTTCAAAAGTGTTGATATACGAGTCTTGTTTAATATGTCCCAGACAACACTGCCACAAATAAGTCTTATCTGATCAAATCAGTTTGAGCTATTTGTTCGTCATATTATATGTTTGAGATTTATTTATATTCAAAATATAAATACTGTTATTCACATCTAATGTTTTTATCTCAATATCAGCTTTATAAAATAAAACACTTTAGTGTTCTAGAATATAAAGGTATACTCGCAACGAGTTATACTCGATATAGAGATAATGTTTCTAGTCAAACTAGTTACATTATAACAGTTTCCTAATTTAAGTACACACCCAAAGGGTAGTTCCTAAACTTAGGTATCTGCGGTTGAAACAGCGACTGTCGTCCCGTTTCTGATTCGCAGATTAATCTCAACTGAAGTCGGTATCCTGCTCACAGCAGATTCTGCACATCAATGCATATTTATGTATCATACTAAGTATTTAAAATCCAATTTTAATACTAGTAGTGAACATATTTATGACAAACATACTTGAAGTCAGAGCCTTGCCCTGCCTTCAATTCCTTCATGTCTGCCTTGTCCATACGACAGTCATGCTACAGTGACCCCGTTTGCCACAGTTTAGAAAGATATCTTGGGATATGTCCTTTATCTTCCTCGAAGATTATAATGATTTTGCCTTTGCCCTTTTCCACATTTCAGAAGCCTTTAGCCAAGCCTTGGGTTTCTAGAATATCGAAGTAAGGTGCGCCTTGCGCTACTTGCCTTATTGTAAACTTTGACTTTGGTCTCCTTGAGAATAGTCATTAACTCTCCAAGAGTTGTTTATTGCAATTTAATACTTGTAAGATCTATGAAGATCCTTCAAATTTCTTCATCATACTTTAAGGATCTAATTCTTAGTTCTGATTAGGAAATTAAGGAGTCTTTATGGCAAGCACAATGGATTAAGCACTAAAGTTATCATCACATGAATCTTCCAAAGATCATGCTCTACTATTTGCTTAACTCTGGGCTTAGGCCTAAGATGTTATTTTATCAAATAAAGTAACTTCTTAGTTTCAGGAATATCCTGAAATTTATTCCCAATTTGAAAATTAAAGTCGTTTAAACACATTTTCCCTAGGATAATGTTTTAAACACTAATCTTTCAATTTAATCTTGATTCTAATAGTCCAACTATTTAATCAACGATTTCAGGTACAATCTAATGTAATGATTACTATAGTCTAACTATATAACTTATTACAATTTTATTGGTTAAAATCAAATATATATTGATTACTATAATCCAATTATATAATCATTATAAATGATCGATAAAATCCCAAAATATTGATTATTATAATCCAATTATATAATCAACTATAATTGTTACTATAATCCAATATATAATCAACTATAAATGAAGTAGAGTTTGAATACAGTCCAACTGTTAATTAAAACAACAATAAATATTAGTCCAACTAATATATAATTTATTTGACGAATGATATTTAATTGAGTGCGTATGGCAAGTAACTAAACGAATATTGCAAATCTAATACTTGCCTCCCACTATTTTTCGGTGAGCCTCTAACCCTCTGTGGAGTACTCGGGAAACTAGTTTCCTAGCAGGCTAGGATCCCATTAAATAACACACAATCTTGACTTTGGCCAACAAATTGTATGATACTTAACTAAGTAGATCTCTAAGATCAATTGGATCTCATCCAATTCCTAGATCCAGTAGGTGGACATCCAAGTCCGAAACATATATCTTATATATGCCAATATATCGAATTATTACCTAACCTTTTTTCCTCTGAATCAACTAAGCCTTGGCTTTGGCACAACAAACTTAATGATCTCAGTTAAGCGGGACCCATTGACATGGAAAGCTTCGTAATCAATGTCGATGGACAAGAAGTGATCTTGACTTTGGCCAAAAAATCACAACTTGGACAAGACACCGATATGGAATAAAGCTCTCATGATTCAAACACATCCGCAATTGACAAAGGTCTTGACTTTGGCCAACAAACCAATGCTAACTTTGGATCTTGAGTAAGAATCACTCAACGGAAGGAAAAACGCTTAATATGTTTTGAGGGTTTTTCGCGTAATTGGCAACCAATTTATTATCTTTGATTATGTCTCATCATACACCCTTAAGCATGCATTCTAAAAGCATAATAAGGCGCGATATAATAAATTAATAATGATATGCGGATGGATATGTCACAAATTGTTCCTAGAACAAATCACTCCATTTCCTCTCCCCGGCTAGAGAACTATTCTAACTCCTACCCAATTACATAATACAATAAAAAAAACCTCATTTACATTGAGGGAAATAGGTGAGAAGAGAAATACAAAGAATAAGGAGATAAAAGGCTGGACACGCATGTCCAATTTAAATAAATTCTAAATTTATTACAATTTCCAAAATTACCCTCGCCCTTCTAATATCCATCTGATATACATTATTCATACAACACATTCATGTATTCATACAAATCATGTTACTCAATCAATCTAATCCAATTAATTAATCTTTGAATTAATGATCATCCAATGTTCAAACAACGATTTGATTTGCGCGAGTCAAACTCGTTTAAGAATAAATACTCAAAGTAAGTATTCTTGAATTATATTGAACTACAACTTTAAATCCAATTTATTTGTATTCAATACTAATTCCAATTTAATTCCAAATTAAATATTTACACTTATTTACAAGCCTCAAAGACTTGGATTCCAAATCCAATCTCAATGGGTCTCAAAGGCCCAATAACATCCAATGTCATTTTAATTAAAGTCCAATGGGCTTTTAATTAATTCTTAAGGCATGGGCTTTGGGCATAATGGGTCAAACCAAAATGCCAAGGCCCAATAGGAATCACCTATTGCCTACAAATTAATTTAGGCCCATTAGGCCCAATTAAATTTTTAAAAGGCCAAGTGATGTATTTGGATTTTATGGAATTGGTTTTGGCCCAATTGGATCCAATCCAAAAGTCCAAAACCAAACTTAGTCAAAACAAGCCCATTAAGCCCAAATACACACTTTTAGCCCATATATAATTAAAGGCTTATTAACATAATTATAATATTCTAAATATCACAATTATTTTAATTAAAGTGTATTAGCCATGATTAATTAATTAAACTCAATATTTCCAAAATACCAATTAACTTAATTAATCATGCTTAATCCATCAATTCATGCTTAACACAAATTGAAGCCAAAACACATCATTTCATGCTCAACACAAATTGAATCCTAAATTCATCATCTCATGCTCAACATGCTCTTTGATTTAACATAAACATTATTGACTTTGATTCTAATCTAATCAAACCAACAATCAACATTTAAACATGCATTTAAACACATCATTTATGCTACAAAAATCAAAAAAATCTGCAGTCCAAGACAGAAGCATTCCACCCTTAAGGAATTATAAAATTTTTGATCCAATCATTTTTCTCAAATCTAATCATGCACAACTCTAAGTTAACATAATCTAAGCATGCTCAAAGCATCAATTTGAAGAAATCATGCTCAAAACACAAAAGCCCCAAATTTTAGTCTCATGAACCCTAAAATTTTCATGCTTAAAATTGGCTCTTGATACCATTGTTAGTGTTCCTAGAACATGCCAAGGATCTAATAAGCATGAAAACATGTTCATAAATTCAAAATAAAGTTGCGGAATTACTTACATTGAATGGATTTGAGCTTTAAAAGTTTGAGAGGAGATCTCCAAGATCCGAGCTATAAGTGATGATTCCAACTCTTGAAGTAGTTTCCCTATCACCTTAGTTGATTCTCCAAGTGCTAGCTTTTTTGATTTTGCAACAAAATCAAAGAGATGAAGGAAAGAGGCTCACGCCCATGGAGAGGATTTCAGGGTTTCTCATTTCCAAAATGTGTTACAAGTGTGTAAAGTGAAGAGAGAGAGAAGGCTTTTTGGTTTTGTTAAAGGGTTTTACCTTTTACCCAAAACCATGTAGTTGGGGTAATTTGGTTTCACCTAAACCAAGTGGTTGGAAAGTAAGTGGTTTTGGCATAAATGCCAACCACTTTCCAACCACCACTTCACATGTGTGACATGTGTGAAGTGGGCCCCACCATTTTTGAATTCAAAACTCAAAATGTCTCTACGAACATTTGTCGCGGTGCGGTTCCGTTTAATCCGATTAAACGAACTTTCGTCGCTAAATAATTAAATCTAATTTAATTAAATGATGATGCCTTACAAATATATTACGAACGTCGTTTATGAATTAATTCTAAATTAATTCGTTCGTTCGTATTAAAGTCATACTTTAATTTCGTAACGAAATCCAATTCATATTAATATATCCAATATATTAATTTTAGCCCATACAAATAAATTAAATAGAAAAATCAAATTTAACTATTAAATTTATTTTACCGATTAATTCCAAATTAATCGTGTTCTCTCTCTTCCGAACACATTTAATCCCAGATTAAATAATACCTCAATTAATCCCAGATTAATTTTTTCCATCTTAATTAATCCCAGATTAATTCTAATTTAAATCAACTGTCATCGGTGAATCTTTGGGAAGCGACCCAAGAGATCCCTGGATATGTTGGCAGTAAATACGGTCATCGGATTATCCGAATACATGCATACCTCGTACCACGTGCTTACCGATTTACAAGACATGGTTGGCTTCTAGCAAAGCACCGTGCCTACCCAATTCTCCAGAAATATTCTTACTGGAATATATAATCTATGTCAGGCGTAGTATACGTAGTATTGCGTATTACGATCCAGTATCGAATGTCACGTGCTAGGCTTGGGCTGGAATGTGTCTGCCCCGTACGAAACACATGTCGGATGTCTGGTAACTAGTCTCTATAATCGGATGAACATGACCTAGTCATATCATCTCGATGACTTCAGTACTAAAGATCACTAGTTCTGTATCCTACGTGACATAATCTCCACTATGACTGGAATGATACTTCCGTCTTGACATCACACCCAATACACTACGATTCTCAATATACCCAGCAGAGGCGTACACAGAACCGGTTAAAGCCCTGGACGACCAAAACCAAAGCATATTGATTGTTGCAAGTATTAGCGGTGCAAGTCTCAGGTTAAGACCAAATACACCTACCCTGATTTCGGACTTCCATAGACACATAGTCATACTACCAATGGAATTCCGAGGGGTCTATCCAGAGCGAAGCTGTTTTCCGTACCATCGGTAAAACACAACCTCCTATTACACTTGCATGAGTATCCAATACCCAAATATATGAGAACTATGTCGTTATGCCCTCACAACGCGCACAAGTGTAATACTAGTCTATTCCGCATTATCGATGTCCAATCTCGATAATACTACGACTAGGGATATTTAATGATTAAACCTTCGTGGATTGATACTGTCTCATATCATCTCAATCCAGGAACTAATCATAGGGACCTTATATCATTTATACATCTATGGTGATCTAATCACAAATGATAAAAGAGCAATTTCCTTTGTCACATAGTTAATTTGTACAACAACACCATGATCTGTACAAATAGTGACGCTATGGGTCATAATTGTCCAACAGTTTGTTCATCAACAAGAAATGCATACTTCAATCCTTCTGGCAAAGTTTTTAATTCTAATTTAGGTGTTTCCTCATGTTTTTCTTCTTCTAGTGTTCCTAGTTCCTCAAAATTTTGTGTTTGGTTATCATTCCTCCAATTGAAGTTTGAATGGTTTCTCCTACCAGAATTGTAGGTTTGGAAGTATGAGTTTGGATTTGGTCTCTTGATGGTTTTTATGAAACTGACTTGGTCGTGGAGATATTCTTGCAAGGCTGGCAAGGTTGGATAAACTTGTGTGACATGTTCATTTGAAGTATAGATTTTACATGTGACTTCTTGAATTTACTTCACATGATCACTTTTCCTCATTTCTAATGTCTCGACTTTTTTAGCTAAAGATGCATATTTAGCAGAAAGGCCATGGTCTTCCCTAAGTTTAAACATACCTCTACCAGATGACTGTGGTTTTACAGGTGACTCATAAGTGCCAACTGTATCTCGTTGTTATGTATTTTCTGTTATGTGTTCTAGGTAATCTAGTGCATATTCAGGATTTTTCCCTAAACTCACCATTACACATCATTTTCACTGCTTGTCTACCTTGGGGTGTTAAACCGTCGTAGAAGTGGGAAACCAACCTCCATGTTTCAAACTCGTGATGTTTACAAACATTAACCATTTCCTTAAATATCTCCTAACATTGGTAAAGTGTTTCCCTCAAATATTGTGTGAAAGTTATGATTCTCCTTTTAAAGGAGTTTGTTATGTGAGTAGGAAAGAATTTTTTCAGAAATTCCTCTTGAAAATCATCTCATGTTTAGATGGATCCTGATATAAGGTTTTACAGCCAAATTTTAGCTTTATCCTTTAAAGAAAAGGGAAAAAACTTAAATAGAATTATATTCATGTTGTAATTTTGATCTGTGCAAGTATTACATACCTCTTCGAATTCCCTTACCTCAGCAAAATGAAATTAGCTACTCATGATTTGAATAAAAACACTCATAATTTTATTAATGAAAGAAAAATAAATTACAAGAAAGGTTTAAAAATTAAAACACACAGGAGTTGGAATTCCACAAATTTTCAGAGAAAACTATGGACTCCCGGGCTGAGAAAACTAAGGTGTTGAGCACCTCTATTTATAGAGGTGCTCACACCTCCCTTGTTTTCAAATTGCAAACACGGCTTGTAATTTGCAAGCTGGCAATTGCTTTCCACCGAAAGGTGGAAAGCAAAGCAATTGATAGAATTTGTTTATTATTTAATATATATATATATATATATATATAAAATCTTGGTGGGTCCTCCAAAATATATTATATAAATATGTGTGTATATATATATAATAAAATACATTTGTGGGTAAATACATCATAAGCTCATTTTGTCGTCAATCTAAACACGGTGAATGTTTTCCAAGTCCGATTTGAATCTAGCCGTCACACGCTTTTTGGGTTTTCTGAGTCCTGGAATTCAGATCTCATATACATTTTTCCTGTTGAGCTTCCGAAGCAATATTTTACCTATATAATAAATAAAAATCACAATAAAACATAAATATAATTATTATTTAACAAATGTACTAAATTAAGGGGATTAATGAAATTATAAGTGTAAAATGATTAGTTTATCTTTTATTAGATGTACAATTTTTAATACTCATCACTATCTATGTAAAACTAGAGCCAAACTCTATATGGCATGTAAACCAAATTCTATTTAGCAACATCTAAAGTTCAATAAAAATAAATTAATTAATTTCAAATTAAAACTATAAAATAATCTACGTGAAACTATTCTTCACTAACTTGACTCATAACTCACTAAGTTCTTGTTGTGTTGAAGAGTAACATTCATTTTTTGAAATCATATTTCCTTCTTCATTCATCTCTGATCTAAATCATTAAATATAAAAGTTAATTTAAATTTATATGCTTAAGACATGATATTGAAAATAATATTAAATATAAAAAACAATATTGATTTTGCATATTTACCTCTTCATGAGTAATGGACAATTTCTTTTATCATGTGACTTACCAATTCAACAACATCCATTACAACGTCTAATTTTATTTCACGCTTTATCCTTTGTCTTTTCCTTCCCGCCTTTAAGTCTTTTACCACTTCCTTTCGCCCGAACTTGGAGTGCTTCATTAAAGTGGTGTTGTTGCACATGACTTTCTTTTTCTAATACTCCATCCATTTGACTAATTCCCATTAGTGAATTAATTTTTTCTTGTATACTATATAAATTGTCGATTAAAACATTTGATGCATCTTCATTAAAAACAACTTTATCGATTATCTCTTAAACAAGCTGAAATAATTTAGTCCTCCTGAATAAAAGCGATTTATCAACACATTTATTAATCCCATCGTCATCCACAACTCTCTCTAGTCCATCTCTTCATAATATAAACATCAGACATCAAACAAATCTGCATCTTGTTCAACAATGCTAGCATATGTGAACATGGAATACCTTCACTTTCGAATTTCTTACAAATGCATGAAATCAAATCTAAATTTTTGTCTGGTTTTACTTCAAAAACCTTTGGATCATCATCTTTTCCATTCACAATATTATACACCCACCAATTCTCATATCCCCAACAAGCTTTACATTATGTTCTAGGCTATTCTATAATTCATTTTGAAATTGATAAAATAATATATATTCAATGTATAAATATCAGACATTTGCTTCTCAATTTTTAGTGCAATTTTAACATTGGTTTTTCATTGATATTTTTATTATCGGATATGAACTTTTCATGATGTTATCGTGGAATTGCTCTATTAAATCGAAAAATAAAGTCAAGTAATGAATTTTGTTTCGATACATACCTCTTGAAAAATACATGATTACTTTAAGCTCGTTAGCTACTTGACATCCCAGTAGGGAAAATGTGATTCACATATGCATGTGTCCATTTTGAATGGATTTCATACACTCCATGCAGCCACTCGTTATTTGTTAATTTGGCCTTATTGATAACATCAAACTCTTCCCTAGTATATGTTTCCCAAACACATTTCTAACATCATCCCACATTATCATCCCAAAAATAATGTAGTTTTCGGTCATCATTCCCATATTTGATGTTAAAAAATGATGTGTTTTTTCCATGCTCAGACTGAAAATGTTCGAACAATAAATATGCATCATGTCCCTTCATTGTTATAAATATCTCTTAATTTGTACACATATCCCACATTTTCTAAGCCTCTTGTTTGTACTTCAAAAATACTCATTTGTTGATGCAGTGGTATGTTAACTGAAGTTAATTATTGTTGACGTAAGCATTTTTGAGCAGTTGAAATCGAACAGTAAGTGCACCTTTCGAGGTGTAGATAGATTATGCCACTTGACAACATATTTATTTACCCAAAGTGGATTTAACCAATAACCACTGCTAGTTTTGCTCTACAACCATCTCGTGTTATATTTCGACGCCTCTTAATTATGATCAACAACTAATTTAGATTCGTCTTCATTGCCTTGTTTAAAGCACACATATTCATTCCTCAATCCCTCTTCTTCTTCTCCTACTAGAATCATTTCAAATACTAAAATCAGCCTCTTTAGCGTACTGATTGTAAAATACACTAACATCTTCTTAAGTAGCAAATTCTTGACCTATTTGTGGCTTCTTATCAAGAGCTACATCTGGTATGAATATAACATCCTCAGAATTTTATTGATAACCCACATTCTCATAATTTGACTGATATTCCACATTTTCAGAATTCATTTTAGTATATCTAAAAATATAAGAAGTTTCAATTTCAATAACAACATTAAGTTAATATAAACAAAAAAAATCAACACCATATCCATTTACAATCTAGGATATTTGTTAATCTATAAACCATAATGGAATTTAATATATAGCAATTTCAATAACAACATTAAGTTAACATAAATAAAAAATAACACCATATCCCTTTACAGTCTAAGATATTTATTAATTCGTAAATCCTAATGAAATGTAATATTGTTGACAAATGAAATAATGCCACCCTAGAACGAAATCGCCCCAAGACGAAGGAAAGAATGAAGGGAGGAATGACGATAGAGCGAAGAGCGACGAAGAGTCGAGACGACCGAAGTAGCGGTTAGGACGAAAATGCATGATGCAGTTGCTTCCACAATCGCAACAGTTGGACGGTTTTCCCTCCAGAACCGAGCAGTTGAGACACACAGCTCAACGGTTACAGGCACGATCCGGCAGCTGCAGGGAGATACGGGGACCGCCCAAGCGGTTTACAAGTTCACTATAAAAGCTCAACCCACGATCAAGCAGTTGAGACATGCAGCTCAACGGTTAAAGGCATGATCCAGCAGCTGCATGGAGATACTAGGACCGCCCAAGCAGTTTACAAGTTTCACTATAAAAGCTCACTCGGACAGGGAGAAAAGCACAATCAAATGAAGACTCAAACGAGCATTTTTTTTATCTTTTAGTTTCTATAACTTTTTAGGACTGTAATTTGTGTGCTTGCGCCCCTTTGATGCTTATTCACCTAATCAAACACCTCTTGCTGGGACTTTGTCTCAGGAGGTTTGAACCTTACACGTTTCTCTTCGCGCACAAAAATCGCGCAAACAGTTTTTGGCGACCACAGTGGGAGAATTGGTGTAAATAGTGGAGATGCCTCCGAAAAGAAACGCTCAAACTGGCTCGAGCACGGAGGAAGGAGGACAGGAGCAAACCAACCAGCCCCACGTTCCAGCCGTAGTCGGTCATTTCGAGGGTCTGGCAGACGCTAGTCGATACGAACCTATGAGGGAGCTTGGCCCTAATGCGGTACGCGCGTTGTTCGGTGAATTCACGCAGGATGTTGTCAAACAGGTTAGGCTTCAAAATGCGCATGTCATAGACAAATTCGTATCAACTAGCAACTCACATTACGAAAACATAGCCAAACATCTAAGCTCGTTAAATGAATTAATGGCCAAATATGTGAACGACGGGACGGCGCTGCCGTGGACCGCGCCCCTCCCTCCACCAAACAGTCAGGAGGCTGGCCCTAGTAATGTTCCTGCGCAAGGGACCAACATCCCTACGGTTCTTAGGGGAGGAATAAGTCCTGGGGGCAACGGCCCACAATTAGAGCCAAATATGCACCAAGGGCCAAGCATGGCACCACATGAAGTGGTGTTGCCTCAAGGCATCCAGGTTTCTCAGGGGCAGAATCACGATTATGTCCCACTTTTGAGAGGACCGCAGCCGCCGCCCATAGCCGTGCCATTTAATGGAAATGATATATTAAGGGAACAAATGACCGAGATCCTTCAAGACCAATTCGGTCTAGGCATATGGCCAATTCGACCAAGATATCGGAAGCCGTATTCTGATTGGATCGATGTGGCTTATCTGTGGCCTCGAAACTACAAGATACCATATTTTTCCCTATTTACGGGGTCGGGGGAGGTTTCTACCATAGAACACATATGGCGATTTACCCTTCAGTGTGGGGAAGTCAATGATTTCCACAAATTGAGGTTATTTCACGACTCCTAGTCAGGAGTAGCTTTCTACTAGTATGTCAATCTGCCGGCCAATTCGGTAGAAAGTTGGCAGCAAATGGAACAGTTGTTCCATGCGTAATTTTACAAAGCCGAATCTGAAGTAGCCTTGGCCGATTTGGTAAACCTAAGACAGTTGCTAGGAGAGTGGGCCGAGACATTTTTACAGCGGTTTAAGGTAGCCCAAGGCCGATGTTACGTGCCTCTGCCCGAAAAGGAATTTGTGAGAATCGCTCAATGTTGCCTCAATCTCGATCTAAAAAAGAAATTTCAGGATCGCGAGTTTTGGGACCTTCCCCAACTCACCACTAGTGTGGTGAGTTATGAGCGGTTATTACGAGAAGAGAAGAAAATAAAAAATTTGAGTAAGAGGACGTATTATAGAAACATTGATTATGAGATGGGCGAAGTAGACGTCGAATCGGCCGACTTATGTTTGGCCGAATTGGTTAAGAGGAAGCCTTACATTTGTAAGACGTGGGCGGATCCCCAAGCCAATGAAAAGAACGATAAAAAGAGTAGGAACTTCTCTTTTGATATCACTAAAGTGGATGTCATATTCGACCAGTTGTACAAAGATAAACAAATTAGTTTGAGCAATCGACATACGTTGCCAACAGCCGAACAAATCAGTAGTAAAAAATATTGCAAGTGGCACAATGCATGGACTCATACAACTAATAATTGTCTTGTTTTTCGAAATGTTTTACAGGATGCCATAGAATCTGGACGAATTACGTTCGAGAAAAAGATGGCAGTGGATAACAACCCTTTTTCCAAAGTCGGTGGAATTGAACATGATCAACCCAGACCTTGCCAAGATGAATCTGCCGAAGGTCAAATTAGTCTTAGACGAAGCACAGCACCATCATCGTCCAAGCGCTCTAGAGAGGATTAGGGCATCTTCAGAGCACGGAGAACGGCCGAATGTTTGTATTCGATGCAAGAACAATATAAAATGGATGAGGGAGTTAGAAGAGACTTTGAAAGGCCCGTGAAGAAACAGTCAGCAGCATGACATCCACGAATTTTTGCCCCAAGATTCTATGGGGAAAATTCAAATTTCGTCCAAAATGTAAGAACGTTTAGGCCGAAAATTCATCGCCCCAATATATGGCATTCATACCGAAGGCCACTGTCAGGACAGCGTCCAGGTAGGAATTATTTCCCCGTGGACGAAATGACAAGGACGCAGTTAAGGCGATATCAAAGAAACTATGGCCGGATGATGCGCCAACAAGGCGAAGCAAAAGCCACCACGGGCCGTAGCCCTCGCTTCATGGAGAAATCAGAAGACAGTAAAAAAGCAGTGACGAGCGGCGATGAATGCACCAAGTTTGACAAGCAAAAGCGGGACGAAACAGACGACGAAGAACCTCCTATCGTCATTCAGTTCTGTAGTATACCACCGGTTGTGGCCAACTATTACTTGTTGCCCGTGAAATTCAAGGGGGATAACAGCGGAGTAACTGGAACAAGCAAAGACGTCTATGAGGGCAACGAAACCGAATTTACAGCGCTCTCAATAATAGATATGGAGACTTCGGATGAGGAAATGACCGATATAGAAGAAGAGATAGACATCAAAACCGAAGCAATGAAAAAGGGAATTTCACAAAATCGGCTTCTCAAAGAATTATATGAGGCCGACAATCCTACAGTCGGGACGTTGGGAGAAGATTTGGGACGATATCGATTCCTCGTTTTGTACGGGACACCTAAGGTAAAACGGACCATCACCAGGGCCGAAAAATGAAGATTGGCCGTCAATAACGTCTCTCAAGGTGCACCAGCCACGTTGCTACCATCTGGATGGGACATAGAAGAGAAATCGCCTCAAGCTAACAATGAGGGCGATCAAGCAATGGAGATAGGTCTGTCAGGGAAGGTGATATTCCAAAAGCCACCACCATAAATGACAAAGCATCTGCGGCCGCTGTACGTGAAAGCAAAGGCTAATAGGATACCTATCACCAAAGTGTTGATTGATAATGGGGCGGCCATTAATGCAATACCAGTTAGGATGCTAGAACGCTTGGCAAAGTCAGAAGAAGACCTCCTCCCTACGGAAGTGGTTCTTACCGGATTTAATGGAGGGGCGACGACGGCCAAATGGGTTATTCCTTTGGACTTGCAAGTGGGAAGTATTATGAAAACAGTAGTATTTTTTGTCATAGATGGGCCGACAACATACAATATCCTCTTAGGACGAGACTGGATACACGGAAGCCGATGCATTCCTTCGTCCCTTCATCAATGCCTAGTTTTCTGGAACCAGATGGACGAGGTGGAGATAGTGCATGCCAACAACAATCCTTTCGCTGTAGAGACAAATTCGGCCGAGTACTTCATGTACGAAGGGAATTATGGGCCGACCAGAGTTCTAAATGAAGGGGAAACCCGACTATTATGGCTCAAAATGATGAGCCGTACCCCGCGGGACTGCTGAATAATTTGTTCGCACAGACGAGACCAACCACAATGGTTTTTGGAGAGCCAATGCACAGCAATTTAAATGAAGAACAAGCAGAATAAGGAGCAAGTCGCCCTTGCGGCCTCCAAGGCCAGTTTAATGGCCTATATAGTAGAGTGAAAAAATGAGGCCGAATCACAGGCCGCGATTTCGGCCTTAAGAGGCAAATTGCTGGCGCATCAGACAGAAGACAAGATAAGAGAACTATGTGGAGTGGATTGCTTGATAAAATGAAGTGAATCAATGGATGAAGAAAAATACGCCCTGAATGGACGACGAAAGACAAATATCTCAAGAGGACATGATGCATTGGATGAGGTAAATCTGGGGAACGAGCATGATAGACGCATAAGTTACTTCAGCAATGAGCTGGAGTCTCAGGTACGCGAAAAGCTAATTTGTTTGCTGCGAGAATACAAAGATTGTTTTGCATGGGACTACAATGAGATGCTTGGTTTAGATATGACGTTGGTGGAGCATATGTTACCAATCATTCCAAGCCATAGGCCTCATAAGCAGAATCCCCGGAGGTTTGCGCCCAATGTCATGCCTGATATTAAGAAAGAAGTTGAACGCCTCTTAGAGGCGAAGTTCATTAGGACGACCAGATATGTGGAATGGTTGTCAAATATCGTTCCAGTCAGGAAAAAGAATGGAAAAATAAGGATTTGTATAGACTTCAGAAATTTAAACTTAGCAACACCAAAAGATCAATACCCAATACCGACAGTAGATTCCCTAGTGGACTCCACGGCGGGGTACCAAGTCTGCTCTTTTATGGATGGATATGCAGATTATTATCAGATTTACATCACCGAAAATGATATACACAAAACAGCCTTTAGGTGCCCAGGCTCTCTGTAGGCATTGCATTTTTGCATGTGAGTCCCTATGATGAGTCTCATTTGGAGGCACTACCTTTTTAGTCGAGGAAGTTGCGGGAAACGGTTGTCGGAAGGGAATCGGTATTTCGTTAAATTTTATCTGCATGTTTAGCTCCAAGCTCGCTCGTTGGACCTCCGTTTTAAAGCACCTCTAGCCTAAAAAAACCCAGAACCATTTAACCTTGGCCCAAACCCACTCACCAAACCAACACAACACCTAGCCCATCACACTTGGCCCACACGCCCAAGACCCTCAAAATACAACCCAATTGAATTAAATATTAATTAAATTAAATATTAACTAAATAAAATATAATTAAGTCATTATACCAAATTAAAATATTGTAACTTCCTAATCCAAAATATTATATATTAAATTAAAGAAAATATTAAATTAAATCATACCTAATTAAGATAAATCACAAATAGTATATACCTTACTTAACCAATATCATGCCTAAACAAGATAAATCAAATATTCAACCTTCCTAATTCACCAAAATTTGTCCCCCCAATCAATCAAATCCTTTCATTGTTTGACACCAAATCCAATCTATTCCTTGTGAGACAAGGGGAAGCCCTAGCCCTTGTCTATATGAACAACCCAAAACCAAAGCCAAGTTTCTCCCAAAAATCTCTCTCACTCACGGCACCACATCTTTCTCTCTCAACCAAATCAAGTAAACCCTAACATGCAGTAGCTACCCTCTCATCTCTCCATTATAAAGACACCCTAAACACTCACATCCTTGGAGGCACGCCTAGCCTGCTCAGTTAATAACCTACACTCACTAACCAAAGCCCTCACCACGCATCAACACATGCACGCCACTCCCTCCGCAACAGATCATGTTAACCAGCCAACTCACGTACTGCTCACATCACGACACATTAGCCTCACATAGCCACCGCTTCAACATCAACACACTAGCCTCAATCCACGCAGCCAACCACACACTGACTCACTCGCCACTCACTACTGCCTTCAACGTAAGCTATATTCACTCAAACAGCCACCAAAGCCTCAGGCCACCTTAAATCCACAGGCCCTCCTACAGCTTCTCAACCTTCAAACACAAGCCACGTCCTCACGCAAAAGCCAAAATAACCCACAAAGCCACTCCCTCTCTCGCAAAACTAACCAGCAACCAAAGCCACTCAGCAGCCCTTCCATTTCTTGTATAAACAGTCCAGGAATTGCTCTATTAACATCACCGAAAACTGCCCCGAACAACCCTCCAAAACAACCCAAAATAGTAGCTTAAACCACCTAAAACAGTGAACAAAAACCGCACTTTAAAACCTTTGAACAACCGAAAAACTAGCAGCCTCTTGACCTCTAAAAAATGCAAAAACAGTAGCTTTGAAGACCTAAAATAGTAAGCATAAAATACAGAGAAAACAACAGCAAAACGGAGGTCAAACAGCAAGCAAAACAGCAAAACATTGAGCTAAGACGCTAAACCAGTGAACCGGAGAAGTTGAGGAGCTTTAACCTTTCCGATCTCCGTGAAACGTAAGTCCGAAAATCGGCAAAAATGGTTAGACCTGAGGGTATTTTTCACACTTGTTTTCAGTTTTATCTTTATTATTTATTGAGTTTTGTTCGCATGATTACTATATTAAAATGCATGTTGTGGCCCTTGAGTAGATAAATATGCATATATTGTAAAATGATGTATGTTGTGGCCCTTGAATAAAATGAAAAATGTGTCGCCTCTCGTGGTATATAGGATGGAAACCCGGACATAAATTTCATAGCTGATTCCGAATGGACGGTAGTATGATCTGTACTCGGGATACAACTCCACGTACCACTTGAGTAAACGGCGCATGTTTTTTTTATGTTGTTTTGATTTGTTTGTCATTCGTTACTTGATTTCCGCATGTTATTTGTTTATGTAATGACGTGATCGAGCGCTTGGGCTTAGTAAGTTGGATTAAAGGTCCCCTATTTTGAGGGGTTAAAATCCTTTACCACGATGCTTTGCCGCGCCGATTGATGTATATTCGGTTGAATGTAAGATGTGTTCAATCGGGTATACGAAGACCGATATTATTATCTTTGTTGTTTATATGTATGATGTGATCTAGCGCATGGGCTTAGTAAGTTGGATTAAAGGTCCCCTATTCTGAGGGGTTAAATCATTTACCACGATGCTTTACCGCACCGATTGTTGTATATTCGGTTGAATGTAAGATGTGTTCAATCGGGTATATGAAGTCCGATATTATTGTCTTTGTTGTTTATATGTATGATGTGATCGAACGCATGGGCTTAGTAAGTTGGATTAAAGGTCCCCTATTCTGAGGAGTTAAAATTATTTACCACGATGCTTTGCCGCACCGATTGATGTATATTCGGTTGAATGTAAGATGTGTTCAATCGGGTATACGAAGTCCGATATTATTGTCTTTATTGTTTATGATGTGATCGAGCGCATGGGCTTAGTGAGTTGGATTAAAGGTCCTCTTATCCTAAGGGGTTAAAATCCTTTATCACGATGCTTTGCCGCGCCGATTGATGTATATTCGGTTGAATGTAAGATGTGTTCAATCGGGTATACGAAGTCTGATATTATTGTCTTTATTGTTTATATGTATGATATGATCGAGCGCATGGCTTAGTAAGTTGGATTAAAGGTCCCCTATTCTGAGGGGTTAAATCATTTACCACGATGCTTTACCGCACCGATTGTTGTATATTCGGTTGAATGTAAGATGTGTTCAATCGGGTATATGAAGTCCGATATTATTGTCTTTGTTGTTTATATGTATGATGTGATCGAACGCATGGGCTTAGTAAGTTGGATTAAAGGTCCCCTATTCTGAGGAGTTAAAATCATTTACCACGATGCTTTGCCGCACCGATTGATGTATATTCGGTTGAATGTAAGATGTGTTCAATCGGGTATACGAAGTCCGATATTATTGTCTTTATTGTTTATGATGTGATCGAGCGCATGGGCTTAGTGAGTTGGATTAAAGGTCCTCTATCCTAAGGGGTTAAAATCCTTTATCACGATGCTTTGCCGCGCCGATTGATGTATATTCGGTTGAATGTAAGATGTGTTCAATCGGGTATACGAAGTCTGATATTATTGTCTTTATTGTTTATATGTATGATATGATCGAGCGCATGGGCTTAGTAAGTTGGATTAAAGGTCCCCTATTCTGAGGGGTTAAAATCCTTTACCACGACGTTTTACCGCGCCGGTTGATGTATATTTGGTTGAATGTAAGATGTGTTCAATCGGGTATACGAATTTCCATATAGTTATCTTTATCTTTTTACGCATTGTAATGAAAAGCGCATGGGCTTATTGTGTTGGACTAAAAGGTTCTCCATTTGGGGGAAGGAAAGCCTAAAAGGCTACCTATACCACGATATTTGCCGCGTCTTTCATCTATTGATTGCATCTTCTATCCTTATCTTTGCTCGATCTATTATCATTTGTGTACCCATGTTATGATAGCATTTGGGCATTATTTCTCGTGGTCTAGAGGATGGAAACCCGGACATAAATTTCATAGCCGATTCCGAATGGATGGTAGTATGATCTGTACTCGGGATACAATTCCACGTACCACTTGGAAAAAAGGCCCACGCATGTGTTCGTGTCAATTCTGGATATCTTTTCTGCATCACATCATGACATGTTTATTTTAGCATATAGTTGTCTTTTTTTACCTTATGCATTTGTATTACATCTTTAGTTATCTATTTCTATTATGCGCTTAAGTGTTTTTCCTTAATATGCATGCTTGTATGAATGTCATTTGTTTGCACTTCTGTGCCTACCAATGTGAAATTGTATGCCTTCCGTATGCCAATTTATCTTTATGCATGAATTCAGACATAGATTATATGCAAATAGGTTGTATGCAAATATGAAAATGTGTTATGTGTAAAATTAGATATGAGCTTTGTACCTATGCATGTGAACTTAATAGTAAATTACCATTGGAAATATGTTGCTTAGGATTGGTTAAATTATTGCACAAATCATTTTATTACAAGTGGCGTAAGTAAGGGATCATTCCAAACCCAACGGTTTGAGGTCTTCCCTTGCGAGGGGTGAGTGCGGCCTTAAATCTTTTTCCCGGTTCACACCGGGTGGCGACTCCATTATTCTCCGGTTTAGTCCCCCGCGGGCTACTCTGTACTCCCAACCGGGCCGCGAGCCCGGGACATCATGCGTCACCCCATATCCTGTGTCTCACACTCTCTAGGGTGTTATGAATGGGTAGTGATGCCGTTCGGCCTGAAAAACGCTGGTGCCACTTATCAGCGGGCCATGAATTTGATCTTTCATGACATGATCGGATAATCTGTAGAAGTCTATTTGGACGATATAGTGGCGAAATCTGTGACTATGGAAAAACATTTTGGCCATTTAGCGATGACCTTTGAGCGAATGAGAAAGTTTAAACTAAAATTGAACCCTGCCAAATGTGCTTTCGGGGTGTGCACAAGAAATTTCCTAGGTTTTCTAGTGCACCAACGGGGAATCGAGATTGACACTAATAAGTCTCGGTCGATCACTGAAGCTATACCACCCCGAAATAAGAAAGAGTTACAGAGGTTCTTAGGGCAAATCAACTTTTTAAGACGATTTATCTCCAATTGTGCAGGAAAAACAAAAGTGTTCTCCCCTTATTGAGGTTAAAGGACAAGGACGAGTTCGTCTGGACCGAAGAACATCAACAAGCTTTTGACAGCCTGAAGAAATACTTGTCACAGCCACCGGTGATGGTCCCCCCATTGCCAGGAAGGCCAATGAAATTGTACATATCGGCCGAAGAACAGTCCATAGCTGGGATGATCGCGCAAGATGATGACATGAACGTTGAAAGAGCCATTTATTATATCAGCGGACAATTGCTGAATTATGAATGTAATTATTCTCCATTGGAGAAATTATGTTTGGCTCTATATTTCACATGTACTAAATTACGAGCCTACCTTAGGCCGAACATAGTGTATTTGATCACAAGAATTAATATAATAAAGTATATGTTTTCTCGTCCTATCTTGCATCAAAGAGTTGGGTTTTGGTCACTGTCACTTTCTGAATTCGATATACGGCATGAGCCCCAAAGAGCTGTCAAAAATCAAGCCTTGGCCGATTTCTTGGCCGATCACCCATGTTTGAGCACTATTAGAGAAATAGAAATGGATCTGGACGAATGCAGTCTGAAACCATGGACGATGTATTTCGACGGATCCAGCACAATGAAGTTTGAACGATAATTAGGGGAATCATTTCGGTTCTTAATCAAGTTGAACGAATATTGCACTAATAACCAGTCCGAATACGAAGCCTTGATACTTGGGTTGGAGGTACTCCTCAACATGGGAGTAACCCATGTATCCATTAAAGGGGATTCGCAACTAGTAATCCAACAAGTGATAGGAACCTTTAAATGCCAAAGCCCGTCAGTCATGGCATTATTGGATGTGGCCAAAGAATTGGTAGAGCGATTTGATCATGCAGAGTTGGAACACGTTCCAAGAGCAAAAAATGAGTTGGCGAATAGTTTAGCCCAAGCAGCTTCCGGGTACAAGCAAGCAAACATAGATGGCATATATAGAAGCGACGAGGTGAAGTCGATCTTGATGCGACGAAAGGAAGGGAAAAATGTCGCGGCCGTTGAAATCGAAAAGGAGGACGATTGGAGAAGCGAAATCAAGACGTTTTTAAAACAGGCCGAATGAGGGAAGGATCGAAGGCTAAAACTTAAAGCCCTGAACTACGTAGTCTCAGGAGATGTACTATATAAAAAATGACAAGATGGATTGTTGTTAAAATATGTAGGGCCATCTGAATCCAAAACTATCATGGCCGAAGTACATGAAGGTGTTTGTGGGGCTCACCAAGCAGAAATAAAGATGAGATGGTTGATTATTCGAAGCGGCTATTATTGGCCAAAGATGGGAGAATCGTGCAGCTCGTATGCCAAAGGATGCATTGCTTGTCAGAAGCACGGGCCTATTCAAAGGGCACCAGCAACCGAGATGATCCCGGTCATTAAACCGTGGCCGTTTATGGGATGGGCGATAGACTTGATAGGGAAGATTTACCCAGCATCAAGCAAAAGGCATACTTTCATCATTGTTACTATCGATTTCTTTACCAAATGGGTGGAAGCTATCCCAGTTGTGGAAATCTCCCAAGAACAGATCATAAAGTTCATAATTGAACATATAATTCACCGGTTTGGTATACCACAAACAATAGTGGTAGACCATGGCACCTCATTAAATGGTGGGAATGCGAAAGATTTACTGGCTGAATATGGAATCTGATTGGTGAACACTACCCCCCTATTATCCTCAGTCAAACGGTCAAGCAGAATCGTCCAATAAGACCTTTAAAGGGTTGATTCGGAAGATGGTGACAGACAATGCTAGACGATGGGACGAATGTTTGAGTCAGGCTCTATGGGCCTATAGGACGTCACCGTGAACAAGTACTTCAGTGACGCCATTTCAGTTAGTGTATGGTCACGAGGCTGTGCTTCCCTTAGAAATGAATATCGAGTCAACCACGGTAATGTTACAAGAAAAGTTTATAAAGAAGACTACAATGAGGCAATGATCCAGAATTTATTGGAATTGGACGATATCAGATGCGATGTGCTAAATCGTCTAGAAGCACAAAAGAAAAAAATAGCCAAGGAATATAATCTCAGAGTAATGACTAAATCGTTCAGGGTGGGCGAATTAGTGTGGAAAACTATATTGCCACTTGGTTCTAAAGACCCGGCGTATGGCAAATGGTCGCCCAACTGGGAAGGCCCATTCGTGGTAAAAAATGAGTTACCAACTGGAGCCTACCATTTGCAGGACTTGAACGGAAGAGTGCATACAAGAGCGATAAATGGCAAGTACTTAAAGAAATATGTGCCCTCTTTGTGGGAGCATGAAAATATACAAAATGCACTAGAACAATAATGTATTTTCATTAAGTACGGACGAAAACGTCCTAAAAATACAAGAAATAGACGATATAACGTCTTACAAAAATCATTAATTTTGGCCCGAAGAACACCAAAAACCCCCGGGCAGCTCCTTAATGGCCGAAAGCGTCTCTCTCCTCAGGCGCCATTCGTCCTGAATCTCCAAACCCACTGCATCCAAATCGGCCAAGCTTTTCTCAAAATTTATACGGGCCAGACCTTCATACTCTGCCATAGACTCATCCATCTTCGTTACTTGAGTAGAAATGGTCCTCCTCTTAACATCTTTTCTTATACGGATTTCCTCGACAAGACGCTGAATCTCTTGTAGCTTTCACTCCAGGTCCAGGAAGACCGATTCTTCGGTCATCATTTCTTCTGTAGTGTCCTTCAGGGACTGATGAAGGGCATCGAGAGAGCCATGGAGCGTTTCCTTCCTCATTACAGAGGAACGAAGCCCAACCCTCTGGCTATGCATATTGCGATACCGAGAGAGAAAGGCTGCTATGTCGTGTTGCATTTCTTGAAGGAAAAGCCGATCATCAATTGATATGGGAAAGGCAGGAATGGCCAATATCGATTTAATTCGGAGGAGCTTTTGTCCAATTGAAGGATGTTCTCTGACCGGGCAGCTTGACTAACCTCCAGTGCGACAAAGGAAGCGTATTGATCAAGAACCTCCCGGAGGCCCTCCAGGTCTATACTGGTGTTGACCAAAGGTGAAGGAGGCTGAAAAGAAGCAGAAGACAATCGCCAAAAGCGGTCCAAAATATTCTGGGCCGATTGCAGCAATGGGTCGGATACCTGCACACGAAGAAGGAATTAGCGAAATGAACTAAGGCCATGAGCTAAAGGAAAATGGGGAAAGACTTACCACCCCAGAACCAGAACTGGAAGGCCGGTCCACCAATGCCTCAAATGCCTCAGCTTGTGGCTGCATTAGTTCCTGCTGAGATGAAGGATTTGAGAATGATAGGCGCTGGGGGACAAGGACCAGTGGCCATACGATTTGAGGAGAAGAAGGTCGAACATGAGAACTTTGTAGCAAGATGGGAGACTCAGCCCGAGGGGGCGATAATTGTTCAAAAGCGGCCAACATTGGGACTGTCGGAACAAGAAATACGGGAGAAGCAATCATGAAAGCCGGAGAAGACGGATGTTCAGGCATAAGGGACTCCACTTGAGAAGGAGAGGCCGAAGTCTGATATGCAGAAGTACTTGGAGATAGCAGTAGTAGGCCGAGCATCTGCAAGAGAATCAGAGTCGGACGAATCAGAAATGTAAATGACCTCATTTTCTTCGTAAATGCGACGAAGTACGTCGTCTTTATACATAGACCGAGCTTCCTCTGACAACTCCAATTCTGCCAAACTATAAAGGCCGTTCACGTCCCTATAACCCCCTCGAAGCCCTGAGGTAGAGATCTTGCGTACCAAGGGAAAATGTTGCTTGAGGTGGTGCCAAAGAGACCCAGTCGGCCAAATAGGCTCTGGCACTTCAGCCTCATCATCCGGATCCTGTACAAATGGTACAGAACCGTCTGAAGAGAAGCACTCAAATAGAGGATGGTCTCTTGGAATTTCCTCGAATCTTGGACGCGAACGCCAAATTCAATATATGGCTCCATACCTTGGGGATCGGCTCCGACTGCACCGCCCTCTCCTGGCAATTACTCCATGATGGGACCCTCGGCTGCCTCATCCACATCAAACTAAACGACCAGAATTTCTACAGGTCCCACCTCCTCGCCTCCATCTATAAGAGCTTCGGCCCTCGGAGTTCGCGCCGTTTCGGGCATGGCGGAAGGCGGCTCAATCCTAAGAACCTGCACAAGATACACAATTATGATTTTAGATTGCATCAAACTCATGTACAAAAGAAGACGGGTCTCAAACTCAAGCCTTAGAGCGAAGGACGACCGGCACGTCCGAATCAAAGCTACGATTGGGAGAAGGCTGTCTCCTTTTAGCAAGCTTTATTTTCTTGGGCTTGGACGCCTTAGTTGCCTTCTTCGACCCCGTCGGCTCAGGGGACTTGGGGGACAAAGGAATGGAAGAAAAAACTCTCATGGAAGGCAAGGAGAAAAATCATTCACGGGCAGGTGGCCAGAAACGATCAAAAGAGGAATGAACAGATGTACAAAGACCAAAAGGGCGATAACAAAAGAAAAGATCAAAGAGCGAGTTTCCGCCAAGGAATCCTCAAATTCAGAGACTGAAAAGACCTTAAAACGGTCTAACAAAGCAGAGCGTGTGTGAAAGAAAGAAAGAGGCCACTCTTGAACGAGGCCAAATTGACGAGCAACGAAGTTGGATGAGTACACCTCTACTCCGGCCTTGCCATTGGCCCCAGTCATGATGTTATGAATCAGGTCGCGGCTACATAAAAACCTGCGCCATATGCGAAGACCTGATTCGTCCTCTTCCGAAAGAGGGAGGTCATGGACGAATGATGGGATATCCGACACAGAAAAAGGGAAAAAAAAAGGAACCCGAGGAAGAGTCAAGAATGTACAAATACTCAAAAATAGTGCGATGGGAGAAAGAAGATGCCGAAGTTGAGAAAGAAGAAGACGGCACAAGAATAAGGGTGAGTTGAATCAATTGTGCCGAAGACATGGAAATAGGCTCTCAACCAGAGTTGAACGAACCACAGGGGACCAGGTAATGGGTGATGCCCCCGACCGAAGTTTTTTCTGGAGGACGGCCAATCCTCGATATATGGCGGCTAGTAAAAAGCAAGCCAGGTCTAAGTGATGGCCGTTGCAAGGTCGGGAGAGATGGGGAGATAGCCCGCCACAGGCTTTTGGCTATGCACACAAATGATATATTTGCACAGCCAATAATAAAGGAAAGTTGTTCGCTCTAACATCGAAACAGGACCAGCTATTTTCGAAAACGTGCGAAGAAAAGAAGAATAGGATGAAAATGACGAAGGGTCCATTGAAGGAGGAGGGAAACGGAAGTTCGTACATGCCGAGATGGTCACTCCAAGAGGGGCCAGTCCAGTAAGAGCACCAATATCACGAAGGGTGATGGTGAGGGGCCCGACCGGAAGAATGAATACATTGTATTCAGAAGACGAAAAGAGGAAAGAAATACGAAACAAGTTACGATCAAAAGGGGGCAAAGCTGATGAAAGCTCAATGAAATGAAGAATGTGATGTTTTTCTAAAAAGGCTCGAGTATCTGCATGCAACAGCATGCGTTGAAACCAGGCTTCGAATGTCGTATCGGGTTTGGGCCAGGTGCGAATCGGATTGGACTGAACGAAAGGGGAGATGTTAAGTGGCTCAGAGAATGGGAGGCCAGAAGAAGACGGGAACTGTTGAGCCAACGGAGCCGTTGCAATAGTGTCATCTTCAACGAAGATGGGGCCAAGAGCGCACTGGCTGAAATTATCATCAAGAGTGTGAACTCCGAAGGTGCCCACAGAAGAAGATTCCAGCGCCATCTTATAATCGGCGAAAGTTGAGACGCTAGTTTTGGGAGCAGAAGATGAAGAGGCCATTGATAACAGAAGGTCGAGAATGCGATAAAAGTGAGTTTGCAGAGGAAGTCGAAGGTAAAGTGAAGACTAGAATGGGATGAATCTTTATGTAACAGACGAAGGGCTTAACCTGAGACAGGTGTCGCAATACGAATTGTCGAGAAGTGAAAGCGGCGGGAAAACGGAAAAGGATAAAAGGTTGCCCTAGACAGGTGTTCGAATGCAACTCGCTACGACAGTGACGTGCGACGGAAGGGAACACAGAAGTGACGTAAAGACGGCTTTTAAATGGGCCTTATGATGAAACATATAGGAAAGGGCCGTACATTTATTGCAGAAGTGATAGGGTCACAAAAGACTATAAAAGGAAGCCCGACAGGTTACAGAGCGAAGAGTTCTATCCCGGATTTTTACATCGCTCGATCTTGCAGCATCGGCCTCCAGCAGATCGGCCGAACCTCAAAATCTTAGCATCGACCTCCAAGATTGGCCAAGGACAAATGTCAATACTACATCCTCCAGAGGCATCGCCCAAGCTGTTTCCATTATTGGCACAAGCAGTAAAGACAAAATTGATATGACAAGACCGTCAGGCCGCAGGCTTACTTTCGAAAAAAACCAGACCTAGAGCAGAGAGCCCCAATTGGTCAGGTAACACATGGAAAAAAGCGATTCACGTGAAAACAGTATCATGACTTAGGAGTATATAAAAAGAGGAAGGTTGAAGAAGTAATGTGCAAGGTCTCCAAACCACCCATTTAAGGGTCGATCTTAATCAAAACATCGCAGTTTGGCCCTCCGTAACCAAGCGGACTCCCTAGAAGGAAAAAAAAAGATCGGGAGGGGCAGAAGAAAGTCGAGATTAGCAATGGGGCTGGCACACACATGGAAGGGCATGCAAAAGAGAGAACAGGCGAGTTTGAGAGAAAGTGAGCAGAATAACAAAGGGGTGCGTAGGGGCGCATGTTTGTTAGTTCATTGTAAGCTTTTACTTCTTGTAGCACTATTCCTTGTAATTACTTTGGTGAGTAAATAAAAAGGGTTGGGCGTGTTTAGCCTGTAAAGCATTGTGTCTTGGATTTACTTGATGCGTGGGTTGCTTGTGTGCTTGAGGTAGAGGTGTGTGTTGCTTGTTGGTTGTTGCGTGTTGCTTGCAGAGGCGTTGGTGCGCACAAGGAGAAGGCTGACTAAGTTGGGCGAACTTAGTGCCGCACTTGGCTAAAGAAACTTGTGGTTGAAAATTAGCCGTGAAAAGACAAGATCTACATGAGACAAAGGCCAACAGAAGCGAAAGCTTCTCTTCGATGAAGTATTAAATGGAATGTAAAGAGATTAGCTAACGGCCATCCACACGGTGTGAGGTGTGAAATGAAATGTAATGGTGTGGATGGACTATGTCCGTTAGCAACATCTTACTAGGGTCCTTTGTGTGGAAGGCACTGCATCCCCAGGTTGTGGATGGGTGACGACCGGAGACAACGGCGGATCGTATGCCTCTGCGCAGAGGATGCCAAACTCCTCAGCTTCGCGGGTTCTCTGGACTGGGGATCGGCCAGGAAATTGGCTCGGTGGGCGTGGTGGTCTTCCCTGCACGAGGGAAGAACGAACCTATATGAAAAGCAGAAAATCACCCCAGAACAAAAAGGAATGACTGTACAAGTTTCTATCATTCCAATCTATACGCCTTTTCGATGGAAGACCGGAGAAGTTCACCTCGATCTCCACTTCCGGTTCAATCATGGTAAACTTGGAGGATAATTGTTGAAAAAGGAAATAATGTCACCCTAGAACGAAATTGCCCCAAGACGAAGGAAAGAACAAAAGGGAGGAAGGACGATAGAGCGAAAAGCGACGAAGAGTCGAGACGACCGAAGTAGCGGTTAGGACAAAAATGCATGATGCAGTTGCTTCCACAATCGCAACAGTTGGACGGTTTTCCCTCCACAACCGAGCAGTTGAGACACACAGCTCAACGGTTACAGGCACGATCCGGCAGCTGCAGGGAGATACGGGGACCGCCCAAGCGGTTTACAAGTTCACTATAAAAGCTCAACCCACGATCAAGCAGTTGAGACACGCAACTCAATGGTTAAAGGCACGATCCAGCAGTTGCAGGCAGATACTGGGACCGCCCAAGCAGTTTACAAGTTTCACTATAAAAGCTCACTCGGACAGGGAGAAAAACACAATCAAATGAAGACTCAAACGAGCATTTTTTTTATCTTTTAGTTTCTATAACTTCTTAGGACTGTAATTTGTGTGTTTGCGCCCCTTGGAGGCTTATTCACCTAATCAAACACCCCTTGCTGGGACTTTGTCTTATAAGGTTTGAACCTTATACGTTTCTCTTCGCGCAAACAAATATATAGCAATTTCAATACAATTTTTTCTAATATAATATTTCTCAAAAACATTATTATTTTGAAACAAAAAACTGCTGCAAAATTGATACATGGCTGCCGCAAATAAGAGAAGTAGATAGACGGACGTACTAGGTTTAAATCGTATTACTTATAGGATCATACTAACGAGTGTTTTTAGAATATTCATTAAAAAATAATTTAAGAAAAAATTTGATATAATTTTTACTGAAAAAGAAAAAAAATTATCAAAATATTAAATTTTTTTCCATCAAAATTTTTCTAAAATAGATTATTAAATAATATCATTAAGTACTCGTTAGCATTTCCACCCAATAAATGCTAACATGCGTTTTTTTGTTAATTAAATACTTTTTATTTCCTATGGGTCCACATAAAACTTTTAACTTTAGGGAGGTGTATTCAATTGGGATTTTAAAAGACTATTTTGGGTTAAATAAGTCTTGTGGTATTCAATTAAGATTTTTAAATAATCTAAAAAATCTGGTGGTATTTCATTAAGACTATTGAGATTTTTTAAAGGGGGTGTCCAAATCTAGTGGTATTCAATTAATACTTTAAACAAATAATAAAAAGTCTTATGGTATTGAAAAACTTACTTATTTTGAAGGATTTCTTTATATGTGTGATTGTGTGAGATTTTTTAGTGAAAAATATAAATATCAAACCCTAAAATAATCTCACCCTAACCCATGAGACTTTTGACGTGAGATTTTTTTTTTGTCTGCTAGTGTGACACAATTAAGTGGTCCTATAATTTGAATTAAACTCTATTTTTCAAATTGATGTTCGTTTTAAAATAAGTGTGACACATAATAAAAAGATGTCATGCCAAGATGAAATTTTTATTTATTTATTTATTTCATATATAAGAATACAAGATTAGCAATCTGTCAATATTTTCCTTCATGTATAGATGATCTTTTTATGTTTGTCTACACTGCTATATTAATTGGTTTCCCTATATCACAACTTTTTTTTTTGAATTAACATTTCTTGGATTAATGCTTTTCTTTTATGAGAAATGGAATCATAAATTATTATTTTACCAAGAGAAGTAAAAATGTTTTGTCAAGAAATTTTAAGAGTTTGAAAGAAATTATAAAATTATTGGGTTGTCTTATTTTCATGTTTTGAAAAACTCTTCTTAACATAAGCGTATAATCTTCATAACCCCAAAAAAATGAGGACCAAATTACAGACAAACACTTATTACAGTAAGTCATCTAACAAATTGTTCAAAACTCATTAACAAACATGGAGGGAAAGAAAAGTTTACAACATATGCTAAATCAATTTTTCATGGCCTAAAATTTTCCACCTCTAAAGTCACACTATTAATTGAATTTTTTTAAAAAAAAATGAAAAAATTATCTCCACACACCATAATTTTAAAGAATACTATTAATTTCAAATTACTATTAATTTCAAATCTTTATAGCATATTTAATTATAATATATAAACATAAATATATAAACATAATCTTTAAAACATAGTCTTTAATCTATATGTGATCTTTTCAAATCTTAGAAATTATTATGATATAAATCTTTTAAAATCTAATAAGTAAACAATCATGATTAAAAGAAATTTTATAAAATCTTATAAGTTATTACATTCTTTAAATGTCTTTTAAAATCTACTATACTTATTTATCCATAAATAATCTTTTAAAATCTAAACTGAATACACCCATTAGTTTTCAATAAATACTAACTTTAATCCGTACTTGATGCTTGAATTATTATTATTTTTTTACTTTTTATAGGTTCCACGTCAATTTCCATGTTCACTTGATTGCTTGAATTAATTTTTTTTACTTCTTTATGGGTCCCACCAAAAACTTTTAATAAATGAAACTAATTAAAAGAATTGTCAAATTATCTTGTATGATGTCGCTGTTGGATCGCGTGTTTTACGATCCGACGGCCATATTGAGGACGCCCGCAAATTGCATCCTGAACTGAAACCAATTGTGAGTGTGTACGGACCAAATTTGGTCCATGAGAAATTTCTTCATTTAGTTCCAGGATCACTACTGAATGCACCCCTGAAACCCCATAAACAAACCCCAAAGACATAATACAGGCCCAGGCCCAATGAGTACCAACACCCGTAACCGAAGAACCATCTAAAGGCCAGTCCACGTAACACCCAAGTTCATAAACGCCATTCATAACCCCTCCGTTCCAGCCTACAACAGGCAAAATGCAATAATTGCTCCTCATGAAGTCGACCGTTACCATGACCCAACAGACGAGCAATCAAAGGGTAATAAAGACACACGTTACTGGAGCATGTATAGATATGAAACGAGGCTCCAGAAGGAGATGACATTGAACTTCTAGCTCTCCTACTTATATCTTTACAACACTCTCACTCAAGCTGATAACACCTCCTACCTACCGCCCTCACGGCATCCTACGAAGTTCAAGGTAACATCTAATCTTGACGTCCCACCTACTACTTCCTTAGTTCTTTCTCTGACTTGGGCGTCGGAGTGCCTACGGCACCCACCACACCCCGTTCACCATACTTTTTTTGTTTTGCAGGATCGCCAGTGCCCCCCCTCACGAAATCTCGATTGTAGGCCTTGGGTGAAAACCAGCGTCTACAGTTTGGCGCCCACCGTGGGGCCCTAGCGATTCATAACATGCAAAGATCTCTTCATCTGCGATCCTTTCAAACACCCATACTTAAATGGCGTCACGTAACGAGCAAACTCCATATCTTATGATCACCAAATTAGCCATCCTCTAAATATAAACACAAACTTTGGAACACATTTATTCAACCTCCCAAAGGCCCGAGGCTGTGGGTCACCCCAATAATCCTACCATCTGATATGATCTTATGAGCATTCAATAATATGGCAAGTGAAAATCCATCATCAGACGGTCATCGACTATATCACCAAAGAAGGAGCCATACCTCTTCAGTAGACCGATCACAACAAGTCACATCTTCCATGCGAAAGGAAATGAAAGAGTTCAAAAGAGCAATTCTCTCCAATATACCTAGAGTCAGACTACCAATAAAGAAAAGCTGAGTCGAGATAACTTCAGCCACTCATTTCCTATAAATCACCAGCTCCCAATGACGTGGAAGGATAGTCATATTCTCCATACGACATGGATGAATTGCTGTCAACTCTAAAGTACATATAAAGACTGTCATATTCTCCAGACGACGTGGAAAATTGATTGTCTCCTACAGACTATGCAGAAGGATCATCATCAATCTCTCACTACATATGAAGATTGTCAAACTCTCCAGACGACATGAATGGACAACCGTCGAATTTAGACTCCATTCGACCATTGTCTCGTTGACCTTCAACAAGAACAAAAAACATCCCTTCAGTGGAACCATTTTTCCTTCCATTCACCTCATACGATGAAACGATGTACTTGGCATGAGGAAGATCTCTCAGTCGATAAAAACCAAATGAAGTCTTGGCAAGGGCATCCCACTCGACACTACATTTATGGAGATTTAGTGTTGGGATATCCGAGTCGACATTATCAGTATGGGGATGATCCTGATTTCCATCAAGTATGGTGGAGTTTAGATTCCCATGTTCCTTCTCCTTGCCGGGTGAAGCAAAAGATTGGCATACCTTCATCAGAAGGTCTGGTCAACTTGGGACATTCTGAGATGAAAAATCTGGACCCCCATTTGGTCAAGTCAATTGAAGCTTATTGGACACTTATCAGGCCCAATCTACTGTGGTTCCATTAATCTTCACAAAGCCTAAGGAATGGTCCAGGAAAAATTACCATTGGTGCAAAATTCAAAAGCAAAGCTCTAATCTCCATCAGCTTCACGTAACTATTGAAGAAAAAGCCATTCGACGAAAGGAATCTCACCAGCAAAGTGGGGCCAACTACCCCATGCTGAGAAAGTTGTGTTAAATAAGGGGCCCAGTGCAAGTAAAACTACACTGCATGCAAAGGATAAATTACCCTAATGGATATACTGTCAAATTAACTAGTCCACTCGACAAAGCTTCACGCATAATTCTCGGTTGCGTGGGATTCAAGAGGAGCTTGCCAGTATAGTACATGTGAAAGACAACCCCTCGTGCATGAAGAGAATGAGCCAATGCACACGACTATTCACACATATTTTAGACAATGTGGATATTTATCATGAATGGTATCTCCACGAAACAACAGTATTACTGAAATCCAGCTCGGCTGACGCATTGAGCATGTGTGGTAGAAGTGTAATCTCAACTCATCGTGTGGCGAAAGAGATTTATTCAGTCGTTCGAAATCGTTTGAGTTTTCCGAATACTGACAACGATTTTCCGAATTTGATCAAGTACACATGGGGTCTGATTTGATTTTGTTCCCATGGAGTTCAGAGGTTGTTCTGGTTTGCCCATTTCGTCAGACTACATGCAATATAGTCTTGATACTCAAACTTAAGTTGTTGCTCTCTTAGAGACTTTTATTCGAATAGCTAGGGGGCATCTCTCAAAAAAGTTTAGACTTTGTTTCTTTGCTCGTAGCCTGGCCTGGCTTGTTACACACACATGAGAAATCTCAATTTCTTCTTTCATTATATAATCAATTTTGGGACAGCCTTTTTCTTCAGTTTCCTTACCGACAGTCCACGATGATGACGACGACAGTAAAAACAACAGAGCCTCGTCGATTCTCACAGTCGTCGCCGATGATGTTGTCATCATTACCTAAAAACTCTTCCCGCACATTGGAGGTCAGTTCCATCACAAGTTCTGGGTGTTTGAGTTCAAGATGCTCATGCTCCAACTCAGACTCATGAAAAAGCTTTGTGCAACCTTTGGTTCTACAACCATACTTCCAGCCATATTTTTCAACCCTAATCTTTTTGAAAAAGGGATCCAGAGCATCAACAGCAGAGGCATCAATCTTATCCTTAAACAGTCATTATTCCCAAGGGATCTCGACTCCTCAATCGCTCTTACCAACGAGAGTCAAGTTTGATTTCCCACTCAGCTCTATTACTAGTTATGTCATAACTCTTACCCTCAGCTATCATATGTCTGAGACCCTTAGCTACACTTATTTCCACCATCCCATAATAATCCACACCGTGGATGCGCCAGACATAAGTAATAAGTGTATCCAGTAGCTCAACTCCCTCCGAACTCTTCACAGAGGTCGAGCCTTGAATATTGATAACCGGGACAGTGGAGCAACTTTGGGATTTCTCCGGGTTCATTTTATCGCTATCAGATCCGCATGAAATATTTTCCTTGATACTCGGTTTAGTTTCACGGATTCATGTGACTTTCACACAAGATAAATTCTGCCGAAATCGGAGACGTTAATCGATTTACTGAGCTTCGGAGGGACGACTTTTTGGCGATTCGAAGCCTTAGGAACTTACAAAACGAGCTCTGAAATTTCGGCCACACCGAAGGATCGCCAATTTCTATGCCGCATTCTCTGAGTTGTTCCTCGTCATCTCTTTCATACGACAGTAATGCTAGTGTGCGCTGGTCAGATGATGGGCATGATATGCCCAAAGAAAACAAACACAGTGCCGGCCCAAGAAACAAACTGGCCCAAACACAGGAAAATCATAAAAATAATGAAAAGCACATCGCCCAAAAGATGAGCCCATCAATAAAAGCCCAAAGCCGGTCCATTCGGTCCACAAACTCAGGCTTAGCGCACATTTTGCCAGGCCATCCCACAACTAGACCCAAGACATAACTCCTGCCCATATTAAGGTCGATAAAACCACGGCGCCAGCAGTCCAAAAAAGACATACCACAAGGCTTCCCGAATTCAACAGCCCACACCATTACAGGCCCACGATCAACATCACTTGCAAGCATGTCACGAGCGAAGCGCCCAAGCTTCCACAGCCCAAGACAAAAGAACAACCAAACCAAGCTTTGGGTGGGCGAATGAGAAACCAAAGATAAACTAGGGCGATACAGCACCAAACCCAAAACCCTGAGTTCATGTTGCTAAGCTAGCTGGATGGTTGAATACACCTCTTCGAAGTTATGGTCTTTTGGGCCTTTATTTTTGCTCTTTCGGATGGGTCTTTTTCTCATGCCCATGCATGGCCATCGACTGCTCAAAAGACACGATCCCAAACCACAGAAGGAGTGAGCTAACCGCCCAAATGTCATATCGAGAAACCCACGCTACACCTCATTCATGAAGAAAGAGACGAACCATGTACGGTCCAGCCAACATGCAGCCCTCCAACCAGACTTGCAAGGCCTCCAGCAAACTTGCATGGTTTCAGCCGACGTGCATGCAGCTAACGTGGATGTCCTTCAGCCAACTTGTCCCCGAAACCCCCTAAACAAACCCCAAAGATATAATACAGGCCCAGGCCCAATGAGTACCAACACCCGTAACCGAAGAACCATCTAAAGGCCAGCCCACGTAACACCTAAGTTCATAAACGCCATTCATAACCCCTCAGTTCCAGCCTACAACGGGCAAAATACAGTAATTGCTCTTCATGAAGTCGACCGTTACCATGACCCAACAGACGAGCAATCAAAGGGTAATAAAGGCACACGTTACTGGAGCATGTATAGATATGAAACGAGGCTCCAGGAGGAGAGGGCATTGAACTTCTAGCTCTCCTACTCATATCTTTACAACACTCTCACTCAAGCTGATAACACCTCCTACCTACCGCCCTCACGGAATCCTACAAAGTTCAAGGTAACATCTAACATTGACCTCCCACCTACTATTTCCTTAGTTCTTTCTCTGACTTGGGCGTCGGAGTGCGTACGGCACCCACCACACCGGTGGGTAGACCTTCTCTGTTCACCATACTTTCTTTGTTTTGCTGGATCGCCAGTGCCCCCTCACGAAATCTCGATTGTAGGCCTTGGGCGAAAACCAGCGTCTACAGTGTGTATAAGTATATACTATGAAAAATTAACATAAAAAAAAACTTTCATTATTTATATCATTGAATTATATGAAAATAAATGAATGTTTGTTTAGAATTCATAAATGAATCAAATCGAATCGTTTATATTTTAATTCAATTCTTTTGAGATTTAATATAAATTTGATTCGTCAATTTATTTTACCATCTCTACCAATATCGATAAGAATTTTGTTTTTTGTTTTCTTTTTAATAGGGAAATTTAAAAAATTTGTCAAATTTTTTTTACCATTTTTCAAAATGAGTCACAATATTTGGCGTTTACAAAAATACCGAAGTGGAATTCGAAGAAGCTGAATTTTCTGAAATTTTTATCGAACTAAGCATGTACTTCGGAATCCCGAAGTAATAACTTCGCATCTCCAAAGTTCTAAATTTTTTCATTTTTTTAATTTCAAACTTCGAAGATCCAAAGTTTGACTTCGGGTCTCCGAAATTTTAATTTTTTTTTTATTTTTTATTTTTTAATTTCAAACTTCGGATCTACGAAGTCTTACTTAAGATATTTGAAGTTGGAAAAAATATATATAAAATCGGAAATTCCCCATTTTTTCACTAAAATAACAAATCATTTTTTGTCAACCTATTTTCTGAAATTTTTTCATATTCTCCTAAGTTTCGACATATTCTCCTAACTCTAAAATGAAACAAATACCTCAAATTTTCTACACGGAGGGATCTTGGGAGAAATTAGATATTGGCAGAAATGAATATAAAAGATGATATTTTTTTAGTACTAGTTAATGTGAGAACAACTTATCAGCAGTTTTTGGAAATTAGGGGTGTTCACCGGTCGGGTCGGGTCCTTTTGAAATTTTGAAGACCCGATCGGGTCAAGTCACACGGGTCGTGAAATCCGAACCCGAAATTTGAGAGGTGAAACCCGATCGGGTCGGTTCGGATCGTCTAAAAATATAATTTTTTTAAATAAATTAATTATTTTGAAATATAAATATTAGTTATTTTATGTCCCGAAAATTATCATATATATAAAGTTTCAAGAAAAAAAATAAAAAATAAATGAAATAATAGTAAAATTTTAAAAAATTAAAAAAATTCTTAGAAAATTAATAAAAATATTATAATTTCGGGTCGGGTCGGGTTAACCCGAAAACTCATTATTTTTATTTGAAACCTGCGCGGGTCGGGTCGCGGGTT
Organism: Zanthoxylum bungeanum; assembly: GCA_019454045.1. Taxonomy (NCBI): domain Eukaryota; kingdom Viridiplantae; phylum Streptophyta; class Magnoliopsida; order Sapindales; family Rutaceae; genus Zanthoxylum; species Zanthoxylum bungeanum. The sequence continues at coordinate 487,449 of SKCR01043251.1, forward strand.
AACCCGACCCTATGAACATCCCTAGTGAAAATGTTATACATCCGGATATAGAGAAGTCATATGAAGTACGAAGTCAGTATGAAAATTTTAATTTCATCATATTAGCAGCGACATATAGTTATTGAAATTAGTAGTCAAAATGATTGTGAGTGATTTTTAAATTTCCACTCAAATTTCGTTCAACAAGGTAGTATGATCAAGTTATATTTAAGTTGGGATCAATTTAATGCTAGCGATGGTCAACAATCTGGAGATCTTTCTTTGTCGAGCTGTAATATGGTAAGCTAATCAGTTCTATTGTATGTGTCATATGAAGCTCTCTGGGACAATTATACAACGGGTAGAGATGATGACAATGTACATGTGGTATGTGTTGGAGCTTATGCTTGGAGAGCCAATCCGAATAATGTATTGTATATTTTATTATTTATTAATAAAATAACTATTTTTTCATTTCAAACTTTATTAATGGTAATGTCATTATGCATATTAGATAGATGTATAAATATGTTAAGAATAACATCGACCTTAGAATAGTCTTGTAGTAATATTGGACACTAAGTGGTCTGATATTGGGATAATATTATTATTATATACTATTCTTAAAGTATATATATTCATAGTCGTTGGTTTTGGAATACGGTCGAATTTCTATAATCTATAAGACTGGCACATATCGTATATTGGAATTGGAGTTCCAATGGTTTAACCTGATGTACCATGAGCTTTGGAAGCCTGTATAGACGTGTGGGTATTGGTTGGATCGAATATTGAATGACTCACAAGTGATTCATAATAGTTGGAAGTACATACCACCGTTAACAAGAATCTCTTCGAGTCGAGTAGCATATGTAATCCTTTGACTATAGGATGTCATTGATTTTGTGTGAGATCTACCATATTTTGATGCCATGTATGTCGGAAACCTTTCATGGTCTGGCCTCTAGATGTTTGTTGGGTGTGGACCGATGCACTCGTTAATCAAGTGCGTATCAAGATATGATTTATCAACCCGTATGTGTACCATAAGAGGTTTAGGTATCCATGAGAGTAAGTCACGATTCTTAAAGACTTTGGAAAAAACCGATCACCTATGGTGGATCGTATTAGTTGTAAAGAATCGTGGATAAGTCGACATAAGATGTGTGCTTGGAAAACTTGACGGTGTATTCTATGTTTCCTAAGCACAACTCGGATAGCCTACGACAGAGGGATTGGTAAACATATGTGATGGCTTCAACTTATATAGTTCAGAAAGGTCGTTCGTGTTCTTCCCGAATTCGGAGGTGGCCGAATTGCGTACATATTAGCTAGGCTTATATGACGAACGTGTCTGAACTTAGAGAATCCCAATATGAAGTGTACTATTTGAGCACTTCGGTAGCCGATTAATTTTGATAAAAGAAAATATTCGATATTATAATTATCAACTAAGATAATCAAGTGTTATTGGATAAGATTGATTATTTACTTTGACCTAATTGCATTAATTCAATATTTACACAAGGGCTTTGTCGTAATTTCATAATTATCTCTACCATTTGAGGATATTATGGTAATTGCTAGTATGTAATTATAGGTGTTTTTGACTTGATTTATTTGGATTAAATCAAAATGGAAGACATGTAACTAATTCATTAATTAAACTTTGTCTTGATTTAATTGGATTAAATCAAAGTGGTATACAAAGGTGATTAGTCATACCTAATTATACATATTTGGACAAATTAGATTAAGCCCACATAAAAGTTAATTAGAACTTTTATTAATTAAAAATTGCCTAAGTTTTGCTATAAATAGCAAGCTTAAGCAAAAGTTTTAATCAAGCTTGAGAAAGCTAAATACAAGTAAGAATTATAGAGATTAGCCTAAGTTAGAGAAGTGTTAAGAGAACCTTTGTGAGATCTCTATAACATTTCAATTAGGAAAAATCAAGATTAGATCATGCAGTGAAGCTTGCTAGCATTGGAATCAAGCTTGGATCTTGGAGTCAAGCTTGTTAACTTTGGATTTTCTCCACAATATTTCAACAAGGAGAAGTAGATTGGATCTTTGAATCAACCTTGCTAGGTAAGTTTGATCTTCTCCAAAAGCTAAGTTTTTCATTAGTGAATTTTTCAATAGTGAGACATATAGTGAGGAATTATGTATTAGATATATAATGTTGAAATTAAGCTAATTAATTGTGTTAGGATGCTTTGGAAGTATAAACACGATATGCTTGTAATTAGGTCAAAATATTTATGTTAGACATAGACATAAAATTAGAGTTTGGAACTCTAGATGAAAGCTTAGAGCTATAGCTATCATTCTAGAATCACTTGACCATTTTTGGGTGACCTAGAATTGTTCACGAGTCACTTCATTGTGGAATTCTAATTTGGTTTGTGTTTTAGATTCAAAATTTACGCAAGTGCGTATTTAGAATAAATTTTTATTTTTGTAAAAATATTTGATATTTTGATAAACTTGATTTTTATTCTATAACATGTGTTGATGCTGGTTTTGATGTTAAAAATTATTTTTATATTTTTTGAAAGTGTTTAGGAAAGAATAAAAGTGTATTGGGTTAAAAACCCAAGTATTAATTAAAAAAAGGCAAAATTCATTTCACACATGAACACTGCGCGTGCGCACTGTTCACGCACACAGTGCGCGCGTACACTGTTCACGCACATTTAAAAAGTGCTCGTGTGCTGTAATTTGTTTTCTCTTGTTTTTGAGTTTCCGCACTCCGATTCAATCTCGATTTTTACCTATACACTCGCAATTAAATATAATATTTAATTAAATTATTTAAAATTACACCAATGCTTGATATCTATGGATTTGACCCACTTCCGTTGTGCGAGACTTCGATCAGACCCTAGGGATTCCATATCTGCCCCAACAGAATTGCATCAGAGCAGGTCTTAACCATACAACACATGTGTTTTGAATCTATACCATGGTAATTTTAATTTAATTATGCATTGCATGTTTTAAATTAAATTAAAATTTTGACCCAATCATGTTAATGACTTGATTGTCAAAACTCTCCCATGATTAGATGATTACTTTTAAGTAATAAGTATTTATAATATTGGAGTTTTGTTGGAAGGTCCATCTTGTCAATACGGAGATGAATGAGTTCTTACTGCTTATGTCCAAGATCGTTATTATGTGAAGGTATAAGTACTCGGAACTTAGGTCGCTCCGGTAAAATATTAGATGTAGTGTGATGAGTTAACGCAGTCACTCAATACCGTCATTATCGTGAGGGTGTACATATGAAGCTCATTAGTGAACATTGACAAGTATACACCTAGAATATTGATGGAGTTGGTGCTTGGAGTGCCAATCCGAATTGTACATTTTATTATTTTTTAATAAAATAACTATATTTTTTCATTTCATACCTTATTAATGGTATTGTCATTATACGTATTAGATTGATGTATAGATATGCTAAGAATGACATCGACCTTAGAATAGTCTTGACACTAGGTGTAAACTATTCTTAAAGTAAAAATTCATAGTCGTTGGTTTGGAATACGATCGAATTCCTATAACCTATAAGACTAGCACATGTCGTATATTGGAATTGGAGTTCCAATGGTTTAACCCTATGTACCATGAGTTTTGGAAACTCGTATAGACATGTGGGTATTCGTTGAAGCGAATACTGAATCACTCATAGATAATTCCTAATAGTTGGAAGTACACACCGCCGTCAATAGGAATCTCCTCGAGTCGAGTAGCATATGTAATCCTTTGACTATAGGATATTATTGATTTTGTGTGAGATCCTCCACACTTTAATGTCATGTATGTCGTAAACCTTTCATGGTCTGGCCTCTGGATGTTCATTGGGTGTGGACCGATGCACTCAGTAATCAAGTACAAAGCAATATAGGATTCGTCGGCCCGTATGTGTACCATAAGGGGTTTAAGTATCCATGTTAGTAAAGTCACAATTCTTAAATCTTTATCCAAATTCGATCACCTAGGGTGGATCGCATCAGTTATGAAGAATCGTGGACATGTCGACATGAGATGTGCACCTCGGAAACTTGATGGTATATTCTATATTTCCTAAGCACAACTCGGATAGCCTACGACGGAGGGATTGTTAAACATATGTGATGACCTCGACTTGTATAGTTCAGAAAAGTCATTTGTGTTCTTCGTGAATTCGGAGGTGGCCAAATTGCGTACATATTAGCTAGGCTTATATGACGAACATATCTGAACTTGGAGAGTCCAAATATGAAGTGTACTCGTTGAAAGATAATATTCGATATTATAATTATCAACTCAGATAATCAAGTGTTATTAGATAACATTGATTATTTACTTTGACATAATCGGATTAATTGGATTAATTCAATAATTACACTAATTGTAAAATCATAATTATCTCTACCATTTGAGGATATTATGGTAATTGTAAGTATGTAATAATAGGTGATTTTGGCTTGATTTAATTGGATTAAACCAATGTGGCAAGCATTTAACTAATTAATTTCCTAATCTTTGGCTTGATTTAATTGGATTAAATTAAAGTGGGAGACAATGGACATTAGTCACACCTAATTATACATATTTGGACAAATTGGAATAATCCCACTTAAAAATTTATTACAACTGTTATTAATTAAAAATAGCCTAAATTTTACTATAAATAACAAGCTTTAGGAAGGTTTTAATTACAAGTACAAGCAAATTCTTAGAGAAATTAGCCTAAGTAAGAGAAGTGTTTAAAGAAGCTTGTGAGGTCATCTAGGAGAAATCAAGATTGGATCTTGAAGTGAAGCTTGCTAGCATTGGAAATCAAGATTGGATCTTGAAGTTAAGCTTGCACGCCTTGGAGGTTCTCCAACCATTTCAACAAAGAAGAAATAGATTGGATCTTGCATCAAGCTTACTAGGTAAGTTTGAACTTCTCTTAAGTTATGAATTATGTATTAGATGCATGATCTCATAGCTTAATATTGAAATAAGGCTAATAAATTGTGTTAGGATGCTTTGGAAGTATAAACACAATATTTTTGTAATTGGGTCAAAATATTTATGTTAGACATAAACATAAATTAGAGTTTGGAACTCTGGATTAAATCTTAGAGCTATGGCTACCATTTTAGAATCATCTGACCACATTTGGGTGACCTAGAATTAATCATAAGTCATTTCTTATTGGGAATCTAATTTGGTTTGTATATTGGATTCAAAATTTATGCAAATGCATATTTAGAGTAAATTTATATTTTATAAAAATATTTTATATTTTCAAACACTTGATTTTTATTCTATAACATTTGTTGATGTGGTTTTGATGTTAAAAATAACTTTGGGTGTTTTTGAAGTGTTTAGGGAGAATCGAAATAAATTAGGGTAAAATACCCTAATCCCTTCAGCTCACTGGAATGAGAGAAAGAAATGAGATAAAAAAAGGTTGTTGTTTGCGCAGTGTGCGCGTGCGGTAATTTTATTTTACTTCGTTCTAAAGTTTCCGGACTCCAATTCAGCCCCGATTTTTTCTTATACACTAATAATGGAATATAGTATTTCATTAAATTATTTAAAATTACGCTCATACTTGATATCCATGGGTTAGACCCATTTCTGCTATGCGGGGCATAATGGTATCAGTAGCAAGCTTTAACCACACAACATATGTTTTTTTAATCTATGCCATAGTAATTTTAATTTAATTATGCATAAGACATATTGAATATGTATTGCATGTTTTAAATTAAAACTTTGGCCTAATTAATTTAATGACTTGATTGTCATAAATCTCCCGTGATTTGGTGATTACTTTATTTAAGTAATAGTATTAGTAATATTGGAGCATTATTGGATGGTCCGTCTTGTCAATACGCAGATGAATGAGTTCTTACTACTTATATCCAATATCGTCATTAGTGTGAAGGTATAAGTGCTCGGAACTTAGGTCACTCCGGTAAAACATTAGATGTAGCGTGATGAGTTAACGTAGTCACCCAATATCGTCATTAGTGTGAGGGTGTACATACGAAGATCATTAGTGAACATTGACAAGTATACACCTAGAACATGTCTTAATCCAATATCATCATTAGTGTGAGGATAAGAAACGGTTCAGGACCAAACTATGAGTCACATGAAGTGATTGACCTTGGAGGTCTACCTAATGAGTTTATAAAGGCCAATATCGTCATTAGTGTGAGGCTGAAGTAAATGTCATGGGATCCACTTCCCACTATGAAATTTTGATAGTCCAATTTCTTTTTTTCCGTTAAGGGATATTACGGAATTACGTAAGGCAGTGGGAGGGCACTAATAGATTTAAAATTCCATAATCAATTAGTGTTATTACTTTTGAAATAAAAAATGTTCTGCTACTCTTTTAAAAAATGTTGTCTTGTAGATGGCTGCCGCTAATCCATTGATAAAACTTTTGGATACCAATAAGCTAAAAAGACCCGAGAACTATTTCGAATGGGAAATGAACATATGCCTTGTCTTGGAATTTAAAATTTTGACTTATGTCACTGCCAATCCACTGCCTGTTGAAATCGATCCTAGCTCCACTCCAGAAGAGCGAGAAACTTTTTATAGATGGAAGGATGATAACCTAAAGGTGAAATCCTACATCTTGGGATCGATTGTTCCAGATATGCTGAGATAGTACATTGAAGTACCAGATGCTTGGAGCATCATGCGAACACTCAAGGAGTTGTTCGAGGCAAATCAAGAGATGAAACTTTATCAAAGGTCTAAAGAATTATTTTGTGCTGAACTCAAAGAGGGAGGAGATATCAGCACTCATGTTTTGAACATGATAGATCAGATTTGATATCTGGAACGACAAGGTATTGTGTTTGATGAATGACTGGGCTGGTTCTTATGCTAGTTTTGTATTAAATTTCCATATGCATTCAATGCAAGCCACATACGAAGAACTACATAACATGCTACGCACGGCGGAGCAAGATTTGAGGAAAGACAACAAAACACTGTATCTTTATGGTGAAGCTGGCTCTTCAAAGATTTCTGGGAAGTCAAAGAAAATCAAGATGAGGAATAAGAAGATATCAAAGAAGAACTCCAAGAAGCGCAAAGGCGCAAAATCGAAAGTAGCTCGTGATCAATGTCTACAATGCAAGAAGTCTGGACACTGTAAGAATGACTGTCCAGAGCTAAAAAAAAAAAAAACAGGACCCTCAGGTAAGCTTTGTATTTTTCCAATTATTGACATCTCATTAGCCTTAGTTGCAAATAGTGGATGGGTGTTAGACACTGGCAGTCCTACTCATATTTGTAATTCCCCACATGAAATGAGGGTTAAAAGAATGCTGAATAAAGGGGAGATCCAGCTTAAAGTTGGCAATGGTGAGACATTGGATGTCAATGGCATAGGAACAGTTGTTCTAGATCTCCCAAATGAATGTAAATTAGATTTGCATGACTGTTATTATGTTCCCTCAATTATCAGACAAATAATATCACTGCCAATATTAGATAAAGAGGGATATAAAATAAACAGTAAGGATGAAACTTTATGTTTGTATGATAAAGAAAATTTATTGAAATGTGAATGTTCTTTATCAAACGGTCACTATGTTTTGGAAACATGTATAGATGTCTTTAATATAGAGAAAAATACAAGTAGGAAGTCTGAATTAAATAATACTGATTATGGCATTTGAGATTGGGCCACATAGGTGTTAGACGTCTATCCAAATTGGTAAATGATAGTTTGATTGAAAATCTTACCTTAGATCCTTATCCGATTTGTGAGTAATGTATCCAAAGAAAGATGATAAAGGCCATATTTCTAGGTGTTGGACACCGTGCTGGAGATTTATTGGAATTAATACACAGTGATGTGTGTGGTCCATTAAATCATGCCGCTCATGATGGTTCAACATACTTTGTGACTTTCACAGATGACAAGTCTAGATATGGATATGTTTATCTAATGAAACATAAGTCGGAAACATTTGACAGGTTCAAAATATTCTGAAATGAAGTAGAAAAATAAACCAGCAAATTCATCAAATGCCTTAGATCAGATCGAGGCGGTGAATACATGAGTGAAGAATTCAGAAATTATTTAAGGGAGAATGAAATTCTCGCCCAATATAGCCCACCAGGAACACCTCAACACAATAGAGTGTCTGAACGAAGAAATCGTATTTTATTGGATATGGTGCGATCTATGATGAGCTATACAGATCTTCCTTATTACCTTTGGGGTTATACTTTACTAACTGCTACCTACATACTTAATAGGGTTCCATCAAAAGTTGTTTCTATGACCCCTATCAGATATGTTCGGTAGAATTCCAAGTCTTAGGCAATTAAAGATTTAGGGTTGTCCTCCATATGTTAGAATTACGCAGCGCGATAAACTAGCACCCAGATGGTATAAATGTAGGTTCGTTGGATATCCTGATAATTCCATGGGATATTAATTCTACGATTCCGAGCGACGAAATGTATTTATTGTTCATTTTGTAACTTTTTTTGAAAAGCAATTTTTGAGAGAAAGTGGGAATTGTAGAGAGATTAAACTTGATGAGTTTGATCCCAACATTAAGGAACCTGAGATGGAACCAGAGACCCAATTAGATGAAGGATCTACAACATAAGTTCTACGTAAGTCGAATAGAATATCAAGGCCTCATGAGAGATTATTTTTAATATCTGATGTGAGCCTTTATGTTCTCCTCTTAGAGGAAATAGATCCGACTACATATAAAGAAGCGATATTGGATATCGATTCGGGAAAATGGCAAGAAGCCATGAAATCCGAAATGGATTCAATGCATGCCAATCAAGTTTGGGACTTAGTTGAACTTCCTCAAAGAGTTAAACCTATTGGTTGTAAATGGGTTTACAAAAGAAAGCGAGGGCCCGATGGAAAGGTGGAAACCTTTAAGGCCCGACTGATAGTGAAAGGTTACACTCAACGTCCTGGGATTGACTATGAGGAAACTTTTTCACCAGTAGCCATGCTAAAATCCATTAGGATTCTTTTAGCCATTACTGCATATCACGACTATGAGATATGACAGATGGATGTGAAAATTGCTTTCCTAAATGGATTCCTTGAAGAGGATATCTATATGGAACAACCAGAGGGTTTCGTATCCAGTGAGACTTCAAACTTAGTTTGTAAGCTCCAAAAGTCTATTTATGGACTTAAACATACATCCCGAAGCTAGAATCGTCGTTTTGATGAGATAATTAGATTATCTGGATTCATCAAGAATGAGGAAGAACCATGTGTTTATAAGAAAGTGAGTGGGAGCACGACAATTTTCCTAGTCTTGTATGTAGATGACATCCTTATCATAGGAAATAATATAGGGATGATGAAAAATGTGAAACCCTACATTTGCAAGAACTTTTCTATGAAAGATATGGGTGAAGCTTCATATATACTACGTATAAGGATCTACCGAGATAGAGTTAGGAAGCTTAGAGGGTTGTCACAATCGACGTATATAGATAAGATGTTAGAAAATTACAGTTTTACCAACTGTAAGACAGCAAATGTACCTTTCCGATACGGTATACATCTTTCGAAGAAAATGGCACCTCAGACTGAGGAAGAGAGAGTTAGGATGTCTAACTTGCTATATGTTTATTGTATTGGGAGCATAATGTATGTTATGTTATGTACTAGACCTGATATCAGTTTCGGCGTCAGTGTGACCATCCGATATCAATCTGATCCAGGTAATGATCATTGGACAGCCGTGAATATTTCCTAAAATATCTTATAGGTACCAAGGATAAATTTCTGATATATGGAGAAAATGAGCTACAAGTTAAGGGTTCAGACTCCGACTTCCAGGGAGATCCAGATGATAGAAAATCTACATCATGATACATATTTACCCTTAACGGTGGTGCTGTTAGTTGGAAATTTTCAAAGCAAGGCTCAACAGCTGATTCCAGCACTAAGGCGGAATTTATAACGGCTTCAAAAGCTGCTAAAGAAGCTATTTGGATTAGAAATTTTATCACAGAACTTGACGTTGTGCCTAGTATTGCAGATTCGATCTCATTGTATTGTGATGATAACGGAGCCATCGCGCAGGCTAAAGAGCCAGGGCGCATTCCAAGTCTAAACACGTGGAAAAGAAATACCGCGTAATTAGAGAGATTATTGAATGAAAAGACATAGTGGTCTTGAAGGTTCAAGGACAAGACAACATAGCAGACCCGCTTACAAAGATCTTACCTCCTAAATTATTCGATAAACATGTGGAGGAGATGGGACTGCGGTACCATCCAGATTAGCACTAAGCAAGTGGGAGTTTGATGGAGTTGGTGCTTGGAGTGTCAATCCAAATTGTATATTTTATTATTTATTAATAAAATAACTACATTTTTTATTTCATACCTTATTAATGGTATTGTCATTATGCGTATTAGATTAATGTATAGATATGCTAAGAATGACATCAACCTTAGAATAGTCTTGACACTAGGTGTAAACTATTCTTAAAGTAAATATTACTAGTCGTTGGTTTTGGAATACGGTCAAATTCCTATAATCTAGAAGACTAGCACATGTCGTATATTGGAATTGGAGTTCCAATGGTATAACCCTATGTACCATAAGTTTTGGAAACTCGTATAGACACGTGGGTATTCGTTGAAGCGAATACTGAATGACTCATAGATAATTCCTAATAGTTGGAAGTATACACCACCGTCAATAGGAATCTCCTCGAGTCGAGTAGCATATGTAATCCTTTGATTATAGGATAGCATTGATTTTATGTGAGATCCTCCACAATTTGATGTCATGTATGTCAGAAACCTTTCATGGTCTGGCCTCTAGATGTTCGTTGGGTGTGGACCGAAGCACTTAGTAATCAAGTACGAAGCAAGATAGAATCTGTCGGCGCATATATGTACCATAAGGGATTTAGGCATCCATGTTAGTAAAGTCATGATTCTTAAATCTTGGCCAAAGTCGATCACCTAGGGTGGATCGCATCAGTTATGAAGAATTGTTGACATGTCGACATGAGATGTGCACCTCGGAAACTTGACGGTATATTCTATATTTCCTAAGCACAACTCAGATAGCCCAAAACAGAGGGATTGTTAAACATATGTGATAACCTCGACTTGTATAGTTCAGAAAGGTCGTTCGTGTTCTTCGTGAATTCGAAGGTGGCCAAATTGCGTACATATTAGCTAGGCTTATATGACAAACGTGCCTGAACTTAGAGAGTCCCAATATGAAATGTACCAGTTGAGCACTTGGGTAGCCGATTATTTTTTATAAAAGATAATATTCGATATTATAATTATCAACTCAAATAATCAAGTGTTATTAGATAACATTGATTATTTACTTTGACCTAATTTGATTAATTGGATTAATTCAATAATTACACTAATTGTAAAATCATAATTATCCCTACCATTTGAGGATATTATGGTAATTGTAAATATGTAATAATATGTGGTTTTGGCTTGATTTAATTGGATTAAATCAAGATGGCAAACATTTAACTAATCCATTTCCTAATATTTGGCTTGATTTAATTGGATTAAATTAAAGTGGGAGACAATGGAGATTAGTCACACCTAATTATACATATTTGGACAAATTGGATTAAGCCCACTTAAAAGTTGATTACAAATTTTATTAATTAAAAATAGCCTAAATTTTGCTATAAATAGCAAGCTTTAGGAAGATTTTAATTACAAGTACAAGCAATTCTTAGAGAAATTAGTCTAAGTAAGAGAAATGTTTAGAGAAGCTTGTGAGGTCTCTGCAACATTTCATGTAGGAGAAATCAAGATTGGATCGTAGAGTGAAGCTTGCTAGCATTGGAAATCAAGATTGGATCTTGAAGTTAAGCTTGCACACCTTAGAGGTTCTCCAACCATTTCAATAAAGAAGAAGTAGATTGGATCTTGCATCAAGCTTTCTAGGTAAGTTTGAACTTCTCTTAAGTTATGAATTATGTATTAGATGCATGATCACATAGCTTAATGTTGAAATAAGGATAATAAATTATGTTAGGATGCTTTGGAAGTACAAACACAATAGTTTACATAAACATAAATTAGAGTTTGGAACTCTAGATTAAAGCTTAGAGTTATGGCTACCATTCTAGAATCACTTGACCACCTTTGGGTGACCTAGAATTGTTCACGAGACATTTCTTATTGGGATTCTAATTTGGTTTGTGTATTGGATTCAAAATTTACGCAAATGTGTATTTAGAATAAATTTATGTTTTTATAAAAATATTTGATATTTTGAAAAACTTGATTTTTATTCTATAACATGTGTTGATATTAAAAAATAATTTTGGATGTTTTTGAAGTGTTTAGGGAGAACCAGAATAAATTAGGGTAAAATACAATAATCCCTTCAGCTCACTGAGCTGAATGAGAGAAAGAAATGAGATAAAAAGGTTGTTGTTTGCGCAGTGCGCGCAGAGTGTTCACGTGCACTGTAGCGCGCGTGAAATATAGTTTTGCTTCGTTCTGGAGTTTTCGGATTATGATTCAGCCCCGATTTTTTCCTATACACCCGTAATGGAAAATATTATTTCATTAAATTATTTAAAATTACACCCATACTTGATATCCATGGGTTAGACCCATTTCCGCTGCTCGAGGCACTGATCCGACCCTAGGGGTTCCACAACTGCCCCAACAAATACGTCTTAATCCAATACCGTCATTATTGTGAGGATAAGAAATGGTTTAGGACCAAACTATAAGTCACATGAATGTGATTGACCTTGAAGGTCTACCTAATGAATTTATAAAGGCCAATACCATCATTATTGTGAGGCTGGAGTAAATTTCATGGGATCCACTTACCGCTATGAAATTTTGATAGTCAAAATTCTATTTTTCCGTTAAGGGAGATTACGAAATTACATAAAGTAGTGGGAGGGCACTAATAGATTTAAAATTCCATAATCAATTAGTGTTTTTATTTTGAATTGAAAAATATTCTGCTAGTGTTTAAATATTTTCTTGTAGATGGCTGCCACAAATACATTGATGCAACTCTAGGATTCCAATAACTTGAAAGGAGCCGAAAATTATTTCGAATGGGAAATGAACATCCCCATTGTCTTGAAGTTTGAAAAGTTGACCTATGTAACTATCAATCTACTGCTTGTTCAAATCGATCATGACTCCACTTCTGAAGAGTGAGAAACTTTTGCAAAATAGAAGGATGATAACCTGAAGATGAAATCCTACATTTTAGGATCGATGGTTCCAGATTTACTCAGACAGTACATAAAAGTACCGGATGTTTGGAGCATTATACTAACACTCAATGAGTTATTTGAGGCAAATCAAGAAATCGAAATATATCAGAGGTCTAAGGAATTGTTCCGTGATGAACTCAAGGATGAGGGAGCTGTCAGTATTCATGTTTTGAACATGATCGATCGAATCCGAAATCTGGAATGACAGGACATTGTGATTAATGAACAGCTAAGTCGTAATTTGATTTTATCTTGTTTGTATGGTACTTACGTTTTGTGTTAAATTTCCACATGCATTCGATGCAAGCCAATTATAAAGAACTTCATAATATGTTACGCACGGCGGAACAAGATTTGAAGAAAAGAAATCTCATTCTGTACCTCCATAGTGGAGCAAACTCTTCTAAGACTTCTATGAAGTCTAAGAAAATCAAAATGGGAAAGAAGAAGATTTTAAAGAAGAACTCCAAGAAGCGCAAAGGTGCAAAACCGCAAGTAGCTCATGATCAATATCTACATTGCAAGAAGTCTAGACACTGGAAGAAGGGTTGTCCAGAACTGAAAGGAAAAGCAAGACCTTCAGGTACGCTTTATATTTTTCCTATTATTGACATCTCATTAGCCTTATATGCAAATAGTGGATGGGTGTTAGACACCGGCAGTCCTAATTATATTTGCAACTATATGCAGATCATGAGGGTTAAAAGAAGGTTGAACAAATGGGAGATCCAAATTAGAGCTGGCAATGGCGAGATATTGGATGTCAATGCGATAGGAACAATTGTTCTAAATCTCCCTAATGGATGTAAATTAGATTTACTTGACTGTTATTATGTACCATCTCTTATCAGACAAATAATATCACTACCGATATTAGATAAAGAGGGATATAAATTTGAAATGTGAATGTTCTTTATCTAACGGTCACTATGTTTTGGAAACATATAGAGATGTCTTTAATGTAGATGAAAATACAAGTAGATGATCTGAATTAAATAATACTGAATTATGGCATATGAGATTGGACCACATAGGTGTTAGACGTCTATCCAAATTGGAAAATGATGATTTAATTGAAAATCTTACCTTAGATCCTTATCCGATTTGTGAGTCGTGTATCCAAGGAAATATGACAAAGGCCCCATTTATTGGTGTTTGACACAGTGCTGGAGATTTATTGGAACTAATACACAGTAATGTGTGTGGTTCATTAAATCATGCCGCTCATGATGGTTCAACATACTTCGTAAATTTCACGGATGATAAGTCTAAATATGGATATGATAGTTTTCCAAGTCTTGTATGTAGATGAATTAGATTAATTCAATATTTACACAAAGACTTTGTCGTAATTTCATAATTATCTCTACCATTTGAGGAAATTATGGTAATTACAATTATGTAATTATAGGTGTTTTTGGCTTGATTTAATTGGATTAAATCAAAGTGGAAGACATGTAACTAATCCATTAATTAAACTTTGTCTTGATTTAATTGGATTATATCAAAGTGATAGACAAATATGATTAGTCACACATAATTATACATATTTGGACAAATTAGATTAAGCCCACATAAAAGTTGATTAGAATTTTTATTAATTAAAAGTTACATAAGTTTTGCTATAAATAGCAAGTTTAAGCAAAAGTTTTAATCAACCTTGAGAAAGCTAAATACAAGCAAGAATGAGAGAAATTAGCCTAAGTTAGAGAAGTGTTTAGAGAACCTTTGTGAGATATCTACAACATTTCATTTAGGAGAAATCAAGATTGGATCTTAGAGTGAAGCTTGCTAGCATTGGAATCAAGATTGGATCTTGGAGTCAAGCTTGTTAACTTTGGATTTTCTCCACAATATTTCAACAAGGAGAAATAGATTGGATCTTTGAATCAACCTTGCTAGGTAAGTTTGATCTTCTCCAAAAGCTATATTTTTCATTAGTGAGACATATAGTGATAAATTATGTATTAAATACATAATATTAAAATTAGGTTAATTAATTGTGTTAGGATGCTTTGGAAGTATAAATAAAATATGTTTGTAATTGGGTCAAAATAATTATGTTAGACATATACATAAAATTAGAGTTTGGAACTCTACATGAAAGCTTAAAGTTATGACTACCATTCTAGAATCACTTGACCACCTTTGGGTGACCTAGAATTGTTCACGAGTCACTTCATTGTGGGATTCTAATTTGGTTTGTGTTTTGAATTCAAAATTTACGCAAGTGCGTATTTAGAATAAATTTATATTTTTGTAAAAATATTTGATATTTTGAAAAACTTGATTTTTATTCTATAAAATGTGTTGATGCTGGTTTTGATGTTAAAAATTATTTTTGGGTGTTTTGAAAATATTTAGGAAAGATTAAAAGTATATTGGGTTAAAAACCCAAGTATTAACTCTCATTCTAGCTCTCTGGAATGAGAGCTGATACATAAAGGAATTTTTTTTTAAAAAAAAGAAGGTAAAATTCATTTCACACATGAACAATGTGTGCGTGCACTATTCACGCGCGCAATGTGCGATTGCACTGTTCACGCATATTTAAAAAGTGCGCGCGTGCTGTAATTTATTTTCTCTCATTTTTTATTTTCCGGATTCCGATTCAATCTCGATTTTTTCCTATACACTCGTAATGAAATATAATATTTCATTAAATTATTTAAAATTACACCCATATTTGATATCTATGGTTTGACCCACTTTCGCTACGCGAGGCTCCGATCCGACCCTAGGGGTTCCACATCCGCCCCAACAGTTTGCCTATGTGAGGGGTCATGGTCAAGTGCTAGGTTTTTTTGGAGGTAATACGGCTGGTCCTTCAACAATAGTTCGAGAAGTTCCCGTGAATATTCGATCGGATGCATCTCGATATCTCCCTCCTATCATTTCTTCAACGGATATGCCTTTAGATGATAACATATCAACATCGAGTGGTGGCGAAATGAAGGTGATTAAATGTTACTCCTCTAAACTTAAGCTTCGTAGAGACTTGGCTCTGATTGTTGTAATGGGATACTAAAACTACAGTAAACAGGTCGACGACCACAATATTTAAAGCTCGATGTACTGAACAATCTTGTGAATATAAAATGCGAGCAATGAGAGTTTCTGGAGTTCAAAACTCGAACTAGATTGTAATTGAGTACGTAAAGACACACACTTGCACTTCTGATTATGTTGTTACCAGAGGTAGTAGTATCGGTAATCAGATTGTTGGCAACATTATCAAAAGTAAATTTTTGGATGCCAATAGAATTGATAAGCCAAGAGATATTGTGAGTGATATTCAATCAGACCATGGGGTTCAATTATCATACAATCAAGCATTGAGATCGAGAGAGTTTGCAATGCAAGCTATTCGAGGTTCTGCAGAAGAGGCGTATGCATTGCTGCCACTGTATTCTCATGTGTTGCATCCTACTAATCCAGGGACAGTGACTCATTTGCATATAAATGAGCAAGGGTGAAATTTTCAAGTAGAAAATACAACATGATGACCACAGACCTTGCTGAAAGTTTGAACACAATGCTTAAAGAGGCTCGAGCCCTTCCGGTGTTTAGTTTACTAAACTATATCTAAATGACTCTTCAAATATGGTTTTCTAAAAGGAGAGAATTATCAGAAAGATTGTTACTCTGTTGACCCATGGGTGCATGCAAAAATTGATAAACGTATAGTGAAATCGCATCGAATGTTCGTATCATATGCTGATCGCTTTGAGTTTGAGATTCGGGGTAGAGAAAATATTGAAATTGTCAACATAAGAGAAAAGATGTGTATGTGCAAAAAGTTTGATTTAGAGCAACATTAATTTTAACTCATTTGATTAACATGAACTCTTTTAAAAAAAATAATAATAATCATATTTATAAATAAAAATAGTTAACTATACATCAAAATAAAAAATAAAAAAATAAACTACAAATCATCAAGTCAATTTTATTAAATACATTATCAAACTTAGGATCTCTCTCAGCAGTCATCCTCATCATGAGCTCTAACGCCTCATCTAATGTCCGCTCTATTCCCTTCTGGAAATCATCTATTCCCTTTTGCCGATTCTTCATAATCTTCTGTCGCGAAAATATCATACAGAAAAATGAATGAATTAAATGAATGAATCATTATCTATTTTTTTCATGAAAATATATAAGTCATTTTGTTATACCTGTCATGAAAATATCTCATACAGCTCTGCAATAGACGCTCTTCCGTCGCATGAATCTCTGATTAATAATAGTCGGATACTCAAATGAGACCACATTGTTATCCAAATTCAGCTGGAAATGCTGAATGAGCTGGGTGATGACCATGCCATGGGGAATGCTTATCTTACTATCGGCATGGACCTGCAACCAATGTCCTATAATAAGGGCTCCTATGTCCACCATACAGCCCTACAAAAATAAAATAATTTTTTGGGAATTATCATTCACATAAAATCTAAATAAATTATTTCATACAATATATTCTTACTTGAAGTATGCAAACTAGTAAGACGATATCTAAAATGCTAACCTCGTTCGTGTGACCGATATACGGCACGACGATAAACTGAATAATATCCTTTATAGGTCGAATGCATAACTTGATATGCTTCGCTTCAAAGCGTGCAATCGGCCATCGTAAAACACTGTTTGCTCCTACTCTTTGAGCCTCGGTCCCAATACCCTACCTATAACAGTGCTATGATCAAGCCAGGTTTTGAACTGCCCGCCATCATGGGGGAAAACTACATACCCTCCATAATCGGACACCCCAATACCTCACATATCATGTCAGATGTAATATCCAACCTCCAGTTGAACAACCAAGTAGAAAACTGAAAAGGGTGTCTCTTGATCGATTCACGGTCGATGTTATTGATGAACATCTGACATAATCTAACATAAACTGGGGTGTCTAGAGTAAATAGGTTGTCTCATCCCATATGCCGCAGTAGGTCAGTCTGTCCATATCCAGCAATATCTTCTATATCTATTGTATGCACCCCAACAATAGGTCGTGTTCTTTATGTTGGGGTTGGTGCTCAGAGTGCCAATCCGGACCGTATTTATGTCTGATTCATGAATACGAACATCCTCTTTTCCATAATATTACTTATTTATGGTTGCACCTCTTGTTTTTATATACATATTCGATCTGATTACGATTAGATTGAAACTAAATATTGTTTAGTGATATGTATGTATTAGACAAAGGCCCGATTGTTGGAGATCTCTAAGTCCCAAGGATCGAATACAAAGCAAGAAATAACATGTTAATACATACGAGGGAGTTACGGAATACTCACATCGATCGGTTGAGCGACGCGAGAGGCAACAAAATTTCTTTTCTGCCCACTGCAGCTCACGGCAGTGCACTGCTTTCCTCTCCAAGATTCGGCCATTGTTGCTCCTTGAACAAGCTCCAAGCTTCGTCAAATGATTCCAAGCTCATGGGTGGACTTCCCTATCACCTTCGCATGTCTCTCGGAGTGCTAGCTCTCTTGATTTGTTTCCACAAAAATCAACCACTTTGCTTCCCTATGGCTCTCGGAATTTTGGCAGAAAACCAGTGAAGAACACAGCCCCTTGGGCGTGTTTGAGAAGAGAGAAAAGAGAGGAGAGATGAGATTTTGGTTGGTAAGGATTTGTGTATCTAAAAAATTCACAATTGATTTTCAAAAAATCAATTAATACTTTTACCAAAAAACAAGCCATAAATGTTTTCCATCAACTACACACATCACTTCCCATCAATCAGTGAATAGTGACTGGCGTCAATCACTCAAAGTGAAAGACATCTATCACTTGATTGACGAATGATGTGACGCTAGATGCGACTAGCGATTTGATGCTTGATTTGACTTGCGTGCCGCACTAGAATTCGAAATACGAATGCGCTCGCAAATAATCCTGGGCTCAGGTTCGCTAATTCCAAATTAACGAATTTTTCGTTGCGACGCAATTAAATGATTACGCCTAACGAAGTCACTATTCACGTCGCTAACGAATTAATTCTAAATTAATTCGTTCGCCCGAATTAAAATCTAATTTTAATTCCACGTCGAAATCCAATTTCGTTTAATATATCTAATATATAATTTAATCGATTAATTCCAAATTAATCGTTATCTATCTTTAATTGATATTTTATCCCAGATAAATATCTCCGCAATTAATCCCAGATTAATTTTCTCTCTCATCATATTAATCCCAGATTAATTAAAAGTGTGAGTCATACGTCATCGGTGAATCTTCGGGAAGCGACCCATGAGATCCCCGGATATGTTGGCAGTAAATACGGTCGTCGGACTATCCGAACACGTAAGTACCAAGTACTACGTTTTACCGATTTACAAGACAAGGTTGGCTTCTAGCAAAGCGCAATGCCTACCCAATTCTCCAGAAATATCCTTACAGGAATATAAGGATCTATATCAGGCGTATTATACGTAGTATTGCGTATTTCGATCCAGTATCGGATAATCACATGCAAGGCCTGGGGCTGGTGCAGTGTCTGCCCCGTACGAAGCATATATCGGATTACGAGCAACTAGTCTCTTTATTATCGGATAATCATGACCAAGTCATATCATCCCGACGGTTGCAACCTTTTTAGAGAACCAGTTCTGTATCCCTACGTGATCATCAACTCCATATGACTGGAGTGACACTTCCGTTTGACATCACACCCAACACACTACGATTCTCGATATACCCAGAAGAGGCGTACACAGAAACCGGTTAAAGCCCTGGACGACCACAACCAAAGTATATTGATTGTCGCAAGTATTAGCGGTGCAAGTCTCAGGTTAAGACCAAATACACCTACCCTGATTTCGGACTTCCATAGACACATAATCATACTACCAATGGAATTTCGAGGGGGTCTATCCAGAGCGAAGCTGTTTCTCGTACCATCGGTAAAACACAACCTCCTATTACACTTGCATGAGTATCATATACCCAAATATATGAGAACTATGCCGCTATGCCCTCACAACGCGCACAAGTGTAATACTAGTCTTTTACGTATTTATCGATGTCCAATCTCGATAATACATTGACTAAGGATGTTTAATGATTTATCCTTCGTGAACTGATACTGTCTCATATCATTCTCAATCCAGGAACAAATCATAGGGACCTCCTATCATTTATACATCTAGGTGATCTAATCACAAATGATAGAGTGAAATCTCCTTTGTCACATAGTTAATTTGTACAACAACACCATGATCTGTACAAATAGTGACGCCATGGGTCATAATTGTCCAACACTGATAATATATAATGCAGTACACAGTTACAAAACTAGTTTGTAATTGACATTGGGAAGTGTCACTGCTAAATGTCTATTATCAGATATAGTTCCTGGTTAAGATTCACTAACACGGGTCGGTTAGTCAAATCTGTTGAGACCAGTACATGTCGTATATCGAGACTTGGTCCGATGGTTTATCCCAATGAACCATGAGTCTAGGGAGACTCGTATAGACGTGTAGATGTTTATAATAGATAAACACTGAACGACTCACCGAAGATTCTTAATGGATGGTACACTAACCTTAATAAGAATATTCTCGGGTTGAGTAGCATAGTGGTAATTCGACTTGAGATACCACTATGGATGTATGAGACATCCTCCACACTTAGATGGCAGTCACGTCACCGATCTATTTAGATCAGACCTCCGCCTGTTCGTTGGGTGTGGACCGATCCTCAGGATATCCTGTGTGTATCAAGATAGGATCCGTCAGTTCTGTGTACAGAGCATAGATAGTTCATATATGATTAGCAGTCTGTTAAATCTGTGGCCACAGTATACTTCAGAAGTTAGTTCTGAATGTTATTTAGAGATTGCTAATAGATACGTCGACGGGATAATACCTATAGAGATTTGACGTTTACATCTATATCTCTGGTATTATCCGGATACCTGTGACGGAGGGATTATACGTATGCGATGACCTCAACCTGTATGATTCAGCGAGTTTATCTGTGGTCGTCATAATTTACGGGTGGGTAAGTTATGGACACGAAATTGGATTTCGTGGCGGATGTACCTGAATCTAGAGAGTCTCACTAATGAAATATACTCATAGAGCACTAGGGCGACTTTTATAAATAATGACGATTATTTATAAATCGTTTAAACGTTAAACGAAAAATACATGCGATGGGACCTAATAGTCATTTCCTAATTTTTGTGTATTTGCATTTAATGTTAGATTTTATCAAATACACATTAATTAATTGTCAAATTGAGATATTTGACTAATATCATAAATATATATGTATTTGATATTTAATGTAAATATAATACATATATTTAATATATTTGTATTTAAATAATTATTTAATTATTTAATTGTTAAATAATTAAATTAATTAAAATATAAATATCTAAGGTTATGATATTTTATTTAATGGCTTGAGTTGCTTTTGTTGACTTGTTAAAAGGTTATTAAAGTTGTAATGATTCAAGTAAACAAGTTGACAAAGCTTTAAATGAAACAAATAAAAATATCATGATATTTTCCTTATGCCTAATTTTCGGCCAAGACCAAATATGAGGGGTATATATTGTTTGTTTCATTTTTTAGGGTTTCATAAGTTTCAAACACACAAAAATAACACAAAAGAAGTTGAGAGCTAGCTTGAAGGACAAAAGGAAAAAGTCTTGGAAAAACTTGTTTTTGTAAGTATTTTCTTTAAGTCTTCAACATGGAAATTATTTCTAACATGCTTAGCATCATTTTGTGTTGCTTGGATGTTCTCTTTTCTCTTATGGTTTGTGTTTATTTGTTTGAGAACTTGGATGAAAGATTCATGTATGTAAGTAGCCTTGAAATGGTTTCAAAGGCTTACATTTGATTCTTTGAAAATCAAAGTTGACATTCTAGAGTTAGTAAGCCACTCCTTGGTGAACTAGAATTTTTCTAGAGTTATTTCAAAGTGGTGAGGCTTGATTGGTGAAGTATTGAATGGATTAAAGTGTTGGATTTTGTAAATTTGGTGTGAAATTGGACAATTTGATGAAATTGAAAAATTAGGGTTCATAACCCATTCCAAATTTGGGGCTTTTCATATATGTAATGTATTATGGTATGAATATGATGCATGTAAAATTTTAGGTTGATTGGAATTGATCTCGGCATGTTTTGAACTAAAGGGACCAAATTGCAATTAATTGAAAATTTTGGGTGGCTCACGACATTAGACTAAAAATTGGGGATTTGTGTGAAATCTAATTTTGATGCATTAGATGTGTTGAAAAAAATTTTAGAAATGATTTAGAATCATCCAAAATTATATTTGATAATTTTTAGACTAAAATGATCAATTTACAAAGTTTTGGGGTAATTCGGTAGTTATCAAGAAATTTGATCTCTTGTGTAATTTTTCAGAATTTGATAATTGGATAATTAAATAAATAAGTTTATTTGATTGATCTGAGAAAAATTTTTTATATCGGAAAATTTTGATTTTCCGCGATTCCGCTGCGTTACTGATATTCCCCCTTAAAACCCCTACAAAATGGTATCAGAGCGAGTCTGATTCTGGACACCCCGATATGATTAGCCCTTTAAAATATTATGTTTGTTCTTATCTTTACTTGATACATGCATGCTTTCATTTAATTTGATTAAATTTAAAGTGTATGACACTTTATGGAATATCCTCGCTTAATAAGGTTTTAAAGTAACTAGTATTTGGAATACTTGTTTCTTGGTTCGCCTTGTCAATACGGTTTATAAATATTTTTCTGTGACTACATCTGAGACTGTGCCTCTGCTGTGAGAGTGTAGCCGATAGAGATTTATTTATGCCAGATGTATATTAGATACTAGATAAATTCAAGTGAAAGCGGAATCATGAACGTGCCCTAGCTGTCAGGGTTACGCAAGTAACTTGAGTTTATCATTGATGAGTTTAACCTTGGTACGTCTCCTTGTGGGCCTGCCTTAGCAGCGACAACGAGAAACGACCAGGACCGGAAACCCAGGAGTCACTATTGAGTGATTGACAAATGAGTTGTCTACTTATGAATATACGTAAGCGAGACCGTGCCTCTACTGTGAGTCGAAATATATTCATGGGGTCCACTTCCCATTATGGAATTTGATTTAATTATTGAATTCTCGTTTTTCCGTTGGGGATTACGGTATTACGTAAAATAGTGGGAGGCACTGCTAAGTTTAAAAATTCCTTAACTTAGGCAGTGTGTATTATTATAGAAATAGCCGCTTGTTTGTTTTCATCAATCTATATTAGATAGAATTAAACTTTTAATTAACTGCACACATATTTTGATATGTGATGAGTGGTATTTATACCACTATTTCCCACTCATTTGACCTAATATTTTGTATTGTTTCTCGAGTTTTATGAACGTTTTGATGTGTTTTGTTGTTATTTTGCAGATAAATAAAGTTTGGACAGCATTGGAAGCAATTTGGGACAAAACTGGTCAAAAATGCGTCAACAGGAAAAATTCCGTCTTCTGCGTGTCGCGACGCTGGAGCCTTGCGCGCCGCGACGCCCAGCGTGCACCAGAGATGCTAAAATGCGCCGTGGTCAACGGGTCAACAAGTTGAAAAGTTTGACTTTGCTAACATGCGCCTGCCACGTGTCACCATCACAACGGAGATGCTAACGTGCGCCGTGCCACGTGTCAAGATCTCATTGCTCGGACGGCCACCGCCTCACGTGTCATGCCACGTGTCGCCACATCATCGTCCACATCAGCAGCCACGTCAGCAAGTCAACCAAGTCAACATGCCACGTCATCGTCAGCCAATCACAGCGCGCCACGTGTCAAGCTCTCATTCGTCCGACGGCCGCCGCCCCACGTGTCATGCCACGTGTCGCCACATCATCACCATGACGCAAGCAATGACGTCATGAACAGTTGACACGTCAGCATGACGTAAGCGATGACGTCATGAACAGTGCCACGTCAGCGGATCAGATCTGAGTCAACCAACCAGCAAGTGACACGTGTCACTGTAGCGCGCGTCGCGACGCTGGACGCGCGGCGCGACGCGCGCACCCCATCGACGCCTATAAATTCAGAACCAGATTTCAGAAATTTGTATCCCATCCTCTCTCTTCAACTCCTTCTAAAGAGAGAGTTTCTCTCTCTAAAAGTCTTTAGTTTTTGCTTTTTTTAAGTTTTGTAAATAATTTTAATTACTTTTTGTAATAATAGTAATTTAATTTTTACTTTTTACTTTCTTTTACAGTTTTTACTATTTACTATTTACTTTTTACAGTTTTTACTATTTACTTTTTACTTTTTACAGTTTTTACTATTTACCGTGATGCGGTAATTTCTTTATGTTCGGGTGAAAGGTAATTTCTTTTACTATTACTATTTAGATTCATCTCCCTTAAAATAATATATTTACTATTTAAATTGGACTTAATCAGGATACCGCCAGATTGGTCGGTGGGTAATAAAACATATATTCCGCCTTTATGGCTGGTTATTTTGGTTCCGCCTTTATGGCTGGTTATTTTGGTTCCGCCTTTATGGCTGGTTGATATTAATCACAAGTTTTTATATTATTTTAATGGGAGATATCTAAATAAGTAGTAGTAGAATTAATTCCTTTTACCTTAACATTTTATTTTATTTTACTTTTCAGTATTTTTATTTTATGTCTTTTATTTTTATGTTTTTACTAGTCCTAGTTATGTGTTAGTTAACTAGGGGTTGTGATGACTTTTAATATCAATAGTTTATAAGGGATTATTTTATAGTTTGGATAATCTATAAGTTTACTTATTAAGTCTTAAGCTTAAAGCTTCTTATTGTCTGATCACCAATAAGATTGAAATGGTAAATCTAAAATGAACTAGACATAGGGATTTTAGGTTTCAGCCTTAGACTTAATAGCCCACGATCTTCCTTGAGGATAGATAACCCTTTAATAGATTTCCTTACAGGATAGGAATATACCTGTCGGGCGGGGGTAGCCATAATTGGAACTTAGATTTAATGAATCCAGGTAATGTGGTTGACATAGGAATATGGTTCAATTGGGTTATACTGGGTATTTGTAGTTGACCATCGGAAGAGGCTTTTACATAATTTAGTGTTCCAGGTTAGTAAACTGATTTATTACACAAACATAAAATAATCACTTCATCTTTTAAATGATACTTAAAAGAAATCACAACCTTATATCTTTTTATCTGTTATTTTCCTTAGTATTTTCTTTTATCTTTTTATTTATTTATTTAGCAAATCTTCATCAACCAAATCAATCAAGCAATCAATTCCATTCTCCCCTTTAATTAGATATTTGTAATTAAATAGATTCAATAATTAATAACAACAGTAGGAATTAAGTCCTCGTGGGATCGATATTTTTATACTACTTGAACGATACGTGCGCTTGCGTTATACGTGTGTGTTTACGCCGGTCAATATGTTATCTGACTTGACTCTTGGTTTCACTTATTCTAGAATAGGTTCTAGATACTACTAGACTAGGATATTATTAGATTGGTCTAAACCATCGGGAACTGTTGTTCCGATTTTCTTCAAAAATCAAGATGGTTAATGACTTAGTTTCTAAGTCATGATAGATAATCTAGATAGATATCCCTTTTAGGATATAATACTTTAGAGAGAATAGTTTCTTATGCAGTAAGAATTGACTTGAATTAGTTCATGTCTCAAGATTCTTGACTGGCATTAAGAAAGCCCCATTAGGTATTTGTTTATCTAGTAATGACATTTCTTAGCTTTAATGACCTTTAGAGGCAATGTGTCTGACACAATTTGCTAATCAATTATTTACAATTGTTGTGAATAGTTGAATGCAAATAGTAAAGCTATAGAAAGGAGATGTGTATAGTTGTGTATAGAAAATATCGATTTTCACAATACTACAACTATAGGTATTGGATACCAGATCTCCCATCTAGTTATTTAAAATATTAGTTAACGATTGTTTTGATATTTGATATCAGAACTCGCGACTATTGGATAGTTACTTGTTCTTTATAAACAATTGTTATATATTTTAAATATAACTAGTAGTGCCATTGACGTAGAGATAAACATTAAGAAAAATTATTCGGTAAAATAAATAATTTAGAACGGTGCTTTATGAGTTTAATCATTTAAGCATTAGATGTTTATTCCGTATGGTAAATGATGGTTTGATACAAGATCACACCACACATCCTTATCCATTTAATGAATATTGTATTCAGGAAGGTGATTAAAATCTCGTTTAACCAATGATTTATCATTGGACCACCAGATTCAGTAAACTGATACATTAGATGTATGTAGTTTTAATGAATTGTAATTGCTTAAGGTAGTTTTCTTTACTTCGTAACTTAGTTTATGAATTGTCATAACTTAGTTACGTGTTTCTGAAAAACACATATTAACGTCTTGAAATGATCAAGCACTTTCAATCTGTTCTAATGAAACGCTGATTGAACATATTTGACTGGTTCAAATATATTCAATCTGAAATTTTGAAAACGTGATCCTTAAAATTCATAACAAGTCTTTGAATTGTTCAAAGATCTCTGATACGATCAAACATATGAATTTAAAGCAATTAATCTAAGGTTATTCAGTGAATATGATTCATATTTAATATAATTCTTAGTGGGAGCAGTCGAATCTTATATGATTTGATTCGTTTGATATTGAATATTACCAAATTAGTTTCAATACTCTTGGGGATATGCTCCAGTAACACTAGTTCATCCTTTTAATTTAGGTTCCATTAATTTCCACAGTTGCATCTATGATATGTATAGGTAGAAAATCTGAATCTTGAAAAGTTTGAGATTTGAATCTTTCTTTTATATAATAGTTATATAATGGAAATTACTTACACCTCGGAGGTATAAGTAAATTTTATCATTTATTCTATTTTATAGAATATTGTATTATATTTAATAAAATACATTTCCTACGATCCTAGGTAATAAATCGTTTTATTACTTGGTGTGTAACATCAGATGTTAATCATTGTAGAAAAAGACTTGACTTATTGAAGTCAATTGTGAGAATGATAAACTATAATGGAACTACGTAATTAATAAGATGAAACAACCCTTATACATCTTCTATATAAGTTTAATAGGATATCAGAATCACTTACGAGTATTTGATACTTAATGATTCTGTTGTTTTCTTACCGAAGAAAATTATCATATAACTTATAATGGAAGCGATATTTGATATCGATTCTGTAAGTTCACCATTGAACCATAGATCTAAGATTGTTCATAGCTTACTACGATCAAGTTTTGAACTTGATCAAGCTTTAATTATGAATTAGTTCATGACTTGTGCTAATTGTTTGCGCAGCAAAAGCAGTGTGAGCTTATTAAAGGTTTGACCATTATAGTATGACAATGAGAAAAGTTATACTCAGCAATCTATTGTAGATTTTGAGAAAACTTGTCTCTAGTCAAGCTAATTGAACAATTAAAGATATATTGGTTAATGTTGATATTAAACTGTACATTTTAGCTAAAGAATGCAAAATGGCATTTTTGAATGACTTATTCAGATAAGAGATCAGTTGTGATTTCTTTGTTTGAAGAGTTTATTCTGGAATGGCCCTAGAGTTTGTGTTCTGCTGAGATCGTAGTTAAGTGTGCTAGCTTATAGAGCCTATTGTAGACTCGGATAAGTCTTCCAGAAATTCGCGTTCTCTATTTTTTATATCAGTCAGATTGTCTGATCTTGTCAAAGTATAGAGAATACATATGTGATTGAAGGGTTAGTGGGAGCGTACAAATTACTTTCTGGTGTTATATATCCTAACAACATTATCATTATTATAGTAATAATGAGATGTTTGTAAGGTAAAAGATTTACCTAAGTCTTCTTTACTCCGTGAAGTAGTGGGAGTAGTTTCTTTTATATTTGATATAAAGTTTTATATAAGATATAAAACTAAGAGACTTGTGAGATACTCATATTATTCGTACATTAGATATGATCTAATAAAGGACATAACTAGGCTATCTGTATGACAGTTAGTATAATTGTTGGACAGTTATTGTGTGTCTTATATAAAGTATTCATCTTTCGTAAAAGATGATTCCTTTTTCGAAAGAGATATTGATTAAAATGTCTAATCAATCTTATGTATCATTTGATGATGACATAATAAATACTTTATTGTATGCGATTAAAGATATCGATTTAATCGTAATTGTTACGAGTTATTTTGATATCCTATAAACCATAGGATGGATCTTAAAACACGTTCTTTGTGATCTTTGAGATATTAAGAACGAGTTTCTAATTCATGGAGAATACAGTCTGCAACCATTAGGGTTATATTAGTTTTGAGACTAATTATGACATTAGACAGTCTACGTCATAAAGAGTCACAAAAGATGCAGTGGGAGTGTCACGCATGATTCTACTGTTACAGTGGAATTAGATGCAACTTATGAAGTATTGACTTATGAAGTTGCATAGTGACCTTATAAATTAGAAGTTTTATATTGGTGTTATGCTTGCGGTTGTCCACATAGTATTTTGGATTTGATCCCTGAATACTTGGACAACTCAGTAGCTGTAACACAATACTGATGTAGCGTCTCATTCATATTAATTTATAATTTAGATTCTACAAAATATGAAAGATGTTGGCTATGGGAAACGATTGAGTTTGCTTGAAAAACTCATTATGTTATAGCGGACTTACTTCTTGTTGACTACCTCTTAAGTGCTAGGTGAGCTTTTGAGGGCTATGTGTATACGATGCACATTGAGATGTGTATATGATACCGTGGATTGGCATAAGAGCAAGTGGGAGAAATTGTTGGGGTTGGTGCTCAGAGCGCCAATCCGGACCGTATTTATGTCTGATTCATGAATACAAACATCATCTTTTCCATAATATTACTTATTTATGGTTGCACCTCTTGTTTTTATATACATATTCGATCTGATTACGATTAGATTGAAACTAAATGTTGTTTAGTGATATGTATGTATTAGACAAAGGCCCGATAATATATAATGCAGTACACAGTTACAAAGCTAGTTTGTAATTGACATTGGGAAGTGTCACTGCTAAATGTATATTATCAGATATAGTTTCTGGTCAAGATTCACTAACACAGGTCGGTTAGTCAAATCTGTTGAGACCAATACATGTCGTATATCGAGACTTGGTCCGATGGTTTATCCCAATGAACCATGAGTCTAGGGAGACTCGTATAGACGTGTAGGTGTTTATAATAGATAAACACTGAACGACTCACCGAAGATTCTTAATGGATAGTACACCAACGTCAATAAGAATCTTCTCGGGTTGAGTAGCATAGTGGTCATTCGACTTGAGATACCACTGTGGATGTATGAGACATCCTTCACACTTAGATGGCAGTCATGTCACCGATCTATTTAGATCAGACCTCCGCATGTTCGTTGGGTGTGGACCGATCCTCAGGATATCATGTGTGTATCAAGATAGAATCTGTCAGTTCTGTGTACAGAGCATCGGTAGTCCATATATGATTAGCAGTCTGTTAAATCTGTGGCCACAGTATACTTCGGAAGTAAGTTCTGAATGTTATTTAGAGATTGCTAATAGATACGTCGACGAGATAATACCTATAGAGATTTGACGTTTACATCTATATCTCTGGTATTATCCGGATACCTGTGACGGAGGGATTATACGTATGCGATGACCTCAACCTGTATGATTCAGCGAGTTTATCTGTGGTTGTCATAATTTACGGGTGGGTAAGTTATGGACACGAAATTGGATTTTGTGACGGATGTACCTGAATCTAGAGTCTCACTAATGAAATATACTCGTAGAGCACTAGGGCGACTTTTATAAATATGATGATTATTTATAAATCGTTTAAACGTTAAACGAAAAATATATGCGATGGGACCTAATAGTCATTTCCTAATTTTTGTGTATTTGCATTTAATGTTAGATTTTATCAAATACACATTAATTAATTGTCAAATTAGATATTTGACTAATATCATAAATATAT
Organism: Zanthoxylum bungeanum; assembly: GCA_019454045.1. Taxonomy (NCBI): domain Eukaryota; kingdom Viridiplantae; phylum Streptophyta; class Magnoliopsida; order Sapindales; family Rutaceae; genus Zanthoxylum; species Zanthoxylum bungeanum. The sequence goes on from SKCR01043251.1 coordinate 517,706, forward strand.
ATGTATTTGATATTTAATGTAAATATAATACATATATTTAATATATTTATATTTAAATTTTTAATTATTTAATTGTTAAATAATTAAATTAATTAAAAATATAAATATCTAAGGTTATGATATTTTATTTAATGGCTTGAGTTGCTTTTGTTGACTTGTTAAAAGGTTATTAAAGTTGTAATGATTCAGGTAAACAAGTTGACAAAGCTTTAAATGAAACAAATAAAAATATCATGATATTTTCCTTATGCCTAATTTCGGCCAAGACCAAATATGAGGGGTATATATTGTTTGTTTCATTTTTTAGGGTTTCATAAGTTTCAAACACACAAAAATAACAAAAAGAAGTTGAGAGCTAGCTTGAATGACAAAAGGAAAATGTCTTGGAAAAACTTGTTTTTGTAAGTATTTTCTTTAAGTCTTCAACATGGAAATTGTTTCTAACATGCTTAGCATCATTTTGTGTTGCTTGGTATGTTCTCTTTTCTCTATGGTTTGTGTTTATTTGTTTGAGAACTTGGATGAAAGATTCATGTATGTAAGTAGCCTTGAAATGGTTTCAAAGGCTTACTTTTGATTCTTTGAAAATCAAAGTTGTCATTCTAGAGTTATTAAGCCACTCCTTGGTGACCTAGAATTGTTCTAGAGTTATTTCAAAGTGGTGAGGCTTGATTGGTGAAGTATTGAATGGATTAAAGTGTTGGATTTTGTAAATTTGGTGAAATTGGACAATTTGATGAAATTGAAAAATTAGGGTTCATAACCCATTCCAAATTTGCGCTTTTCATATATGTGATGTATTATGGTATGAATATGATGCATGTAAAATTTTAGGTTGATTGGAATTGATCTCGACATGTTTTGAACTAAAGGGACCGAATTGCAATTAATTGAAAATTTTGGGTGGCTCACGACATTAGACTAAAAATTGGGGATTTGTGTGAAATCTGATTTTGATGCATTAGATGTGTTGAAAAACATTTTAGAAATGATTTAGAATCATCCAAAATTTATTTGATAATTTTTGGACTAAAATGATCAATTTACAAAGTTTTGGGGCAATTCGGTAATTACCAAGAAATTTGATCTCTTTTTAATTTTTCAGAATTTGATAATTGGATAATTAAATAAATAAGTTTATTTGATTGATCCGAGAAAAAATTTTAAAATCGAAAATTTTGATTTTCCGCGATTCTGCTGCGTTACCGATATTCCCCCTTAAAACCCCTACACTTTATACATTCTAATATCAAGTGAATGTCTCCTCGTCTGGGAATAAATAGGGAACAAAACCAGTCATTCTACAATTCGGAGAATACTTCAGATTTCCTAAGTAGTTCGGATGATAGTTCGCATTTCCAAAATTCTTGATAGCTCGCATTTTATTGAGTATGATAAAAAAAATATATTAAAACTTCGGATCTTCGAAAAATACGAATACTTTGGTGTCAATTTCAGAGAAGTTGGCTAATTTTTCAAATGCCAAACGTTGTGGTTTATTTTGGTTTGGGTTAATTTTTCTCATTTCTCTTTGTTATATTATAAGATGTCAAATAAGAAAATGCATCATCCAAAAATCTCGTTTAATTGGTAAATAGCTTTCAGGATATGACAAACCTTAATGCGAATTTGCTCCAAACAATAGTGAATATTAGCATAGATTAAAGAACAATTTGCTCTTTGTTTAGGTTGCCTTTGTTGTTTTTTTTATTCGTGGCTTGATGGTGTAGGGTTTAGAATCTCACCTTGAGGTTATGGGTTCAAATCTATAGAGTGCGTTTCTTATAAGAGTATGGGACAACCGGGAGTTTTACCTGCTTCGCTTAAGCCCGAAATGGATGATTTGGCAGTGAAATTTCCAACGATTTCAAACAAAAGGTATTTGATTTTTTTTTTTAAAATACCACTTCCGATAAAATATGAAGGTTACATATGACTAGGTTATTATTTTGAATACCAACCTAATTGGGGTATAAAACAGACAATTAAGTATTTTTTTTATGTCTTTTAGTGTCCTGATTTACTAAATATATATATATATATATATAAATAATAGTAAAACCCTTATTATATAAGATAAAAATTCTGAGATTCACATCTTATAATACAAATAAAATTTAAATAATATTAAAAAATAAATTTTCTTTTTATATTTATATGTCTTATAATTCATTGACATGAACCTCACTTGAGGCTCAGTCTTATTCTTTATACTTAATAATTATCTAATACTTGTCGAAACACTTCGCATAAATATATATATATATATATATTTTACCAAAACCCAAATCAATCCACATCTGGGATGCTAGCAGCCTAGCAGTACACAAAAAATAAGTCAAAATTGAACCATAAAAAATAATAATAAATAAATAATACCAGTACATGCATCAACCAGTGTGCGTTTTCAACTCTGGTTTCTTTTCTTTTTTTTGCCCTTTTCTTGTTAGAATCGAAAGACCTCCATGGTTGCTTTCTTAGCAGATTTACAAATAGGACAAGAAGTAAGAAAAACTTCACATTGCTTGCACGAGCAGAGGTGCCTGCAAGGTAAAAAAAGAACACACGAGTTCCTAGAATTGCAGCGTTTACAATTACAAGCTATCTTTTTACTCTCAGCTTCTTTCAGTTCTTGCTCTTTTTTATCATCATCATCATCATCACATGAACCACAACAAAAAGATTCTGCATCTTCAGCTCTGTCGCTGTTGCTGACCAAGACCATTCTTTCTTTGACTTGTTCAAGTGTGATTCTTAGATCCATCACCATAGCTTCATTAGCTCTTGCCAATCTTTGCCACGACTCTCTCTCCATTTCTGCTTTTATCAAACAAATTTCAAGATCCATTGCTTTCTTTGTTGCTTGTGCCAAGTCCTCTTCTTTTTGTCTCATCAAATTCGTGGCCTTTGATTCCACGCTCTTTAACAAGAACCCCAGTTGTTGCTTTCTTTGCTCTTGCAAAGCAGATCTTAATCTCTCACTCTGTTCATATCAAATAAATAAATAACCTAATCGAAAATAAAAAACGAAGAGAACCCATTAAAGATTATTACCTGAACATGGAGAATGCAGTCAAGTTCCAGCCTTTGAAGCTCAAGTTGGGCTTGTAAAGATTGAGGAAGTGCTGCCATTCGTGAGAATATACAAGTACCACAACTTGATGAAGAAGAAGAAGCACCTTTATTATAATCAAAGCCCAAATATTGATGAGGGTTTTGCTGAGCAAAAAGAAAATGGTGTTGATGATGGGGTTCTTGAAAACTGAAACAAAGATCAGAATCAATGGCAGTAAAGGAAGGAGGATTATTTTCCATCCAATCCTGCTGCATTTGCAAGCCACACAAGAGTAAATTACCCAAATTTTCAGGATACATCTGTGCTTGAACAGCCATATATATTATAATAACTGCTGCCAGAAACTGAGAGAGAGTTAAATAAACGCCAAAAACGTACGTCCCTTTCTTGTACATATTCTCACATATTTCATAAAGAGTTACTAATAAATAATAAAAAAGAAAATGGAAACAGAAAAAGAAAAAAAAAAAACAAGAACGGAATGGAATTGAAAATGCGTAGGTTTAAAACTAGAGACGTTCAATTATCATGTTATTGTTATATCATATCAGAAGAGATGCATGACCCACTTTCTCACTCTTTATGGCGTAACCTTTACCATCTTTGTTGTTTTGGTTTCTGGTTTAATTGAAATGACTATAGTCAGGATAAATGAAAGAATCCCGTGGATAGTTATTATAAATATATAATAATTTTGTTCCCAATTGAGGTAATTAAGGAACTAAATAATGCAAAAACAAATAAGAGAGAGAGACTAGGAGTAAGTACAAACAACACCACCTAAGCTGCAAAACCAACAAAAGAGCATTTATGATAGAGAGATGTAAGGGTGGCGCTAAACGACGACGTTCAAACAGGCAGGATTTTGTGACAGCACAGTCGGTTCAGAATAATTTTAAAGAGCAAGAGAGAAAATATTCACTCATTTCTGACGTGGACGTTATTGGAGTAATTGTCAGTTGTCATTGGGAAAGGCTGAATAATAGCAAAATTTATTATTTATTTTTGTATTTTGAATTTTGAATTAATTCCATTTAACACATATTCTTCCATGCATTGTACTTATGTGTATTCAAAACGACAATATTTCATTGCTCATGTATGAGCCGTGAAGAGTTTCTTTCTATTATCCCAATAATTTCAAAATTATAACACGTGAAATTATAATCATATAAATTTTTCTCCTCATTTGAACGGTCCAAAATCAAGATTCCAGAATAAACGTGGGTCCTATATTCCGCGTGGCAACTGTACCGTGTATGTTCTGGTCCACGTTTCAAGTTGGGGCCCAAAGTAATTGTTACTTTCAGATCTAAAAGCATCCAAAGTATCACCAAGCAGCTGACAAAATCAATCATACAGCTATTTCAACTAAGCCACTCCATGCAAAACCATAGAACCGAAATGATTTTTTTTACTTGATTATGATTTATGATGGCGGATGGATAATTAATTGTGGAACTCTGTCGTTTTATGGTAAAAAAGTTACAGAAATAGCGGTTTAATGGAGTAATAGCCTGTTACTAGATAATGCGTAGGGGTAAGTTTAGAACTATAATATAGAAGGTTGCATTAACCGTGACCAATTATATCTTCCGCAACAGAAAATATCAATAGTTTAAGCGACTACAACTACATCATATACATGTTAGTGGGTCACTTGCATTGTTCAAATCAAAATTTTATTAAATATATGATATGAATTAATAAAAAATTTAATTTATTAATTAAATAATTTTGATTTATCCCATTAAAATAAAGACTGTTTATTATTTTTGTGAAAATTAAATTTTACCTTTACTGATTTAATGTTTTTGACTTCGCCATTTTAAGCAATTAAGATTTTTCATTCTCGGTTAGTATAAATACAACTAAAATATGGGATAATTTGGTCCATAAAACTAGCCACATTAAGGTAGTGAAAAAATCTAGGATCCAAGCCGTACCTTAGTTCAAAATTGTTTATTTGTTACATGAAGAGAGAAATTCACCACACGACTCAAATCTTGGCACATAAAATTTATGTGAAAAACCCGTAGGGCGTTCGAACGCCCGACGAACGCAAAAGCTTAAATCTGAAATTTCGTAAGAACGTACGAACGCGTATTCAAACGCCACTCGAACGCAAGCCTTCTGCCTAAGAACGTTCGAACGCGTCTTCAAACGCAACTCGAATGTAGACCTTCTGACTTAGTTCGTTCAAACGCATCCTAAACGCAACTCGAACGCAAACTCTCTGGAATCATTCCGTTCGAATGCGTTTTTGAACGCTATACGAACGTGAACTCTCTGGAAACACTTCGTTCGAACGCGTTATCAAACGCAACATGAACGTACACACATTGGACAGTCTCGTTCGAACGTAGATACGAACGCGACTGTGGGAACACAAACTGGGCGACGCATGTTGTTTCGGGCTCGCGGCCCGGTTGGGAGTACGGAGTAGCCCGCGGGGGACTAAACCGGAGAATAATGGAGTCGCCACCCGGTGTGAACCGGGACAAAGATTTAAGGCCACACTCACCCCTCGCAAGGGAAGACCTTAAACCGTTGGGTTCGGAATGGTCCCTTACTTATGCCACTTGTAATAAAATGATTTGTGCAATAATCTAACCAAGCCTAAGCAACATATTTCCAATGATTATTTACCCCTAAGTCTGCATGCATACATCAACAAGTTCATCTAAATTTACATGTAACACATATCTGAATTTGCATACAGCCTATTTGCATGTAATCTATGTCTCAATTTGCATACATAAAGATAAATTAACATACGGCAAGCATACAAGTTAATAAACACACTGTACTCATACATGTGGGGAATACAGATGAACGACACCTACACAATCTTGCGTAATACAGAGAAGTAATCAGGTTCATCATACGAAGGGATAGCTACTAGGAACAATTATGCACGAAATCTGATGAAAATGACTCAGTTCAGTGGGTGCGCGTTCGCGTAGCATTCGAGAACGCGTTCGAACGGTAAACAGAAGGTTCGCGTTCGTATAGCGTTCGAGAACGCGTTCGAACGGAACCAGACCTGATGCATGAAGCACTAAGAAAATGTGTGCGCGTTCGCGTAGCGTTTGAGAACGCGTTCGAACGGTAAACAGAAATTTCACGTTCGTATAGCGTTCAAGAACGCGTTTGAACGGAACCAGACCTGATGCATGATGAAATTAAGAAAATGCGTGCGCGTTCGCGTAGCGTTCGAGAACACGTTCGAACGGTAAACATAAGGTTCACGTTCGTGTGGTGTTCGAGAACGCGTTCGAACGGAACCAGACCTGATGCATGCAACACATTCATAGACAAACAAATCCACAATGTGGGACCTCACGTATCCGATTGAACTCATCTCGCATCCAATCGAATATACACCAATCGGCGCGGCAAAGCATCGTGGTAAAGGATTTTAACCCCTCAAAATAAGGGACCTTTAATCCAACTTACTAAGCCCATGCGCTCGATCACATCATGCATATAAAAATAAAGGCAATAATATTGGCTTTGTATACCCGATTGAACACATCTTACATTCAACCGAGTATACATCGATCGGCGCGGCAAAGCATTGTGATAAAGGGTTTTAACCCCTCAAAATATGGGACCTTTAATCCAACTTACTAAGCCCATGCGCTCGATCACATCATTACATAAACAAATAACATGTGGAAGTCAAGTAACGAATGACAAACAAATCAAAAACAACATAAAACAAAATATGCGCCGTTTACTCAAGTGGTACGTGGAGTTGTATCCCGAGTACAGATCATACTACCGTCCATTCAGAATCGTCTATGAAATTTATGTCCGGGTTTCCATCCTATATACCACGAGAGGCGACACATTTTTCATTTTATTCAAGGGCCACAACATACATCATTTTACAATATATGCATATTTATCTACTCAAGGGGCCACAACATGCATTTTAATATAGTAATCATGCGAACAAAACTCAATAAATAATAAAGATAAAACTGAAAACAAGTGTGAAAAAATACCCTCAGGTCTAACCTTTTTTTGCCGACTTTCAGACTTACGTTTCACGGAGATCGGAAGGGTTAAAGCTCCTCAACTTCTCCGGTTCACTGGTTTAGCGTCTTAGCTCACTGTTTTGCTGTTTTGCTTGCTGTTTGACCTCCGTTTTACTGCTGTTTGACCTCTGTTCTGCTGCTATTTTCTCTGTATTCTCTGCTTACTGTTTCAGGTCTTTAAAGCTACTGTTTTTGCATTTTTTAGGGGTCTAAGGGCTGTAATTTTTGGTTGTTTAAGGAGGCTTAGGGTGCAGTTTTTTATGTTACTGTTTTAAGGATTTTAGAGACTATTTTAAGGTGTTTTTCGGTTGTTTAGGGGGTTTAAATGTGCAATTTTTAGTTTCTGGTTGTGTATTTTCGGTGAAGTGAGGGTGGAGATGAAGAGAATTTTTTGTGTTGCTTCTTGTTGCTGTATGCGTAAGAGTGATAGGGTTTCTTGGGCATGTATGGGCGTGAATTGTGAGAGATTGAGGAGGGGGTTGGCTTTGGTTTTGGGTTGTTTATATAGACAAGTGCTAGAGCTTCCCCTTGTCTCACAAGGAATAGATTGGATTTGGTGTCAAACAAAGAAAGGATTTGATTGATTGGGGGGGACAAATTTTGGTGAATTAGGAAGGTTGAATATTTGATTTATCTTGTTTCGGCATGATATTGGTTAAGTAAGGTATATAATATTTTGGATTAGGAAGTTACAATATTTTAATTTGTTATAATTATATTTTATGTCTTATTTAATTTGGTAAATGACTTAATTAATATTTTATTTAGTTAATATTTAATTTAATTTGGGTGTATTTTAGAGGCCATGGGCGTGTGGGCCTAGGTGGGTGTGGGCGTGGGCTTTGTCTTGGTAAGCTAGGTGTTGTGTTGGTTTGGTGAGTGGGTTTGGGCCAATAGTGCTTTAAACGGAGGTCCAACAAGTGAGCCTGACGCTAAACAAGTGAATAAAAATCTAATGGAACATCGATTCCCTTCCGACGACCGTTTCCCGCAATATCCTTAACTAAAAAGGTAGTGCCTCCAACTGAGACTCATCATCGGGTTTCACATAAAAAAAATGCAATGCCTACAGTCGCCCCCACTTTGATGGGACTTGTGCAGCGTGTGACTTTGAACAATCCTATCAAAGTTATGCAATGCATTTTCACTTACCTAGCTCGTCTGCCGCCTCGAGCTGAGTTGGTGCTGCAATGGACCTCGATCCTGGGACGCATCCCAATAACTGCAACCGAAAACGGGGGAACCTCGACCCTGTGACGCATCCCGATACAGCTGGAATTAGGGCCTCGTCCTCGAACAGATGATGTAGTGGGCCCTCGATCCTGGGACGCATCCCGGAACTACAACTGATGATACAATGGGCCCTCGACCCTGGGACGCATCCCAGAACTGCAACTGACAACAGAGGCACCCTGACCCTGGGACGCATCCCAAAACTGCTGACGATGTGGGCCTCGCCCTCAAGCTGATATGGGCCTCGCCCCCAAGCTGACATGATGTGGGGCCTCGGCTCCAAGCTGATATAGGCCTCGCCCCCGAGCTGACATGGTGTGGGGCCTCGCCCCCGAGTCGATATGGGTCTCGCCCTCTAGGACTTATCCCCGAAACTGAAGCTGCGCTGACACTGTTTGGCTCATTTCTGCCGCTTTCTCCTTTCTTCGAACCTGCGAACACAAAACAAAAACAAACACGAAGAGAATGCAATGTTACGTGTATGCATGAATGATTTTCTTATTCCGTTGGGTTAGGTCTTCTGCCAATTTCCTTGGTGACTGCTCGGTCTTCTCCCCCTCAGGTAAAGGACTGCTTCAATCTGTCTACGTTGATAGGCTCGGTGAACTCGTTCCCTTCCAAGTCGGATAGCCTCACTGCTCCATTTCCCATTACTTTTTGCACTATGTAAGGCCCTTCCCAGTTAGGTCTGAACTTTCCTCTTGGATCTGTCGTCGACAGCTTTGATTGCTTAAGTACCAAATCACTATTTCTGATCTTGGTGGGGCGTACTTTCTTGTTGAATGCTCGAGCTAGTCTCTTCTGATACAACTGCATGTGATACAAAGACTTCGTTCTCTTCTCATCCAGCAGTGCTAACTGATCAAACCTCTGTGCGGCCCATTCTTGTTCTGGTAATTCTGATTCTGCTAATACCCTCATAGACTGTATTTCCACTTCTACTGGCAATACTGCTTCCATTCCATAGACCAAAGAGTAAGGTGTGGCCCATGTTGCTGTTCTTACTGATGTTCTATACCCCCACAAAGCACATGGTAGTTTCTCGGCCCAATCTCTGCAGTTCTCTGTCATCTTGGCTAAAATCGTCTTTATAGTCTTGTTGGCTGCCTCAACTGCCCCATTTGCCTGTGGTCTGTACGGTGATGACTTGTGATGGCCTATCCCGTATTTCTGTAACATTGCCTTCGTCTCTCCTTGAAACTGAACTCCGTTGTCTGTCACTACATGATGCGGCATACCATACCGACAAATGAGGTTCCGAGCTATAAATTTTGCCATCTGTTTTGCTGTAACGTTGCAGAATGATTCGGCTTCCACCCACTTCGAGAAGTAATCTACTGCCACTACTATGAAGTGATGCCCATTTGATGCATTCGGTTGAATTTCTCCAATCATATCAATTCCACATGCTGAGAAAGGCCACAGCTCTTACAACCCGTGCAACTCTGTGTGCGACAAGTGATTCAAATTACCGTGTGCTTGACAATCATGACAGTGCTTTACCATCTTCGCACAGTCTGTTTCCATGGTTGACCAATAAAAACCTTGTCTCACTATCTTGCGGGACAGATTCAACCCGTTCATGTGCGGACCACATACCCCGGCGTGTACTTCTTCCATTACATGCTGAGCTTCTTTTTCTCTCAAACACTTCAACTTAATACCGTTTGCTTACCTCTTGTACAGTTCCCCTTTCAAAATCACATACTGGGAAGCTAACTTCTGAATGACTATTCTGTCTTTTCTGCCTGCTCCCTCTGGGAGTTCCCCATGTTCCAGATACCTCTGAATGTCATAATACCAAGGTTTACCGTCATCACTTCTACTTCCAGAATTCTCTCTATCTCATAAACAGGTCTTCTTGCTGTTGTCAGTATCAACGGTCTCATCACTAACTTTTCTGGATTTTCGAAAGTCACTGCAAGTGTAGCCAATGCATCTGCCATCTGATTCTCTTCTCTTGGCAAGTGATGAAACTTACAATCGGGGATAACCTGTGCCAACTTTCTGAGGTAAAAAAGGTAAGGTTTCAACCGTTCTTCTTTCAATTCCCATTCTCCTCGCATCTGCTGGACCACCAACATAGAATCTCCGTAGACTTCCACACTCTCGGCCTTCAAGGCTATCAATGCAGTCAAACCAAAAGCACATGCTTCATACTCGGCCATGTTGTTGGTTACTCTGAATGTCAACCTTTTGGCCAAAGGCAAGGTCTCTCATTCGGGGGTCACTATCACAATCCCAATTCCGGCTCCCTTGTAATTCATTGCTCCGTCAAAATACATTTTCCATCTCTGAACTGTTATTGCTTGGATCTCTTCATCTGGAAATTCAAACTTATATTGATCCCCTTCAACAGGTTGTAATGCCAGAAACTCTGCTACTGCTCGCCCTTTGACCACTTTGGTGGTGACATACTCAATGTCAAACTCTGTCAGCAATATTAACCATCTGTCCAACTTCCCCACTAGCGAAGACACTGAATGCAGATATTTCAGAGGATTCTCCTTTGTCACTACCTGGATCTTGTAAGACTGGAAGTAATGCCGCAATTTTCTGGAAGCCCATACCACTGCAAGATAGATCTTCTCTACTTCCTGATATCGAGCCTCATATGGGAGCATCTTCTTACTCAGATAGTAAACTGCATGCTCTACCCTTGTCTCATCTGCCTGTACCATCATTGCCCCCAGTGCTTCTGATTCTATGGCCAAGTACAATAGCAACGGTCTGCCCGGTCTCAGAGGTTTCAATACATGAGGCTTTACCAAGTACACTCGGATCTTGTCGAAGGCTGCTTGACACTGCTCATTCCACTTTACCGGTTGATCTTTCCTCAATAGTTTGAAGATAGGCTCACACACTGATGTCAACTTGGCGATGAACCGACTGATGTACTGAATCTTCCCCAGGAATGCTCTGACTTCCTTCTCAGTCTTCGGTGCTGGCATTTCTGTGATTGCTTTGATCTTTTCAGAGTCTACCTCTATTCCTCTCATTCCCACTGTATGTCCCAGCAATTTTCATGATGTCACCCCAAACACACATTTCTTGGGATTTAGCCGCAGGTTGTATTTGTCAACTCTCTGAAGGAACCTTTCCGGTGCTTCAATATGCCCAACTCTTGTCTCTGATTTCACCATCATGTCATCCACATACACTTCAATCTCTTTGTGCATCAATTCGTGGAATAGTGTAGTGGCCATCCGCTGATAAGTAGCTCCTGCATTCTTGAGCCCAAACGGCATCATCTTGTAACAATAAGTACCCCACTCGGTAATAAAGGCAGTCTTGTGTTTATCTTCCTCAGCCATAAGGACCTGATTGTAACCTGAAAACCCGTCTGCAAATGAATACATAGCAGATAAAGCCGCACTATCAACCAGAACATCTATATGCGGTAGAGGAAAATCATCTTTCGGACAAGCCTTGTTGAGATCTCTGTAGTCCACACACATTCTGACCTTCCCGTCTTTCTTCGGCACTGACACTATATTAGCCAACCACTCAGGATACTTTACTACTTCCAGGAACCCCACATCTATCTGTTTCTTAACTTCCTCTCTGACTTTCTCAGCCCATTCTGGTCTCATCCGACGAAGTTTCTGTTTTACTGGCCTCATATTCGGATAATGGTATTGTGTGCTGGGCAATGTTTCTGTCTACCCCAGACATGTCCTCATAGGACCAAGCAAACACTTTGGCATATATGCCCAATACTTCTTCTAATTTATCCCTCTCTTCGGAGGTAACTTCACTTGCAATCAGAATTTCCTTGGGGTTCTCAAGTGTACCCAAGTTAAATGCAGTAGTTCTGGCCGAACTGATATCAAATATGCTTGATTCGTGCAGAGTAAATGGAAATGACTCAGGCAAATAAGCAAAAGAAATGTCTTTATTATTGGATAATGCGGAAGTACGTTCAAACAAATCAGGAAGGTAAATGTCTTCATCATCTATAGACATTTCTTCCTCAGCAACCAGGTTTTCCTCAGGATTTTTGTCCTCTCCTAGAGTCAGGCTCTCCAACTTCATCAATTCTTCTTCCCAATTCTCTGCTTCCACAGCTTCTTTAGTCAGCGGTTTCTCACCCAACAAATCCTGGAAGATCTCAAATCCAGGCACCACAATCCCATTAACTTCTATCGGTTCGGGCTCACCTTGATACCCTGAAGCCTTCACAAAGTACTCCATCAATTTCAGCCTTTTCTTTTTAACCTTCGGCTTTTCTTCGTCAGATGTGTATCCCAAACCCTTCCGAGTAGTCTGTCCTCTGAAATCTGGCAATTTTGAACCTTCACCCGGTTCAAACTTCATTTTTTTCATGATCCTAGCCACCCTAGGATCCACCCATTCCTCAAAAGTTGCTGACACCTGAAACCTCGTGAAAGGTTGTATCTCCAAGGCAGCCACAACATTATCTATCTCAGCTCAGATGGTAACAATCTCTCCCTCATACGGGAACTTAATCATCTGATGCAAAGTGGAAGGCACCCCCCAAGTTTGTGAAACCAAGGCCTTCCTAACAACAAGGCAAAAGTGGCTGAGATGTCCAGCACTGTAAACTCAACTTCGTCCTCAATAGGACCAACCTTGACCGCTGCAACAAATGTACCCTCAACTCCTCGCTTACTGTCATCATAAGCTTTGATGGTCATACTGGAGGGGTCCAAATCCGTTGCTTTCATACCTAGCTTTGCCAAAATCTTCAACAGGCACACATTAATGGATGAGCCGTCATCCACCATCACACAAGAGGTCTTTTTACCCCTCACTTCAGCTCTGATAAACAAAGGTCTATTATGATTTCTCCCCTCCGCTGGAGTTCTTCCTCAGAAAAAATGATTTTCTGCAAAGCCTCCTTTCGCACTGACCCAACAAACATTGCGGGGTTGGCATCTTCCGTCACCACTATCTTGCTTAAGGCCTCAACCATGGCCCGTCTGTGCTCCTGAGATGCACACAACAAATCCTATATACTCACTTGTGCTCGGGTTTTCCTCAACTGATGTAGCACTACATCTCCCTCGGCACTTTCTGTATTCTCAGCCACTTCTCTACCCTCTGATAACACTCATTTACCCTTATCAGTCATATCATTATAGAAACGCCCGCTGCGTGTCATACCCCTCACTTCTTCTTCATCACTACTGGATAAGTCTGCCCAGAAACTCTTCCCATGTTCGGTTTCATCTTCGTTGTTACTATCCCAAATCTCAAGGCAAACGGCTTGGAGGTCAAAGGATTTGAGGACAAGGATCTCGGGTAGGCCAGAGTTTATCATATAGGTTGGGGGCGGGACAGAGTGGTAATTTGGTAAAGGATTCTGGTGTGTGTTGGGGCATTCTGTTTCAGGATCGGGTATCTTTTTGGAGTCTATCAGGTCCTGGATTTCATGGCGGAGCCGGGCGCAATTGTCGGTGTGATGGACCTTTTGTTGGTGAAAGTAACAGTAAAGGTTTAGGTTATAATGAGATGGTGGGGGATTGGGTAATGGTTTGGCTTCCAAGGGTTTTAAGATTCATTGCCTCGTCAATTTCTCTAGTACCTTTGACAGAGGTCTTCCCAAGTTGGAAAATTTCCGGTTCCGAATGGCAGCAACTTCCGCAGAAACAGGTTTAGTACCCGATGTCCCCTCAATAGGCCTCATACTTAAGCCATAAAACTTTCTGTTTTCCGCCTATTCCTCTTCAATGTCCATGACAGTTCCCTCAACTGCCGAAAGTCTGTAATCATGGAGGTCATCCTCCTCAACTTGCTGTAAATGGAGGGCTTGGTGCCCTTGATAATAATTTTAATCTGGTCCTTCTCCGAGGGCCTAGTCTGCATTTTCAACAATTGACCTCTCCATCGGTCCACATACTCTTTAAAACTCTCCTCCGATTTTTGCTTAACATTCTCTAGATCGCGGAGTGACAGATCGATCTCTAGGTCAGTGACATACTGCTTCAGGAAGGCATCAACCAACTCCCTTCAATCTTCCTTCACTTTCTTCTCCAAACTGTGGTACCACACTACGGGAGCTCCCTCGAGCGACATTCCAAACATCTTCTGCACTTGGCGTTGAGATAGGCCAACTGAACTCATGACTGATACATACTGACGGAGATGCACCCTTGGATCCCCATTCCCATTAAACTTAGCCATATCAGGCATCTTGAACTATGCCGGCAACTGCTCTTCGAAAGTCAGCGTATCATAATCCAGCAAATCCTCATTCTTACCGCTCATCCTACGGGTAACCATCTCAACTTGATCCCGGAGTTTCTGTAATTCTGCCTGAGACCCAGATACTCTGCCTGCTGCATACTCTGCCATATCATCATCAAAAGTGGGGATATCATCCCTCAATCTGCTCGGAGGCTCCTCTTGCCTCACATCCCCGGAACTACCCCCAGCACGAGATCCAGCTATACCAGCCACAACAATAGTCAAGGCTTGCAACTATTCAGTGATCTTGGCGAGACCGTTCTCTAACTGATCCATACGGGATACCTCGTTATCGGATTCACTCATGCTTGTTACTGTTCTTTTAGTGAGCCTTGTCCCTTCTCTAACCCAAACGGTATCTATGATGTCATTTTGAGACATAGAGGTGTTAACATGATGTATGTATGTATGAGGTGTATGAGATGCATGTAACATATAGAACATACTAAATCGATTAAAATTTTCAAACAAATCGGCCCATTATCATTTTAGAAGCTTTTGGGCTAACCGTCATAGGAGTGAACTCGTCCCAGTTTAAATGGCCCAACGAGTTCACATCTCATGGCTAGGAGTCCAACTAAATCCAAATGGTAATGTTCCGAACACAAGCACAAAATGGCCCATCGATATTTAGAAGCCTTTGGCCCAATCGTCATAAGATACGTTCTTGTCCCAGTTTAAATGGCCCAACAAGCCCACATCCCATGACAAATGGTCCAAATGGATCCAAACGATGATGTTCCCAAACACAAGCATAAAAGAAAGGTAATGCAAAAATAAAATAATAATTTCTATAGAGTGGCCCATCGATATTTCAGAAGCTTTTGGCCCAATTGTCATAGGATACGAACTCATCCCAGTTTAAATGGCCCAATAAGTTCGCATTTCTGACAAGAAGTCCAACTGCATCCAAATGAGGATGGCCCACAAACACAAGGAAATAGTTGCTATAGGTCATACAACCCCGGTCTACGTGTGGGTTCACAAGAGTGTAGACAAAGGCTCTCACCGGCGAAGGATAGCCCGCAACTAGGTCTCCCCACTCAAGGGTTCGAGCGACCAAGTGAGCACACCCTTTTTTATAGACTAAGGTACGTGCCAACGAGCTATGGTGTGTGACTGACTGTCAAATGGACTTCCCGTTGTAGATTCCCCAGAGGGAGGGTGGAGCGAGGCTCTCTTAAGTACCCTAGCCTCTTAGGCTCTTATCGCTTGGTGACAGGAATAAACAACGGGTCCTCCAAATTAGTCCATCACAATAGGCTACAAGTAGATGATTATCTAGGTGCCTTCACAACTTTTCCTTCTAGAAAGGTAGTGAGTGAAGGAAGACACCAAACCATTACCTAGCCTCAAAATGCCTTTGATTAAACCCTTTTTAACCCAAGGTAGACACGGTTCATTAAAGCACAAATCATAATATTACAAGACATTATTTCGGGGCCGATTCTCTATCCCCAATGGAGTCGCCAGACTATAGGAACACAAACTGGGTGACGCATGCTGTTTCGGGCTCCCGACACGGTTGGGAGTACGGAGTAGCCCGCGGGGGACTAAACCGAAGAATAATGGATTCTCCACCCGGTGTGAACCGGGACAAAGATTTAAGGCCGTACTCACCCCTCGCAAGGGAAGACCTCAAACCGTTGGGTTCGGATTGGTCCCTTACTTATGCCACTTGTAATAAAATGATTTGTGCAATAATCTAACCAAGCCTAAGCAACATATTTCCAAGGATGATTTACCCCTAAGTTCGCATGCATACATCAACAAGTTCATCTAAATTTACATGTAACACATATCCGAATTTGCATACAGCCTATTTGCATGTAATCTATGTCTCAATTTGCATACATAAAGATAAATTAACATACGGAAAGCATACAAGTTAATAAACACATTGTACTCATACATGTGGGGAATACAGATGAACGACACCTACACAATCTTGCGTAATACAGAGAAGTAATCAGGTTCATCATACGAAGGGATAGCTACTAGGAACAATTATGCACGAAATCTGATGAAAATGACTCAGTTCAGTGGGTGCGCATTCGCGTAGCGTTCGAGAACGCGTTCGAATGGTAAACAGAAGGTTCGCATTCGTATAGCGTTCGAGAACGCGTTCGAACGGAACCCGACCTGATGCATGAAGCACTAAGAAAATGCGTGCGCGTTCGCGTAGCCTTTGAGAACGCGTTCGAACGGTAAATAGAAGGTTCGCGTTCGTATAGCATTCGAGAACGTGTTCGAATGGAACCAGACCTGATGCATGATGAAACTAAGAAAATGTGTGCGCGTTCGCGTAGCATTCGAGAATGCGTTCGAACGGTAAACATAAGGTTCACGTTCGTGTGGCGTTCGAGAACGCGTTCGAACGGAACCAGACCTGATGCATGCAACACATTCATAGACAAACAAATCCACAATATGGGACCTCACGTATCTGATTGAACTCATCTCGCATCCAATCGAATATACACCAATCGGCGCGGAAAATCATCGTGGTAAAGGATTTTAACCCCTCAAAATAGGGGACCTTTAATCCAACTTACTAAGCCCATGCGCTCGATCACATCATGCATATAAAAATAAAACAATAATATTGGCTTCGTATACCCGATTGAACACATCTTACCCTCAACCGAGTATACATCGATCGGCGCGGTAAAGCATTGTGATAAAGGGTTTTAACCCCTCAAAATATGGGACCTTTAATCCAACTTACTAAGCCCATGCGCTCGATCACATCATTACATAAACAAATAACATGCGGAAGTCAAGTAACGAATGACAAACAAATCAAAAACAACATAAAACAAAATATGCGCCGTTTACTCAAGTGGTACGTGGAGTTGTATCCCGAGTACATATCATACTACCGTCCATTTGGAATCGGCTATGAAATTTATGTCCGGGTTTCCATCCTATATACCACGAGAGGCGACACATTTTTCATTTTATTCAAGGGCCACAACATACATCATTTTACAATATATGCATATTTATCTACTCAAGGGGCCATAACATGCATTTTAATATAGTAATCATGCGAACAAAACTCAATAAATAATAAAGATAAAACTGAAAAAAAGTGTGAAAAATACCCTCAGGTCTAACCTTTTTTGCCGACTTTCACACTTACGTTTCACAGAGATCGGAAGGGTTAAAGCTCTTCAACTTCTCTTGTTCACTGGTTTAGCGTCTTAGCTCACTGTTTTGTTGTTTTGCTTGTTGTTTGACCTCCGTTTTGCTGTTGTTTTACCTCCGTTCTGCTACTGTTTTCTTGGTATTCTCTGCTTACTGTTTCAGGTCTTTAAAGCTACTGTTTTTGCATTTTTTAGGGGTCTAAGGGCTGTATTTTTCGGTTGTTTAAAGAGGCTTAGGGTGCAGTTTTTTATGTTACTGTTTTAAGGATTTTAGAGATTGTTTTAAGGTGTTTTTTCGGTTGTTTAAGGGGTTTAAAGGTGCAGTTTTTAGTTTCTGGTTGTGTATTTTCGGTGAAGTGAGGGTGGAGATGAAGAGAATTGTTTGTGTTGCTTCTTTTTGTTGTATGCGTAAGAGTGCTAGGGTTTCTTGGTCATGTATGGGTGTGAATTGTGAGAGATTGAGGATGGGCCGGGTTGGCTTTGGTTTTGGGTTGTTTATATAGACAAGGGCTAGGGCTTCCCCTTGTCTCACAAGGAATAGATTGGATTTGGTGTCAAACAAGGAAAGAATTTGATTGATTGGGGGGGGGGGGACAAATTTTGGTGAATTAGGAATGTTGAATATTTGATTTATCTTGTTTGGGCATGATATTGGTTAAGTAAGGTATATAATATTTTGGATTAGGAAGTTACAATATTTTAATTTGGTATAATTATATTTTATGTCTTATTTAATTTGGTAAATGACTTAATTAATATTTGATTTAGTTAATATTTAATTTAATTAATATTTAATTTAATTTGGGTGTATTTTAGTGGCCATGGGCATGTGGGCCTAGGTGGGTGTGGGCGTGGGCTTTGTTTTGGTAAGCTAGGTGTTGTGTTGGTTTGGTGAGTGGGTTTGGGCCAAGAGTGCTTTAAACGGAGATCCAACAAGTGAGCCTGACGCTAAACAAGTGAATAAAAATCTAATGGAACACCGATTCCCTTCCGAAGACCGTTTCCCGCAATATCCTTAACTAAAAAGGTAGTGCCTCCAACTGAGACTCATCATCGGGTTTCACATAAAAAAATGCAATGCCTACTGCGACACTAACGAAATAGTACTGGAATTGTTATAAACTGCAAAGACTTATATTAATATTAACTTAGCAAATCATATACTGAAACACATTAATCTTGGTAGTATAGATTTAAGTTATTATCAGGTTGTTCAATTATCACAAGCATACACATAGTGATAAAATTGAAATTGATTGTGTGTTGGATACTTGGGTGAGAATTTAAAGTGTAATCATACATAAGAAATTCCATCCAATCTTGATTGACACTTACATATATATGTATATATCTACACATATCGTATATTATTTGTGCTATTGAATAAGTGTAATTTTGGGTTTGAATGGCTAAGAGATCCTTTTGAAAAAGTGTTTAAAGAATATTTTGTCAAAAAGGCGATAGGAGCCTAAGTGGTCAGGGATTTAAGTGGTTACTCCAGACCCCCATCGTCCTCTGGGAATATTCGTTTATTCATTTTTCTAAAGAATCTTTAGTTGAAATTCAAGGACTTGTGTTTATTGGAACCACCGTCCAATAAAACAACAAGTGGTTACATAGTATATCACTTTGAACAAGATCATTCGTTGATCATTATGCAATTCATCTTTTGTAGACTAATTGACCCCTGTTGGTTTTTCCAGTTACAAATGGCTAGCGGAAACATCACAGTACCGGTCTCTCATGGAGAAAAGCCGGAGAAATTTGGTGGGGCAAATTTCAAACAGTGGCAGAGCAAAATGATGTACTACCTGATAACTCTCCAGTTGGCTAAATTCCTCAAATATCCTCCGGGTCTTGTGGAGGGTGAATCGGAAATAGCCAAGGAAGAGCGAGAACAGACATGGATGTTTGGAGACTTCCTGTGCAAGAACTACCTCTTGGGTGGACTTGACAATACCCTGTATAATGTGTACCAAGGCATGTCTTCTGTGAAGATTCTCTGGGAATCTCTCGAGAAGAAATATAAAACTGAGGATGCCGGTCAAAAGAAATTTGTCGTGGGTAGGTTCTTGGACTACAAGATGGTAGATTCAAGGACAGTGATGTCTCAGTTGGGTGAACTTCAGTTGATCATTCATGAAATACTGGATGAAGGGATGAAACACTGTGAGACGTTTCAAGTTGCCACCATAATTGAAAAATTGCCTCCATCATGGAAGGACTTCATGAGTTATCTGAAACACAAAAAGAAGCAGATGAGCCTTGAAGACCTTAATGTTCGATTGAGAATCGAGGAGGACAACATGATGTCCGAGAAGGCCAGCTACAAGACTATGGAGTCTAAGGCCAACATCGTTGAGGGTGTAAAGGGTAGCAAGAAGAGAAAGAACAGTGGAGCTGATTCTTCCCAAGCGAACAAGAAGATCAAGGGGAAATGCTACAACTGTGTAAAGAGCGGTCATATGTCAAGAGACTGCATAAACAATAAGTCTCAGGACAAGGGCAAGAAAAAGAAAAATGAAGCCCATGTCACTGAAGGTGAACAACTGACTGATGAGATCTCAGAGATGTAACTATCAGCAGTGGTAACTCAAGCCAACATAGTTGGGAATCCGAGAGAATGGTGGGTAGACACTGGGGCTACTCGTCATATCTGTGCAGATATTATTATGTTTTCCATATATCAGAAGGTCGATGGTAGTGATCATCTGACAATAGGAAACTCGTCTACCTCTCAGGTGGTTGGACAAGGCACAAGGGTTCTGAAGATGACATCCGGAAATGAGCTAACATTGAAGAATGTGCTGCATGTTCCAGATATTCGGAAGAACTTGGTCTTGGGCTCTCTCCTTAGTAAGGCTGGTTTTAAGCTTGTGTTTGTTTCTGATAAGTTTGTGAAACCCGATGATGAGTCTCAGTTGGAGGCACTACCTTTTAAGTCACGGAAGTCGCGAGAAATCGATATCGGAAGGGGAAATTCAGGATGACTATTGTAGGACACAGAACTTCACGACGCTGTTCTAGACTCGCGGCCTAGTTGGGAGTACGAAATAACATGGAGTCGCCACCCGGTGTGAATCGGGAAAATGATTTAAGGCCGCACTCACCCCTCGCAAGGGAAGACCTCAAACCATTGGGTTCGGAATGGTCCCTTACTTATGCCACTTGTAATGAAAGGATTTGTGCAATAATCTAACCAAGTCTTATGCAGTACATGCAAAATAATTCAGATGACATACAAGTTTGCATACCCATAAACATTAATGGAAACAATGGAAGCATGTTACATTAAAGAGAACAAGATGCGGATATGAAAATAATAAATAGTCAAAGGCAAAGGCAAAAATGTCAATGAATAGATAGCAAATAAAATGAAGTTAATCAGGCTTATGTAAGTATTTCCCGAGTGGTACGTGGAGTTGTATCCCAAGTACAGACCGCATTACCGTCCATTCGGATTCGGCTACGGAATTTATGTATGGGTTTCCATCCGATATACCACGGGAGGCAACACTCAAGCATTAACACAACACAATCATGAACCCAATGTTGACACATGAAATATGATAACGCATATGACTATAAATAACCGAAGAGATAAATATGCAAAATAACAAAGGAGATAAATAACATAAAATAAATGCGGAATGATAAAACAATAATAAACGTAAATTAAATACGAAGTAATGAAAGACTAATAATGCGAAATAAAAGGCGAAATAATAAGCATGTGACCAAAGAACTTGGTCGTTGTCAATATAGGACTTCGCATACCCGGTTGGACATGTTCCACGTCCAACCAGGCATACCGTGTCTGGGATAACAAAACAAAAATGTAACCAAAGGGTGCCCTCAGGTCTTACCTTTTAAGTCGCTACTCTGGAGTGCGTTGGGACGTCGCCGGAAGTGTTGCATTTCACTATTTTCACTGGTTTGCTGGTTCACTATTTTCACTCGTTGTTTTCTCTGTTTTATTTACTATTTTTCTGTGGTCTTGGCTTACTGTCTTGGAGCATTTTAAGGACTGTACGCTTCTCATTTAAATCAATCTCAAACCTTATATCCCTCAACTTAGAACCCCTCTCATGCACACCCTGCAACAACTTTTTATACACCTCAATTGTCATCTCTCCGTTCATTGACAATGAATCAATCATCTTCTCTGCATTCTCTACTCTCAAAAAATGTCCATTATTTGTATCTGTAACCACTGAAGACGATGAAGGCCGCACATCAACCACAAGTTTATGGCCGTACACCAACCACAAGTTTTTCATTCTTATCACTCCCTTGCTGTCTTTGATCAAACGCAACAGACCTCACTTCTCTCTCATCTTCAATATCCTCAATTTATTCTACACTCGAATCATCATATATGGAAAACAGTACTCTTTTGTCACCTTCTTCACCCCTCCCCTACGAATTATTATCCTTCTAAAAGAAATTCCATAGATTCTAATATTTATTTATTTTTCTTGCAAAGGACCAATCTTGCTTCACAACCATCAACAATTGGCCAAGCAACCAATCATGTCAGTCACCGATCACACTTGCTGGAATCACAGGCTATCTCAACACACGGGTGCAGTTCACCCACAAATGCTATCCACTTACTATCAATTAAGAGGGCAACTTTGAGACAAATCCGAACCACAAATCTGTCTCTACTCCTCCATCTTTATTCAAGGATGGATTTGCAGACACCACCACCGCCAACAACCACCAGAACACACTCTCACCAGATCCTCATCTCAGCGATGGACCCATCATGAAGCACAGCTCCACCAATAATATAAACATATGTGCATATATCTACTATGTTTGTAAGTGCATCAAAGCACACTTGCAGATGTGTCTATCCCAAAGTAAATGTGCAGGCAACGAGTCAATGACAGGTGCACACACAAACATTCGCACATACACACAGAAAGACAGACCTGCACGTCAAAATGGCGCATACCAAGTCTGCTTCTCATAACCTTCAAAACCAATTGCAGAGACTGCCATGGTAGTATCAACAGAAACCATTGCAGCCGAAAGGTACCTTAAAATTACGCACACCAGAAGCAGAAAGGATGATCGTAGTAGAAGAGAGGATGCAGTCGTAATAATAATCACAAAGAGAGATAGAGAGAGCAAGTGGCTGATCTATGAATTAGGGTTTGTTTTCTTTTATTTGGCCGTGAGTTTTTTGGATCTTCATCTGAGTGGCGTGTGTGTGCCTTAGGGTTTTTTTTGTTTGGAGGACTGCTAGGTTGTTGCCTCAGGTTGTGCAGAGTGCTTTTTTGAGAAGAAGGAGTGGAAAGCTGTTTCTCTAGGGTTATTCTATGTTCGGCTTAGTGGAAAGCTTGGTCGGTTAGTGGCATAAAAGAGGGTGATTGTGTTCTTGTTTGTGGCTTGTTACCGAGTGTTTTCACTGTGTGCCGAGCGTGAGCGTTACATGAAGGGTTGCTGCCATACGATTTGTTTGTTGCCCGGTCAGTGAGGGGGTGGTTCGTTGGGTTTAACGGATGACGTGGCTGTGTGAAGCTCAGAGGGCCTGTCGATTGTGTTTTTGGTGAGAGGAAGTCGATCTAGGGTTTTTTTTAGCTTGTTCTTTTTTTTGGTCTGTGGGTGTGGGCGTGAAGGAGATGAAGGTTTGTCTAGGGTTTCCTTGTTTTGTCTCTACCGTGAGGTCCATGGGCTGAAGGCAAAATCTAGGTTTATTTTAGGGGTCCTTATATAGTGGTGTATTAGGGTTAGGGTTTTGGATGGGTGCATATGGGCTTTTGGTGGGTGCAGGGGTTTTGGGCCAAGATTACTCTTTAACGGGTTTAACGGGTTTTCCCTGGGACGCATCCCAATACCGCTGACAAAATGGGCCTCGGCCCGGGGACGTATCCCCAAACTGATGCAGTGGGTCCACGACCCTGGGACGCATCCCAATAACTGCAACCGACAACGGGGGCCTCGACCCTGGGACGCATCCTAATACCGCTGACAAAATGGGCCTCGGCCCGGGGACGCATCCCCAAACTGATGCAGTGGGTCCATGACCCTGGGACGCATCCCAATAACTGCAACCGACAACGGGGGCCTCAACCCTGGGACGCATCCCAATACCGCTGACAAAATGGGCCTCGGCCCGGGGATGCATCCCCAAATTGATGCAGTGGGTCCACGACCCTGGGACGCATCCCAATAACTATAACCGACAACGGAGGCCTCGACCTTGGGACGCATCCCAATACCGCTGACAAAATAGGCCTCGGCCCGTGGACGTATCCCTAAAATATGATGTAGTGGGTCCACGACCCTGGGACGCATCCCAATAACTGCAACCGACAATGGGGGCCTCGACCCTGGGACGCATCCCAAACTGATGATGCTGATGTGGGCCTCGCCCCCGGGACTCATCCCCAACACCGATATTGATGATGATGTAGGCCTCGGCCCTCAGACTCATCCTTGAAACTGATGCTGATGTCTCCATACCCGGAGTGCCATACCTGGTAAAACTGATATTGATGTCTCCATACCCAGAGTGCCATACCGGCAGAACCGATGATGTATCTCCATACCCGAAGTGCCATACCCGGCAGAACTGATATTGTATCTCCATACTCGGAGTGTCATACCTGACAGAACTGATACTGTATCTCCATACCCGGAGTGTCGTACCTGGCTTGCTAAACCTCATACCCAAGGCGTCGCAGTAATATCTCCATACCCGGAGTGCCATACCCGGCAGAACTGATACTGATGTGGGCCTCGCCCCCGAACCGATATTGATGTGGGACTCACCCCAAACTGATATGGGCCTCGCCCCAAGTTGATATTGATACTGATTTGGGCCTCGGCCTCAAACTGATACTAATACTGAAGTGTCTCCATACCCGAAGTGCCATACCCGGCAAAACTGATACTGATGTCTCCGTACCCGGAGTGCCATACCTGGCAAGACTCTCGGCTTGTTCATTCCCAAACTGTTTTTCCATTCTCGGAGTGCCCTTCTCGGCTTGTTCATTCCCGAAGCTTGCTCCATTCTCGGATTACCATTCTCGACTTGTTCATTCCCGAACTGTGTTTCCATTCTTGGAGTGCCATTCCCGGCTTGTTCATTATCAAACTGTGTTTCCATTCTTGGAGTGCCATTCCCGGCTTGTTCATCCCGAACTGTGTTTCCATTCTCGGAGTGCCATTCCCGACTTGTTCATTCTCGAACTCTGCTCCATTCTCGGATCGTCATTCTCGGCTTGTTCATTCTCGAACTCTGCTCCATTCTCGGATTGCCATTCTCGGCTTGTCCATTCTCGAACACTGCTCCATTCTCCGATTACCATTCTCGTTTTGTTCATCCTCGGACCTTACTCCATTCTCGGATTACCATTCTCGGCAAAACTGATACTGAACTAAAGTGGGTCTCTCCCACAGAGTGCCATACTCGGCCAGATAGATTCTGAACTAATGTGGGCCTCGCCCCCAGAGTGATGCTGATGTGGGCCTCGGCCCTGGGATTCATTCCTTGGATTCATTCCAAATTCTGACGACGTGGGCCTCAGGCCCTAGGATTCATTCCCTGGATTCATTCCAAATTTTGATGATGTGGGCCTCGGCCCTGGGATTCATTCCCTGGATTCATTCCAAATTTTGATGACGTGGGCCTCGGCCCTGGGATTCATTCAAAAAACTACTTATAATATGGGCCTCGACCCTGGGATTCATTCCCGATGCTGCTGACAATGTGGGCCTCGACCCTGGGATTCATTCTCGATGCTGCTGATAATATGGGCCTCGACCCTGGGATTCATTCCCGATGCTGCTGATAATGTGGGCCTTGACCCTGGGATTCATTCCCGATGCTGCTGATAATGTGGGCCTCGACCTTGAGTTGATACTGATGTGGGCCTCGCCCCAAACTGATTTTGATGTGGGCCTCGCCCCCAGACTGAAACTGATATGGGTCTTGCCCCAAAACTGATACTGACGTGGGCCTCGCCCCAAACTGATGTGGGCCTCACCCCAAACTGATACTGATGTGGGCCTCACCCCAAACTGATACTGATGTGGGCCTCACCCCGGGACTCATCCCCAAACGAATACTGATATGGGCCTCGACCCCAAACTGAAACTGATGTGGGCCTAGCCCCCATACAGACACTGATATGGGCCTCAACCCTGGGACTCATCCCCAAAACTAATACTCATATGTTGTTGATTCTGGTTGGCTTGTCTTTGCCGCTTTCTCTTTTTCTTCTTTGAAACCTGTGAATACAAAACGAAACAAACACAAAAAGAATGCAGAATATGTTACATGTATGCATGCATGCATGAATGAATTTCCTATTCCGTTGGGTTAGGTCTTCCACCAGTTCTCCAGGCGATTGCTCAGTCTTCTCTCTGGTTTCATGACTCAATATCTGGTTATGTCCCTGATTCGCGATGTGGGAGACTGGTCGCCCCCAGTCTTGGTTTACCTTTCTGCTCTCCGCTGTTTGTACTTGGTCACGATGAACCACATGGTGGGGCTTTCCATATCATACTATATCACATGCTACGAAATAGTCCCAATAGTTACACATATTATTGCCCTCAAAGAATGCTCAGTATTGAAACTAGAGAACCTTCAAAACATTCAACGCAACTCAAATCCAAGTCTTTGAATAAATGATCTAAGCCAGACTCAAAGTGTGTGTGTGCAAAGGTTCCTTTGCGGATTCATCCCTAGGTAAGCTAACTCAATGATTTCGTTTCAAAAATCGGGATCGATGGGTCAAACCAACCTAGATGCCTCAATTATGCCTGCAGTTGCTTTTCTGTGCTCAATGTGGTATGGTTTTATTTCTCTTTTGTCTCTTTCTTTTTTTTCTTTTCATTTTGAACTTCTTTTTTCTTTTCTTTTCTTTTTCTCTTTTTTTCTTTCTTTCTTTTTTTTTTTCAACACACCTACCCTTTAAGGTAGCATTTCTCCTCATGGTGGTCCTAATAATCGCCCATGGGTAGCTTCACGCTTATCGGTTATAGGTGGTTCAATTTTTTTCTTAGAGATTTTTCTTTTATTTCCAACCATACCACACATCATAACATAAGCAAATCAAGATAGACATCTAAGCAAACGGTCATTCACCGACCTATAATTTCTTCAACTAGTCACTTTGCTAACTACTCAGGTTTTCACCGCTAAGAACCTATAGTGAAGTGCTTACGAGTCTAACATAGATCAATCACTCAAAGTATCAGATAAAAGCACATCAAGAGTTTATCGTTTCTACGATTTCATCTTAAAGCAAACGATTTCATCATCGGACTTATGCCTAACTATTAAGAACTACACAACCCTTTTTTTTTTCTTTTTCTTTTCTCTCTTTTATTTTTTTTTCTTTTCTCTCTTTTTTTTTCTCTTTTTTTCTTTTTTTTTTGAAGGCCCCCCAATGGTCTTTCTATCCTTGCCGTAAGGTTTTCTGTTTCTCGATTTCCTTTTCCCCGCTATCCATGTTTGCTAAACTCCTCTTGACAAACCTTTATTCTTCTCTAACCCAACGAATATCTATGATGGCTTTTAAGACACGGGGTTAACATGGTGCGTGTATGCATGAGATGTATGAGATACGTGCAATGTATGTAATATATAAGCTCATTTAAAATTTTTTTTTTTTACACTAGTTGGCCCATTACCATTTTAAAGTATTCAATCATACTATTGCTCGGTGCAAACTTGTCCCAGTTGAAAAGGCCCAACAGGTTTACACTTTGCGATAACATGGCTAAACAACTTCAAATGATAAGAGGCCCAAACATAAAATGGCCCATCGACATTTTAGAAGCTTTTGGCCCAACAGTCAAAGGACACGAACTCGTCCCAGTTTAAATGGCCCAACAAGTTCACATCCTTTGACAAAAGGTCCAACTGGATCCAAATGACGACGGTCCAAAACATCAACATAAAAATAATAATAATAATAATAATACTAATAATAATAATTTCTACTAGTTCTAAGCCTAAGGTTCACATGTGGGTTTACGGGAGTGCGGACGAAGGCTATCGCTGACAATTCCTTTAACTAAACCCCTTCAACCCACTGTAGACACGGTTAATTAAAGCACAAATCCAAACATTACAAAACATGATTCGGGGCCAATTCTTTATCCCCAGTGGAGTCGCCAGACTGTAGGACACAAAACTTGACGACACTGTTCTAGACTCGCGGCCTAGTTGGGAGTACGAAATAACATGGAGTCGCCACCCGGTGTGAACCGGGAAAATGATTTAAGGCCGCACTCACCCCTCGCAAGGGAAGACCTTAAACCGTTGGGTTCGGAATGGTCCCTTACTTATGCCACTTGTAATGAAAGGATTTGTGCAATAATCTAACCAATTCTTATGCAGTACATGCAAAATAATTCAGATGACATACAAGTTTGCATACCCATAAACATTAATGGAAATAATGGAAGCATGTTACATTAAAGAGAACAAGATGCGGAAATGAAAATAATAAATAGTCAAAGGCAAATGCAAAGACGTCAATGAATAGATAGCAAATAAAAGGAAGTTAATCAGGCTTATGTAAGTATTTCCCGAGTGGTATGTGGAGTTGTATCTCAAGTACAGACCGCATTACCATCCATTCGGATTAGGCTACGGAATTTATATCTGGGTTTCCATCCGATATACCACGGGAGGCAACACTCAAGCATTAACACAACACAATCATGAACCCAATGTTGACACATGAAATATGATAACCCATATGACTATAAATAACCGAAGAGATAAATATGCAAAATAAAAAAAGAGATAAATAACACAAAATAAATGCGGAATGATAAAACAATAATAAACGTAAATTAAATACGAAGTAATGAAAGACTAATAATGCGAAATAAAAGGCGAAATAATAAGCATGTGACCAAAGAACTTGGTCGTTGTCAATATAGGACTTCGCATACCCGGTTGGACATGTTCCACATCCAACCAGGCATACCGTGTCTGGGATAACAAAACAAAAATATAACCAAAGGGTGCCATCAGGTCTTACCTTTTAAGTCGCTTCTCTGGAGTGCGTTGGGACGTCGCCGGAAGGGTTGCATTTTCACTATTTTCACTGGTTTGCTGGTTCACTATTTTCACTCGTTGTTTTCTCTGTTTTCTTTACTATTTTTCTGTGGTCTTGGCTTACTGTCTTGGAGCATTTTAAGGACTGTACGATTCTCATTTAAATCAATCTCAAACCTTATATCCCTCAACTTAGAACCCCTCTCATGCACACCCTGCAACAACTTTTTATACACCTCAATTGTCATCTCTCCGTTCATTGACAATGAATCAATCATCTTCTCTGCATTCTCTACTCTCAAAAAATGTCCATTATTTGTATCTGTAACCACTGAAGACGATGAAGGCCGCACATCAACCACAAGTTTATGGCCGTACACCAACCACAAGTTTTTCATTCTTATCACTCCCTTGCTGTCTTTGATCAAACGCAACAGACCTCACTTCTCTCTCATCTTCAATATCCTCAATTTATTCTACACTCGAATCATCATATATGGAAAACAGTACTCTTTTGTCACCTTCTTCACCCCTCCCCTACGAATTATTATCCTTCTAAAAGAAATTCCATAGATTCTAATATTTTATTTATTTTTCTTGCAAAGGACCAATCTTGCTTCACAACCATCAACAATTGGCCAAGCAACCAATCATGTCAGTCACCGATCACACTTGCTGGAATCACAGGCTATCTCAACACACGGGTGCAGTTCACCCACAAATGCTATCCACTTACTATCAATTAAGAGGGCAACTTTGAGACAAATCCGAACCACAAATCTGTCTCTACGCCTCCATCTTTATTCAAGGATGGATTTGCAGACACCACCACCGCCAACAACCACCAGAACACACTCTCACCAGATCCTCATCTCAGCGATGGACCCATCATGAACACACTCTACTATGTTTGTAAGTGCATCAAAGCACACTTGCAGATGTGTCTATCCCAAAGTAAATGTGCAGGCAACGAGTCAATGACAGGTGCACACACAAACATTCGCACATACACACAGAAAGACAGACCTGCACGTCAAAATGGCGCATACCAAGTCTGCTTCTCATAACCTTCAAAACCAATTGCAGAGATTGCCATGGTAGTATCAACAGAAACCATTGCAGCCGAAAGGTACCTTAAAATTGTGCACACCAGAAGCAGCAAGGATGATCGTAGTAGAAGAGAGGATGCAGTCGTAATAATAATCACAAAGAGAGATAGAGAGAGCAAGTGGTTGATCTATGAATTAGGGTTTGTTTTCTTTTATTTGGCCGTGAGTTTTTTGGATCTTCATCTGAGTGGCGTGTGTGTGCCTTAGGGTTTTTTTTGTTTGGAGGACTGCTAGGTTGTTGCTTCAGGTTGTGCAAAGTGCTTTTTTGAGAAGAAGGAGTGGAAAGCTGTTTCTCTAGGGTTTATTCTATGTTCGGCTTAGTGGAAAGCTTGGTCGGTTAGTGGCATAAAAGAGGGTGATTGTGTTCTTGTTTGTGGCTTGTTACCGAGTGTGTTCACTGTGTGCCGAGCGTGAGCGTTACATGAAGGGTTGCTGCCATGTGATTTGTTTGTTGCCCGGTCAGTGAGGGAGTGGTTCGTTGGGTTTAACGGATGCTGTGGCTGTGTGAAGCTCAGAGGGCCTGCCTATTGTGTTTTTGGTGAGAGGAAGTCGATCTAGGGTTTTTTTTAGCTTGTTCTTCTTTTTTGTCTGTGGGTGTGGGCGTGAAGGAGATGAAGGTTTGTCTAGGGTTTCCTTGTTTTGTCTCTGCCGTGAGGTCCATGGGCTGAAGCCAAAATCTAGGTTTAGTTTAGGGGTCCTTATATAGTGGTGTATTAGGGTTAGGGTTTTGGATTGGTGCATATGGGCTTTTGGTGGGTGCAGGGGTATTGGGCTAAGATTACTCTTTAAAACGGGAATTGACTGAGCGAATCCGCAGCTAACTAGCGAGTTAAAAATTGAAGAGTTATTAATTTCATAATTTTCCCTTCCGACGTCCGTTTCCCGCGACTCTCGCGACTTATAGGGTATTGCCTCCTTACGAGGCTCATCAATGGGCTTTCATGCAAAAATGCAGTGTCTACAGTCGCCTCACTTTGATGGGACTTGTGCAGTGTGTGACTTTGAATAATCCTATCAAAGTTATGCAACGCATTTTTACTTACCTGGCTCGCCAGCTGTCACCTGACTTGCCTGCTGCTCCGCCGAGCTGATGATGCAGTGGACCTCGATCCTGGGACGCATCCCAATAACTGCAACCAACAACAGGGGCCTCGACCCTGTGACGCATCCCAATACCGCTGACAAAATGGGCCTGGGCCCGAGGACGTATCCCCAAACTGATGTAGTGGGTCCACGACCCTGGGACGCATCCCAATAACTGCAACTGACAACGGGGGCCTCGACCCTGGGACGCATCCTAATACCGCTGACAAAATGGGCCTCGGCCCGGGGATGCATCCCCAAACTGATGCAGTGGGTCCACGACCCTGGGACGCATCCCAATAACGGCAACCGACAACGGGGGCCTCGACCCTGGGACGCATCCCAATACCGCTGACAAAATGGGCCTCGGCCCGGGGACGCATCCCCAAATTGATGCAGTGGGTCCACGACCCTGGGACGCATCCCAATAACTGCAACCGACAACGGGGGCCTCGACCCTGGGACGCATCCCAATACCGCTGACAAAATGGGCCTCGGCCCGGGGACGTATCCCTAAAATATGATGTATTGGGTCCACGACCTTGGGACGCCTCCCAATAACTGCAACCGACAACGGGGGCCTCGACCCTGGGACGCATCCCAAACTGATGATGCTGATGTGGGCCTCGCCCCCGGGACTCATCCCCACAACCGATACTGATGATGATGTAGGCCTCGACCCTCGGACTCATCCCTGAAACTGATGCTGATGTCTCCATACCCGGAGTGCCATACCTGGTAAAACTGATATTGATGTCTCCATACCCAGAGTGCCATACCGGCAGAACCGATGCTGTATCTCCATACCCGGAGTGCCATACCCGGTAGAACTGATGTTGTATCTCCATACCCGGAGTGTCATACCTGACAGAACTGATGTTGTATCTCCATACCCGGAGTGTCGTACCTGGCTTGCTAAACCTCATACCCAAGGCGTCGCAGTAATATCTCCATACCCGGAGTGCCATACCCGGCAGAACTGATATTGATGTGGGCCTCGCCCCCGAACCGATACTGATGTGGGACTCGCCCCAAACTGATATGGGCCTCGCCCCAAGTTGATACTGATACTGATTTGGGCCCCGGCCCCAAACTGATACTAATACTGAAGTGTCTCCATACCCGGAGTGTCATACCCGGCAAAACTGATACTGATGTCTCCGTACCCGGAGTGCCATACCTGGCAAGACTCCCGGCTTGTTCATTCCCAAACTGTTTTTCCATTCTCGGAGTGCCATTCTCGGCTTGTTCATTCCCGAAGCTTGCTCCATTCTCGGATTACCATTCTCGACTTGTTCATTCCCGAACTGGGTTTCCATTCTTGGAGTGCCATTCCCGGCTTGTTCATTCTCGAACTGTGTTTCCATTCTTGAAGTGCCATTCCCGGCTTGTTCATCCCGAACTGTGTTTCCATTCTCGGAGTGCTATTCCCGACCTGTTCATTCTCGAACTCTGCTCCCAGAGTCGTTTCACATGTTCACTGTTTTCGTTCGTGCTGCGTTCTTAAATGCGTTCGAACGTCAGGTAGATTGCGGGCGTTCGTGTCGCGTTCGAATTGGCGTTCGAACGGTATCGGTATTTCTGGTTTTGCTGTTAGCCTCATGACCCGAGCCCATTTAGCCCACATGCACCCTAGCCTAGCCCAAGCCCACTTATAACACACCCAAATTAAATCAAATATTAAGTTAAATATTAATTAGATAATGTAATTAAATAAAATAATTAATTAAGTCATATACCAAATTAAATAAAACAAATAAAATCTAAATAATCACCTACCAAAATAATAAAAATACTTACACAACATAAAATAAGTATATGCCTAATATAAACTAATCAAATATAATCCTTCCTAACTAAATAATATATTTACCAATCTAAAATATTTGACTTCCTAATCAACACCAATCTAATCTTGTAACTTCCTAAGTTATAATATTTTGTCCCCCCTCAATCTTCTGTATACCATTCTTGAGAAGCCTAAATTAGAAACCAAGATCCTATTCCTTGTGAGACATGGTGAAGCCCTAGCCATTCTCTATATAAACAACCACCACCCAAAGCCTCGGCTCCACTCGCTAGTTCACGTTCTTCACAAGCAAAAGAAGCCAAAAATTATGTCCACTCTCCATTCTCTCAAGTTCACACGTACTACAAAGAAATAACACAAAAATTCTCTTCATCTCCTTCCCCTAATCACCGAAAATCATACTTCCATTTAGCAACCTTGTATCACCGAAAAACAGCCCCTACAGCAGCCCCTAAAACACACATACAGCAGCCCTAAAACTCGCCAAAACAGCGACCTAAATCACCCCAAAAAAAAACGCCAAAACAGCAGCAAAAATACCCCAAAACAGCCCCTAAATCACCTAAACCAGTAACTAAAAAAACTGTACTTTTAATCCTTAAAACAGTAACTAAAAACTGCACTTAAAGCCTTCAAAAAAACACCCAAAATAGTCCATTAAAACACCAAAGCAGTGACCTGAAACGTAGTAGCGAAACAGCAGCAAAACGGAAGCAAAACAGTAGCTTGAGCAGCGAAACATTGAGCTAAGACGCTAAACCAGTGAACCGGAGACGTTGAGGAGCTTTACCCTTCCGATCTCCGTGGAATGCGAGTCCGAAAGTCGGCAAAAAAGGTTAGACCTGAGGGTATTTTCCATATTCGTTTTCTGTTTTATTTGTATTATTTATTGAGTATTGCTTGCATGATTGATATGTTGAATCGCATGTTGTGGCCCTTGAGTAGATAAATATGCATGAATTATGAGATATTGTATGTTGTGGCTTTGGAATAAAATGAAAGAAGTGTCAACTCTCGCGGTATATCGGATGGAAACCCGGACATAAATTTCATAGCCGATTCCGAATGGACGGTAGTATTATCTGTACTCGGGATACAACTCCACGTACTGCTTGAGTAAATGACATTTTCTTTTGTCTTATATTGCTTTGATTTATTTATTTTTCGTCATTTGAATTCTGCATGTTACTTT
Organism: Zanthoxylum bungeanum; assembly: GCA_019454045.1. Taxonomy (NCBI): domain Eukaryota; kingdom Viridiplantae; phylum Streptophyta; class Magnoliopsida; order Sapindales; family Rutaceae; genus Zanthoxylum; species Zanthoxylum bungeanum. Next base: position 551,652 of record SKCR01043251.1, read on the forward strand.
TGTATGCGTGATTCAATCGAGCGCATGAGCTTAGTAAGTACGATGAAAGGTCCCCTACTTGGAGGGGTTAAAATCCTTTACCATGATGCTTTGCCGCGCCGGTTGATGTGTGTTCGGTTGAATGCAAGATACGTTCAATTGGGCATACTAAGTTTGATATTATTATTTTTTAATTCTTTGTATGCATGATTCAATCGAGCGCATGGGCTTAGTAAGTGCGATGAAAGGTCCCCTATTTGGAGCGGTTAAAATCCTTTACCACGATGTTTTGCCGCGCCGGTTGATGTGTGTTCGGTTGAATGCAAGATAAGTTCAATCGGGCATACTAAATTTGATATTATTGTTTTTAATTCTTTGTATGCATGATTCAATTGAGCGCATGGGCTTAGTAAGTGCGATGAAAGGTCCCCTATTTGGAGGGGTTAAAACCCTTTACCACGATGCTTTGCCGCGCCGATTGGTGTATAATCGATTGGATGCGAGATGAGTTCAATCGGATACGTGAGGTCCCACATTGTGGATTTGTTTGTCTATGAATGTGTTGCATGCATCAGGTCTGGTTCCGTTCGAACGCGTTCTCGAACGCCACATGAACGTGAACCTTCTGTTTACCGTTCGAATGCGTTCTCAAACGCTACGTGAACGCGCACACATTTTCTTAGTTTCATCATGCATCAGGTCTGGTTCCGTTCGAACGCATTCTCGAACGCCACACGAACGTGAACCTTATGTTTACCGTTCGAACGCGTTCTCAAACGCTACGCGAATGCGCACGTATTTTTTTAGTGTTTCATGCATCAGGTCTGGCTCCGTTCGAACGCATTCTCGAATGCTATACGAACGTGAACCTTCTGTTTACCGTTCGAACGCGTTCTCGAACGCTACGCGAACGCGCACCCACTGAACTGAGTCATTTTTATCAGATTTCATACATAATTGTTCCTAGTAGTTATCCCTTCGTATGATGAATCTAATTGCTTCTCTGTGTTACGCAAGATTGTGTAGGTATCATTCATCTATATTCCTCACATGTATGAGTACAATGTGTTTAACGTATTACAATTCATATATGCATGTCGTGATAGCATTCGAGTATTATTTCTTATGGTATATCGGATGGAAACCCAGACATAAATTCCGTAGCCGATTCCGAATGGACGGTAGTGCGGTCTGTACTTGGGATACAATTCCACGTACCACTTGGAAAAGTGCTCACATGTGTGTTTATGTCCATATTAGTTATCTTCTTTTGCACCACGTCATAGCATGCTCACTTTAATGCCTAATTGCATCATTAAGTGTCTTTTTGCATTATATACTTAGTTGACTCTTTTATTTGTGCATGGACATGTAATAGCTATTTGTTTATGATATGTCTATGAAATCACATGTTCGCCATCATTTGATTCGCCTTTATGTGTGCTTGTGTGGTTCGTGTGTGCTTGTCTTTCCATGAATACAATATGCCAATGAAGCTGTATGTTCGTTGCTACTTTGATGTACTTTCAAGCATGCAATCTTAGATGTGAAATATATGCAAATTTAGGTGTAAGTTTTATTTTTGTGCATGTGAATTTAGAAGCATGGTACTCTTGGAAATAAGTGTTACTTAAGCTTGATTAAATTATTACACGAATCCTTTCATTACAAGTGACATAAGTAAGGGACCATTCTGAACCCAACGGTTTGAGGTCTTCCCTTGCGAGGGGTGAGTGCGGCCTTAAATCTCATTTTCTCGGTTCACACCGGGTGGCGACTCCATTATTCTCCGGTTTAGTCCCCCGTGGGCTACTCCGTACTCCCAACTGGGCCGCGAGCCCGGGACATCATGCGTCGTCCAGTTTCTGTGTCCCACAATATGTATGTAGGAAAATGATACCTAACTGAGGACCTTTTCAAGCTAAATGTAATGACTGTCAATCGTGCTATTAATAAAGCTAGTACTTATGCTTATATTATTGAGTCACAAAATGTATGGCATGAGAGGTTATGACATGTTAATTATGATATCATGCGTAAATTAATTAACATGGACCTTATACCTAAATTTGCAATTGATAGCCAACATAAGTGTGAGGCATGCGTTGAAGCAAAAATACATAGAACATCATTTCATTCTATAGAACGCAGTTCTGAACCTTTAGAACTTGTACACACTGACGTGTGTGACATGAATATTGTGCAAACAAGAGGCAGTAAAAAGTACTTTGTCACTTTTATCGATGACATCACAAGATTCTGTTACGTGTACTTGCTGAGGAGTAAAGCTGAAGTTATTGAGAGCTTCGTACATTATAAGAACGAAGTTGAAAATCAACTTGTCAAGAAAATCAAAAGAATCAGGAGTGATAGAGGTGGTAAATACGTTTCACAATTCGGTGAATATTGTTATGTGCATGGAATTATTCACGAAACCATTGCTTCTTATTCTCCTCAAAAAAATGGGATTGCTGAGCGCAAAAATCGAACGTTGAAGGAAATGATGAACGCCATGTTGATAAGTTCTGGTTTACCACAGAACTTGTGGGGGGAAGCCTTGCTTTCCGTGAACTACGTTCTAAACAAGCTTCCTCATAGAAGATTGGACAAGACACCATATGAGTTGTGGAAATGTTTCGTACCTTCCTACAAATACCTAAAAGTGTGGGGGTGTCTTGCCAAAGTAATGGTTCCTAAACCTAAGAAGGTTAGAATATGACCCAAAACTGTTGATTGTATATTCATTGGATATGCTTGCAACAGTAGTGCGTATCGATTCTTGGTACACAAGTATGAGATTTCTGACATCAATCAGAATATGATAATTGAGTCAAGGAATGCAACATTTTTTGAAGAGACATTTCCTTGTAAGGAAAGACAAAGAACAGAGTCTCTCAAAAGAACGGTTGATACTATCAAGGACAGTGATCAGGTTGACCAAGAATCAGATCAACGTGTGAATGTTGAGACAATCGAGCCTAGATGTAGCAAAAGAGCTAGAACGTTTAAGTCGTTTGGTCCCGATTTTCTGACATACTTGTTAGAAAATGAGCCTCAAAGCTATAAAGAAGCTATGTCTTCTCCGGAGGCACCTCTGTGGAAAGAGGCTATTAACAGTGAGATTGATTCAATCCTACAGAACCATACTTGGGAGTTAGTTGATCTTCCTCCAGGTTGTAAGCCGCTGGGCTACAAATGGATATTCAAACGGAAGATGAAAACGGATGGATCAATAGATAAGTACAAGGCAAGACTTGTCATAAAAGGTTATAGACAAAAGGAAGACCTTGATTACTTTGACACCTATTCACCAGTGACTCGTATCACATCGATAAGAATGCTCATAGCCATAGCAGCTATATTTGGTCTTGAAATACATCAAATGGATGTAAAGACGACATTCTTGAATGGTGAATTGGATGAAGAGATTTACATGGAACAACTAGAAGGGTTTAGTGTTCCTGGACAAGAACATAAGGTGTGCAAACTTGTAAAATCCTCGTACGGATTAAAACAAGCACCTAAACAATGGCATGAGAAATTTGACAAAGAGATGTTGTCAAGTGGGTTCAAAACCAATGAGTGTGATAAGTGTGTGTACACCAAATCAACTCAAAGAGGATATGTCATTGTGTGTCTCTATGTAGACGATATGCTGATAATTGGTAGAATCATGAAATGATTCAGTCTACCAAAAACGTGTTATCAAGCAGATTTGATATAAAGATTTGGGAGTAGCTGATGTGATCCTAAGAATTAAGATTTCTCAGACATCAGGCGGATATATATTATCTCAGATTCATTATATTGAGAAGATACTTGATAAATATATCAAAGGGGATCTAAATATGGCTAGAACCCATGTGGACCTAACTCTTCATCTATCAAAGAATACTGGCTCAAGCATATCGCAGTTAGAGTATTCGAGAATCATTGGAAGTCTAATGTATCTCACGAATTGCACACGACCTGATATCGCTCAAGGTGTGAACCGGCTTAGCAGATATACGAGCAATCAAGGACATAACCACTGGAAAGCCATAGTAAGAGTTTTGAGGTATCTGAGAGAAACTTCAAAATATGGGCTACATTACGAGAGATATCATGATGTACTAGAGCGATACAGCGATGCTAACAGGATATCTGATACGGTGGATTCTAAATCTACGAGTGAATTTGTTTTCACACTTGATAATGCATCTGTGTCATGGAAATCCTCGAGGCAAACATGTATTGCCTGATCTACTATGGAATTAGAGTTCATAGCGTTAGACAAAACGCGGAAGAAGCAGAATGTCTTAGAAACTTCAAGAGGATATTCCTAGTGGCCCAAACCGATGCCAGCGATTAGCATACATTGTGATAGCCAATCGGCTATTGGGAGAGCCCAAAATACAATGTATAATGGTAAGTCTCGACACATACGTCGGAGATATAATTGTTGGGGTTAGTGCTCAGAGCGCCAATCCGGACTGTATTTATGTCTGATTCATGAATATGAACATCCCCTTATTCCATAATATTACTTGTTTATGGTTGCACCTCTTGTTCTTATATACGTATTCGATCTGATTACGATTAGATTGAAACTAATTTGGTTTAGTGATATGTATATATTAGACAAAGGCCCGATAATATATAATGCAGTACACAGTTACAAAGTTAGTTTGTAATTGACATTGGGAAATGTCACTGCTATATGAATATTATCAAACATAGTTCTGGTCAAGATTTGCTAACACGGGTCGGTTAGTCAAATCCGTTGAGACCAGTACATGTGTCGTATATCGAGACTTGGTCCGATGGTTTATCCCAATGAACCATGAGTCTAAGGAGACTCGTATAGACGTGTAGGTGTTATAGTGGATAAACACTGAACGCTCACCGAAGATTCTTAATGGATGGTACACCAACGTCAATAAGAATCTTCTCGGGTTGAGTAGCATAGTGGTCCTTCGACTTGAGACACCACTGTGGATGTATGAGACATCCTCCACACTTAGATGGCAGTCACGTCACCGATCTATTTAGATCAGACCTCCGCCTGTTCGTTGGGTGTGGATCGATCCTCAGGATATCCTGTGTGTGTCAAGATAGGATCCGTCAGTTCTGTGTACAGAGCATAGGTAGTCCATATATATTTAGCAGTCTGTTAAATCTGTGGCCACAGTATACATCGGAAGTAAGTTCCGAGTGTTATTTAGAGATTGCTAATAGATACGTCGACATGATAATACCTATAGAGATTTGACGTTTACATCTATATCTCTGGGATTATCCGGATACCTGTGACGGAGGGATTATACGTATGTAATGACCTCGACCTGTATGATTCAGCTAGTTTATCCGTGATCGTCATAATCTACGGGTGGATAGATTATGAACACGAAATTGGATTTCGTGACGGATATACCTGAATCTAGAGAGTCTCAATAATGAAACATACTCGTAGAGCACTAGAGCAACATTTATGAATAATGATGATTATTTATAAATCGTTTAATCGTTAAACGAAAAATACATGCGAACAGGCCGAACCGTCATTTCCTAATTAATGTGTATTTGTATTTAATATATGATATTATTAAATACACATTAATAAATAGTCAAATAAAGGTATTTGACATATATCATCAATATATGTATTTGAGATATTTAAATTAAATATAATACATATATTTGATATATTTATATTTAATTAATTATTTAATTATTTAATTGTTAAATGATTAATATAATTAAAATATAAATATATCACCAAATTATAAAGTTAGGAAATGATTATAAGTGTTTAATGTTGACTTTAAGTAAAGGAAATGTTGTCAAATGGATTTGACTTCTTAAGATATTGTTCAAAATGTTTGAAAATTGAAATATCATTTTTCTTTATTTTTTCTTCAAAATTTCGGCCATGAGCTTAAAATATAAGAGTTATATTGTTGGTTGCCTTTGTTGACTTAATTAAATATCTAATAAAGTGTTATTAGGATATTTATGCAAGTTGATCAAAGATAAAGGTGAAATGAAATTGAAATTAATATAACTTGTATTTGTCTTGCAATTTCGGCCAAGGCTATTTTACAACAAGTATATATTGTTTTCATTTCATTTTCATTTGATAACCTAATACACTTTAAAGAAAAACTCCATTAATGGAAGCAAAGGAAGCTTGTGGGAAAGAAAGAAGAAATCAAAGAAAGCTTGGATTTTAGTGAGTTTTTCCAACTTGCTATTAGAAAGGAAAATGTTCCTTAGGATCTAGGCTTTAACATATGATGTTCTTAGGTTGTTTCTTTCTTTATTCCTTGTGTTTTTGTTGATTTAAGTTTTGATGGAAGTGTTGAGCATGTATGATGAAGGAAAGTTGTGACTATTGTAGTTATAAGCTTTCTTTTAAGGTTTTGGAAACCATGTTGCTAATCTAGAGTTGTTGACCCACTCTTAGATGACCTAGATTTGATCTTGAGTTGTTTCATTGTGTTGAGACTTTGATTGGATGGAAGAAACATGATTGAAGTGTGGATTTAACCAATTTGGTCTAATTGTCCAATTTGATGAAATTGAAAAATTAGGGTTCATGACCAATTCCAAATTTGGGGCTTTTCATATATGTTGTGTATTTGGATGTGTATATGATGCATATAAAGTTTCATGTTGATTGGATTACATCTTGATGTGTTTTGAAGCATGAAATGACAAAGTGCACAAATGGCACCTATTGGGAGCATTCGGCCAAGGATTAGAATTTGGGATTTTTGGTGCTTTTGGTGTTTTGATGTTTTGAACATGCTAAGTTCATCTTAGAAATGATTTAGAATCATTCAAAATTGATTAGATCAATTTCGGACTAAAATGGACAAAATACCAAAGTAAGGGTAATTTGGTAAATTCACCTAAATATGATTTATTGAATTTTATTTCATAATTTGATTATTGGATAATTAAATAAATATGTTTATTTAATTAATCCGAGAAAAAGTTTTGAAATCGGAAAATACGATTTTCCACCGCTTCCGCTGCGTTACCGGATTCTGCCCCTAAAACCCCTACAAAATGGTATCAGTGCGAGTCTGATTCTAGGCCTCCATAAAATGATTAGCTTGTTTTATTCAATGTTCAATCATGTTTTCTTGACTTTATACATGCTTGGTATAATCTAATTTGATTAGATTTAGGGTGTATGACACTTAATGGAATATCTCCGCTTAATAAAGTTTTAAAGTAACTAGTATTTGGAATACTTGTTCCTTGGTCCGTCTTGTCAATACGGTTTATAAATATCTTTTCGTTGACTACATCCGAGACCGTGCCTCTGCTGTGAGGATGTAGCTGATAGAAATTTATTTATGCCGAATGTATATTAGATACTAGATAAATTCAAGCGAAAGCGGAATCCTGAACGTGCCCTAGCTGTCAGGGTTACGCAAGTAACTTGAGTTTATCATTGACGAGTTTAACCTTGGTACGTCTCCTTGTGGGCCTGCCTTCGCAGCGACAACGAGAAACGGTCAGGACCGGAACCTCGGAGTCACTAGTTAGTGATTGACAATTAGTTGTCTACTTGTGAATATACGTAGGAGAGACCGTGCCTCTACTGTGAGTCGAAATATATTCATGGGGTCCTCTTTCCACTATGGAATTCGATTTAATTATTGAATTCTCGTCTTTCCGTTGGGGATTACGGAATTACGTAAAAATAGTGGGAGGCACTGCTGAGTTTAAAATATTCCATAACTTAGGCAGTGTATGTTATTATGGAAATTGCCGCTTGTTTGTTTCCTTATTCTATTGTTTATATAGAATTAAACTTTTATTTACTGCACACATATTATGATATGTTATCTAACTAGACTCTTGGTTGCAGTCATTCTAGAATAGGTTCTAGATACTACTAGACTAGGATATTATTAGATTGGTCTAAACCATCGGGAACTATTGTTCCGATTTTCTTCAAAAATAAAGATGGTTAGTGACTTAGTTTCTAAGTCATGATAGATAATCTAGATAGATATCCTTATAGGATATAATACTTTAGAAATAATAGTTTCTTATGCAGTAAGAATTGACTTGAATTAATTCATGTCTCGAGATTCTTGACTGGCATTTAGAAAGCCTTATTAGGTATTTGTTTATCTAGTAATGACGTTTCTAAGCTTTAATTACCTTTAGAGGTAATGTGTCTGACACAATTTTCTAATCAGTTATTTACAATTGTTGTGAATAGTTGAATGCAAATAATAAAGTTAAAGAAAGGAGATGCGTATATTTGTGTATAGAAAATATCGATTTTCACAATACAACAACTATAGGTATTGGATACCAGATCTCCCATCTAGTTATTTGAAATACTGGTTAACGATTGTTTTGATATTTGATATCGGAACTTGCGACTATTGGATAGTCACTTGTTCTTTATAAACAATTGTTACATATTTTATAATAACTAGTAGTGTCATTGACGTAGAGATAAACATAAAGAGAAATTATTCGGTAAAGTAAATAATTTAAAACGGTGCTTTATGAGTTTAATCACTTAAGCTTTGGATGCTTATTCCGTATGGTAAAGGATTGTTTGATACTAGATCACACCACACATCATTATCCATTTAATGAATATTGTATTCAGGAAAGTGATTAAGATCTCGTTTAACCAATGATTGCCATTGGACCACCAAATTTATTTAACTGATACATTGGATGTATGTAGTTTTATAAATAATAATTGTTTAAGGTAGTTTTCTTTATTTCGTAACTTAGTTGATGAATTGTCATAACTTAGTTACATGTTTCTGAAGGAACACATATTGAAAGTCTTGAAAGTATCAAGAACTTTCAATCTGTTCTGATGAAACATAGATTGAAATTTTTTGACTTGTTCAAATATATTCAATCTGAAGAATTTTGAAAACTTGATCCTTAAAATTCATTACATGTCTTTGAACTGTTCAAAGATCTTTGATACGATCAAACATTTGAATTTAAAGCAATTAGTTCTAAGGTTATTTAGTGAATATGATTCATATTCATATTATTTTTCCATGATTCCATCTTGATGGAATTGAGTAGTGGGAGCAATCGAATCTTATATGATTTGATTCGTCTGATTGAATGTTACCGAATTAGTTTCAATACTCTTGGGGTTATGCTCCAGTAACACTAATTCATCTCTTTAATTAATGTTCAATTAATTTCTACAGTTACATATATGACATGTATAGGTAGAAAATCTGAATCTTGAAAAGTTTAAGATTTGAATGTTTCTTTTATAATAGTTATATAATGGAAATTACTTACACCTTGGAGGTATAAGTAAAAGTTTATCGTTTATTCTGTTTAATAAATATTGTATTCTATTTAATAGAATATCTTTCCTACGATCCTAAGTAATAAAATTCTTTTATTACTTGGTGTGTAACATCAGATGTTAACTATTGTAGAAAAGACTTGACTTATTGAAGTCAAATGTGAGAATGATAAATTATAAATGGAACTATGTAATTAATAAGATGAAACAACCCTTATACATCTTCCGTGCAAGTCCAATAGGATAACAGAATCATTCACGAGTATTTGATACTTAATGGTTCCGTTGTTTTCTTACTGAAGAAAAAATTATCCTATAACTTATAATGGAAGCGATATTTGATATCGATTCTGGAAGTTCACCATTGACCCTATATCTAAGATTTTTCATAGCTTACTACGATCAAGTTTTGAACTTGATCACTTTCATTATGAATTAGTTCATGATATGTGCTAATTGTTTGCGCAGCGAAAGCAATGTGAGCTTATTAAAGGTTTGACCTTTACAGTATGACAGTGAGAAAAGTTATACTCAGCAATCTATTGTAGATTCTGAGAAAACTTATCTCTAGTCACGCTAATTGAACAATTAAAGATATATTGGTTAATGTTGATAATAAACTGTATATTTTAGCTAAAGAATGCAAAGTGGCATTTTTGGATGACTTATTCAGATAAGAGATCAGTTGTGATTTCCTTATTTGAAGAGTTCACTATGAAATGGCCCTAGAGTTTTTGTTCTGCTGAGATCGCAGTTTAGTGTGCTAGCTTATAGAGCCTATTGTAGACTCGGATAAGTCTTCCAGAAATATTTGTTCTCTATTTTTGATATCGCCAGATTGTCTGATCTTGTCAAAGTATATAGAATACATATGTGATTAGAAGGGTTAGTGGGAGCGTACATATTACTTTCTAGTGTTATATATCTAACGACATTGTCATTATTATAGTAATAATGAGATGTTTATGAGGTAAAAGATTTACCTAAGTCTTCTTTACTCCGTGAAAAAGTGGGAGTAATCTCTTTTATATACGATATAAAGTTTTATATAAGATATAAAACCAAGAGACTTGTGAGATACTCCTATTAGTCGTACATTAGATATGATCTAATGAAAGACATAACAAGGCTATATGTATGACAGTTAGTATAACTGTTTGACAGTTATTGTGTGTCTTATATAAAGTATTCATTTTTCGTAAAGGATGATTCCTTTTTCGAAAGAGATATTGATTATAATGTCTAATCAATCTTATGTATCATTTGATGATGACATAATAATACTTTATAATGTACGATTGTAGATATTGATTTAATCGTAATTGTTACGAGTTATTTTGACATCCTATAGACCATATAATGGATCTTGAAACACGTTCTTTGTGATCTTTGAGATATTAAGAACAGAGTTTCTAATTCATGGAGAATATAGTCTGCAACCATTAGGGTCATATTAGTTTTGAGACTAATTATGACGTTAGACAGTCTACGTCATAAAGAGTCACAAAAAGATGCAGTGGGAGTGTCACGAAGGATTCTACTATTTAGTGGAATCAAATTCAACTTTTGAAATATTGACTTATGAAGTTGCATAGTGACCTTTTAAATTAGAAGTTTTTGAATTGTGATTGTGCTTACGGTTGTCTTCATAGTATTTTGGATTTGATCCTTAAATACTTGGACAACTCAGTAGCTGTAGCACAATACTGATGTAGCATCAGAGTCATATTAATGTATAATCTAGATTCTACAAAATATGAATGAGTTGACTAAGGGAACGATGGAGTTTGTTTGACAAACTCAATATGTCATAGCAGACTTGTTTTTGTTGCCTACCTCTTAATTTGGGTGAGCTTTTGAGGACCATGTGCATACGATGCACATTGAGACGTGTATATGATACCGTGGATTGGCACTAGAGCAAGTGGGAGAAATTGTTGGGGTTGGTGCTCAGAGTACCAATCCGGACTGTCTTTATGTCTGATTCATGAATACGAACATCCCCTTATTCATAATATTACTTATTTTATGGTTGCACCTCTTGTTCTTATATACGTATTCGATCTGATTACGATTAGATTGAAACTAAATTTGGTTTAGTGATATGTATATTAGACAAAGGCCCGATAATATATAATGCAGTACACAGTTACAAAGTTAGTTTGTAATTGACATTGGGAAATGTCACTGCTATATGAATATTATCAAACATAGTTCATGGTCAAGATTTGCTAACACGGGTCGGTTAGTCAAATCCGTTGAGACCAGTACATGTCGTATATCGAGACTTGGTCCGATGGTTTATCCCAATGAACCATGAGTCTAAGGAGACTCGTAGACGTGTAGGTGTTTATAGTGGATAAACACTGAACGGCTCACCGAAGATTCTTAATGATGGTACACCAACGTCAATAAGAATCTTCTCGGGTTGAGTAGCATAGTGGTCCTTCGACTTGAGACACCACTGTGGATGTATGAGACATCCTCCACACTTAGATGGCAGTCACGTCACCGATCTATTTAGATCAGACCTCCGCCTGTTCGTTGGGTGTGGATCGATCCTCAGGATATCATGTGTGTGTCAAGATAGGATCCGTCAGTTCTGTGTACAGAGCATAGGTAGTCCATATATATTTAGCAGTCTGTTAAATCTGTGGCCACAGTATACATCGGAAGTAAGTTCCGAGTGTTATTTAGAGATTGCTAATAGATTCGTCAACATGATAATACCTATAGAGATTTGACGTTTACATCTATATCTCTGGGATTATCCGGATACCTGTGACGGAGGGATTATACGTATGCAATGACCTCGACCTGTATGATTCAGCTAGTTTATCCGTGATCGTCATAATCTACGGGTGGATAGATATGGACACGAAATTGGATTTCGTGACGGATATACCTGAATCTAGAGAGCCTCAATAATGAAACATACTCGTAGAGCACTAGAGCAACATTTATGAATAATGATGATTATTTATAATCGTTTAATCGTTAAACGAAAAATACATGCGAACAGGCCGAACCGTCATTTCCTAATTAATGTGTATTTGTATTTAATATATGATATTATTAAATACACATTAATAAATAGTCAAATAAAGGTATTTGACATATATCATCAATATATGTATTTGAGATATTTAAAGTAAATATAATACATATATTTGATATATTATATTTAATTAATTATTTAATTATTTAATTGTTAAATGATTAATATATTAAAATATAAATATATCACCAAATGATAAAGTTAGGAAATGATTATAAGTGTTTAATGTTGACTTTAAAGTAAGGAAATGATAGTCAAATTGGATTTGACTTCTTTGATATTTGTTTAAAATGTTAAAATTGAAATATCATTTTTCTTTATTTTTTCTTCAAAATTTCGGCCATGACCTTAAAATATAAGAGTTATATTTGTTGGTTGCCTTGTTGACTTAATTAAATATCTAATAAAGTGTTATTAGGATATTTATGCAAGTTGATCAAAGATAAAGGTGAAATGAATTGAAATTAATATAACTTGTATTTGTCTTTGCAATTTCGGCCAAGGCTATTTTACAACAAGTATATATTGTTTTCATTTCATTTTCATTTGATAACCTAATACACTTTAAAGAAAAACTCCATTAATGGAAGCAAAGAAGCTTGTGGAAAGAAAGAAGAAATCAAAGAAAGCTTGGATTTTAGTGAGTTTTTCCAACTTGCTATTAGAAAGGAAAATGTTCCTTAGGATCTAGGCTTTAACATATGATGTTCTTAGGTTGTTTCTTTCTTTATTCCTTGTGTTTTTGTTGATTTAAGTTTTGATGGAAGTGTTGAGCATGTATGATGAAGGAAGTTGTGACTATTGTAGTTATAAGCTTTCTTTTAAGGTTTTGGAACCATGTTGCTAATCTAGAGTTGTTGACCCACTCTTAGATGACCTAGATTTGATCTTGAGTTGTTTCATTGTGTTGAGACTTTGATTGGATGGAAGAAACATGATTGAAGTGTTGGATTTAACCAATTTGGTCTAATTTGTCCAATTTGATGAAATTGAAAAATTAGGGTTCATGACCAATTCTAAATTTGGGGCTTTTCATATATGTTGTGTATTTGGATGTGTATATGATGCATATAAAGTTTCATGTTGATTGGATTACATCTTGATGTGTTTTGAAGCATGAAATGACAAAGTGCACAAATGGCACCCATTGGGAGCATTCGGCCAAGGATTAGAAATTTGAGATTTTTGGTGCTTTTGGTGTTTTGATGTTTTGAACATGCTAAGTTCATCTTAGAAATGATTTAGAATCATTCAAAATTGATTAGATCAATTTCGGACTAAAATGGACAAAATACCAAAGTAAGGGTAATTTGGTAAATTCACCTAAATATGATTTATTGAATTTTATTTCATAATTTGATTATTGGATAATTAAATAAATATGTTTATTTAATTAATCCGAGAAAAAAGTTTTGAAATCGGAAAATACGATTTTCCACCGCTTCCGCTGCGTTACCGGATTCTGCCCCTAAAACCCCTACAATAATACCATACGTCAATTGCTCTCAAGTGACATAATAACGATCGATTATGTTAAGTCGAAGGAAAACCTAGCGGATCCACTAACTAAAGGTTTTCCTCAAGAGCAAGTTGAGAAGTCATCGAGGGGAATGTGCTTGAAGCCTATAAATTAAGAATTATCACTGTAGAATCCCAACCTAGTTGATTGGAGATCCCAATATCTAAGTTCAAAAGGGACAACTGAAACTTTGTGCAATTCAAAACAAGCACTGAAGAGTTTTGTACTCTTTCCCATTCCGATAATGACGCTGAGTGCTGTCAGTCATTAGTTAGGATAAGTTAAGGCTTTTAATGATCACTATATTAGGAGATGAGTCCTAATGAGGGTAAAGACAGATTACCTCTTGATAGTAGATCACCTATTTCAAGTAAGAAGTGATGCCGCTTCCATGGAACTTTTAAAGGCGAGTTACCCTAAAGTTCTTGATGAATCCAGGACCGTTCTTCAGGGCCAAAATGAACACAACCGTAAAATGGGAAATGGTCGAATTAAAGCTATGTGTTGGCAATTGTCTTGGTTTACACCAACGGCAGAACAGTTCAAGACTATAGATCACTGGTTTGCCAAGTAAATCCGATTGTCATTCACTAGGAAAGGTTCAAGGCGAAAGCTACATATTTCGATGCAGCTTTAGTTCATGGTAACTCTCTCAAGTGTCTACATGAATATTTAAAGAATTGTAAGGGATTGTTGGAAATTCTTCTAATATTCATTAATGATATATGTCTTTTGGATGCAATAAGTGCATGAGAGGGAACAACCCTTTGTAGGGTTGCACCCCACCGCAAGGGGTGCCCCATTGGCACCCTTCCATGCCTTATAAAAGAGGCATCATATCCAAATACAAGGTAGAATAAAAATCCGAGTTTGAGAGTCATTTCTTTTGTTTGTTTTTTGAGAGAGAGTTCCACCATTTACTGAGTTCAAATACTTGTTAAGGAATACTCCTTGAACAAGAAACAACTAAATTATCCTTGGAGAACATTGGCCAATTCGAATTCGTGAAGTACCTGTGACGGAGGCTAATAAGTTCTTAAGGATAGAGAGATCTCGACTTGGATTCGTCATTATTTTTTCCAGGTTTTTCTACATTTTTCATGTTAAGGGTTTATGATAGTTTGATTGGTATTTTCTGGTTTGATTTATTTTGAAGCATGTTGTTTTGACGTTTAATGACACTACTTGGACCACAGTTACATGAAGAGATAAATTCACCACACGGCTCAAATCTCGGCAAATAAAATTTATGTGGATTTTTTTTGTGATCGTGCATGTGTGGATCACATGACTAAGAGTCCATTTAGGGATTTAAAATGCAGCTATAGTATGTGGACATCGATAATCATTCACGTGGAGAGGTTTTTTTTTATATGAACAAAACCGTTAGAGAAATGCAAGGTCAAATATCTAAAGCAGATAATTACACCACATAGATAGGAAAAATTACACATTCAATTAGATGGTTAAAAAATTAATAAGAATTGATCAAATTTTACAGGTAGATATCCATAAATATATAAAAAAAATTTAATAAACCAGATTAATATTTTAATATCACAGATACCAAAATTTCAAAATGGGGTAAATGATCATTACATTCTTATATTTCGGCTCAATAGTCCATTATATTCCTATATTTTGTAAAATATCTTAACACTTCTTTCTCACTTAAAAAATGTGAATTACATATTTTTTAACCAAAAAAAAAATCAAATTCAATTTCTAAATTATTAAATTTATTAGCTTTTTATTTCTTCTATATTAAAACAATCGCCACTTAATTGTAATAAATAAAAACTTGTGAATCATTTATCTAATTAAATTAGAAAGCTTAAAAATTATATAAAAATATGTGAAGTATTTTTCTAATTAAATTAGAAAATTTAGAAAATGACAATAATTTTCTTAATCAAAAGTTATTTTCCTATTAATATTCAATTATTTCCCCATATATAAATAAATTTTACATGATTAACAATTACATATAAATTTGAATAATAAATATAAAATAATTTTGTTTATCATTAATCCTTCTTAATTTAAATAATTTTGAAATTTGTCATAAATAAAGTTTTTATCATTTATTTTATTTATCCAAATTTATAAATGACAAAATTATCAAATTGAGTAAAAACATTAATAGGAAGAGTTTTTTTGGGTATTTTTTATACTAGAGAGATACAATGAAATAAAAGCCTGAGCTCCAATGAGTGTGGGCTCCAGCCTCCAGTTCAACCAGGCCCGCTGAAGTTGAGTTGGGCTTTTCAGAGTCAATATTTCCTATAAATCTAAATCCCCCCCACGAGGAAGAAGTTTGAATGGAGAATTTATTTATAAATATTTAATTGGCATATTTTTAATTTTGAAACTAATGGTTTTTATTGTGGACTTAGATACAGTGTTAAGTTGAATTTTTTTATCTTTATTTTTATAAATTATAATGATAATTATTATTAAATAATAATTTAAATTTAAATATGTTAGGAAACAAAATCCCTAATATATTTACATGTTTGTCCTCTTAGGATCTAACCATACATGTATTATTAGTTCTAAATTTATTTACAAACTAATTGAAATAAATCTATATTAACCACAACACAATTTGATACCTTTAAACTTGTAGAGACCTCTTAATCAAACTTTGTTTAACTCAATAAGCAAATGGTCTTATTTATAGGAGGGAAACCAAGTCACTATTAGCTCACATGCATGGATTACTATTAATCATTGATTACTATGTAATCACATGTATTTGGATGCATAATGACTTTCTCTAACCCTTCCAAAAATGTTACCATCATGGGTGTACCATATGTTCCCCACTTAACATTTTACTAATTGTTGTTACTTAACAACTCTTGTTGTTACTTAATTATTTGATTAACAACTCTTGTTGTTACTTAATAATTTCCAACATGAAATTATTACTAATTGTTGTTATTTAACAACACCAAATAATTAACTTAATAATTTCCAACATGAAATTATTACTAATTGTTGTTATTTAACAACACCAAATAATTAACAACAATTAATTTTCAACATCTCCCACTCACACATGATGAGATCAACAGTTTTTATTATCTCTACAAGAATAATTCATACTTTGCAATTGTGTCGTGCGGCCATCATACTTCGAGAGCTCACTTGCTATACACATGTTAGGAATATATAGCCGCTCGAAAAATGGATAGAATCATAGTGAATTATGTATGCAGTATCCTCGATCATTTATCACATTAAATATCTCTCGATCTCTTTTCAAATGTAATATTTATTTTGTATTCACAATCATGTTTGATCACATAGAACAACATAATTGGTCGACCAGTGAATACAAGCTAATGTGATATTACTTATATAATGATCTTTCTATTTTCTCGAATCTCTCAACCTTGATTCAATTCGCTTTTCCAGAGATGCCCTTTCGGATCGAATCTCTCATGATCCTTCAGTAACACTCCAAGATAGCGATCATCAAATCTAAGTTTTAAGAAGCAAACAAGAGTTTAAATGGTACAATGTGAGATTGAAATAATCTCAAGGGTCTCACACAATATCAAGACTGAGATCTTTACTTGTATTACCCTCAATAGTCGCAAATGTACACATGGTATGAAAACATGTGCTACGATATTCTCTCCTTTCCCATGGAGCGCATGTCTCATAAAATACCGTACAGATTATAGTTAAGACAAACACAATATCTAACTCATATCTGACATTAAGACAAGTAAGGTGAAACAAATTTATTCACCTTAGGTCATATCACATAGAAAGTGACCTCATAACGACATTACATAATTTTTAAGCTTGAGCTCTCTAGATTATCACTCAGATAATTAGCTTAAAAATTTATCTCATCTCCCATTAACACAAAGTAATGAAGGCGATTGCCCGTGTGAGAGGGCCAATCATTCAATTGTCCGACATACTTCTCATACTAACGAATAATATATTTATTTAAACATGTATCAACATAATAACATGTAAGCATTGAACACAAATATGAATGAGTATTAACATTAGTAAACATTATTTGGGAAAAATACATATCATAATATGTAAGCACATTAACATCTACGCAATCCCTGAGTTTTTATATGTCTAACACAGACATTTCTAGGAACAGGCTTGGTCAATGGATCTGCTACCATTTCTTGCGTAGAAATGTACTTCATGTTTACCTCTTCTCGTGCAACTATGTCTTTCACAAAGTTATATTTGGTATCTATATGTTTCGTTTTACAATGGAATTTTGGGTCTTTTGTGTAGGCTATCGCTGCTTCACTATCACAGTTAACTAGTACTGGACCAGAAGCTTCATTTGACATACCCAAATGATCCAAGAACCTTTTCAACCACATAGCCTCTTGTACTGCTGATGAAAAGGCCACAAATTCAGCCTCCATTGTGGATAAGGCTATACAAGACTATTTCTTACTGCTCCATTAAATGGCATCATTGTTTAGCAAGAAAACAAAACCGGAGGTAGATTTTCTTTCATCTAAATCTCCTCCCTAGTCAGCATCAGTATAGCCTCGCAATTGCAGATCATTTCCTTGATAACACAATGAGTAATCAACTGTCTCTCTCAGATACCTAAATATTCTTTTAATTGCTTTCCAATGTGCTAGTCCTGGATTGGATTGGTATCTACTCACCATTCCAACAGCGAAACAGATATCAGGTCTTGTACACAACATTGCGTACATTAAACTTCCAACTGCATTTGCATAAATAACTTTCTTCATTTGTTCATTTTCCTGTGGAGTTTCAGGACACAATCTACGACTCAATGGGTTTACAAGCCTGCATTTGGAAGCGTTCAAGAATTTTCTTTATATATGACTCATGTGAAAGAGATAATAAATTCCTTGAACGATTTCTTGAGATCTTAACCCCAAGAATATATGCAGCTTCACCCATATCTTTCATCTTGAAATTAGATGATAACCATTCTTTGATATGTTTTACAAACTCCTTATCATTTCCGGCTATATGTATATCATCAACGTACAAAGATAAGTTAATGAACTTATCTTTATCTCTCTTGGTGTACACACAATGATCCTCATCTATCATTGTGAAATCATTCGAAATGATTGTATTGTGGAATCGTATATACCATTGTCTAGACGATTGCTTGAGACCATATATAGACTTTAAAAGTGTACATACTTTTTCCTTTTCATTTTCTTTTATGAAACCTACTGGTTATTCCATGTAGATTTCTTCATCAATTCTCCATTGAGAAAAGCAGTCTTTACATCCATTTGATGTAATTCTAGATCCATACTTGCTACTATAGCCAGAATCAAGTGAATTGAGGTAAACCTTACAACGGGTGAAAAAGTCTCTTCGTAGTCAATTCCTTCAGGTTGTGTATACCCTTTTGCTACAAGCCGTGCTTTATATCTTTCGATATTTCCATCGGCATTACGCTTTATTTTAAGAACCCATTTGTTCTTGATAGCTTTGCGTCCTTTGGGTAGATCAACCAATTTCCAAACTTGGTTGGACCTCATTGAATCCATTTCGTCTTCCATTACTTTCATCCATTTTTCCTTAGCAGGACACTGAAGAGCCTCTTTTATGTTTCTAGGTTCTTCATCATCTTGAGGTAGAATCATAAAGGTTTCTCATTCGATATCGAAACGACGTCGAGGAATGCCTATACGATTACTACGCCGTAATTGGGATTCTAGTGGTGGAACTGATTCCTCAGTTTCCATATTATTCCCATTTGGATCGTGCACATTGCTCCCACTTGGATTATGTACATCACTCCCACTTCGGATCACGTAAATGAGACTCGTGTGAAACTAATTCATCATTTTTAGATTCATGTGAAATAGATTCATCATGTTTTCTCAAATTTCTCTTATCATTCTCACTTGAATTAGGTAAACCCGAGTGTTCACCAATCATGTGATCCATGTGATCTTGAGTTTCATATAGAGATAAATCTTGACCTATCTCTTACTGCTTAGGAAAATCATTTTCTAAAAATGTGATATCTCGTGATTCAAATTCTGTCACGCCTCTACTTTCATGTTCACCTATGCAAACATACCCTTTTGATTGTTTAGAATATCTTATAAAGATACATTTTTTTCCTCTTGGGCCTAACTTTCCATGTTCGTGAGAACGTACATGAACATAGGCCGCACAAACCTAAGGTTTCAGAAAGTGAATATCTGGTTTACGACCTGTCCATAACTCATATGGTGTGGTGGACACAGATTTTGATGGCACTCGGTTAAGTACATATGTGGCAGTTAATAATGCATCACCCCAATAGGTTATAGGAAAATTTGCTTGTGCCATCATAGACCTAACCATTTCAAGAAGAGTTATATTTCTTCTTTCCGCAACACCATTTTGTTGAGGAGTAGCAGGAGTAGTCAACTGACGACAAATTCCTTTTTCATCACATAATTCTCTGAACTGATCAGATAAGTACTCACGACCACGGTCAGTGCGTAGTGCTTTAATTTTCTTGTCCAGTTGATTTTCTGTTAAATTCATAAATTTCTTGAAACATTCTAATGCTTCAGATTTATGAGCAATCAAATAGACATAACTAAAGCGTGTAAAATCATCTATGAATGTGATGAAATAAGATGCTCCATGCCTTGCCCTGACATTCATTGGACCACAGATATCTGAATGGATTAATTGTAATGGAAATTCTGCTCTAGACCCTTTTTCGAATGAGTTTCTCGCAGTTTTTCAAGCCAAACAATATTCACAGGGTGACAATTCTACCTTCTCAATATTTCCCAGAAAGCCTTATTTGGCTAATCTGTTCATTCTTTGCTGGCCAATGTGGCCAAGTCTAGCATGCCACACAATTACATCACCATCATTATTGACAGTTGAAGTAACAAACGAAAAACTGGAATTGTGATTGAAACATGTAGACATCGGTTTTCGCCCGAGGTCCACAATCGAGATTCAATAAAGAGGGGCACTAGCGATCCTGCAAAACAAAGAAGTAGGGTGAGCGTGGAAGGTCTACCCACCGGTGTGGTGGATGCCGTAGGCACTCCGACGCCCAAGTCAGTGATGGTAATGAAGTGCAAAAGTTGTAGGAGAAGGAGCAAGGTCAGATGTTACCTTGATCCCCGTAAACTGCCGTGGGGGTGGTAGGTGGGTGGTGATGAAAGCAATGAAGAGAGTGTCGATCAACAATAGGTAGAGTGCTTCAGGTTTTCCCCCTCTTATTATGGAGCCTCCTTTCTTATATACCCATCTGAGGGGTGTGCACTTGATTACTCATTCGTTGAGTCTTGATAACGGTGAGGGGTATTCACTGCATTGGCCCGTTGTAGGCTGGAACGGCTGAGTGGAGTTTATGAGCTTGGGCGTTACGTGGACCGGCGTGGGGTGAGCTTTGATTATGGTTTGGGCGTGTGATATTTTATTGGGCCTAGGTTTGTGGATCTCTGGGCCTTTATACACATCAAACCTTGGGGGTTCCTTTAGTGTGAATCTGTGATGGTAACTTGGGCTTGGATCCATGCTGGGGGTCAAGTATTGGGCCTGAAGCAAAAGGTCGAAATTTCCCTTGGCCTAAATTTGGCTCATACAGTTTGTCCCATACTCTCTAAGTCAATGGGTCATTGGCTTGGAGAGTACTTGACGCGTGTGTCGCCTGGGATGAGGCCATAATATGTAGGTGTACTCGAGCGTTGATGCCACCTGTTGATTGAACCAAACGAATGTCAAGTTATAAAATTGACTCTACAAGAGCCATTGGGGACGTACCCAGTCGACCGAACCAGATGATGGTTGGGATAATGAACTTGACTCTACCAGAGCCATTGGGGAAGTACCCAGTCGACTGAACCAGATGATGGTCGGGATAATGAACTTGACTCTACCAGAGCTATTGGGGAAGTACCCAATCGATTGAACCAGATGAATGTCAGGATATAAGTCATACGACATGTGTACTCCATGTCTACATCTTGACTTGACATGAGTCTATGAGGGATGTCCCCGGTCGACTGATCTAGATGAAGATTCAGGATATAATTCATACGATATGTGTAAACCATGTCTACAACTTGACTCGATATGAGTATATGAGGGATGTCCCCGGTCGACTGGACTTGATGAGGCCAGAAAGATATAAGTCATACGACATGTGTAATCCATGTCTACAACTTGACTCGTTATGAGTCCGTGGGGGATGTCCCCGGTCGACTGGACTTGATGAGGCCAGGAAGATATAAGTAATATGACATGTGTAATCCATGTCTACAACTTGACTCGTTATGAGTCTGTAGGGGATGTCCCCGGTCGACTGAACTTTGATGAGGCCAGGAAGATATAAGTCACACGACATGTGTAATCCATGTCTACATCTTGACTCGTCATGAGTCCGTGGGGGGAGTGTTCCCGTCAACTGGACCTGATGAAGGCCATGAAAACATTCACCCGTTTGCTATCGAAGAGGGACCAAACTGAGTCTACATGTCATCTGGACCAGAAGAAGGTCCATGATCTAAACTTGACTCCATTATTAGCCAATTGGGGAGTGTTCCCTTCTACCTGACCAGATGAAGGCCAGAACAATCTCCAACCTATTGATCCTGAAGAGGAACCATGGTAAATCTTCATGTTGTCTGGACCAGATGAAGGTCCAGGTCTTCAGCTGTATTATTGATCTTTGAGGAATATCAATCCACCAAGTTATCATAGCTCTTCCTTTCAGATTGTCCCCAATCTACTGGTCTCCACTTCACTAAGCCTGGTGAAGGTCTATAATTGTCCTCATTCTACTAGATTTGATGAAAGTACATGAGAGTCTACACTCCACCTGACCTGATAGAGGTACGCGGGAATCGATTGGACCTGAAAAAGGTCCGAGACTATAGTGTGTATTTCGATCATAATTGCCTTACAAAATAGGCATTTTACTTGGAGAAATAAGATGAAGTTCAAACAAGGAAGGAGGACCAGATGGGCAAAATGGTATAAATGCTTTCGCATGGGTCCCATTAATACAAAAGAATAAAGTCTCCAAGGAAAATTTTCACCATTTTAATAGTGGTTCTATCGCCCCCTCCATTAGCTTGGGCAATGGTGAAGTCCAAATTTTCAAGACCCAAAAGAAGTCTGTTGCATAACTTATGAGGACCTTTCAGCCGAGAAAATGAATGGGTAATAATGCATCTACTGGGCCCATCAACTCTCTCCCCCAGACCACGTAGACTTTACTTCTGCATGTGACTACGCTCCATGCAATATTGTGTCGTTCCAGCCCCCAACGCCGAGGCCCCCATGGGGCAGAAGCAAACCGAGCATAAACAGGGACCATCTAGCCTCATCCATTACGTAGACCATACTCTGATAAGCGACAAGAAGAGAAATAGTGATAGAGAAGGAAATGATCCACAAGCACATGCATGCAGCATGGGTGAGAGTGATTCCAACATGAATGAAGCCACCAAGAGTGCTGCCATATAGGATACAAATACATTTTATGCCCTGACATCAATACTCAACCTGGATGTTGGCTTGGGTTTATTTTCAGTAACTGGGTGTCTGTTTTCTAGTCTAAAGTGTCGCTGGCAGTGTAAACACTTCGAAGACGTGAAGAACAAAATGTGGTTGGCTTTTGTGCAAACTCGAGTGATGTTTGTCTGGGATCGAGTTCCTGTTGCATGCTAGAATTCTTGCTGCCTTGGTGATTCAGTCTACATGGCTCAAGATTTGAGCTCACTTTAGACACGTGGGCTGTTATGCTTTTGTGGCTTCATGCGCTATAAAGAGACAGTTAGGGAATTTTGTTTCTGGCTTGACAACAACCGATGTGGGATTTGTGAGCTTCATAATTATGGTTCTCGATTTTATGCTTGGGTTATAAGCCCAGTCCACGTGGAATGTTGCTCAATTGCTCATATGGGCTAGCAATGGGCTCTTATGTTGGACTTTGAAATTCATGCTTAACTTCAAATTTTCATACTGTGAGTGTCAGTTTTGTTTGGTTGAGTGGGACTTGTGGGTTTATTGCATGAGGTTTTATTTCGAATGGGCTACTGAACGTTTGAGGCTAATGAAATTGAGCGTGGGTGAATTCCTGCTCGATGTGGGCTTCCTCTCGATAATAGTTTGGTTGCGAACTAGGCCTGATATACAAACGATAGTTGGAAGTTTCTTTGGAAGTCAAGTAAATGACTCTTTATTATGGCTTGGGCTTACTTAGGCATTGGGCCTGTAGGCTTACTTAGCCAAATTTGGTCAATTTCTTGCAATGGGCGATGCTTCGTGCGCTTGATCCTTTTTTTTTGGGCCCGTTTTGATGCTTTGGGCTGGCCTATTTTCAGCTTATGGGATAAGCTTTCGGTCCAGCTTGGATCTCTATTTTTTGCATATTGGGCTGAAGACTTAGGCCTGTTGGCACTCGTGTCATCTGGTCATGTGTTGATGGACGTGAGTGGACTGGTGGCTGTTGAGTTTTGGCAAATCTCGGTGGGCTGGACTTTGGTTGACGTTGCTGTATGTAGGCCTGTGTTGCATGCTCATCACGTCGATTGGGATGGACTTTAGTAATATTGCTATTTGGTGGAGATATTATTCATAGCAGATGTCCACATCGTTATTTTGGCAAGCTCCTCTTGGATCCATGCTACTTTGTTACATTTAGCTCTGTCGAGTGGTCTTTATAGGATAAATGGTGAAGGAGATTCACTCAGTTGTGAGATGCAGGCTGAGCTTCCTTCAATCCCAAAAATTCACTTCCAGACTCAATTAATAAAACCTAGAGCCTCCTCAGACTGGTTTTTTAGAGGTCGTATGTGGTTAGTCAAGGGCCGTGTTGAATGAGCAATGATTGTTTTTTATCCCTTTAATAGCCCTGGGTTCAAGGCAAATAAGCATGGTGTTATTATTGCAGTCCCAGTATTTGATGGGCATATGGTAGGCTTGGGAAGTGCTCATACTTTTCCTCTGCTTGACATGTGTTTGATCAACTTGTAGATTAGATGATTGACACTGTTTAATTTTTTGTTTTATGGTGTGTGAGGGCCTAGTATTGACTTCAATCAGTATTTGCTTGGATTTGCTGAAGCTTCAACGTGGCTATATTGTTGGCGTTCGGGCCTGACCCAGTAAGTTGAGTTTTGGGCTTGTTGTCACAACTTGTTGGCTTGCAATTGAGCTGTGATAGGCTGGATTATAAATTTTATCAGCCTGGGCTAACTGAGGTTGTTTCATGTGGCCTTTTTAGCAAGTTGGGTTCGAGTATTTGGGTCTGATTGCTCAAATTTCAGCTTTGTTCTTGTGATTGCTTCACGTCCCAGATGTTGTTCTATTTGGTTCGACATATACCCAGTGTTTGTTGAAAGGTCATGCTGTCGTTTGGACAATTAGCAACAATTTTTTTATTCATTTGGGTGGTATCTCTTCATATCCTCATAGGAAGTTGCATTGGCTTGGCCAGACTTACTGTGGCAGATTCATGGCCCTTGCTTTCCCTTACTCTTACTCAACTGTCGGAGCCGACAAGTTGATGGGAGTAATGACTAGGTGTTTGTTTCCCATTGTTTTAGCTGACCCTTCCTCGCAATAAGCGATGTGGGACACACCAAAACCTATGTTTTGAAATCGCTTCCTACCCTTTGGGCTGGTTTCAAGTGTCGGGTCTACGATCCGGGCCTCTAGGTTGGAAGACTTGATTATTTCATGGTTCTCGGCTTATGAATAAAGTGCCTCTTGAATTAGGCTACATGAACTATCTTTTCAAAGGCCAAAAACAGCCCATAACAATATAGCCTGTCAGTTCACAGACCCGTAATTCAGTCAGGTCATGTGTGAAAGACCTGAGAGTTGGTCCATTTTACGTGGACTGTGTTTGAAGGGCTGTGGCCTCTGAATAAGTGGTGTGGGACTTTAGACTGAATTTTGTTTTTCGACTAGTGATGGGCTGGGCAAAAATGGACTTATGCCCTGTGTTATGGAGGCTGATTTCTGGATGTTCGGCAGCATCTTGAGGCTGGGTTTCTGGATGCATCACCGGATCATGAGAATGTGGTTCTATTCCCTCATTATCACATTGTCATCGGGCTATATTTCATTGAACACGACGTTGTTGAGCCTCTAGCGCTTGAAGTCGATCCGATCTACTACCTCTCCTGCCTCGTACCCTCGTTCACTAAGCAACGTCAATCCCATAAAAGTCTGAAGTTGTTACGATGAGGGAAAGCATAATAGACTATCACAGGGGAGCTGGCGTTGAAGTTAGGATTGCTAGGGTTTTTAACACGTACGGACCACGCATGTGTATCGATGATGATGATGGGAAGCAGACAAGAAGTTCCCAATTTGTTTCTGATTTGGGGGAGGGTCTGATGCGCCTGAAAGATGGAGAACATATGAGACCATTTAACCTTGGAAATCCTGGTGAATTCACCATGGTTGAACTTGAGGTTTTAGACATGGAGCTGAGTGAGAGAAGTCAACGGCTCGATCAAGCCGCTGAGTTGGACATTTTTTAACATGAGGTTTGAAACTCGGTTCTGAAGACATGAGACGCCAGTCCAAGAACATGGGTCGAAAGTTGAGTTCCAAATGATGAGCTTGTTGGCTCTGTCTGAAGTAGCCTCGAAATCTAGAAGGGGTTTCAAATCTGGGTTTGTGGAGGCTTAAAGGAGAGAGAAATGGACAGTTAAGATTAAGAGAGTGAAAAACAACGTTTTGGTTTTTCCCTTGCTGCTTCTGAGAGAAGAAAAAAAAAGAGTAAAGGGTTTCATGAGTCGTGCGAGTTTGTTTGTGATAGATGCAAATAGGGCTTTTGCGAGTGGGTCGATTCATTAGGTATGTTGAATTCATTTGTCCCTTGTATGTGGCGTGGCTTCATTTGCATTGTGGGTAGTCGATTCGAGGCAAGTGGCCCTATATTATGTCAACTTTTGGTTGTCTCTGAGGTTCCTTTTATCGAGTCGACTTTTTATCCACCTGCTAGCTTGATGGAGGGTGTCTTGATTGAACAACTTTAGCTTTGTAACCTCTTGGAGCCTACGTCCTTAGCTTTTTGTTCCAATGAGCCTCATTTTTTACATGGATCATTCTCCACCATCTTACACTTCATGGCTATGGGCCTACTGTTTTTTTCTTTTAGCAAATGTAGACTGGAAATTCCTCTTGCGCATGGAAAATTCGGATGCGTCTGGCCTAATTGTTTCGTCTAGTGGAGATATAAAATCATGGTCATGCAATAAGACATGATCCACGCCACCTGATATTGCTTAGTCAAAAGATCTATAGACCTGGTGAAAGGCCAATAGAACCATGATAGACTGGACCCGAGGAGTGTCCATGAAGCAATTGTCTTCTGAACCTAATGGAGGTCAAAGAGAGTCCACTCTACTGGATTCGATAAAAATTCATGAGTCTATGACTGAATGGACCTGGTGGAGGTTCAAGAGGTTCTCTACTCAGCCTATAAGACCTTTTCATGTCATCTAGAGAGTAACACAATCCTTTCATTCTTGTCGTCTGGAAGAAATAACATCTTTCCATGTCTTATGGAGCTGACGACATTTTATCAATGTAGTCTGGGGAAGGTGACATTACATTCATGTAGTCTGGAGGAGATGGTAAATCATACATATCATCCGGAGGAATAACTATGTTCTTCATCGTTTGGAGAAGACGTCAATCTTTGGATGTAGTGAGGAGTTTGATGACCGCATTGTCATATGGAAAAAAAAAAGACTATCCTCTTATGTACTTTGGGGGAGATAACAACCATCCCACGTAGTATGATAAATCATACGCATTATAAACCTCATTACGTGGAGTGTCGAGAGAAATCTCTGCTCAATACTAAACCATCGTATAGTGTCGATTGTGATATTTTAGCATGTGACAAGCTATACATAGTATTGTTAGTTGGAACGTTGTTAATAACATACTGATGTCTGGTAGGAGATCCCTAAGAAGCCTCAAGCCACGCATTATAAATGTCGACTGAGACAACCAAAACATTTACCACATTATATGTCGTAATGTCGACTGGGACACCCATAACAAGTCTCAAACAATAAATTGATATGTCTACTACGACATCTATAATAAGTCCCAAGCTACACATTAACGTCCAATGAGACATCCCTAACAAGTCTCATGCCTTACTAATGTCGATTAGGACATTCTTAAAAAGTGCAAGTCATACCAGGTAATGTTGACTGGGATGTCCACGCCAAGACTTCATTTTGGTATTATCGACCAGGACACCATCCTCATGCCAAGTACTTATTCCTGATAGAAGTCCTTGAGACTATGGTCGAACAGAGTTTATAATTGATGATAATTCATTCATGTAATTCGAAGAATATGAATATCTTCCAATGTCGTCTGAAGGTAACGACAACCCAATCACGTAGAATGGCTGAAGGTGATCTATGCATGTCATACGGAGGAGATGGAAATTCTTTCAGTCGCCTGAAAGAGGTGACAGTCCCCCAATATCTTCTAGAGTGGATGATACTCCATTCACGTCGTCTGGAGAAAGTGACAATCAATCCATGCATTCTTGGGAAGATGGCAATCATTTCACGTGTAGTGAGAGGTTGATGACAATCAATCCATGGATCGTTATGTATGTAAGGGTCGCAGATGGAGATGTCTTTGCTCACAATGAATCGCTAGGGCCCCACGGGGGGTGCCAAACTGTAGACGTCGGTTTTCGCCCGAGGTCCACAATCGAGATTTCGTAGAGAGGGGCACTAGGGATCCTGCAAAACAAATAAGTAGGGTGAGCGTGGAGGGTCTACCCACCAGTGTGGTGGATGCCGTAGGCACTCCGACGCCCAAGTCAGTGATGGTAATGAGGTGCAAAAGTCGTAGGAGGAGGAGCAAGGTTAGATGTTACCTTGATCCCCGTAAACTGCCGTGAGGGTGGTAGGTGGGTGGTGATGAAATCAATGGAGAGAGTGTCGATCAACAATGGGTAGAAGTGTTTCAGGTTTTCCCCCTCTCATTATGGAGCCTCCTTTCTTATATACCCATCTGAGGGGTGTGCACTTGATTACTCATCCGTTGAGTCTTGATAACGGTGAGAGGTATTCACTGTATTGGCCCGTTGTAGGCTGGAACGGCTGAGTGGAGTTTATGAGCTTGGGCGTTACGTGGACCAGCGTGGGGTGAACTTTGATTATGGTTTGGGCGTGTGATATTTTATTGGGCCTAGGTTTGTGGATCTCTGGGCCTTTATACACATCAAACCTTGGGGGTTCCTTTAGTGTGAATCTGTGATGGTAACTTGGGCTTGGATCCATGCTGGGGGTCAAGTATTGGGCCCGATGCAAAAGGTCGAAATTGCCCATGGCCCAAATTTGGCCCATACAAAACACTCAACATTCAATACAATAAAACCATCAAGAAAATAACCAGAACCATAGTGTATTGTACCTAAGTACAAATCAACACCAAATTTATGGAAGTTTAAATTGAAACCTAAATTAACCAAAACCAACACAGAAACTAAATTTCGACGAATTTGTGGAGCAAACAATACATCATGTAGTAGTAAAGTTTTTCCACCATGCATGACTAACTTGCATGTTCATATGTCTTTGACTTCAACCTGTGAGTTGTTGCCAACATATATCCATTTCACCCCAGGTGAAATTCATCGAAATTCCACGAAGGCATCTCTATCATTCGCTACATGGTCTGTGGCTCCTGAGTCTACAGTCCACAAAGGATTAGATTCAGTTAGAAAGATTGAACTTGAAACACATATTTCATTTAAATATGCATGAAAGGTATTCACCTTTTTAGGCTCAGTGCAGTCACGAGTAAAATGACATTTCTTACCACAGTTAAAACATTTAACCTTTGCCATGTTTTTCTTTTTGGTAGGACGTTTTCCTTTCCTATGTTGATTGGTTTTCTGTTTCTTTTCTGGCTTGGAAGAATTTTGATTTTTTTCCGAACTGGAACCCACCACCATGAAATTTTCTTTTCTTTTTGAAACCCCCAGGTTTGCTAGTTTCAGTCATATACACTTCAGTATTTGACTTAGCGGCCGCGAGTCGGTCGATTTCTAATTCAAGGTGATGTTTAGCATCATCAAAGGTTTTGATGCTTTCATTGTGGGTCAAATGCATCTTCATATGCTCCCAGCTATTTGGAAGAGAACGAATGACCGCTTGGACTTTCTGTTCATCCGTAAGAACATGTCCATCATCTGCCAGTTCAGTAATCATGTTTGACATTTGCCTCAAGTGTTTTGACATATTGAACTTAAGACGTTTCTTGTATGTGTCAAACTTGATTGTCAGTGACCTGAGTTTGGTTATTGAGATACTACCAAACTTTTCAGCTAGTGTGGACCACATGTCCTTAGCCATGTCATATTTCCTGAACTCTTTCATTAGGTCATTATCCATACTACTCAGCAACGTAATGCGGGCAATGAAATTCTTTTTCTTCCCGGCCTCATAAGCCTCTCGGTCTCGCCTGTGTTGGGCCGTAGTGCCCTTTTCAGGTTCATCCATGCTCATTTTCAAAGTTTCAAGAACCTCTTGTTCTTCTAGCACATATTGGATTTTCATGCTCCAAATTTCATAATTATCGCCATTCAATTTCTCACCCTTGTTGAGTTCAGCAATAATGTTCTTTGTTGCGGAAGTCATATTAAAAACACAAAGTTTCTACATACATTCATGCACAATTGTTAATACTTTTGTCTTATTTTATCATGAAAGAAATTATGTTTAATAAGATTTTTCAATGGGGTTGGAGTCAAAAGGACACTATGTGTCCAATCATCATCCAATTACCCAATGTAAAAATATTATCAACATAATCAATCATGTAAAATCATTTTCTAAAAATTACATAAATTCTTATAACATCTTAATCATGCGACTATTGTACATGACAATCATTGATTTAATTACATAAATTAAATTCAACATGAAACATTCATACATATAAATACAATATTTACATGCCGTGAAGTAACAAACAATTACACACATAAACATTAACATAGTTTTATCATAGAAAAAACTAATATATAACACTTAAAACTTTTCTGGTTCTAGTGTTCCAATGAATAAATGTCTTAGGATAAGAATCCTTAAATTCTTGTGGTAACTCGTAATTGATCTTGGACAACCATGGGAAACTTATAGCAAATTTCGGATCCTTGCAACGTTTCCGGGACATCAAAGGAAAAATGGTATGATTTGCCTTATATTGGAGATACTCAATCGCTAACCTCTCAATGGCTATGATATACTGAACACGTAGTTCTTCTGTATGAGTTAATAATTTCCAAATATCAGTAAGCCGTTTTTGCCATATTTCTGGGAGAGTATTTCGTAGCAATCTGAGTCTGTTCGGTTGTCCTATCCAATTACCTTCCCATATAGATTCTTGTAACATGTTATTAAAGGTGATTATATGTGAAATCATATCATCATCTTCTTTCATCCGATACTTATCCAGATCCAGCAACATGTCTTTCAATTTTTCACTGTGGGCGGATGTCATAACCCTTTTTGCAGTTTTTTGTCTGATCGACATGATTTTTCTGCAATAAATACAAAGAAAAATCAATATAATGAAACACAAGTTACATTAACTAAAATAAACATCACAAAGATATTCATTTACATAAACACAAAGTTTATATGATAAAACAAATTTATCATGGCCGATTAATACAATATGCAAAAGGACTAGACATTTAATCATGACGGATCGGAATTATCGAAGAAAACCGATACAGACATGACCAACACGGGCCAACACGGATGTCCACGCGTCATTCACGTGCCACATGAGTGACTCACGCGCCTCCACACGCCGGCCACGGGCTCCCACTCGCCCTCACGCGCTCTCACGCGCCGGCCAGCTCGGTTTACTTCCACGCGCAGACGACATGTCGTCCGCTTGTTCGGTGGCCGTATGACATGTCGTTTTAATCTAATACTGCCAGCCGACTTGTCGGTTGACATGTTATGGACGACATGTCGTCCTTCTCGGTGTTATGCGTACGACTTGTCGTACATAAATCGGATGACATGTCGTCTGCAAACCAGGAACACGTACGACATGTCGTACAGAATCCGGACGACTTGTCGTCCTCTCCTCTAAATAATGGATGACATGTAGTACGGCTCTTCTGGGAGTGTTTTTCTGGGTAAAAACAAATTCATCTAGCCAACTTCTAGGGTCTATATCTTTCTCAATTTTAATCCAAATAAGCAAATGATATACCAAATTGAAGATCTCATGACCTAGTTTTCAAAACATATTTGAACATGCGATTATCAATTTTCTACAGAGAGTTATTACGGCCCAAAGTTGGAAGAAAATCATTTTTGTAAAAACAACAAACAGAAGCATTTTCAACATTTTTCATGCATGTTCATGCAATTTTTGTGTAATCCAACTAGAATACATGCATTTAAGCTCTGATACCAATGTTAGGAAACAAAATCTCTAATATATTTACATGTTTGTCCTCTTAGGATCTAACCATACATGTATTACTAGTCATAGATTTATTTACAAACTAATTGAAATAAATCTATATTAACCACAACACAATTGCATACCTTTAAACTTGTAGAGATCTCTTAATCAAACTTAATTGATTGCTTAACTCAATAAGCAAATGGTCTTATTTATAGGAGGGAAACCAAGTCATTATTAGCTCACATGCATAGATTACTATTAATCATTTATTACTATTTAATTACATGCATTGATTACTATGTAATCACATGTATTTGGATGCATAATGACTTTCTCTAACCCTTCCAAAAATGTTACCATCATGGGTGTATCATATGTTCCCCACTTAACATTTTACTAATTGTTGTTACTTAACAACTCTTGTTGTTACTTAATTATTTGATTAACAACTCTTGTTGTTACTTAATAATTTCCAACATGAAATTATTACTAATTGTTGTTATTTAACAATACCAAATAATTAACTTAATAATTTCCAACAAAATAAAAATAAATCTTAACAATGTAATTGTATTCGTAATAGAATGTTATAAAAAGTTTAATCCAACTCAATTTAATAATATATCCAAATTCTTTTATGTGTATTAATTGTTTTATGTGAAGAAAATATGTTTTTTTTTTATTTATTGAATCTTTGTTTAAATATTTTATTTTAAAAATAATAGTATTTAACTATTTATCAGTTTAAATATGTCATGTTTTAATTTTTATTGCGTAAGATATACACCGATATAGAAAATCCGTTAAGACCTCGGATTTCACTCTATAAATATATAATATACCTGCCTACACGTGAAATAAATCAGACGCCTCCATTTTCTTTTTTACCTGCTTCTCTCGCCGCCCCCAAAAATTAGGGTTTCGTTATTGCAAGCAGTCAATTAATTAAACCCCAAACAATTAGTAAAGCTTAAAGCTTTTTAGAATTAAGAAGTTGTTAAGATGTCAAGGTGCTTTCCTTACGGGCCTATGCTGTGTGCGAGGAACGTGGCTGGAGGCGAAGCCTTGATCGAACCGATTAAGGTTCGATGAGCAATCTTGGTTTCTTGCGTTTATAGCTCAATTTCCTGCTTCTCTTGTGAAAAATATTGTAATCTATTATAATTTGTTTATATGGCCATTAAATTGTTAATTAAATTAACCACCAACAATTTAGAGGGGGTTAGGGTTTTGGATCTGATGAATGAAACCCTAATTTGTGCGTAGTGGCTTGGATCTTATTAATGTTTACTCTGTACATGTAATTGAATAATTATTTGCAAGTAAAAATGATGTTGGTTTGTATTCTTTGATTGATATATATATGTTAAGGTAGTTTTTACTTTTGTTTTTATACGAGATGGTTCTCATATTTTGTGCCCTTAATCCTAATAGGTTTGATAATTGATTTAACAGTATTACAAATTGATTGTACAACACTTTGAAAGATCATGTTTAGATGCAGATGGCAAAGAATCCTTTTAAGAAATTGTTTATCATTGAGTATTTAGGGTGGTTGGCAGACCCATCTATATTTTGTTCCTTATAAATTCATTAGTTTTGGTTAAACTGATCCAGAGAAAAGCCAAAAATGTTTCTTAGTTAGACCTGTTGTCGGGTTTGTCCTTGTGTTTGAGACTTTAGGACCTTGATTTTACTTTTTAGATTGCCTGCTTTGGTAGTCTTGACTTTCCATGCTTCTTCTAGTCCCTAGAACTCTGTTCTAAATTGGTTATTCTGGTACATTAAAGCTCCATTGCCAAAAGGATAAGTCTAAAACAGAATCATCGAAAGAAAAGAAGAGGGAGAGGAAGGAGAAAAGGAAAGAGAGGAAAGAGGAGGTGAAACATTGTGTTTTTAGTGATGCAAAAGTGAAAAAACTCAATAATGAGAAGTGTTGCCAAGAAGAGAAAAATAGAGCTCTCCTAGGAGAGTACATCTCAAAGAAAAGTGAAGATGAGGAAGCTGAGCGATTGGAAACTAGTAGTTTGACTGATGAGCACAATGAGCCTGTGTGCTACTTGTCTGACGGTACCCAGAGCAGCAACAGGAGGAAAAGGCAACCCTCACCCTCTACTACCACACCTTCCATCACAGTTCACAGTGAGTTTCTTTTTTCGCAGTTGTGTAAATCTTTATTAGAATGTCTTACATTATCTGGTAGATGTTGGTATATTTTAACTTTGAAATTTCGTGATCACTATAGAGAATAGCCTTCGGATTCGGCTGCCATCTCTAAAGCATAGAGAATCTGTACCATCTCTTAGTAGAGGACAATCATGCCCTACTGTTGGAAGAGCGACTGATTTTCTTGTTCAGCAGGTCCCAGGTAAAGAACAATGCCAAATTAGCAATAAGGTTGAGGAAGCCACTCTGATATCAGATTCATTGAGGAAGGATAGTATTGCTCAATTTGATGCCAATGCTGGCAATGTAACCGCATTAAATGAGAAAATTTTGCCAGGTTTAGAATCATTTTACAAAGCCTTGATAGAGGGATGGGTTCCGCCTTCTTTTCAATCTGGGCTGAATGATAGAGACGATGAAGATTGGCTTTTTGGGACAAAGCGGCAATCACACGAGTTCAAGAGATTAATGGCGGGGAATGATGTGCCATGTTGTGAAATTTCTAATTTGTGGCCTTGTTCTCGTTACCTGCCGGAAGCTGACATATATGCATTACCGTATTCAATACCATTTTAATGTAATTTAGACATGGGGTACGTGAAAACTAGCCGCCGGGACACTTATTTTTATTTATTTATTTATTTATTTATTTTTTGTAGTTTAGGATTGTTGTAGTAACACTTGAGCTCAGAGGAATCCATTCAAATTGGATTCTTGCAATCCACGTGTACAGATTAGTTATGAATGATTAAAGTACGAAATCCAAATCATTTTTTCTTGTTTTTCATCTCAAATTTACATGGCAGCACTTACAAATTTGATTCGAAATGTTCTTGATATGATAAGAATATTTGCTACCTATTTCAAATTTATTTAGTTTTCCTAAAAGGATATTGTCTATCTACAAATAATGTACAAGAGGGAAAGTGAGGAAGAATAAGCAGCGAACGAAATTGAAGAATGTTCAATCTTGCTCTTGTTTCAAGTAATCTTTCAGTTTAAGGTGCTGCTGCTTTTGTTCTGTACCAAAATGTGATTTATTATCTACACTACCAAGTGATATGGCGTCAAAATCTACATCTAAAATTGAAAAATCCAAACGGGGTTTTCCACAGCAATCATAAAAGTCGTCATCCTCCTGGTTGTCTGATCCTTTTACATCATCAACATGGGAATCGACCCACTCTTTGGCATCTTCTTCTCCTCTCAATAGTTTAAGAATCTGAATTAAGTCTCTTGTTAGCTATAAACATTTAATGCCCCTTTCAACAAAACAAAATTTTAATTGCAAGATATCATACAATACCTGGTTCATATTTGGACGAAGTCGAGGTGACTGAGTGATGCAGAGGTTTGCTGCAAGGACCATTCTTTGCATTTGAGCATTGTCATACTCATTATTTAATTTTGGATCCAGTAGTGCTTCTGCGTCCCCATTTTTTAATATTGGTTTTGCCTGGATTATATCATAATTTGCTTAGGGCATTTAAGGAGACTTCATAGTTGTAGAGTTGGCCAAATTAGAATGTCAAATAAGCAAGGAATTAAAAATATGATAAAAGATCTTACCCACTTGACCAGACTCTCTTGTCCTTTCAGATTTTTGAAATGAATCGGTCTTCTTCCTGATAACAGTTCAAGAAGAATCACACCAAAGGAGTAAACATCAATTTTGTCGCTGACCTTCCCGTGCATAAAATATTCTGGAGCTATATATCCAAAAGTTCCTACCACATCTTCATGAATCACGTAAGTAGAATCTGTTGGTTCCCATATCGCAAGCCCGAAATCAGACAACTGTGATAAAGAAATTGTTAAAGAGTATCAGCACTATGAACTCAAGGAAATCAACAGAGAATTCTACACTAGGTTCCTGTGTTATTTCTTGCAAGTAAAGCAAAAGGTTCATTGCTGTTCATCCTGGTGTTTTGGAAGTAACTGAATTATTCTACTTGAAGTTGCTTATAAAAGCTCTCTTTTCAAATTCACTTCTTTCTAATTGTGGGCAAAACTCTAAAATACAAGTAGCTAGGATATCTCTCAAGTGCAGTACCTGAGGCTGAAACTCATTGGAGAGAAGAATGTTGGAGGATTTTACATCCCTGTGAATAATAGGCAGCGGAAATTCATTATGCAGGTAATTAAGAGCCTCAGCAGTTGCAACAGCCACGTTGAACCTCACCTCCCATGGCAAGACAGATTGCTTACTAGCACCTGTATCACATCCAAAACGCCATTTACTTTAATAATTAACATTGTAGCAACTTGTATGCATATGCAAATATTGTAGGACTTGGATCCTTAAAAGTTGTGCAAGTTAACCGTGAAGGCTTTCTTCCAAACTCCCTTGGGGCAAGAAGTCAGAGACCAGTATAAGATTATTATCTTCAGTGCATACACCAATTAGAGGGGTTATGCTTTTGTGCTTTAGTGAAGCTGTGATATCAACTTCGGAGGAGAAGTCATTCCTGGCTTCCTTGTAAGATTTCAGAACCTTCACCGCCACTTGCTTGCCATCTGAGAGACATCCTTTGTACACGTTGCTACACCCTCCCTCTCCAATCAAGTTATCTGTTAGGAAATCAATATTGGAGTAAGAAAAGTTTGTCCATTAAGAAAAAAAAATGTTTTATGCCTTTATGCTTTTACTTATAAACTCAAAAGCCTTATTCCTCAACAAGAAGAATGAGAAATTGAACCTGAACAGAATTGAGAAGTTGCTTGCTTAAGCTCCTCATAGCTGAATTTCCTGCAGTTAGATGAGGCTAATGTCAAGAAAATCCCCGACTCTCTGGGAAGCTCCGTTGATGGTGTGAAATTAATTTCATCAGCATTATCCTCAGAATAAGGAATCTCCCCTTTAAAAGGATTCTCTGTTTGATTGAGCAAGGTTCTATCTTCAGATTCTCCTGAAGAATCTAAGGTAACAGGAGCTGCTATTCGAAGAAGTGGCCAACCATAAACAACAGTTGAAGTAGATTCGTCTTTCTGATCAATCAAAATCCCTTCCCTAACTGTACATGCTTCTTCCAAAGCACACGGCTTTCTGGATGTTTCCTCATCTATTGGGTTCCTACTGCTATCTGTTGATTCATCTTCAGTACTAAGAAATCTTTGTACTTGTAGAATGCTTCCTTCACTTTCTCTGTCAAGAGAACTATCGGTACTATTGGTTTTATTCCAGTCAAAATCAATCATATTCTTTTGATTGGCAATAAAGCTGCTTCTACTATGTAAGCTCATTACCCATTCAACCACAGACACATTTCTTTCCCGGCATCTACCCAAATCTTGATGAGTCTGATTAGTCGTTCCAAGAAGAGGCAATCCAAGACTTGATTCAGGCAGCTCTCTTTGGATTCGAGAACTTGATTTCAAAGAAAATGTCTCCTCAAAATAACTGTTAAGCTTGAACTTTTGATCATTCAAGTCTTCGTTATCATCCTTCCTTGCAGAGGTCACAAACGAATTGGATTTGATATTCTCAAGTTCCAGTTCATCTACTGAACTAGCACTGTTCTTCTTGATACAAAACTCAGGCTTTGAATGCATCCTGAAATCTGCAAAACTAAAAAAATTTAAAATTTTTACCATAATGAAATTTAAAAGAAGCTTATTATATAGCAATGACTAATACCTCCTAGTTTGAAAACTGAACATTTTGTTGAGACCATCCTTTCTTTCTGGACAACCAGAATGGCAGTGGTTGCAGGTAAACGACCAGAGCAACATCCGTCTAATGAAATCCAGCTCCTGAAAGATGTTTCTATTATTATTGGAAATATATTTTCTTTAAATCGTGGCACGATTGAAACGATATAACCCTTTAAAGAATTGCAACCTTAAATATGGATGTGCCTCTTCAATGACACCCCTCCATCTTAGATCCCATTGTGTTGTTGAATAAAGATGGAAAAAAAAAGACAAAAACATATAGAGTCTAAAGTTTACTTAAAGAGAGAGAGTTTCCACTATTTATTAGTTCATTGTTGTTGATCCAACGAGTGCCATCTTAATCAAGAAGCCACCAAGAATTATGGGAGAACGTTAGCTACAGATTTATAGTGTACCGAGGCAGGGCTAATAAGTTCTTAAGAAAAGAGTGAAATTTGGCTTGGTTTTGATTTCATTTCCTCCTACACTTTACTCAAAATTTTCAAGTTTATCTAAAATATTTTTGTTTTTGTTTATGCATGTATGATGTTTGTTATTTCAATAATTTGTATGTGAATTATGCATGATTTAATTAAACAATGCACATCCCGCCAACAATTTTAAGAACTTATTAGATTTTAGTTGTAAAATATGTTTTCTGCATGATTCATATATACATGCCCCGGAAAGGCTTCAAAACGCATTCAAAGTAAGAAAAATACGCAGGGGCATTCGAAAGCCAATTTAGCGTGTGACGAACGCGCATTATTTCACGAATCGCGTGCGAACGTAGTAACGAACGCCACTCGAATGTGAAATCACTGGAAGGATTCATTCGAACACTGGAACAAATGTGATACAAATGCAAGTCATTCTCGGGAAGCTTTGGACTTAAATTATTTATGGTGCAAACAATGATTTAAGTACATTAACATTTAGCACATGATTCTTGACCTGGTTTTATGATTTATTCAATAATTGTCTAACTAATTTAGGAAAATCATATAATGAATAATTTCTTATTAAAATTATAAACTTGCTTATTTTAAATTTAAGTTAATTAAAATATTTTCAATTATCGCATGTATGTACTTAGTTTAGTGTGTGATAAAGTTTACTAAAATCTAGAAAATTGGTTTTTCAATATTTATACTTGGTTTGTTGCATACTTGGTTGATAATTAAAAGTGTATTACAAAGACTTGGAGTTTTACAAAAGTGATTTTCTAAAATCGTTTATTCAATTGATTTCATTTGGAAAAGTACAAAAAAATAATAATTATAATACATGGGTGACTTTTAGTCACAAATTTGAACTTGTATTATTTGGTGTAATTTTATATTACTATCCAAAAAAGAATATTAAGTGGGGATTTGGTATTTGATATATACAAATTGGATCATTGACTTGATCATTATGCATTTGTCTTGTAAAGACGTGTTGCTAATTGGGTATTTGTTACCATGGTCATGAATTTTCAATTACACATGGCTAGTGGAAGTATCACAGTGTCGGTTGCTCATAGAGAGAAGTCAGATAAGTTTGGTGGAGCAAACTTGAAATAGTGGCAGAATAAAATATTGTTCTACCTGACTACGCTACAGTTGGCCAAATTTCTCGAGGAAGCCTCTCCGAGTTATGTGGAGGGAGAAATTGAAGCGGCTTGGGCTGACAATATCTTGTACAATGTGTACCAAAGTATAACTTCTATGAATATTCTCTGGGAATCTCTTGAGAAGAAATATAAAATAGAGGATGTCGGACAAAAAAAATTTGCTGTAGGTAGGTTCCTAAACTACAAAATCGTAGATTCAAGAACGTTGATGTCTCAATTGGGTGAACTGCAGTTGATCATTTATGAAATATTAGAGGAGTGGACGTAAATATTATTGGTCAAACCACTATAAGTCCGGTGTCAATTTCTCTAACCCTATATCTTTAATTTATTGCAAACTTTACATTATATTCCATATTATTTAGCATAGTTTTTCATTGCGGAAATTAATTATTTGGTATATTAATGGTAGAAATTAATCATTAAACTAAATTGGTAAAGCTACTAAGTTAGTAGCGTAAAATCGAAAAAAAATTTAATTTCGCAATTTTAGGTCATTACCAATTCACCCCCACTTGGGTATAGAGTAGGGGTGTTCATAGGGTCGGGTCAACCCGCGACCCGACCCGACCCGACCCGCGCGGGTTCATAAAAAAATTTGCAAAATTTCGATCCGACCCGACCCGAAATTTTCGGGTTGGGCAACGGTTTTGATACTAAAACCCGACCCGACCCTATACAAATTTTATTATTTTTCTAAAATTTTTATTAATTTTCTAAAATATTTATTATTATTTTTAAAGTTTTTACTATTATTTCATTTGTTTATTTTTTTTTTGTATTAAAACTCTATATATATATGATAATTTTGGGGACATAAAATAACTAATATTTATATTTCAAAATAATTAATTCTTTAAAATTTTTTTTTAAATGACCCGACGACCCGACCCGACCCGACCCCAATCGGGTTCCACTTCCCCGTGACCCGACCCGTGAACACCCCTTACTATAGAGATTACTTGTTTGAGTGTGCTTTTAGGTTAATGTCACTCTTAATCAAGAAACCACCAAGAATTTTGGGAGAACGTTAGCCATAGATCCGTAATGCACCGAGGCGAGGTTAATAAGTTCTTAAGGAAAGAGTGAAACTCGGCTTGATTTTGATTTCATTTTCTCATATACTTTACTTAGAATTTTCAAGTTTATCTAAATTATTTTTGTTTTTATTTATGCATATATGATGTTTGTTATTTCATTAATTTGTTTTTGAATTATGCCTGATTTAATTGAACAATCCACATCCCGCCAGCAGTTTATGTAGTAAATTGAAAATTTTCCAAAATCTAAAAGTTTGTTTTAAAAAAAAATGATATTATTTCAACTTACTCAAGAGTGCTTTGCAGGTTTGTTTCCTCAATCACTGTCATGGCTGCACAAGATTTTGTCACCCTCTTCAAAACCTTCCTGATTAAACTTCCTCGTGAAACTGATCCTTTAAGACCAATCTGAAATTCAAATATCAGAACTTCAAATTCATTTACAACCCCAAAAAAAAAAAAAAAAAAAAAAAAACGTCGCAGCAGCTAGCAAAAACAAACCTTTTCCACTAAACAAAAGTCTCTGCAAAATTTTGAATGATTTTCCAAATTCTCTTCCGAAGCAGAACCTGAAAAGACAAGAGTCAATTAGAAAGAACTACAGTTTCTAAGTTTCTTATAAAAATCAAATTATCATACCTGAGCATGAACAAGCGTGTAAGGAGACAAAAGGCTGTCCAAATTTGGCAAAATTTACAAGTTCCCAGTTGAAAATTTTTGCAGCATCTTTTGCTATTACAATTCCCCGAAGCACTCGCATCTTTGTGTTGCACTTTTAATTTTGAGTGATATTCCCTAATTAATTCAAGTTAATCTTTACTTTCAAGTTCTCTCCTTATTAAATTCTACAAGTTTCAGGCTTCTCAAATGTTTATAGATATATTAGTCAAATTAGATATGCTCATAATCTAATTTATTATTCATATATGGATTTCTAAATGATTTCTTCATGAATTTAGCTAATTATTTCAGCAGAAAAATTACAAGTGGTTTGGAAGAAACCAAGTTCGAAAATATAAACAAATCATCACAAGAAAAGTCTCAGTTGGCTCATTGATTTTTTTTTTATTAATATTTGAAAAATAAATAAATAAATAAATAAAGAAGGTTGAGACTTGAGATCACACATGAAGAAAATCAAGCATTAAAAAAATAATAAAGAAATTGAAAATTCAAGATAAGAATAGACGATAGGATTCTCCCAAATATTGAATAATTGACCGTTGTAAATTATTTGCTTATCAAAACTCACCAACTGTAATTTAAAAATATGGATGAAGCAAGCAATAGCCGCCAATGTCATTGGTGCCCCTCGCCCTTAACGTGACTGTAATTCCATAAACTAAAACGTGGCGAAAGTGTATTTAATTTTAATTTTAATGTCAAAAGATTCGATTGGCCGCAGGCGTTTTCTCAAAACCAACAAAAGCACAAACCAATCAAGATTTAAAACTTTAAATGGGGGGCAACTATAGATTTTGGTTGAATATACCAGGATGGTAATCGTGTCGGAATTTATCAATTCCAATTCTTGATTATAAATTTGGGATGAAATATTATCTTAAATTTTATATTAATTTTTGAATTGGGATAAAAAAATCATTTTAAATTTTTAATCAAATAGTTCATGATCTTGAATTTTGATTGAGATTCAGGATGAAAATCATATGTAATTTGAAATTAATTTTTTTTTTATTCGAGATAAAAAAATCATTATGAATCT
Source organism: Zanthoxylum bungeanum (assembly GCA_019454045.1). Taxonomy (NCBI): domain Eukaryota; kingdom Viridiplantae; phylum Streptophyta; class Magnoliopsida; order Sapindales; family Rutaceae; genus Zanthoxylum; species Zanthoxylum bungeanum. Next base: position 594,166 of record SKCR01043251.1, read on the forward strand.
TGAATTGAAAATTTTATCATGACAATTTTTCATTCCAGAGTCTCATAATGAATGAGAAGAGATTCAAAATCCTGACAATTGTATAAAGTTTGGGATTTTTTTATCCTCCATGGAGGCTATATACAAAGAGCATCTAATAGAGGGAATCATCATCAAAGGGAAGCTGGAATATTTGATAGGATTGGTTTTGACTAAATGCACTAATTCACTGAAAGATAGAGGAAGCTTATGAGTAGGAATTTGACCCGCGAATACTGATTATTTTTCGCTAGTGACAAAATATCTTCTTTTGTACATAAAATTATTTAATAATTTTAAACTTCATTTAAGATCAATCTGGCAATAATAAACGAAAATTTTGATCCGTCTAAATTGTTGAAGTCTGAGGATGATGCACTTGGATTGGTTGATGGATGACATGTATAAGATTGTTGCACTATGATTGGTCAATATAAGAATCACACCGATTGTTGAATCAGCTGTAGGATGTGTTTGTTAGTTATCTTTCCCGCCAAAAATTATGTTTGTTTGTAAAGTAGATAAGTAGATAACGATAGTATAAATAGTAGTCATGTTTAGACCCGGCCGGCGATCCGAACCGAACCGGTCGGTTTCCGGTTCCACAAGTGTGAAACCGGAACCTAAAACCGAACCGGAACCGAACGGTTCGGTTCGGTTCCTTTTTTTTTTAATTAATTAAAATAAAAAAATGAGATTAAATTTATAAATAAAAAAATTTATTACATTGAAGAGCTTGAGCTTAAATTTTTAAAAATTTAAGTTGCCTACGTATCCTCCAAGGGTGAGAGGAATCAAAGCTCACGTAGTTCCATTACAAGTTTTAGTCTTTTAGACATATCCCCTTTGTAAATTATAATTTTACAATTATCAATCATCATTATCAGTTGATCCTTCGGCTCCGGTTCCGCTTGCACTTGTTGCAGAAGCATTATCGAACAAATCTTCACAATCATCGGGGGCATCTTCTTGTTGTCTCAGATCAGCTCGAGTCCAATCATCCACACAAGCTGTTGCTTCTAGAGTGCTTGGATGTAATGAAGATCGCCTAGCTTCCAATATATTACCTCCCAAGCTGAAGGCTTGCTCAACCGCAACGGTGGAAATAGGTGCTGCCAAGATCTCTTTAGCAATAATAGATAAAACATGATATATATTTTGATGCCGGTTCCACCATTCAAGGATTTTAAAATTTTTTACTGCATAAACTTTCATTAGAAAACTCAAATTTGTAGATAAATAATTATCTAATTCAGGATTATTAGTTGTCGTATCCCTAGATTTTTTATTTCGTTGCAATAACCAACGATCCCCTGCGCTAAGTCTTGTTTGAATTACCGGTTCGCTACTACTAGATTGACCTAATGTTCCTAAGTTATATCTTACAATATAATCATTAAATAAAATAATTAAATCACTTCTTAATTTCATCATTATGCTCGTAATATCAATGTCATCTAATATTCCTAAATAACCATAGTAAGCTTATAAACCACCATTCAAACCTTCTAATTTAAATCTAGGATCAAAAACAGCAGCAATAAGATAAAGTAAAGGAATTTTTCTAAAATAATGCAATCATTTTACCTTCATAACAGTAATGGCTTCGAGCAAAACAAGATCATTAGAGTCGTCACTGTCAACATGCTCATCGAGAGTGCCAACAATATTCAAACTCTCAAGAAGAAATAAATGTGCTGTAGGATAATAAACACCGCTAAAAACTAAAGTAGCATCATTAAAAACTCTTAAAATATCTAAAAAATTTCACAAATATCCCATTTACTATGATAAAGTGTGATATTTTGAACATGTTGAGAAAAAAAACTACATAATGCATCTTTGTATTGAAATGCTTGACATAAAAGAAAATAAGTAGAATTCAAACGTGTTGGAACATCTCTAGAAAATTTAATCGGTTTAATACCATTTATTTTACAAAACTTGGTCCATTCTCTCCTAACTTGAGAATATGACCAAATACAATTAAGTGCCATTTTAATTGGATCAAGGAAAGGAGATAATAATTTTAAACCGTCTTGCACACATAAGTTTAGGACATGACATGTACAACGAATATGAAAAAATCGACCCCCTAAATTTAGTTCACATAAGGATTTTAAATCATTAATGGATGCAGTATTTGCAGATGCATTATCAAATCCAATTGTTAAAATTTTTTCTACTAAACCATATTCATCAAAAATTACCTTCATCATTCTATAAATATTTTGTGCAGTATGTGGGTCATCAAAAACTCTAAATGCAATAAGTCTTTTTTGCATGGTAAATGATGCATCAATCCAATGACAAGTCACACCCATGTATGAGTGTGTTTGCCAATGGTCACTCCAAATATCAGAACATATAGAAATATGACCTTTCATCTCTTTAAATATTTCATTTAAAATAATTTTATCATCTTTATATAATTTGAAAATATGACGTTTTGTTGTATTTCGAGACATTCTACATGCAGCAGGGTTTAAAGCATTATGCACGTAATTAGTAAAATGAAGTTTTTCACCAAAGCTTAAAGAAAGATGTGCCATACAAGTTAATTTCGTAAATTCTTCTCTATTTTTTACATCAGAATATTTAAATAAATCAACACTACTCGTACCTCTACTAGATGATGCATACCTGGCCATTTGAGTCTGCGTCGTATCAATGCCAAATTCAACCGGATGATGTTTTTCCATGTGCTTGATCATATTGCCGTATCCACCTGAAAATTTATAGATAACCCCACAATAGTTACAAATTGCTCGTTGTGAACCATCTTCTAGGCGTTCCAAAGTAAAATGAATTTTGAAAATATCCGAGGACCGAGCCTTAACTTCTCTTCTCCGTGATTGTGCACTGACACTAGGGCCGCTCTCTTGGGTTGGCATATTTGACATAATGTTCTCAGATGAGCTTGCCATTTTTCGTTTGAGAAATTAGGAAGAAAAATAAGAAAATTGAATAATTGCGAATAAGAGATTTATAGAAAATGAGAGAGTTGAGAATTTGGTGTGATGAAATTATGAAAAATGAATCCTATTTATAGAATTTAGAATTTTTTTGATACCAAAAATGCCCCTAAATATAACCGTTTTATTACCGTTATTAGGGGTACATTAGTAATTTTTATTTTATAATAAAAATATTTTTTTTTAAATTTTTTTTTTTTTTTTTGGCAGGGAGCCAAACGGCTCCCTGCATCCCCCAACGGCACTAGCCGTTGGGGGAATTAGGCCCCCAACGGCTAGTAGCCGTTGGGGGAATTAGGCCCCCAACGGCTAGTAGCCGTTGGGGGCCGTAGGGTTCCTGTTGGAACCCTACGGTTCCAACAGGAACCCGACTGTTCCAACCGGAACCGTTCGTTCCGGTTGGAACCGTCCGAACGGTGGAACCGTACGGTTCCACCGGTTCGGACCGGTTCGGTTCCGGTTCCGAACCGGAACCGTGGCCGGGTCTAGTCATGTTGTTACTTTGTCGTGATGATAAAACTAAGTGATATGGTGAATAGATCTTTTGCACCGATTGCTCCTCATTTCTCAAATCAATGAAGCAATATTATTGACAAGCGGTAAATATGTTAGTATTTACCGCCCCTCTAGCTTAATATTTTGTAAGTATTTCGAGTCTTGTGAGCATTTTGATGTGCTTTGGGTTCATTTTGCAGATAAAAAAAATATTGGGACTCAATGGAATCAATTTAGGACGTAACTGAAGAAATGTGAAACAAATAGGGGAAAAATTGGAAATGCAGCACTCGTTGCGACACTGGACCTGCGCGTCTCGACGAAAATGAGGCAGAATGTGCCGAACTAATCACACAAGCGTGTCGAGACACTAAACCCAACGCGTTGCGACGTGAAGCTCTGAGCGTCGCGACTTTCAACAATACGTATGATCACGTCACGACGCGCCGACGCGTTTCAGCATGTGCAGGAAGTGTGTTAAAGAAGGAACCTAAACCTCTATATAAGAGAGCTCGTTCTAAGCCTTAAAACAGAAGTTTGATAGCGTCTCAAACCCTACTTCTAGAGCTTCCAAGGTGATTTTTGAGTGAAGGCAAAGCACATCAAGCATCATATAATATTGGAATTCAACATCAAAGAAGAGAAAGGTTTTGATCTTCAATATAATTTAATTTTCCTTCTCTTTTATGATGTTTTATTTAACATTGATTATTTATTTAGTAATCTCAGTTATGTGTTTGTGTTGTAACTAAATACATTATCTAGGGTTGTGATGAAACCCAATATTAATGATTTTATAAATTGAATTACTTTATATCTTGTGTGATGTTTTGGCTTATTTATTGAATTTAGATCTTAATGCTTCTTGTTGATTGATCACCAATAAGATTATTGTGGTAAATTTAGATGAACTTGAAAAAGAGATTTTAGGTTTAGCCTTAAATTTAATAGCACACGATTTCATTTTAAGCGATTTCCATCCAGGATAGAAATATATCTGTAGGGCGGGTGTAGCCATAATTGGAACTTGACCTTAATGAATTTGGGGTTTCTCAGTTAACTTAGAAATATAGTTAAATGAGTTACTTTGAATATTTACGTTCGACTATCGAAAGAGGTGTGTGGATACCTTTGTGTTCCAGGTTAATAAGTCAATATATTGCACAAGTATAAGGTAATCATTCATCTTTAGAAGAATATTGAAAGGATTCGCAACCCTGGATATTTTCATATCATTGATTAACTTTGGAATCTATCATATTTTTATTTACTTATTTTAGATAAAATCACCATCCAACCAACAACTACAATCAATTTCAATTAGATGTTTGTAGAAAATTAGCTTCAATAATTAATAACATAAGTAATAAGTTCTCATGGGATTGAACATTTTATACTACTTGAGCGATACGTTCACTTGTGTAACTTGTGAAAATCACGATCAAGTTTTTGGCGCCGTTGTTGGAGACTTATTTATCTTTTATTACTAATTTTGAGGCTAGATATTTTACTAGTGTCTATATATTTTTCTTTTATTTTTATTTTTTCAGGTTCTTGGACAAATACATGAGAAGAAGTAGAAGCTTCGAGTTTCATCTGCTTACCCAGAAATCGAAAGAACTCTCAGACAGTTGAGAAGGGAAAGACGAAAAGATCAAGAAGCACAACTCAACATGAATATTCAAGAACCTGAACTTTTGGAAGCAGCAGCACCACCGATTCCCATTCGAGATAGAATGATTCTGGTGATTGACGGCTTTATATCTTGTATTGTTCTACCACCACTGCCTGCAAATGTATGTGACATCAAGACATGCATTCAGATGATACAACAGTCGGTCCAATTTGGGGGAAGTGCAATTGAAGACCCCGATGCCCATAATAGTAACTTCCTGGAAGTTTGTGGCACATTCAACTACAACTGAGGGGCAGATGAGGCAATGTGCCTGCGTGTATTTCCATGCTCCTTAAGAGATAGAACTAAGGGCTGGCTCCACTCGCTACCAGCATTATCCATCACAACTTGGAACAGCTCTGCTACCAAGCTCCTTGCAAAATACTTTCCCCCAGTTATAACAACAAAGTTGAGAAATGATATCACATCCTTTGTGCAGCACGATTCTGAATCCTTCTGTGAGGCATGGGAAAGATATAAGGAACTATTTCGAAAATGTCCCCATCATGAGATTGCAAAGTAGCTGCAAGTCAAAACTTTCTATAATAGGCTTACTGGGATGATGAAGACAATAATAGATGCAACAGCTGGAGGTGCATTAATGGGAAAAGGAGAGAATCAAGCTTGGGATTAATAGAAGAAATGATTAACAACAACTCTTTGTGGCCAACAGGGAGGAGTATGCATCATCGAGTAGCAGGAATCCACGAGGTAAGAGTGAACACTGCTGTGAGTGCCAAGCTAGATCAAATCTATAAATGCTTGGAGATTATTAGCATGCAAGTTGTGAACAATGCTGGATCTACAAGTACATCATATGGAGGAGGACCAGATGATGAGACCCACATCACACATGACGAGTCTGTAAACTATGTCAGTAATTTCAACAAATAAAGACACAATCCTTATTCCAACACTTACAATCCAGGATGGAGGAATCACCCCAACTTTACATGGAATAATAATTATGGGCAGGGACCACAAGAAAAGAACATTCCACTTCATAGATTCCGACAGCAGAATAAAAAAACAAGGGTATGAAAAGAAACCAGGAATAGAAGATTTCTCGCCGAGATGCTAAAATGGTAAAAAGCCAAATATGACGCTTTGTTTCAAAGTCAAGCAACATCTTTGAAGACACTGGAAAATCAATTGGGACAGCTGGCCAATGCTCAGAGCTATAGACCCCAAGGCGCCCTTCCTAGCGACACAGAACCAAATCCAAGGAGTAGAGGAATGGAACAATGCCAAGCTATCGCCTTGAAGAGCGGTAATGCAATTGATAAAGATGTTGGAGTCACAACACCTAATGAGGAAATCCCGACGAGAAATGAGAGCAATGAAGCAGATCTGAAGATAAAGGATAAGAAGACAAGAGAAAGTGATCTAGAAATATTAACTCCACCACCATCTTTTCTGCAGCGTCTCCATAAACACAAGTTGGACAAGCAGTTCGCTCGATTTCTAGAGATTTTCAAAAAGTTACACATCAACATCCCATTTGCAGAAGCACTAGAGCAGATGCCCAGTTATGTCAAGTTCATGAAGGATGTTTTGTCCAGAAAATGAAAATTGGGTGATTTCGAAACTGTAGCACTTACAGAAAAATACAGTGCCATCATTCAAAGAAAGCTCCCTCCAAAACTAAAGGATCCTGACAGCTTCACCATTCCTTGCACCATAGGGAACCATTATTTTGGTAAGGCTTTATATGATTTGGGTGCTATTATTAACTCGATGCCCTTATTTAACTACAGAAGATTACAGCTAGGAGAAGCAAAGCCCACCTCAATCACTCTCTAACTTGCTGACAGATTGCTCACATACCCAAGAGGAGTGGTAGAAGACGTTCTTGTCAAGGTGGACAAATTCTTTTTCCCAACAGACTTCATTGTGCTAGAAATGGAGGAAGATGGAGAGGTACCCATCATTCTTGGTAGACCATTCTTGGAAACAGGTCATACCATCATAGATGTGAAAAAAAAAGAGCTAACCATGAGGGTTCAATACCAGAAAGTAACGTTCGATGTGTTTAAAGTCATGAAATTCCCAAATGATGAAGGAGAGGGTGAGTGCTTTAAACTTGACATAGTAGAGAGTGTCATCCAGAACACAGATGCAATGCAGTCCTTAACTAGCAAACTTGAAGCATGCATCACCAACATGTCTGAAGAAGAGTTAGATGAGGAAATTCTGAAATGTATGAACTATCTTGATGCAACCCCTCACTTCATACCAACACCACAGGTAGAAATCTTGGAACTACCAACAAAAGGGCGAGTCAAACCCTCGATAGATGAACCACCACAGCTGGAACTTAAACCACTTCCAAGCCACCTCAGGTATGCATATTTGGAGGATTGTTCAACATTACCTATTATTATTTCATCTTCTCTAATTGTGGTGCAGGAGGATAAATCGTTAAGAGTGCTACGGGAGCACAAAAGAGCTATTGGCTGGACTATAGCAGACATTCGAGAGATCGGTCCATCATTCTGCATGCACAAGATCCTGATGAATGATGAATACACTGCTAAAATGGAACATCAGCAAAGGTTGAATCTGATAATGAAGAAGGTGGAGAAGAAAGAAATCATAAAATGGTGGATGTAGGCATCATATACCTCATCTCTGATAGCTATTGGGTAAGCCTGATACAGTGTGTGCCCAAAAAAGGGAGGAATGAATGTAATCACTAATGAGAAGAATGAGTTGATTCCCATAAGAACAGTGACGGGATTGAGAGTGTGTATGGATTACAGGAAGTTGAATAAAGCCACACGAAATGATCATTTTCCACTACCATTCATTAATCAGATGCTAGATAGACTGGTGGGACATGAATACTACTGCTTTCTGGACAGATATTCAGGGTATAATCAGATAGTCATCACTCCAGAAGATCAAGAGAAAACTATATTCACATGCCCATATGGTACATTCGCATTCTGCAGGATGCCATTTGGGCTCTGTAATGCCCATGCCACCTTTTAACGATGCATGATGGCCATTTTTGGACATGCTAGAACAAAGCATTTAGGTCTTCATGGATGACTTCTCAGTGTTTTGGGATTCGTTCGACCACTACTTGCAGAATTTACGAAAGGTATTGAAAATATGTGAAGACACTAATTTGGTACTGAATTGAGAGAAATGCCACTTCATGGAACATGAAGGCACCATATTGGGACATCAGATCTCACCGAATGGTATTGAGGTAGATAAAGTAAAGATTGAGATAATAGAGAAATTACCTCCACCATCATTCATTTATGGGATTCGAAGTTTTCTTGGTCACGCAGGCTTTTACAGAAGATTCATCAAAGATTTCTCCAAGATTGCCAAACCATTGTGCAACCTACTGGAGAAAGACGTGCCTTTCCATTTCACCAAAGAATGCCACCATGCTTATGAGATCCTGAAACATAAGTTGGTCTCCGCTCCCATTATAGTAGAGCCGGATTGGACACTTCCCTTTGAAGTAATGTGCGATGCAAGTGATTTTACAGTAGGTGCAGTCTTGGAGCAGCGTAAGGAAATTTTTTTTCATACATTTATTATGCCGGCAAGACCTTGAACGAGACACAACTCAACTACACAAAAACTGAAAAATAGTTGCTGGCAGTACTGTTTGCCTTTGACAAGTTCCGATCTTATTTGCCAGGTCAAAGGTGAGAGTCTACATAGATCATTCAGCCATCAAATACCTGATAGCGAAGAAGGATGCCAAGCCAAGACTAATCTGTTGGGTGCATCTACTGCAAGAATTTGATTTGGAGATCCGAGATAGAAAGGGGACAGAAAATCAAGTAGCGGATCACTTGTCGAAACTTGAAAATAGGGGTACAACTGGTAATGAGCTGACAATAAATGAGACATTCCCCGATGAGCAGTTATTCGCCACCATACATAAGGAAGTCCCGTGGTACGCTGGCTATGTAAACTATATTGTATCGGGAAAATGGCCACTAGAATGGACACATCATCAAATGAAGAAATTCTTTAACGAAGTCAAGCACTATATCTGGGACGAACCCTATCTGTTCAAACGATGTGTTGATCAGTTATTGCGACATTGTGTACCATAAAAGGAGGTCGATAGCTTCCTCCAGCACTGTCATTCCTCTGCATATGGCAGAAACTTCAGCGGAGACAATACCACAGCTAAAGTGATGCAATCAGGTTTGTTTTGGCCCACTCTTTTTAAAGATGTTCATATGTTTGTTCTTCACTGTGACAGGTTGCAAAAGACATGTAATATCTCTAGAAGGAATGAAGGAACTCTCCAAAGCATCCTAGAATTTGAATTATTTGATGTTTGGGGGGATCGACTGTTAGTGTCCTAGACATGCCACGGGATCTCTAAGATTGGTTCGTGTGTGAATAAAATCAAGAAGTTTGCGGAATTAACTTACATTGATCGGCTTTGACTTTCAAAAAAAATCCATGGATGTTGAAGCTTCCAAGCTCATGAGTGAATATCTCTATCACCATTATTTGACTCCTTTATGTACTAGCAAGAACTAAAGTGGCAGAATTTTTACTCTCCAAGAGAAGCAACAAAACGGCCTGGAGAGAGGAAGTAATCTGTCTTGAGAAATTAGGCCATTCGGCCAAAAATTCAAGTCAGAGGCCATTCGACCCTTTTCATCAGAGGCAAATAGCTTTGGATTGAAATTTAGAAAGCAATGGCCTTTTCAAAAAGGAAGAAGAAGCAAATTGCTTCTTTCAAAAATAAACAATTGCTTCTCGCCACCACTTGCTAAATAACAAAGTCAGTGGCCTTTTTAAAAATTGAGAGAACAATGGCCATACAGCCGTTAAATGAAAAAGAGATAAATTAATGAATAATTCCAAAAAAATCATTAATTGTATTTTTCTTTTTCAAAAGGTAAAGAGTGTTTTACAAGTTTCCACTAAAACCCATCATCCACTTCTATCAGCAAATGTGACTAATGATGTAAGTGAAATGAGCCACACTTTAAATTCAAAATTCAAGTGGGCTTGCTCAACACACTTCGGGCTCAGATTCGTTTAATCCGATTAAACGAATTTTCCGTCGCGGCATAATTAAATTCAATTTAATTAAATAATAATGCCTAGCAAAATTATTACGGAAGTCGCTCGCGAATTGATTCCAAATCAATTCGTTCGCACGAATTAAAATCCAATTTTAATTCCGCATTGAAATTTAATTTCAATTAATATATCTAATATATTATTTTAGCCCAATTAAATAAATTAAATAGTAAAATCCAATTTCACCATTAAATTTACTTTGCCGATTAATTCCAAATTAATCGCGTTATCTCCTCTCGACGAATTTAATCCCAGATAAATTCTCGATGCAATTAACCCTAGATTAATTCTTTCTCTAATAATTAATCACAGATTAATTCTTGCCATAATTAATCCCAGATTAATTTTCCCTATCTTAATTAATCTCAGATTAATTTTCTCTCTCTTAATTAATCCCAGATTAATATTGTTCGAGTCAAATATCATCGGTGAATCTTTGGGATGCGACCCAAGAGATCCTTGGATATGTTTGTAGTAAACTCGGTCATCGGACTATCCGAATACGTGCGTACCCGGTACCATATTTTTACCGATTTACAAGACATGGTTGGCTTCTAGCAAATCACCGTGTCTACCCAATTCTCTAGAAATATTCTTCTGCGGAATACATGATCTTTGTCAGGCATAGTATACATAGTATTGCGCATTACGATCTAGTATCGGATGTACCATGCTAGGCCTGAGGCTAGAATTGTGTCTGCCCCGTACGAAGTATATATCGGATCACTAGCAACTAGTCTCTTTATGATCGGAAAGTCATGACCTAGTCATACTTCCCTGATGGCTATAGCACTTAGAGTACCAGTTATATATCCTTGCGTGATCATCATCTCCATATGACTGAAGTGATACTTCCGTCTTGACATCACACCCAATACACTACGATTCTCAATATACCCAGAAGAGGCGTACACAGAACCTGTTAAAACCCCGGACGACCAAAACCAAAGTATATTGATTGTCGCAAGTATTAGCGATGCAAGTCTCAGGTTAAGATCAAATACACCTACTTTGATTCGGATTCCCATAGACACATAGTCATACTAACAATGGGATTCCGAGGGGTCTATCCAGAGCGAAGCTGTTTCCGTACCATCGGTAAACATAACCTCTTATTACACTTGCATGAGTATCCAATACCCAAATATATGAGAACTATGCTGTTACGCTTCCATAACACGTAAAAGTGTAATACTAGCCTATTCCGCATTATCGATGTCTAGTCTCGATAATACTACGACTAGGGATATTTAATGATTAAACCTTTGTGGATTAATACTGTCTCATATCTTATTAATCCGGATATGGAATTTTATCATTTATATATCCAAGTAATCCAATTACAAATGATAAAATAGCAATTTCCTTTGTCACATAGTTAATTTGTACAACAACACCATGTTCTGTACAAATAGTGATGCTATGGGTCATAATTATCCAACAATCTCCCACTTGGCCTATAGCCAATCACTCAAGTGTCTAACACTTAAACTATGTACGGGTCGCTCAAACTTCTGCTGAGAAACAACTTTCGTCAGTGGATTTGCAAGATTATCATCTGATGCGATTTATTCGATCATCACATCGCCACGATGTGTGATCGAATGAATCATATGAATTAGTTGAAGTACATACTTGAATCATTGATGAGACCGTGATTCTTTAGTCTGTACTGTAGCCCGGCCCAGCTGCTAACAGAACTATTCCTAATCCGATTAGGATTATATAGATCCAAAATGCTTCTATTGCTGCCTCAGCTGCAACAATGTTCCGCTTTTGTTATTTATTCGGCAACAGTATCTTGCTTGGAAGATTTCCAGCTCACTGTTCCGTTATTCAAACTATATACGTACCCTTATTGTGACTTACAGTCGTTTTCATCGGTTTGGAAACTTGCAGTGGTGAACCCAGTTACCTCAAGTTCTCATTTCCCCATATTTTAAGAACGCATCCTTAGTTCGTCTAAGATACTTAAGGATGTTCTTTACATCAACCCAGTGACCATCACATGGATTGGCCTGATTATGACTCCATATGCTCAAAGCATATGAGACACCAGGTCAAATACATATCAAAACGTACGAACACTGAGAGAGTGTCAGCAGCTTTCTAGATCTTTCCCAGTAGATCTTTATTCCTAGAATAAAGCCTGCTTCTCCCAGGTATTCCATGGAGAATTTTAATGAAAGCCAATGTTTCTCCGATTATATTATGGGAATGTTATTGCTAAGAAGCAATACATGATCAACTTATAGGACATTCATTATTAGTGCGCTCTCACTAACCTTCTTATATACACAAGAATCATCTTCGTTTTGAATTAAATCATATACCATTATGATTACATCAAAACGTTGGTTCCAAGAACGCAATGCTTGCTTCAATCCATGAATGGATCGGTTTAACTTGCAACCTTGTTTGCATGTTTTGGCACGACAAAACTGTCATGATGTTGCATACAAATATCCTCCAAAAGGTTTCCGTTAAGGAAAAAGGTTTTGGCGTTTAGCTGTCATATTTCCTAAATGAAATATTCAGTAATAGCAAGAATTATCCAAATGGATTTAATCATGACAACATGTGAAAAAGTTTCATCGTAGTCGACACTATGTCGTTGACGATACCCTTTCTGTACAAGCCTAGCTTTGTACATATGTATGTTGCCATCCATGTATGTCTTCCTTGAAGACTCATATAGTACCAATAGGCACAATGCCTTCTGGTACATCAACCAGTGTCCAAACTTGGTTGTATACATGGAATCCATTTCGGACTTCATGGCAATATGCCATAAAAGGAGTTGATACCTTGTATCACTTCCTCATACGTAGCCGGTTCGTTTTCCTCAATAAGATTGTATCTACATGAGGTGAGATCAGAATCCCATACCTCCCAGGTTTTTTTCTGACTCTCTCCGACCTACGCGGTTCTTGTGTATTCGAAGATTATGGTACAATTTCATCCCTGATGAACTGTTTGTGTTCCGTAAAGGAGTCGGTGCCTGGAACAATATTACTCTGATTTTCATCGAGTTTTACTTTCCTCCCACTTACCACTGCATATAGGAATTCCTCTTAGGAAAACTGCATGGAGAGCAACAATTACATTGTTCTCTTGTGAGTTGTATAAGTATTATACTTTGGTTTCCCTAGGACAACCTACTTATAGGCACTTATCCGATTTGGGTTCTAGTTTGGTATCATCCAAACGTATGCCCAGCATTCCCAAATCTTCAGGAATGAGAAACCCGGTTTCTTTCCTGTTAATATCTAATATGAAGTATGTCTAACAAATTTTTATGGAACCTTATTCAAAATAAATATTGCACTGTTTAATGCGTATCCTCATAAGGAAATTACTAGCTCAGAGCGACTCATCTGTTTAAGTATTGTCCATCATGGTATGACCGCAATATTTTAATACTTTTACCGGTCTACTTTCTTACTTCGTGTCGAAACTCTTTGAATTTATCAAAAGTTTCTGACTTGTGTTTCATAAGATACACATAACTGTAATGCGATGCCACATCCATAAAGGTTACGAAACATTCATATCCATCTCTAGCCTAGCTAGACATGAGCCCACTTACGTCACTATGAACGAGGGTTAACAGATCGATGGCATTTGCACTTTTACCAAGTAAAAGGTGTTTTAGGCACTTTGCCTAATTAAACTAGATTCGTAGACATCATTTGAATTAGAATCAAATCTGTTCTAGTATCCACTATTCGAAAGTGTGGATATACGAGTCTTGTTAATGTGTCCCAGACAACAATACCACAAATAATTCTCATTAGAATTATTCAATTTGAGATATTTGTTTGTCATGTTATATGTTTGAGATTCATTTATATTCAAAATATAAAGACCATTATTTACATCTAATGTAAATATCTCGATATTATCTTTATAAACAAAACACCCGGTGTTTCGAAATATAAAGGTATACCCGCAACGAGTTAAACTAGATACAGAGATAATGTTCCTAGTCAAACTAGATACATTATAACAGTCTTCTAATTTAAGTACATGCCTAAAGGGCGGTTCCAAAACTTAGGTTCCTACGGCCAAAACAGCGACTCTCGTCTTGTTTCCGACTTGTAGGTCGATCCCATCTGAAGCCAGTTTCCTGCTTATCAGCAGATCCCGCACATCAGTACATATATTCATGTACCACATCTAGTGTCAAAAATCCAATTTTAAAACCAGTAGTGAACATGTTATAACAAACATTCTTGAAGCCGAAACCTTGTCCCACCTTCACTTCCTTCATGTCTGCCTTGTTCATATGGCAGTCACACTTCTAGTGACCCCTTTTTCCACAGTTTAGGCAGACAATTTGGGATATGTCCTTTTAAGAAGCTCTGGTTGTGCATAACGGATTGATCATTAAAGTTATCATCACAATGAGTCTTTTTAAGCTCATGCTCTACTATTCGCTCAACTCCGGGCTTAGGAGCGAAATGTTTCTCTATCAAATAGAATAACTTTTCAGCTCCCATAACTATCCTGAAGTTCTATTCCCAATCTGAATATTAAAGCCGTTAAAGATATTTTTCCCGAGGATTATGTCATTTGACGCTAATCTTTCAGTCATCTTGATTTCTATAGTCCAACTATCCAATCAACGATTTCGGGTACAATTAAATATAATGATTACTATAGTCTAACTATATAATCAACTACAATTGATTGGTTACATTCAAAATGTATTGATTACTATAATCCTAATTATATAACCAACTACAAATGAAGTAGTTTGAATACAGTCCAATTGTTAAATTAAAACAACAATTGAATATTAGTCCAACTAATATATTTAATAATTAATGACGAAAAATGAAATGAGCGCGTATTGG
The DNA here is from genome assembly GCA_019454045.1 of Zanthoxylum bungeanum. Taxonomy (NCBI): domain Eukaryota; kingdom Viridiplantae; phylum Streptophyta; class Magnoliopsida; order Sapindales; family Rutaceae; genus Zanthoxylum; species Zanthoxylum bungeanum. Next base: position 609,267 of record SKCR01043251.1, read on the forward strand.
CAAGTATTTAAATGAAATTGCAAATTTAATACTTGCCTCCCACTATTTTTCGGCGAGCCTCTAACCCTCTGTGGAGTACTCGGGAAACCTAATTTCCTAGTGGGCTAGGATCCCGTTAAAAGATACACAACCTTGACTTTGGCCAACAAGTTGTATAAAATTTAACTAGGTATATCTCTAAGATCAATTGGATCTCATCTAATTCCTAGATCCAGTAGGTGAACCTCCAAGTCCGAAACATATATCCAATATATGCCAATATATCCAATATATTTCCTAACCTTTTTCCTCTGAATCAACTAAGCCTTGGCTTTAGCTCAACAAGCTTAATGAAACCAGTCAAGCGTGACCCATTGACAGTGGGAAAGCTTCATAATCGAGGCCGATGAACAAGAAGTGACATTGACTTTGGCCAACAAATCACAACTTGCCCAAGACGTACGATATGGAACAAAGCTTCTGTGATTCAAACACATCCGCGATGGACAAAGGTCTTGACTTTGGCCAAAAAACCAATGCCAATCTTGGATCTTGAGAGAGAATCACTCAATGGAAGGAAAAACGCTTAATATAAAATGAGTGTTTTTGTCGCGATTTGGCAACCAATTTATTATCTTTAATTAGGTCTCATCATACACCCTTAAGCATGCATTCTAAAAGCATAATAAGGCGCGAATAAATTTAATAATGATATACAGATGGATATATAATACATTTTGTTCCTAGAACAAATCTCTCTCTTTCCTCTCTCACGCTAGTATTATTCTTACTTCTACCCAATTACATAATACTTCTAAAGAAACATCATTTACATTGAGGGGAACTGGTGAGAAGAGAAATACAATGAGAAAAGAGGTAATAGGCTGGACACGCAGGTCTAATTTAATAAATTCTAAATTTATTACAACAATTTCCAAAATTGCCCTCACCCTTCTAATATCCATCTGATATACATTATTCATACATACATCCAAATATTCACACAAATCATGTTATCAATCAATCTAATCCAATTAATTAATCTTTGATTAATGACCATCCAATGTTCATACAACGATTTGATTTGCTCGAGTCAAACTCGTTTAAGAATAAATACTCAAAGTAAGTATTCTTGAATTATATCGAACTATAATTTTAAATCTAATTTAAATTATATCCAATACTAATTTATATTTAATTCCAAATTAAATAATTACACTTATTTATGTGCCTTAAAGACTTGGATCTCAAATCCAATCTTGATGGGTCTCATAGGCCCAATTAGTATCCAATACTATTCAATTAAAGTCCAATGGGCTTTCAATTAATTTTTTAAGCGTGGGCTTTTGGCCAAAATGGATCTAACCCATAATGCCTAGGCCCAATAGGAATCACCCTATGCCATATAATCAATTTTGGCCTATTAGGCCCAATTAAATTATTAAAGGCCCAATTGTCATATTTTGGACTTTATGGAAATGGTTTAGGCCCAAATATGATCCAAGACCAAAATTTGGCCCAACCAAACCCATAGCCCAAATACAACAAATTAAATTAATATATTATTCCAAATTACATATTAATTCAATTCAAGTGTAATTAACACAATTAATTAATTAATCTAGTATTTTCAAAATACTAATTAATCTAATTAATCATGCTCAACATTTTAATTTATGTCCAACACAAATTAAAGCACAATCAATTCATTCCAACATGCTTCATACTCACGGCAATACATGAAATAACAGCCAATTTTGATTTCAATCCAATTATATCAACAATCAATATTCAATTTCATGTGAATCAACATATCCAATTTTCTAATTCAAAAATTGACCATGAGCTTCCTAGGGTAATTTTCGGCCAAGGGGTAGGAATTAGGGAAAATTAATCTAATCAATTTTAGATTAACTTACATTGATCGGCTTTGACTGCTTACACAGAGAAAGCAATTTTATATAAGATCAGTTTTATATCTTATATAAAACTTTATATCAAATATAACAGAGACAATTTTCACTGCTTACACAGAGAAAAGAGGACTTAGGATATATAATACTAGAAAGAAATTTATACGCTCCCACTGACCCTATTGACAAATACATATTATCTATACTTCGATAAAACCAGACAATCTGACTGATATCAAAATCAGAGAACACTGATTTTCAGAAAGCTTATCTGAGTCTACAATAGGCTTCATAAGCTAGTATATCAAACTATGATCTTAGCAGAATACAAACTCTAGGGCCATTCTAGAATGAACTCTTCAAACAAAGAAATCACGACGGATCTCTTATTCGAAGAAATCACTCAAGAACGCCACTTTGCATTCTTTGGCCAAAACATAGTTCAATATCAACATTAACCAATAAATCTCTAATTGTTCAATTAGTGCGACCAGAGACAAGTTTTCTCAGAATCTACAATAGACTACTGAGTAAAACCTTTCTCACTGTCTTACTAAAAAGGTCAAACATTATCGAGCTCACTTTGTTATTGTTGCGAAAATAATTTGCACATTTTATAAATTATTTATAACGAAAGCCCAATCAAGTTCAAAACTTGATCGTAGTAAGCCATAAATAATCTTAGATTTATGGTTCAATTCTAACTTTCGAAATCGATATCAAATATCGCTTTCACTATAAGTTATAGGATAATTTTCTTCGATAAGAAAACAACAGAATCATTGAGTATCAAATACTTTGTAAATGATTCTAACATCCTATTGGATTTATACGAAAGATGACTAAGGGTCTTTTCATCTAATTAATTATGTAGTTCCATTACAGTTTATCATTCTCACATTTGACTTCAATAAGTCAAATCTTTTCTGCAATCGTCAACATCCAATGTTAACTACCAAGTAACAAAACAATTTTATTACTCGGGATCATAGAAAATATATTTTATCAAATAGAATATAATATTCTATTAAATAGAATAAATGATAAACTTTTACTCGTACCTCCAAGGCGCAAGTACTTTCAATTATATAATCATTATACAAAAGAAAGATTCAAATCTCAAACTTTTCAAGATTCGAATTTTCAACTATACATATCATATATGTAACTTTAGAAACAAATGGAACCCAATTAAAGAGATGAATTAATATTACTGGAGCATAACCCCAAGAGTATTGAAAACTAATTCGATAACACTCAATATCAACGAATCAAATCATATAAGATTCGATAACTCCCACTGACCAATTCCATCAATATGAAATCGTGGAAGTTAATATTTAGTAAGAATCATATTCATTAAATAACTTTAGAACTAATCGCCATAAATTCATGTGTTTGATCATATCAAACATCTTTGAACAATTCAAAGACTCACAATGAATTTCATAGTTTTCAATGCTTCGAATAGAATATCTTTGAACCATTCAAAATATTCTATTTGTATTTCATCAGAAAACATATTGAAAGTTCTCGAACCATTCAAGACGTTCAACATGTTCTATATTAGAAACACGTAACTAAGTCATGACAAATCATTAACTAAGTTACGGAGCATAGAAAACTATCTAAGGCAATTTCTAATTCATTAAACTACATGCATCCAATGTATTAGTTTAATAAATCTGTGGTCCAATGACAATCATTGGTTAAATGAGATTCAATCACATCCTGAATACAATATTCATTAAATGGATAAGGATATGTGGTGTGAACTCGTATCAGACCATGTTTTACCATAAGGAATAAACATCTAATGCTTTTATGATAAAATCTCATAAAGCACAGTTCTAAGTTATTTATTTTACCGAATATTTTTCTTAATGTTCATCTTTCATTAATGACACTACTAGTCATATTAAAATATGTAACAACTGTTTATACAGAAGAAGTAACTATCCAATAGTCACAAGTTCTGATATCAAATATCAAAACAGTCATTAAATATTATTTTAAATAACTAGACAGGAGATCTGGTATCAAATACCCACAATTGTCGTATTGTGAGAATCTATTTTCCTTATACACAACTATACACATCTCATTTCTTAAGCTTTATAATCTGCGTTCAATTATTCACAACAATTGCAAATGATTGACTAGAAAACTGTGTCAGATACGTGACTTCTAAAAGTCGCTAAAGCTAAGAAACGTCATTAAAAGATAAACAAATATTAATGAGGTTTTCTTAATGCCAGTCAAGAATCTCAAGACATGACTATTCAAGTCAATTCTAACTGCATAAGAAACAATTCTAACTAGACAGTTATATCCTAAACAGATATCCATTTAGATTACCTAATCGCGACTTAGAAACTAAGTCACAAACCATCGTGATTTTTTGAGAAAATCGGAACAACAGTTCCCGATGGTTTTAAACTAATCTAACAATATCTAAGTCTACTGTCTTTCTAAAACCTATTCTAGAAATACGCAACCATAAGTAAATTCAGAAAACCTATATATTCAAGAAATATAAATGCAGTGGATTAGAAGTATAAATATATAAACAATATAGAGTGAAAGGAAAACAAAGCAGAATTTTCCAAAATATTACACACTGCTTAAGTTATGGATTTTAAACCCAGCAGTGTCTCCCACTACTTTACGTAATACCGTAATCCCCAACGAACAACATGAATTCAATAATTAAATCGAATTCTATAGTGAGAGTAGGATCTCATGAATATATTTCGACTCACAACTTTGGCATGATCTCACCTACGTATATTCATTAGGTAGACAACTTTTTGTCAATCACTCACCAGTGACTCCCAATTTTGGTCCTGACCATTTCTCATTATGACAGCTTTGGCACGTTCACAAGGAGGCGTATCAAGGCTACACTTGTCAATGACAAACTCAAGCTACCGGTGTAGTCCTGACAGCTTTGGCACGTTCAGGATTTCCATTTTCGCTTGAATTTGTCCAGTATCAATATACAACCGGTATAGATAATAATTCGATAACCTACACCCTCACAGCTTTGGCACGATCTCTGATGCAGTTATAGAAAGATACCCATAAACCGTACTGACAAGACGGACCAAGAAACATGTATCCAATACACGTTACTTTACAGCCATATTTAAAATGAGGATTTTCCTCTGGAAGCTATAATCTACATCAAATGCAGAATTTTAATCTAAATCATTTTCTAAACATTTCAATTCTACCGTAGAAAACATAACACAATTTAACAATTAAATTTCAGTTACATTTCCGTTAGTGTAGAACCGAAAAGTAAAGAAACATATATAGATTCCAAGCATGTACGAACATGAAAATTGGATTATATATCAAATATCAAGCATGATTAATGTAAAGGATGAAGCATCATACCCGCTCTGATACCATTTTTGTTGGGGTTTTGGGCGATGGGCGCGGCGGGAGCGCGGTTCGGGTGAAATCGTAATTTAAAACTTTTTCAAATTACCGAATAAATTATTTAATATCTAATATGAATAATTTATTCATATTTCAACTAAACCTATTTATTAAATATCAAATATCAACATAAATAAAGTTGAAACATTGCGAAACTTTTACGAAAACTGTTTTTCCGCAAAATGACGCAAAACGTGTTTTTGACTGAACCGACCACCCGACACTTATGGGGACTGCCCAGGTCAGCCCCAATAGTGTCCGGGCAGTTCATGGGCTGCCCGAACAATGACGAACTCACTGTTTGGATAGCCGTCACTCGGTTGGCTCAAAAGTCACCTGGTAACGCCGTTTTTGGCAGTTTTTACTTATTTCAACTCGGAAACACTTTCCGGAAATTGTTCCAACTCCCAAAACACATCCATTACATTATATGACATAAAATTCATCACAAAATTTCCATTTTTACAGAATCTGATCCAGAAACCAAAAATTCCAATTTTCATGCAATAAATCTAAATTTTCAAGATTAATCTAATTAATCATAACACCAACCAAAGTCAGCACATATGAACAACCCAAGAAAATTTTAGGTGTCACAAGAGTGGCCATAACACTCTGGAATAGCAACTCATCAACAATTGATCAAATTGGACAATAATTACACTAATTACTTCCAAATACACTTCACACATGTATATAAGCTTCCAATTCAACCACCACAACCAAAAGCCCTAAATTTCAGAATTTTAAGGAACCCTAGAATATTTCTAAATCATCAAGAAACAAGAAATCAAATTTCCAAGCTTAGGGTTTTGAAGGCTTACCTTAAATCCCCTAAATCCTTAGCTTTTTCTTTGATTTTCCTTCATTTTTTTCATGGATTTTTCAAAAAAAATTTGAGACCCATGTTTTTAAGAAGCATTCGGCCATGGACAATGAGATAAGGATGAAAAAAACATTTCCCTCTTTTAAATCTCCTTGACCGACTTCATAAGGGCAAAAATGTCCTTTTGATAAATTAATCAAATTAAATACTAATTAACTTTAGTAAACCAATCAAATTGGCACACATAAAGTATAATTAAGTCATGCCATATGATCCAATAATAATTGGACAAATTCCATAATATTTATGGAAAAAGTTTATTAATTAATAATTCAAATATTTAACAATTAAATATCTAAATAATTAATTAATGTAATTATTATTATATATGTATTTTTATTTACAATAAATAACAAATACATATATTTATGGCATGTGTCAAAATCACATTTGAAGAATAATTAATGTGTATCTAATCGTATTATGTATCAAATACAAATACACAATAATTATTATCGGACAAAATCCTCTAATGCATGTGTTATTGTTTAACTGATTAAACGATCTGAATTAACTCATTTAATCCGGTGAAGTATTGTAAATAATCCATATTATTCATATTATGTTGCCCAAGTGCTCAACGAGTACACTTCATATTGTGGGACTCTCTAAGTTTAGGTTTATCTGTCACGAAATCTAATTTCGTATCCATAATCCACCCACTCATAGATTATGACAACCATGGATAATCTCGCTAAACTATGCAAGTCAAGGTCATTGCATACGTATAATCCCTCCGTCATAGGCTATCTATATTATACCTGTGATATAGATGAGAACTTCAAATTCGTTCGGTATAATACAGTCGACTTTCAATTTACGATCTCTAAATAACACTCGGAACTAATTTCTGAAGTTATACCACAGCCATGGATTTACTATATCGTAAACATGTGAGGATGCTTATGCCTTGTACACATGACTGACGGATTCTATCTTGATACGCACTAGATATCATGAGCATCAGTCCACACCCAACGAACAGGCAGAGGTCTGATAATGAATAGATCGGTGACGTGACTGCTATCAAAGTGTGGAGGATAACTCATATATCTCATTGTGGTATCTTAAGTCAAAAGACCACTATGCTCGCTCAACTCGAGAATGTTCCTATTGAAGTTGGTGTACCATCTATTAGGAAACCTTTAGCGAATTGTTCAGTGTCTTATCAAATAAACACCTGCATGTCTATACGAGTCTCTCGAGACTCATGGTTCATTGGGATAAACCATCGGACCAAGTCACGGTATACGACATGTACTGGTCTCAGCGGATTTTACTAACCGACCCATGTTAGTAAATCTTGACCATGAACTTTATTTAAAGATATACATCTAATAGTTCACTTCCCAATGTCAATTACAAACTACATTGTAATTGTGCACTATATTGTAAATCATAGGGTCTTTGTCTAATATACAAGTATCACTGAACCAGATTCAGTTTCGATCTAATCGTAATCAGATATCTAATAGTAATTAGATCGAATAAGTGTATAAAAGACAAAGGTGTAACCATTTAAAATAGTAATATTATGGAAAATAGAATTGCTCGTATTTATGAATCGGACATAAATACGATCCGAATTGGCACTCCGAGCACCAATCCTAACACCTCATCCCTTTCGTCATTTGAAAATTGCATGGCTTTGAAAATATTGGATGTTACTTCTTGGTCATGCACCCTTATGGTCAGTTCACCTTTTCGTACATCAATGATGGTTCGACCTATAGCCAGGAATGGTCTCCTGAGGATGATAGGTACGTCTTTGTCTTCCTCCATGTCAAGGACAATGAAATTTGCTGGGAAAATGAATTTCTCGACTTTGACCAGCACATCTTCCACTACCCCTCTCGGAAATATGAGTGATTTGTCAGCAAGTTACAGAGTGACTAAGGTGGGCTTTGCTTCTCTAAGCTGTAGTTTCCTGAAAATAGACAAAGGCATCAAGTTAATACTAGCACCTAAATCACATAAAGCTTTACCAAGTAATGTTCTCCTATGGTGTAAGAGATGGTGAAACTGTCGGGATCCTTCAACTTTGGGGGAAGCTTCATCTGAATGATGGCACTGCATTCTTCTATCAGTGCTACAGTCTCGTAATCTCCCAATCTTCACTTTCGTGACATAATATCTTTCATGAATTTAACATAACTGGGCATCTGCTCCAACGCTTCTGTAAATGGAATGTTGATATGCAACTTTTTGAAAATTTCTAGGAATCAAGAAAATTGTTTGTCCAGTTTGTGTTTTTGGAGACGCTGTGGAAAAGGTGGAGGTTGAGTAAATCTTTCTCAATCATTGTCTTTTGCCTCTTTTTCCTCCATCTGTGGATCTGCTTCGCTGCTTTCTTTTGGAACTTCCTCAGTAGATGCATTGACTCCAACATATTTGTTGATTTCAGTGCCGCTTTTCAAAGTGATGACTTGGCATTGCTCCTTCCCTCTGTTCCTTGGATTTGGTTCTGTATTTCTAGGAATGGTACCTTGCAGTCTAACTCTGAGCATTGGCCAGTTGTCCCAATTGATTTCCCAATGCCTTTATGAAGATGATGCATGATTTTGAACCACGGCTGCTAAAGCGTCGTATTTGGCTTCTTGCTTTTTCATCTGGGCAAGCACTTCTGCTATTCCTGGTTCTTTTTCATACTTCTGGCCTTTATTCTACTATTGGAATCCGGGTGGTGGATTGTTCCTTTGCCCTGAAGTGTTGCTCCATGCGAAATTGGGATGATTCCTGCAACCTGGGTTGTAGGTATTGGAATATGGATTGTTTCCCTGTCTGTTGAAGTTGCTGACATAGTTCACAGTCTCATCATGTTGGTTGGAAGATTCTGCCTATGGTGCTCCTCCATATGGTGAACTTGTGGATCCAGCATTAACTTGCATGCTAAGAGTTTCCAGACATTTGCATATCTGATCCAGCTTGGCATTCACAGCTGTGTTGGTTCCTACTTCATGGATTCCTGCTATTCGATGGATAATATTTCTCTCTGTTGGCCACAAGGAATTGTTGTTAGCTATTTCTTCAATTAAGTCCCAAGTTTGATCTTCTCCTTTTGCCATTAAAGCTCATCCAACAGCTGCATCAATTGTAGTTTTCATCAATCTAGAAAATCCATTGTAGAAGGTTTGGACTTGAAGCCACTTTGTAATTTCATGGTGAGGACATTTTCAGAGCAATTCTTTGTATCTTTCTCATGCTTCATAGATGGATTCTGAGTCATGTTGCACAAAGGATGTGATGTCATTTCTCAACTTTGCTGTTCTGACTGGGGGAAAGTATTTTGCAAGGAATTTGGTGGCAAGATTGTTCCCAGTGGTTATGGAATCTGCTGGTAGTGAATGGAGCCAAGCTTTAGCTCTGTCTTTCAAGGAATATGGGAACACACGCAGACACATTGCTTCTTCTCCCGCTTGGTTGTAATTGAATGTGCCACAAACTTCCAGAAAGTTACTGATGTGGCCATTAAGATCTTTCATTGCACTTCCCCCAAACTGAACTGATTGTTGTATCATTTGAATACATGTTTTGATGTCACAAGCATTTGCAGGTAAGGGAGGAAGTACAATACATGATATGAAGTCGTCAACCACCAGAATTGTTCTGTCTCGAATGGGAATTGGTGGTGCAACTTCCAAAGGTTCAGGTTCTTAATTGTTCATGTTGATCAATGCTTCTTGGCCTTGTCGCTTTCCCTTCTCAATTGTCTGATAGTTCTGTCAATTTCTGGGTCAAACGGACGGATTTCAAAGCTTCTTTTTCTTCTCATGTAGTGTTTGAGAACCTGAAACACAAGAAAACAAAAATATTAAGTAAAAATAAATTAGAAATAAGTAAAGTATCTAACCTCAAAATTAATAGTAAAATATAAGTAGTCCCCGGCAACGGCGCCAAAAACTTGATCGGTGAAATCACACACGTAACGCAATCGCACGTATCGCTCAAGTAGTATAAAATGTATCGATCCCACAAGGACTTAATACATATGCTATTAATTTATTGAAGTTAAATTTTACAAGTATCTAAAAATTTATTGTTGCCTGGATGGTGATTTTAACTAAGGACAAGTAATTAAAACAATGCAAAAGTAAATTCTAAAAGTAATCAATATTATGAAACTATCTAGGGTTTTGAATCATTCTAATATTCTTCTAAAGATGAAGTGATTATCTTATATTTGTGTAATATGTCAGTTTATTAACGTGGAACACGAAGATATGCAAAAGCCTCTATCGATGGTCAGATGCAAACACTCAAAGTAACCCAATTAACTATATGTCTATGTTAACCAATAAACTCTGAATTCATTAAGATTAAGTTCCAATTATGGCTACCCACGCCCGACATGTATATGTCTATCCTGGAAGGAAATCTCTAAGGTGAGTGTGAGATCGTGAGCTATTGAGTCTAAGGCTGAAACCCAAAATCCATTCGTCAAGTTCATTTTTTAGTTTACCAAATCAATCTTATTAGTGGCCAATTAACAAGAAGCATTAAGTTTAAGACTCAATAAATAAATCAAAACATTACACAAGACACAAGACAAAACAACTTATAAAACCATTGATATTGGAATTCATCATATTGTATTTAGTTACAAAACATACCTAGGACTACTAAAGACATAAATAAATAAAACATCATGCGATAAGTTGAAAACTAAAAAGTAAAAATTACAACAATGAAATAAAATGATGGGGTTTGGGGTTCACTTTTATTATTTAAAATCTAGAAATCTGTCTTATTATAATATATAAATTTGCATTATATTACCAACCGACCATATAGGCGGTATCCTGATTAAGTCATATTTTAATTAATTCCAATCGACCATAAAGGCGGTATCCAATTAAATCAGGTTAAAATTAATTTAATTAAGTCCAACCGACCATAAAGGCAGCATCCAGTTAAATCAGGTTTTAAAATAATATTATATATTATAAAATAAGAGAGATTAATCTAAATTATAATAATAAAAATTTCACACCTTTCACCCGAGCAGAAAAGTTACATACTCATGCTTTAAGTAAAACAAACAAAGTTTTATTACTAAAATAAAAATTAAATACAAGAAAACTAAAATTTAAAAAATATGATACTATCTTCTTAGTATTATAAAGAAATTCCCCAGAAGAAAGTATATGTTTTACAAATAATTTGGCATGCTATTTATAGGCAAATATAAAAGTTTTTACCAATTTCTCCATCAAACATGGCACCAAGCATGTTTGGTGGAAGTTTGACAATTATAAATTGTCATTTTTCAGTTGTTTTTGATAATGACTTTAATAATTACACATAACACACTTTGGATTTTTTATCAATTTCGGTCTTGAAAACTTCATAATTCAAAATTCTTATGAACATCAAAGTTGTAGATCTTTGAGTCTTATTTCATGTGGAACCCGAATCAACTCAATCCGATATCGGAGTAACAAGTTATGGCCAAAATACAAACATTGCGCAAATTTGAAATTTCCAAAATTGTACTTTGTTAGAACGCCATTTCAAGTTTCCAACCTCCAAAATCCAAATGTCAAGTCCAGTTTTTGCCCTTATTTGTTCCATATTTCATCCTGATTGATTCCATTGAGTCCTGATTTTATTTTATTTGTAAAATAAATAAAAACACATCAAAAAGTTCATAAAACTCGAGAAACTATACAAAATATTAAGTAAAATTGGCGATAAATGTTGATATATTTTCCGCTCATCAGATCCCATCATCTACAGAAGTCTCATTGGGGCACTGCAATATCTTGTTCTGACTTCTGACTCGGCCAGAATTAGCCTATCTAGTAAACAAGGTAAGCCAATATCTGTCTGAACCCACTGAGAAACATATGTATGCCTGCAAAAGAATACTGGGATGGTCTAAAGTTTGTTCCAGGAGGCTGACATGTAATCATCCAATAGGAGCTTATTGTGTCTACTTTGGAGGTAATCTAGTTGCATGGAGTTATAAAAAACACCAAGTGGTGACCAAGTCAAGTACTGAATCTAAATATATGGCATTGTCCTGTTGAAGACAGCTTCATGAGCACCGAAAGCAAGCTTGACTTGCAAGCTGTGAAGAGAAGTTGAAGACGTGTGCAAGCTGTGAATGATTGGCAAAAACGTGTCCAAGACGTGTGACATTGTTCACGCGTCTTGGACACTATAAAATGAGCCCTTCACCCATTGTAAACATATCCCAAAGTGTGTGTAAGCTCCAAGTAGAGAGCTTGAGAATGTGTGAGGTTTTTTTGTTAAGTTTCTAGTTGTAAACTTGTGTAATCTATTCTTGTAGTAATAGAAATACAATTCGGTTTTTCCTCAAATACACTCTAAAGTGATCGGTGAATCACAACAAGTGGTATCAGTAGCTTTGGTTCTTCTTTGGGGTCGAAAAACCGAAGAACGGAGCTCGGTTCGGAAAATTCGGGTTCTGGCAAATTGTCAAAAATCAACTTTGAGCATACCATCAGCTAGTTCACGTCGAGACGAGCACGGTGGTATTTTTCGACGATCAAACGGAGGTCTAGGGAGCCCGCACGCGCCAGGCAGAGAGATCTTCACGCGCCGCCAGTCTCGCCACGCGCCACACGCGCATTCAGAGGTTGAAGACGATTACGTGGCCGCCACGTTAGCGCACAGTCAGCGCACAGTCAGCGCCTCATTAGCGTACAGTCAGCAACCACATCAGCAATGAGTCTGCCACGTCAGCGCCACATGTCCGCCACGTCAGCGCCACGTCATCAGACACGTCAGCGCCACGTCAACAAGGAGTCTGCCACGTCAGCGCCACGTGTCCGATACGTCATCAGCCACGTCAGCAAAACCGGTCCCCATCTGCCACGTCAGCAGTGCCACGTCAGCAGCCTAGTAAATTTCATTTAGCCCCCTGAAGTTTTGAAATTTATAGTTTTGCCCCAGAACTTTAAGGAATTTACAAATCAGCCCCTGTGTCGGATTTAGACCAACGAAGTGTCTATTCCACCATTTTCGACCGTTCCGGACGCAACGGTGACCTCGGATTTGTGAAATTCAGCCCCAATTTTATTGTATTTACATTTTAAACCTTAAAAACTTAAAATGGAAATTGGAGATTCATCTTCTGGTGCAATGATTAAACTGGCTGCAAATAATTACTCCCTCTGGAGACCTTGGATGATAGATTTTTTACATTGCAAAGATCTGTTTGATGTCATCGAGTTGAAGGGAGTGAAACCAGAGTCTGTTAAGGAGTATGACTGGAATAAACTCAACAACAAAACTTTGGGTCAGATTAGGCAATGGATCGGTCACAGTGTCTTCCACACCACGGATTCAGATGCTTACGGGATGTGGATAAGCTGGAAGACATGTTCCAAGACGCTCGGAATAAAGCCCTGTTAATGAGGCGTTTGGTGAAATAATACGAAGCTGGAAGACATGTTCCAGGAGAGAAGACAGAGATAATAAACAGCTGAGTTAATGCACTAACCAGGCTGGATGAATGCTGAAGCCTGAAGCTACGGAGTGAACTTCCTTTGCAGAACACACCAACGGGTTCCAGAGCCTGGTGAACCAGTTGTCTGCAGTAGACATGCAGCTGGGAGATGAAGTACAAGCCCTCTTACTACTCAGTTCCCTTCCTGATAGCTGGGAGACATTGGTGGTTACTCTCAGCAATTTCGCTCCATAAGATAAAGTTACCATGCCTATGGTAAAAGATGCCCTGTCGAATGAGGAGTCCAGGAGAAAAGATGTTGGCTCAGAACAGACAGAAGCCTTCGTCACAGAGACTCGAGGAAGACATCAAGGAAGAGACGGAGAGAGAGGCAGAAGCACAACCAGTGGTAGATCCTCAGATGGAAGGAAGCCTACCTATAAGTGCTACCATTGTGGCATTGTAGGCCACCTAAATAAGAATTGCTGAAAACTGCAACGAGAGCAGAGAGAAGGCAATCACCAGCCGGAGAATGACGAAGGAGAGACACTGGTCGTTGTCCAAGCAGATGTAGCAATATGCTCCATACAGGAAGAGACATGCCTTCACAACGCAACCCAAGATGTTGAGTGGGTGGTAGATACTGCAGCATCCTACCACGTCACTTCTCACAGAGATTACTTCACAACCTACAAAGCGGGAGACTTTGGAGCAGTGAAGATAGGAAATATCAGTTCCTCTGGGATAGTAGGAATGGGTGATATTCAGTTGCGGACAAATGTCGGGTGTACATTGACCTTGAAGGATGTCCTGCATGTTCCAGAACTTCGGCTGAATGTACTCTCGAGGATAGCTCTTGACAAACAGGGCTATGACAATCACTTCAGAAATGGCACATGGAGAATGACAAAAGGTGTCATGGTTGTCGCCCGAGGACATGCTTGCGACGCACTATACAAGACTCATGTGAAGATTTATGCAGACAGCCTCAATATTGCTGAAAAAGAGGCTTCTCAAAATCTGTGGAACCGGAGACTCGGACACATGAGTGGGAGAGGGTTTCCTACCCTGAACAAGAAGGAGCTTACCAAGGATGCTGCACGATGTCCTTGCAACCACTACTCGATTGGTAAGCAACGCAGAGTCTCATTTGATTTCTCTTCAGAGAGAAGATCAGAGTTGCTCAGTCTGGTGCACTCTGATGTTTGTGGTCCCTTGGAGGTTGATTCATTGGGCGGTAACAAGTATTTTCTGACTTTCATCGATGATGCTTCACGGAAAATCTGGGTGTATTTCCTCAAGACGAAAGATCAGGTCCTAGATCAGTTCAAGCTGTTCCACGCCATGGTAGAGCATGAAACAGGGAAGAAGCTGAAATGCCTTCGCACAGACGATGAAGGCGAGTACAGTTCCAGAGAGTTCGAAGCCTACTGCAGGAGACATGAGATTCAACATGAGAGAACTGTTACACACACACACCACAACATAATGGTGTCGCTGCGAGAATGAACTGCACCATTATGGAGAAAGTAAGAGGAATGATCAGTATGGTTAAGCTGCCAAAGCCATTCTGGGGAGAAGCTGTTCGTGCTGCATGTTACCTGATCAATAGATCACCATCTGAACCGTTGAACTTGGAGATTCCGGAGAAAGTGTGGTCTGGTAAGAATCCCTCATACACTCACCGTAGAGTATTCGGTTGTTTAGCCATTGCACATGTATCCAAGGAGCTCAGGAAGAAGCTCGATGCAAGGACAACTCCATGTATATTCCTAGGCCATGGAGATGAAGAATTTGGATACAGACTATGGGATCCGAAGGAAAAGATGGTCATCAGAAGCCAGGAAGTAGAGTTTCTTGAAGACCGAACAATTGAAGACATTGAAATGCCCAGAATGTCTTCCAATACCAGTGCCAACAGAAATCCAGACCCATCACCAGCACAATTGGCCACATATATGGTGCACGAGGAAATTCCAGAAGCAGAACCAGAGGAGGCATATAGAGATGTTGAGCAGGGGGAGACACAGCCTGTTCCATCGGAGATTACAGAAGAAAGTGTTGAGCAGGGAGAGCCGCAACCCACTCCACTAGAAGCTACAAGATCATTCACATAGATGGATGATGATAGACCTCCTGAAACTAGTGAACCTCAGACAAGAAGATCTGAACGAGGCAGGATTCCATCAACCAGATATCCGGGATCCGAATATATTCTGCTTACTGATGTGGGGGAGCCAGAGAGTTTCCCAAAGGCAAGAAGGCATTGAGGAACAAATTGGTGAAGAAACATGGCAGCAAAACTGTGCAGAGACACAACAGAAGATTACTGTGCAGAGACGCAGTGGACTGTACTATGCAGAGACATAGCAGGAGAATACTGTACAGAGATGCAGTGAAGTGTGCTGTGCAGAGACACAGCCGACATGTCAACAAAGGAACGGTGATCGGGACAAGCTAGAGTTGTGCAGAGACATAACCAGGAGTCAGATGACGATTGTTTTCAGATACAGAGAACTATGATTGGCTTGATCCCAACTCAGGGTACGTAGGCAGTCATACAGATGTAGCCAGGGGAGGACCCTTTTGAGGATCCGGTTTGGGTGATTAATGATCGGCTCAGATTTTGGGCAAATCTTCACCGAGGGGGAGATTTGTTGAAGACAGCTTCATGAGCACCGAAATCAAGCTTGACTTGCAAGCTGTGAAGAGAAGTTGAAGACGTGTGCAAGCTGTGAATGATTGGCAAAAACGTGTCCAAGACGTGTGACACTGTTCACGCGTCTTGGACACTATAAAATGAGCCCTTCACCCATTGTAAACATATCCCAAAGTGTGTGTAAGCTCCAAGTAGAGAGCTTAAGAGTGTGTGAGGTTTTTTGTTAAGTTTCTAGTTGTAAACTTGTGTAATCTATTCTTGTAGTAATAGAAATACAATTCGGTTTTTTCTCAAATACACTCTAAAGTGATCGGTGAATCACAACATGTCCTTAGCTTGTGCAGAAGTGATATGGATACAATCATTGATAAATGAAATAAAGCACTTCAACAACCATATATGAGTATTGTGGTGTGATAATCAGAGTGTCTGCTCCTTGGCATCAAACCCAGTTTATCATGCTAAGACAAAACACATTGAATTGGGTGTTCATTTCATAAGGGAAAAAGTGTACAACAATCAAATAATCAATTAACCATATTGCCGGAGATGAGAACATAGCAGCTATTATGACTAAGTCCTTGAGCTTCACTCACTTCATGAGCAAGCTTGGTTTGTTCATAAACCCCAAGGCTTGCGAGGGGATGTTAGACAGTCTTGAGGAAAAAATGATGGACTTGGATTGGTTGAAAGGATTGATGACATGGACAAGATTGTTGCATTATGATTGGTCAATATAAGAATTACACGGATTGATGAGTCAGTTGTAGGATGTGTTTGTTAGTTATCTTTCCCGCCAAAAAAATTATATTTGTTTGTAAAGTAGTTAACGATAGTATAAATAGTAGTCATGCTGTTATTCTACCGTGATGATAAAAATAAGTGATCTGGATTCTGGTGAACAGATGTTTTGCGCACCAAATTCCTCCTCCTTTCTCAAATCAGTAAAGCAGTATTCATCATTTCATATCTTGACTCTCACTGATGGAGAGTAAATTGAAAGGCTAGCGTTTGTTGGAAAGAGAATATGAAAAACTAACAGAGCTAGCGCGATGCATGTTAAAGACGTTGTGTTACACTTCAGCAAGCCATTTCTCTTCATCTTTGGCTTCATTTAATATCATTTTGCTCTCTAATTTGATTGGAGGATTTGAAAAGGAAAGCACTGTTAATTCAATTATGGGACGAATGTAGTGTCATTCATTGACCGTAAAACGTGGAGGACAGGAGAAGATTTTGCATATTTTTAAAATATGAGTTTTCTTAATTTAACCAAACATCAGAAAATTTGACTCATTTTCACAAAAAAATTATATGTAATAGGGATTCTTCCTCGCATCTAAATCCCGTTCATACAGGAGACCAAATTGAATTTGAATTTGATACTGAACTGAATTTTTTTTTTTTTAATTAATATAAATTGCGATTGTTTATTATATATATATATATATATAAAAATTAAGATTAGTAAAAAAGGTTGAACACAAAATAAATCATTACCGGATCCAAATCGACAAAATAAGGAATTGCTTAATCATCAAAAACACATCACATCTAATAAGAAAAAAATTAAGAAATTAAACCATCTGATGATGCTTGCACAGAAATCTCTAGAATATTATTAGTCTGAGATTATACACCAAGTCACCAAGCTAGATAGCTGTATCCCTTGAGAGGGCACAGAAAGGGATAAGCTACAGTCAGCCATTTGTCGTCATTTTTTTCCCCCTGTCAAGGCCTACTCTTTCCTGTGATCACAGTATGGAGCACATGCCCTGGGACTTGTTTTTCTTTTTCTTTTGCTTCGGAGGTTGGAGCACAACCTTAATAGCGGCATCAAAAACTACTTTCACATTCTACAATGACATCACATAAATCCCATAAAAAAACAAGGGTGTGGCACGATTTCAGCATTAACAAGTGCCCATTGATGAAGAGAATTTGCATACCTGTTGTGTCTTTGAACTACATTCGATGTATGCAGGAGACCCAATCAGCTTCCTCAGTTCCTCTCCCTTCAGGGGAAATGCAAATTCATACCAAAAGGCTGAAAAGCTTTAAGTGAAGGAAATATACATTAATCACAGTATGTGGGACTCTACCTGAGCTGAAGTAATCGGCACTGCACCTGGATGATCTATGAAGAACTGTTTATCATCGCGAAGATCTGCAAATGGCAAAAAGACCATATAGAAGCTGAGAGCAACTTTCACAGAAAGAGAGATTTCAAAGCATTGATAAAAATGAACATACTGCACAATACAGGTTAAAACAGAGTCATGAGATAATAACTTCCGATCACTAGCATCGACCGACATCTAAGCACAATTTAAAATTGGGATGGCCATCACAGAATTGAAGGTAAAAATGAAAATAAAATTTTATTAATCTTCTAGAAGATATCAGTAAAGAGTGGGGCGGGGGACTAGAACTGCCACAAAAGGTCATCAGACAAATCCTAAAACGAAATATCTTCACAACCAATCATCCCCTTCATATATTAAAAAATAAAAAAATAAAATAAAAAATCATCCCCAGCCATAGAACAAACAACCATATGATAGGATACCAAAATTAATGAAGAAAATCATTCTGAAGGGCAACAACAATCAATCAATCAACCACCGCCAAGGCAAAATTTGGATGACAATACCAAAATTATACTTGCTTATTCTATCATATAGTACAAGTCTATAAACATCTTATTCTTGATACCTTCGTAACAGAATATAAAAGAATTCCTTAAAAAATTAGCATTATATTGTAAATACATAAACGCCAAAACAAATAATAATTCCTGATCCATATTCCATTTCTTAGTACACATGTGCATGTCTAAGTTTCAGACAGAAGGAAAATGAAACTGACGTAAAGACGTAAAGTAACGTATACCAACAGTGCATCCCTAACTTCAGTGGGTGAACACCAACAAAGCACTGTTTCCATTTGTGTTACCAGAAATGAGGGTCTCTTTATCACTACAAGCCTGGTCGGCTTGGAGCAGGAAAAGGGAGATCACAGTTGCAATCCCGAACTCATAGAAGGTATTTTAAAGATATTGTTCCTACGTGTCACTATTATATTATTCACACTCATATCCCCTATTCAGTTATTTTAAATTCTTAATTGCTTATTTAAATCCAGTTCACAAAAGTTTCCTAATAGTATCTTCTAGGATATACTAGACAAATTAATCTCTCTTAATTACACTTTCATTTATGGGCTTATGGCCACTCTCTCTTCTCCCTAATCTTACCGAGCTTAGTTCCAACAAGAATTACTGGAACACCAGGAGCATAATGCTTCAATTCCGGAATCCACTGAAACAAAAACAAGCAAACAATTCACCAACAAACATATAGCAATTTGAACTCAAGTCATATAAAAAAAAAATCATCTCAAAAGAAGAAACCATAAACAATTCAAAACCTTCTTGGCAACGTTTTCATAACTGGCCTTGCTAATCAGCGAGAACGCAAGAATAAACACATCGGCTCCTCGATAGCTCAAAGGTCTCAATCTATTGTAATCCTCCTGACCTGTTTCATAAGTAACCACAATTAACTCAAACAATATGGTAAATCACTAACTAATGATAAATGATCAAACAAAATTAATTAAAAACAATAATACCAGCAGTATCCCATAACCCTAAGTTGATCGTATTCCCATCAACAACAACATTTGCACTGAAATTATCAAAGACAGTTGGCACATAGTCCTGTTTCCAATTCAATATTAGTAATTTTGTCAAATAATATTGCGGAAACGGCAAAATAATGCAACAAAGAATTTCAAATAAAAGATAATGTGATTGACCGTAGGGAAAGTGTTGCTGGTGTAAGAAATAAGCAAGCAAGTTTTGCCGACGGCACCGTCACCGACAGTAACACACTTAATAAATCTCGCCACGCTCATTTCCGAAACCAGATCTCTTTTTGATTAATTCCAACAATGCCCTTGGAAGACTACTAATCTCCACACACCACACTTATTGTCTCTTCATTTCGATGGAATCAAACGGAATTCGTCAACATCCTCAGGAAATGAAACGACGTAGTAATGGTAAACAAACCCTAATTGCAGCGATTGAGAAGAGGTGAAAGGATAACAAACAGGAAAAAAAATTGAGGCAAAAGAGGAAAGAGAAAGCGAGTAACTATTAATTTGCTTTTGCGGTTGAAATGTTAGCTGACCCAGCCAACCTTCTGCCAGCTACTTATCATTATTTACCACAATATCGGATTAAAATAATTTAAAATTTTGTATGGAAATAACAATTATTAATATCTCATAATTTATTTTTATTTTATTTTTTAAAAAAAAGAATTTTATTTATTTTTATTCAAATAAAGATAAAGGCATTGTAGTATATTGATTTAGATAGAATTTGTTTTTAAATAAAAGAAATGGGTTCAGTTGTTCATTTTTTTTTTTTTTAATGTTCAGGGTCAAATTCTTTCGTCTCTACTAAGTAAATCTTGAGGTATAATGTATTTTTCCTAAATTAAAAGTACAAGATTATTTAATTTATGTCTAGATGATAATTTGATCGAATATTTTGGAAGTTAATAATGTC
This sequence comes from Zanthoxylum bungeanum, assembly GCA_019454045.1. Lineage (NCBI taxonomy): Eukaryota > Viridiplantae > Streptophyta > Magnoliopsida > Sapindales > Rutaceae > Zanthoxylum > Zanthoxylum bungeanum. The sequence continues at coordinate 630,144 of SKCR01043251.1, forward strand.
TGATTGGAAAAAACTACTTCATATCTTAAATTTAATGGATAATGATTAAATTTCGATTTTGAAATTATATAACTAAAATAGATAATGGTCGATTTTTTAATCAATTTCAAGTATCCGATATTTGACTAATAATAAAATAAATTATAATATAGAAATAATAACATATATATTTTATTAGAAAATAAAGAAATAAAATTAAAAGAAATAGAAAAAAAAATGATATTATGTTAGATATGGGATATCCAATATCTGTTAATTGGTAATTAATTTTTTTGATTATTTCAATAGTTTTACAGACGTGGACTCTGATTATTTTAATGATGAATAAATATCATATATTAAATATTTTATTTGAAAATCAAATTTAGACGCTCTTAAAATCAAATTTTGGAAAATGATCCGTTGCCATCTCTACATCTCTCGAAACACCAATAAAAGCGTTCCTCGTAGAAATAGCAAACAGACGTTAATAATTAAGTAGGAATTTATTTAGCTTTAATTTGAAGGTACAACATCCACATGGGATGGCGATGATGAGTTTGGTAGCAGCCTACCAGATCCCAAGTGCTTAAGTTAGGCCTATTAACGAGGAGGATTGTTCAACATGAACTTAAATTAAAGAGCTCAATGGGCCGGCCCAATTTATTTCTTTAATTTGGGCTATGACCTACTCTCTCTGTAATTGAATTGGGGGTTGCATTGAATTGCATGATATCTGATTCTGCTTCATTTATGAATAAAAGGGTGGGTGAGTGAGGGTACTTTCAAAACTCAGTACAAGTATAAACTTTATATTTAGTTCCATAAGTTATTATGCTGAAGTATCTATAACGATTAATTATGTCACATTTATGGACACTATTCATTCAAGCAGCTGGCAAATCTTAATTTGATAGCTATTGATTATTACTTATCATTTTTTCAATTGTACTTATTCATATTGTTTGCTCGTATTTGTAATTTTTGGTCAGTGTTTCTATCATGCATTTATATCTTTCAAGTGTTCCGATAAAGAAAAAAAAAAGAATAAATAATATATTATTATATATCAAGTGAGATTATGAAATATCTAAGTTGATATTAACAAATATCATAAAAAGATATGTAAATTTTACTGAGATTAATGAGACAATAATTTCGGATAGAACACAATTACTTTAAAGAATCTAGGTAGATAACCTGAGAATAAGCTTTTGCTTAGTTTGATTTGATTATTTGTCATTTATCCTGGTTTCCATGCCTTGCAATATGTTATTTTCTTTTTAAACCTTGAAAATCATTCTAGTGTTTCATATCACAGATTTTCCATCAAACATTACTCTTTAATGAAAATTGAACACTTTCAACATAATTAACAGAATAATTAACGATGTTTCCATATGATACGTAGAAGGTCATGACAATTAAGTCTTATAACTATTCGATTTCAATGTGTTTAATTTTGTCAACATTTTAAATTTAATGCAGTGATAAAGATTTTTTAAGGTTGCTCTCACAGTTTGCTTTTTTTTCCCCCTTTCAACACCTACTGATTTGTGGCATCCTTTTTATATGCATGAAGCTTTCTATAACAACAAACTTTGTGCCACAAATGAAAGCAGTAATGGCGTAATAATACAGTTAGGTTTGAGGTCAATATCAAACCCTTTCTGCCAAGCTAAGTATAATGGGTTTGTCCGAGTTTCTAAAATATGTGATCCTCTATCAATAAAAAAAATAGATTTTTCTGACTTTCCTATTACAAATAAGTTTTAACTTTTCTTAGAATTGGGGTCTTAACTTTGGCCCAAATTTGAAATCACAACTAGCCGCCTATGTGGGTTGTCCCCGTGGCCACCCTAATAAACCCGTATCCTTTTCCGGGTAGTCAAATCTTTGATAGATCGATCACATGAATAGAGGGTCCTTAATCATGAATTTCATATTAACGATGTGCATCAATCGTAATCCTGTGTTAGCAGGATTGAGAAGGAAAATGAGGATCTACAAGTAAATGAACCAGTAAAAGCGGCTAAGAAAGTTGTTAGTTTAATTGCTGGGAATATGATGGCTTTGAGCGTTGCTATTTGCTAACGTACTTGCCTTTAGCACCATACACTAACCATCTGTTAGACTTTAAAATTTTTCAAAAGACAGTTAAGCAGCCGAGTTGTTGGTTGGCCAGCTAATTAACATTTACATTTAATGGCAGGAGTGAGAGTTCTTTTCCTCCACAAGCACTACATCATGTCCCTTTTTTCAATGATGATTTAGCAAACGTATCTCATTGATTCTGCTTAATTGCATACGTGCAGATATCAGTTTGCAGTCTTCAATGGAAGGAGTTGAGCTAGCTTCGTATGGTGGGCTATATGATGATGATGCCTTAGTTCCAAAAATGAAGCAGCAAACAAATCCAAGCAAAAAGCATAGAGGTTCATTTCTTGGTTTATTTGCTGCTGCTGATAAAATTGATTATGTCTTGATGTTCCTTGGAACTCTAGGAGCATTCATCCATGGCGCTACGCTTCCTGTATTCTTCATTTTGTTTGGTCGTATGATTGATTCTTTAGGGCATTTATCTTCACATCCTCACAAACTGTCTTCTCGCATCTCTGAGGTAAGAATTTCTGCTGGTATAATCATTTCAATTTTCTTGAGACATCTTACACTGTTGTGTTTGCAGAATGCTCTTTATTTGGTGTACCTTGGACTTGTTGCTTTGGTATCAGCATGGATAGGTATGTTTTCAAATTTCAAGGCCTCATCTTACTTGCTGGCACAATATTTTTCAAAATTGAGACAATAATCATTTCAGGTGTTGCATTTTGGATGCAAACTGGTGAGAGGCAGACAGCTCGCTTGCGTCTCAAGTATCTTCAGTCAGTCTTAAGAAAGGATATGAACTTTTTTGACACCGAAGCTAGAGATTCAAACATCATTTTTCACATTTCAAGCGATGCAATACTGGTGCAAGATGCAATTGGTGACAAGGTACACTGACAAACAAGGAGTTGATTAAAAAAACAAACAAACAAACTTGTCTAGGTTGCTACTTAATACTGTCTTCATATATCTTTATGATGCAGACAGGCCATGCTTTGCGCTACCTTTCTCAGTTCTTTGTTGGATTTGCCGTAGGATTCACTTCGGTATGGCAGCTGACACTTCTCACATTGGCTGTGGTTCCATTAATAGCTGTAGCTGGGGGAGCTTATACCATTACCATGTCTACATTATCCGAGAAAGGCGAGGCTGCTTATGCCGAAGCTGGGAAGATTGCAGAGGAGGTAAAATCCACCGGCCTACTAATTAATACAGTAAAATAGGGTAAATATTCAGTAGGAGAACTCAATAATTTAATTTGTTTTCGTCCCTTTTCCATGGATCAGATTATTTCACAAGTTCGTACTGTATACTCATTCGTTGGAGAGGACAAAGCAATAGAATCATATTCTCATTCACTTAAGAAAGCACTTAAACTGGGGAAGAAGAGTGGAGTTGCGAAAGGTATTGGTGTTGGCCTTACTTATGGCCTATTGTTTTGTGCTTGGGCATTGCTTCTCTGGTATGCCGGCATACTTGTCAGACATGGACACACAAACGGAGGCAAAGCATTCACGACAATCATCAATGTCATCTTTAGCGGATTGTAAGTCCAATCTCTGAATAGTCTATGGCTAAGATTTTATCACTGATTAATCATTTTTGTTTCTGTAGTGCTCTTGGGCAAGCTGCTCCAAACCTTGCTGCAATTGCAAAAGGCCAGGCTGCCGCGGCTAATATTTTCAGTATGATTAAAACAGATTCCACCTCCTCTGAAAGGCCAGATGATGATGGAATTACGTTGACAAGACTGGCAGGGCGAATTGGATTTTCTGAAGTCTGTTTTGCTTATCCCTCACGACCCCATACGGTGTTCGAAAATTTGAATTTTTCAGTAGATGCTGGCAAGATCTTTGCATTTGTTGGTCCTAGTGGGTCTGGAAAGAGCACTATCATATCCCTGGTTCAACGTTTTTATGAACCCACTTCAGGTACCTGTTGCAAATTATTACAAACTATTAATTTCTATTAAAATTTTAACAGACCGTTTAACATATGGATCAACTATCCAAGGTAAAATATTGTTGGACGGGCATGATCTTAGAAGTTTTCAGCTAAAATGGTTGAGAGAACAGATGGGATTGGTCAGTCAAGAACCAGCATTATTTGCCACAACTATAGCCAACAATATTCTTCTTGGTAAAGAAGATGCAAGCATGGATCAGGTTATAGAAGCTGCCAAAGCTGCTAATGCACATTCTTTTGTTCAAGGATTACCTAATGGTTATCATACTCAGGTGAGGCATATGAAAATCTATTAATTCCAATTTTGGAGCTCATTATTTTGGCTGATATTTGATGGTTTGTTAAATTTAGGCGGGGGAGGGAGGAACTCAGCTTTCTGGAGGACAAAAACAAAGAATTGCAATTGCAAGAGCAGTGCTGAGAAATCCGAAAATATTACTTCTAGATGAGGCCACCAGCGCTCTTGATGCAGAATCAGAGCTCATTGTTCAGCAGGCACTCGGAAAAATCATGTCAAATCGGACTACAATAGTTGTTGCCCACCGCTTATCCACTATTCAAGATGTGGACACAATTATGGTCTTACAGAATGGTCAAGTTGTTGAGAGTGGGACTCATGAGGACTTAATATCTAAGGGAGGCGAATACGCAACACTTGTGAGCTTGCAAATATCAGAACATCTTACAAATTCAAGCTCAATATGTTACTCTGGTTCTTCTAGGCATTCTAGCTTCCGAGACTTTTCTAGCAGTCGCCATTATGATGCTGAGTTTAAGTCAAGTAAAAGAGAACAGCAGCCAAGTGATCAAAACTCTGCTCCCAGCCCATCAATTTGGGAATTACTCAAGTTAAACGCACCAGAGTGGCCCTACGCTGTGCTTGGATCAGTTGGTGCAATTCTTGCTGGCATGGAAGCTCCTCTCTTTGCCTTTGGAATCACGCATATCTTGACTGCATTTTACTCTCCTCATGATTCACAAATCAAACGAGAGGTTGATCGTGTATCTCTTGTATTTGTTGGACTAGCAATTGTCACCATTCCCATATATTTGTTGCAACACTACTTTTATACATTGATGGGAGAGCATTTGACTGCTCGTGTTCGCTTATCAATGTTCTCAGGTCCTTCCCACTTTCTTTCTAACTTTAATTTATATTCAGTGAATTGTAGAATAAGCTGAAAAATCTTTTTTGTTTTATCAATTGCAGCAATCATTTCCAATGAGATTGGCTGGTTTGATTTGGATGAGAACAATACTGGCTCATTATCATCAACTTTAGCAGCAGATGCAACTTTAGTACGAAGTGCTCTTGCTGACCGCCTATCAATGATTGTGCAGAATGTGGCTCTTACAGTGACTGCATTTGCTATAGCTTTCATATTCAGTTGGCGCCTAGCAGCTGTTGTTGCTGCCTCCTTGCCCCTGCTTATTGCAGCTTTCATAGCTGAGGTAAGTACTAGAAATCACCAAGTGATCAATTCAATCATTTCTACTGCCTACAACTGCAAATTTTATCTTTACTAAATGCCTTATTAATTTTTCATTTCAGCAACTATTTCTTAAGGGTTTTGGAGGAGATTACAACCGCGCATACTCTAGAGCAACCTCTGTGGCACGTGAAGCGATTGCCAACATTCGAACTGTTGCTGCATATGGCATTGAAAAGAGAATCTCTATTCAGTTTGCCTCGGAACTAAGCCAACCCAACAAGCAAGCACTTCTGCGAGGCCACATATCAGGATTCGGCTATGGTGTAACACAGTTGCTTTCTTATAGTTCCTATGCACTTGGACTTTGGTATGCCTCAGTTCTTATCAAGCAAAAAGACTCCAACTTTGGAGACATCATGAAATCCTTCATGGTTTTGATAATCACAGCACTGGCAATAGCTGAAACGCTAGCCCTTGCACCAGACATTGTAAAGGGGTCACAAGCACTTGGGTCAGTTTTCGCTATTCTCTACAGAAAGACCGCCATACAACCTGATGATCCTGCATCGAAAGAGGTAACTGATATCAAAGGAAACATAGAGCTCAGAAATGTGTGTTTCAAATATCCTGTGAGGCCTGATATCACAATATTTGAAAACTTAAGCCTAAAAGTTTCAGCTGGCAAAAGTCTTGCTGTAGTTGGCCAAAGTGGGTCTGGGAAGAGTACAGTGATTTCCCTAGTCATGAGATTTTACGACCCCATTTCAGGAACAGTTTTGATAGATGGATATGATATCAAAACCTTAAACTTACGATCGCTAAGGCGGAAAATTGGATTAGTTCAGCAAGAGCCAGCATTGTTTTCGACAAGTATTTATGAGAACATCAAGTATGGAAATGAGGATGCATCAGAAATTGAAGTAACGAGTGCAACAAAAGCAGCAAATGCTCATGGTTTCATCAGTAGAATGCCTGAAGGGTATCAAACACATGTTGGTGACAGAGGGGTGCAATTATCTGGAGGGCAGAAGCAAAGGGTGGCAATTGCAAGAGCAATATTGAAAAATCCATCAGTTCTTTTATTAGATGAAGCCACAAGTGCATTGGACACAGGATGTGAGAAGTTGGTTCAAGAGGCTCTTGATAAGCTCATGGAAGGGCGAACAACAATTATGGTAGCCCACAGATTGTCTACTATTCGTGATGCTGATAAAATTGCAGTGCTGCAACAGGGGAAAGTTGCTGAAATTGGAAGCCACGAACAGCTTATCAGAAAAGCTAATGGTATCTATAAGCAATTAATCAGACTCCAACAGGATAAGAACCCAGAGGTTATCGAATAATCGTGTCGTACAAACTAGAAGATACAGCAATAAGGATTTATAGCTGAATATAATTTTCTGCCTACAACAAATGTAAGCATATATATAAGAGAGTTTATATTTTGAGTTTATTGATCTATGAGAGACTATAACTATAGAACTGTATTAAAAAAAAATAACTGCTCACTGAAACTAAACCGATATCCTCAGCACTGTGCATTGAATTATCAAATCTAGCGATTCCACATGGATGACTTGGCTTTTGTGGTCCTTAAGATTGGATATCATCATGATCAAAGGTACATTCAGATTTCAGATTCAGTAGTAAATGACGTTCATCAGGGGGCAGAAGCCAAGGGTAACAATTGCAAGAGCAATATTAAAAAAAAATCCATCCATTCTTCTTTTAGATGAAGCCATAAGTGCACTGGACAAAGCCTCCAAGAAGTTGGTTCAAGAGGCTCTTGATAAGCTTATGGAAGCACGAACGACAATCATGGTTGCACAAAGGTCGTCTGTCATTCGTGATGCGGATAAAATTCATGAGCTGCAACTGGGGAAAGTTGCTGAAATTGGAAGCCATTCCACGAACAGCTTGTCGGAAAAAGCAAATGGTAACTACAAGCAAAGCAATTGATCAAAACTACAACAGGATATGAACCCTGAAGTTGTGGAGTAATTACATCGTATTACAAATGTGCAACATGAATTTTCTTGTGCAGATGCCTAATACTTTCGTAACATTCTCATAATTTCTTCATTATATTTTTATTCCCTCCATTACAAGCGGAAGAATCTTTAGCACCAGCAAATATCCATGTAATTCTGAAAAATAAAATGCCAAGGCATTATCAGTTTAGGAATACTATTGAACTAACGCTTTTAAATTTATTATCAACAAAGTTGAAGGTTTTTAAACCTGAGAAAATAGTAGAAACATTATTTTAAACGCTGAATTTGCCCCAGGTGTGGTTACGGATGTCAAGATAGCTGAGTTTTCTGAAGATGTGTCGGGAATGTCTGAACTGTGTTTGCATTTTTTTCATGACCGTAGGAAAAACAAATAGTCACTGCTGTTTTAGACTATTTATCAAAATTTTGTGAAGATGATGAAATACAAAACAGTAAATATTATTGCAGTTACCAAATAAAATTCAAAGCTTACACAAGTATATATGTTCGTGCACCCCAATTTCAAAAAACTCAAAAGGGGTGATTCACAAACCTCCCAGATTATCAAGAAAAAAAGAAACAGACTCAAGTAAAGTAAAAGTTACATTGACAATGACCAAACACACCTCTTCGGCCATGCTTTATTTACACAAGAGACCCAGAAACCAACCATCCCTTTGTCACCTCATCACCGACGTGGCAATTACCAAATTAAAAAAAAAAAAAAAAACATACTTCAATCAAGGGAGACGTAGAAGTCGCCGGAGATTGTCCGTTGCCCCAGCATCAACCCCAGCAGCCTCAGCGTTGCAACTGATCATCTTTGGTCTAACGGAGAACTTTGGCAAAGGCAAGCTACTTGGAGGAGGAGAAACTGTAAACACAGAACCTGAAAACTTTTCAAAATCCTTGACAGAGACAATACCTGCAGATAAAACCTTAGACATATCTTTTGGAAGATCATTTGGGTCTGGCCCTAATGGATTAACTGATGTTACGATAAAAGACTCCGAAATTATTGTCTTTTCAGTTGGTTTAAAACTTTCTATGTTTGATTCAACTTCCCTGTTCATGGGCTGTTTTGAATTCGATTTTTTCGGCGTCAGAGATTGGTCTCTGGCTCTGTTGGATTTTCTATTAATTGGAGGGCAAGAAAGGTTCCGGCTTGGAGACGGAAGCGAGTTGTGAGTTGGCAGAGGAAGCAGAGGCGGTGGCTGTGGCTGTTGATAGTTATGATTATGGAGTGAAAGGTAAGGAGGATATGAATATGAGGTTAAAGGAGGAGAAAATAAAATGCCTCTGTGCATATTTTCATTGGGTTTAGAATTAGAAACAAACCCACGAGTGTTTTTCTTTTGATTTTTCATCTGCTTATATCGAGAAAATGATTGATCAGCTGAGGATTGTCTCAAAACAGTCTCCATAGCAAGAACACAAATCAAAGATATAAAACTTTTTTGAAACTTACAAATAAAAAAGCAAGGCTTTGATCTTAAAAAAAAAAATAGCACGATCAATCGCCTGAATCTTCTTTCTAATTAAACAAAGCTACTACTGAAATCTAACAAAAATTTACAGAATTTTCTTGAAATATATGTAAGAATGATCATAAGAAAGCTATATCTCTTGATCAATATATAATTTTTTTTTGGGATCCAAAGTGGATCTAAAATACCCTATCAAGGGAATTGTATTGCTATATGTAATAACTATTCAGTGCCAAGCTTTAATGAATCAATACATCTTTTTATAGAACAGAAGCCTCCAACGGCTACTTTTATTTTATTATTTGTCTTAATTTTTTACATTTTACATTTTGTATTTTCATTTTTAATTAAAATGTCTCAATTACTCCTATTTTACCGACAACCGTTGCGGTCGGCTACCCCAAAGTCCCGAGACCGGGAACACTGTAGGGCGGCAACCGCCAATTTGATCTTGACCGTTGGATTTACTATTTTCTTATAGCCGTTGGGTTGATATTGGCCGTTGATATATCCCCTCGGAGCTAATCGGGTCAAATAAGGATAGAAGAAATCCCAGCCATACACGTTTTCAAACATTGTGGGCCGCACAATTTTAGGTATTGTTTTAGTCTTCATTACCTCATGCGGAAGGAATGAGTGAGGGCAACACAAAATAATTAAAGATGTTTGGCATGAT